>CM044309.1:128815687-129468632 GCA_024291935.2 Okapia johnstoni
GGAAAAAAAAGAAAGATAAAATCTGATCTACCTCTCAGAGATTCGGGGTGGTTTCTGTTTTGCTTTTCTGTGAAGAGCAACTAATAAAAATGATACCACACTCCTCTGAAAATAGATACAGGCTCTGTGTGTCTCGAGTAATAATAGCGCGTATTCCCCTTGGGATCAAGGCTCAACTTACTATGATAAAATCGCTGGTAAATTTCTAAAAAGTTACTCCTTTGTGCGCATACCTTCTCCATAGAAAATGGTTTTCTGTTAGAAAAAGTTAAAGGACACTCCAGGCCTTTCACTCGGGGTTTATGTATTTCTTTTCCGTCGGTGAATAGCGCTCTCTTTCTCCAGGTTTCATTTTGGTCATATTTCAGAAATGGCTGAATTTCAGATTCCCAACTCCAGCTTACAGAGAGTGAATTGAGGGGAAAAAATAATAATGAGATTAGCAGATAAGTAAGCAAACAATTTAATTGAGACTGAAATTACAGAAGTACCGTGGGCAGCATGGGACTATGTGTTTCCATATTCTCTGTTGCTTTGCAGGAGACCAAAACCCCAAAGGTTATATTAAACATAATCACCTAACTCCACAGGGCCTGAAAAGCATTTTTTTTTTAATGTGACGATTTAAAGGCGAGTGACTGTGCAAAATACAACGGCACAGATGAGTGTTTCTGCTGCTTTTGTTTCTTTCAGAGAGGACATTAACTCTGGGGGAAGGTAGAAACGCACCATATTTCACACCAGCCCCCTTCCTCGGAAAAGGGAAATACCTTGATGGACCTCATTGATCCCTTAGGAAAGGTAGATTAGAATCCAACACGAAATGAGGTCTTAATGCAGGTTTTATGTTGTGAGAACCAGGACTCTGGCGCTCAGGAGTGCCTCTAAGCTGAAAATTTTAACTCCATTTAACTTTTTGCTTTTCTCATTGAATACATAGTTCATAGACTTCCATCTTAAAAGCTTTCTGATTGAAAGCAAGGAGCCAGTTCTCTTATCTAGCTGAACTCAGTCCCCACCTTCTCTCCCAAAACCCAGAACATCCAGGAAGGCCAAACAGATGGTGGAAGAAGTTGTCCTGTTCTTTCTCATCTGATGCCGTGAGTGATCAGGTTGTAACTGAAAGGCACTCACCAGTTCCTCTCTCCTTTCTCCACTGGATGCTAAGTGGTCTTGCCAGTCACAGAGCAAGCGTGTGGTTTGCTGTCCCCTGCAGCATTCTCTTGCTCACTCACCTGGATGGCTGAGAGCAGAGGAGTCACTCCCTGCAGCTGTGACAGCTAACCATAGACCCAAGGCCACCCAGTCCCAGAACATTGGCCTCCACCTCCCTTGTAATTTTCCCTATGTCAAAATGGACCCATTAGGATTTCCCTGGTGGTATAGAGGATTGAAGTCCGCCTGCTAATGCAGGGGCCCCAGGTTCAATCCCTGGTCCAGGAAGATTCCACATGCCTCAGAGCAACTAAGCCCAAGAGCTGCAACTACTGAGCCCAGATGCTGTAATTACTGAAGCCCGTGCGCCTAGAGCCCGTGCTCCACAGCAAGAGGAGCCGCTGCAGCGAGAAGCTCATGCACCACAGCTGGAGAGAGCCCCACTCTCCACAACTAGAGAGCCCGCACGCAGCAGAGAGGACCCAGTGCGGCCAAAAATAAAAAAACTTTTTTAAAAACATGGACCCCTTAAAGTTGTCCTGTCCAGTGCATAGCCACTAGCCACATGTGGCCATTCAAATGGAATCAAATGACATGAAATTTGAAATCTAGTTCATCAGTCACTGGATGCACGTCATGTGCTCAGGGCAGCTGCCATAATGGCCACTGCGGATATAGGCCATTTGTGTCATTACAGAAAGTTCTCTTGAACCACACTGCTTCAGAGATTAGCCAGCCAGGGGCTTCATTGGTGCTGAATTTTAAGAAACTTGACACTCATAAAGGTTGAATGACTTTCCCAAGGATATCCAAGAATTTATGAAAAAAATATATATATTGGCTGTTTTGGAATCCTGAGGATGTCCTTTATTTCAAACTTGATTTTTGAAAGAATTTTTTGTATCATATGCATATTTAACATTTAATTGAGACTCAAACTGTAGAAGTACTTTGGGCAGTATGAAATTATGTGTTTCCATATTCTGTGTTGGTTTGCAAGTAAAGGAATCTAATATAATGGTGGTCCTGATTCTTATTTTTAAATTAATTACTCTTTGGCAGTGCTGGGTATTCACTGCTGCTCGAGGGCTTTCTCTAGTTGTGACAGGCGGGGGCTTCTCTTGTAGAGTGCAGGCTCTGGCGGGTGCAGGGGGATGCAGGCTTCAGCAGTTGTGGCACATGGGCTTAGTCACCCCACTGCACGTGGGATCTTAGTTCCCGGACCAGGGATCGAACCCGTGTCTCAGTATTGGCAGGTAGATTCTTAACCACTGGACCACCAGGGAAGTCCCCCCAAACACTGATTCTTTCTGGAGTTGCTCAACCTGTCATGGTTAATTATGTCTAAGTTATTTTCCTTTTTTTAGTGACCTGTGAATTTCACAAGAAAAAGGAAGTCTGGGTTAATTTTTGGAGAATTTGCTTTATTTATTCCCTCTCCTGGATTGTGCTAGTAATGTTGCTATGCCACTTAGGACACTTGGAAACTGGAATCAATTAGGTGAGAAGGCCTGGCAGTCACAGGACTCAGCGTTCTAACATCCACGGTCGGTCAGCGTCACTGGTCAGAATCAGGATCAGAGGATAGTGCTAGAGACTTATCACACATGTGTGTTCCGAATGCTCTTCATAGACTCTTAGCTTCACTTAGGGCCACGACAGACAGTAAGCGTCTCTCTCACTCAGCTGTGTTCAGGATTTATGGAGTGCCTAGTGCGGCGAGGGGCCAGGATTCATCTTGGGTGGTAGGGCTAAAGCCTGGCTCAGGTACAGCAATGAAAACCAAGGCTCCACAGAGCCCTAGAGACGGGGCAGTCGGGACTTGGGGACTCTTAAAAAGGCCTCCGCACCCAGAGGGGAGCCCAGAAACTTCCTCTGAGAGCCCCCTCTGCTGCTAGGCTCCCCTGGATACAAGGAATTTGTCCCCATGGAGATCAAAGAGAATTCTGGACCATTGTTTTAAGTTATTAATGAAGTGAGATTGATCCGCAATTATTTCAACAGTTAACTAGACCACGGTAGAGGGGGAAGATGAAAGAAAGAATCTGGGCTCGCCCTGCTTCTTATTAACTTCCTCTTTGTGATGAACACCTCTCCTTGTGTTCCACCAGGCCCTTGCCCATCCTCGTGCAAAGAGCAAACACCAAAGAAAGTAGCAAAGCCTTTTCTCTTGGCACAAGAGATGTGTGTCTCTCTAACTCTTGGGCCTTGACTTGTTGGAGGAGACACCATAAAAGGCTGATGTGCCCTGGGCATGTGATTTTATTGAACAGACACAGTATTGAGACAGTGGAAGAAGTTCTGTCCCAGTATTCTTGGGCTTCCATGGTGGCTCAGACAGTAGAGAATCCGCCTGTAATGCGGGAGACCTGGGCTCGATCCCTGGGTTGGGAAGATCCCCTGGATGATCTTGGGTGAATTACATGACCTGTGTGCTCAGTCTTGACCAACTCTTTGGGACCCCATGGACTGTAACCCACCGGGTCCTCTGTCCATGGGATTCTCCTGGCAAAAATACTGGAGTGGGTTGCCATTTCCTCCTCCAGGGGATTTTCCTGATTCAAGGATCGAACCTGCGTCTCTTGAGTCTCCTGCATTGGCAGGCAGATTCTTTACCACTGAGCCACCAGGGAAGAAGTACATGATAAAAAAGTGCATCACATTATAGCAAACCCACTAGTGGAGTTTGAAACAAGAGACCAAGTCATGAAAATACAGATGAAGCACAGAGCATCCATGGAATACTGCAGGGTGGGGCAACGAAGGACTGGAGCCTGCAAGGCTGGAGAATTCGCAAGCCCAGCAGTAGTATTCTGGCCTCTTGTAATTCTGCCTGGTATGGCTGAGCAAGGGCTCCCTGAGATTTTTTTATCATCAAGTGAAAGTTAACACACTCAGTCTTGTCTGACACTTTGCGACCCCACGGACTGTGTAGTCCATGGGATTCTCCAGGCCAGAATAAAGGGTAGCCTTTCCCTTCTCCAGGGGACCTTCCCAACCCAAGGATTGAATTCAGGTCTCCCGCATTACAGGTGGATTATTTACCAGCTGAGCCACTAGGGAAACCCAAGAATACTGGAGTGGGTGGCCTATCTCTTCTCCAGGGGATCTTCCCAACCCAGGAATTGAACCGGGGTCTCCTGCATCGCAGGCGGATTATTTACCAGCTGAGCCACCTGGGAAGCCCTCTGTTATGGTCAAGAGGGAGGGTTAAAGTGGAGCAGAAGGCAAGGCCTCAGTGGCGATGCCAAGAGCGCCCTCCTCCCCTGGAGCTGAGCCCGTCTCCCGCCCAGACTCAGCCTGGAGATGTCTATGTGGTACCGGTTTCCGGAATGGGTCTTCTGTCCTCAGCACTCTGACCATCCAGGAGCTGCTGCCTCCACGCTCCTTGGAGATGATCATCTGTTAAACCAGACATGGTTCCTAACTCCAACGGGTTATAAGGAGGGGCTGTAGGAAAGGCAGCGTCCCCCTGCATGCTCTGAGGAAGAGCCGGGGGATCTTAAGGGCTCCTGAGCGGGGGAGAGGGGCGTGTGGAGGATGACCCGAGACCAGAGAGATGCAGGACTGCGGCCCTGGACGCAAAAGTGAGCTCTAAGCAGGGCAGACCCCAGACCTGGGGGGGTGGTGCCCCGATTGCGGGTCTTCCCCGGCAAGGAGTGTGCATGGCTGGGAGACGACTGCGTGGGCAGGTGGTCTCGGGGACCAAGGTGCTGGGGAAGGGCAAAGGTGACGGTCACACTCTGCACACGTGACCCTGCACCAAGTTTGGCCTCAGAGGCATTGCTGGTGAACTCAGAAAGGAAATCTGGTGTCGCTGGAAAACGCAAGCCTCAGCTGCACTGCCGTGAGCCGAAAGGCTCTGTGACAATCAACTAACCTCTCTGAGCCTCGGCTTCTACTGCAGTAGGCTGAATGATGACCCCGGTTGCCCCCCAAAATGTCCACGTCCTAATCTCTGGAACATGTGAATATGTCACCTTACATGGTAAAATGGACTTTGCACGTGTGATTTTATAAACTGAACTAATTATGCGCGGCTGCCCTGGTCTGAGTGGCTGCCTGAGGGCTTGCTCTCGTCAGGGTGAGCGGGCTCCTCACCGGGCTGACTTCGCTCGTGGCGGGGCACGGGCCCCAGAGGGAGGCTCCGCAGTGGTGATGCTCGGCCCAGCCGTCCCACCCCGCGGAATCTTCCAGGACCGAGGATGGAGCCTGGGTCCCCTCCACCGGCAGGCGGGCTCTGACCCCCTGGACCACCAGGGAAGTTGGCAGGTGTGATTCATTTAAGGCTCTTGAGATGAGGAGCACCCTACGTGGTCTGGATGGGCCCAGTGTTGTCACAGGGATGCTGATGAGAAGAACGCAGGAGGTCACAGTGAGAGGGGATGGGGGAAGCAGAGGTTGGAGCAATGCAAAGAGGGGGCCCCGAGTCAAGGTTGGGGGCTGCCTCTGGAATCTGGAGAAGGCAAGAAAGTGGAGCCTTTCCCCGGGGCCTCCAGAAGGAATGTGGCTCTAACGACACCTTGACTTTAGCTCAGTTGGGCCTATAAGACACAGCAGTCACGGTACCCACTCCATCGGGCTGCTGTGACATTTAAATGAGACTGTATCTGAAGCACTTAACAAAGCGGAAGTCAAATAAATGGTAGATGGCTTTACCATGTGCTTTAAAAACTTATATTACCAGAGATGCTCCTGAGTCCGTTGTCCCAGAAGACTCTGGGGACCCACAGACATGTGACTGGATTCCTGCATCCCAGCCCCCCACAGCCTTGATCCTGAAGGGCATTGCCAGGGCTGCAGGTGCACCCAAGGCACTCACTCTAGTAGTGTGACAGTGGCGGCTGAAAAATGTCACCAAGCTGTGTGGCTGTGATGAAGGCGAGAAGGCCTCGGAGGATGCCATTAACAAAATGCTGCGTGGTTGCCAAGATATGGCATAACTCTGATGACTTCATTCCACAACTTCTTGATCACTCACGTTGATCCCTTCTGCCATTCTGACGGCTTTGTTTTGCACCTGAGAGACTGAACACACAAAGGGGCAAGGGCCAGATATTATATAAAAAGTAGAACTCTGACCCACCATCCACAGCAACCGGCTCCGGAACCCGTCCATCACCTACGCCGCCAGCCCAGGAAGACAGCCTGCTCTCTATAAATCAGACTGCAGGACATCAGACCTCGTCTCCAGTAACCATCCAAGATGCCAAGCGATAGCTTCTGAAGCAGTCAGCCCCAATGGCCAGGATATGGTAAAGAACTGACAGCTTGCCTGATTCTTACCCTCGCTTCTGACTCAGGACCAAGCAGAGGAAGTCTAACTTGCCCCCCAACCAGGCGCACAGGCTGCCACCTCCGACTGGCTCTCCTTTAGCTTCCAGGTGGGCAGCCTCCAGCTGGGGTAGCGCTTCCTTTTCCCCACTGGAGAGCCTTCCCGCTCACGCTCAGTCGCTCTCTTGTGTCTGACTCTGCGACCCCATGTGCTCTAGCCCGCCAGGCTCCTCTGTCCGTGGGATTTTCCAGGCAAGAGTGCTGGTTGCCATCTCCTCCTCCGGGGCATCTGCCTGACCCAGGGGTTGAAGCCACGTCTCCTGTGCCTCCTGCCTTGGCCGGTGTTCTTCATCACTGCACCCCCTGGGAAGCCTTCGCACTCCTCTGCCTGCCTTTGCGTCTCTGCCAGAGGCAAGTGAGGGTGACTGGCTCCCTTGCTATGTATACAGCAAGCTCTGAACAAACAGCCTTTGCTTGTTCTCACTGGGCTGGTGTTTGCTTGCTTGTTTTGCTTGGTTGAATCTTCACTGCGGGGCACAGGGTCTCTAGCTGGGCACACGGGCTTCACTGCCCCACAGCGCGTGGGATCTTAGTTCCCCAACCAGGTATGGAACCCACATCCCACGTATTGGAAGGCAGATTCGTGTTTTTGTTTTTAAGGTCAACTGTTTTCTTAAAATACTTATTTTTCATTATGTATTCGGCTGTGCTGGATTCTGGGTCTCCGTTGCTGTGGGGGCTTTTCTCTAGTTGCAGTGAGCGGGGATGATTCTCCCCTGTCGAGTGTGGGCTTCTCGCTGTGCTGGGCTCTCTTGTTTCGGAGCACGCATAGGCTTCAGCGGTTGTGGCTCCCAGGCTCTAGAGCACAGACTCAGTCGTCGTGGTGCTCCCGCTTAGTTGCTCCGCAGTAATGTGGGATCTTCCTGGAGCAGGGATCGAACCTGTGTCTCCTGCATTAGCAGGCAGATTCTTTTACCACTGAGCCACCAGGAAAGTCTCCCTCTTTTTTTTGTTGTTGTTATGCAGGATCTTTAGTTGAGGCCTGCAAACTCTTAGTTGTAGCACGTGTGATCTAGTTCCCTGATCAGGGATCAGACTCATGCCCCCTGTGTTGGGAGCTCGGGGTCCTAGCCACTGGACCAGCAGGAAGTCCTGGAAGGCAGCTTCTTAGCCACTGGATCAGGGAAGTCCCTCTCATTGGGTTGGTCTTCACTTACACACAACTGGCAGGTTTGGATTTCAGAATGAGAACACGCGCTATGCTCCCAGACACGGATGAATTTGGTCACGTGTTAATGGGTCAGAGTGACAACAACTGTGGCCTCATGAAGCCCGAGACCCTTCCTGGTTTCTCTTTGTGGAGTGTGTGTGCCTGGCTTCCCCACGAGCAGGGAATGAATGTGAAGACATGAAGACTAAATTCTGTTCCAACTTGAACTAGCTATGGTACCACTGCGTGGAACATAAAGGAAGTAATTAGTGAAGGCAAATGGGAAAGGTCCAAAATTGAAATTTTGTTTTTAAGTGACACTTGGGAGAGAACCATTTAGGAGTGAAGACAGCATATTTCCCTTGTCCCCTGCACACGGATCTCATTTTAAAGAAAACAATGAGAAGGTAAGGTCTAAGTGGTGTCACAGGAAATGTTAGAAGCTAATGTTACTAATCTAAAAGCTATCAGGGCAAGATTGTGCAAGTGGTTATGGGGTAGAGAGATTGCAGGAACTCTCCAAAGACATCTCAAATTGGGGGTCTTCGAAAATAAGGTCCACGTGCAATGTTCTCTGCAGAGTCACTGTCAAGATCGTTAGGAAGCTGATAGTTCGGCGTTACCCAGGTGGATCCTCAGGATGTGTACCTGGCTCCAAGGTCCACAGTTATTATCCTGGGCATTACTTATCATTTTCTCTCTTTCTCTGTCTCTCTCAGTAAATAAAGATGAAAAGTCAAGGTTGGAAATAATTAAGAAAGTGATTAATATTGTGGGTAATTATAGGAATTTATTTCTTTGATTCAGTTTCCTCATATAAATCCTTCCTGTGTCTTTGTAAATATTGTGGGTTGTGGTTTTCTGTGGCTGCATAGTCTTTAATGCTTTGAAATAATAAATAATATGATTTTCTATTTTGGATGGCACTGCCAAACCCCTTCACATTCACCATTTTGATCTTCACACCACCGCCCCAGATGGCTGGTAGGACAGGCCAGGACAAATGGTGCAGCCCATGGAACCGCTGAGAAACCTGATTTAAAGAGGCGGAATGCTTTCCCCAAGCTTGTACTTTTCGCCAGCCGGAATTTGAATCCAGATCTTCTGATAGCAAGTGTCCAAAGGCCACCGTTAGGGCTTACAATATTTTGATTGAACATACAGCAATCTAGTTTCCCATATGACCTAAGAGCAAATGTTTCAAAAGTAAGAATTCTTTTGGGTAAGTCTGAAACAGAGGGGTTGAAGTTTTGCAGGAAGTGGGACCCCCTCCAGAGAGTGAGCTCTTGTCTAACACTGAGAAATGACTTGTCCGAGGAAGCAAGCACGCTGACAGAGTAAGAGACTGAATCGGGAAGGAAACCGGGCAGAAGGCAGCGGCGCCAGGGACCCCGGGAGAGCTGCCCTGCCGTGTGGCTCACAGTCTCGGCTTTATGGTGATGCGGTCAGTTTCCAGGATGTCTCCGGTCTGTCATTCCAACTCAGGGCCCTTCCTGTTGGCGCATGTGTCACTCAGCCAGGACGGATTCCAGCGAGAAGGATTCTGGGAGGTTGGTAGCACGTATGGACTGGGGTCCCCTCTCTTCTTTTGACCTTTCCCAAATTCTTCTGGTTGGTGGTAGTTTGTCAGTTCTGAGTTCTTACCAGGACTTCCGGTTGTAAGACAACTCATGCAAGCGGTCACTATCGTGCCTGGTCAAGGTGGAGAGTTTCAGTCAGTGGTTCCCCTAACAGAGGCAGTAGGAGAGAAAGATGGTTTCCAGCCTTCCTGACTTAATTAGCACAGGGGTAGAGGGAGTGGGGTCCATGGACAGAGGAGCCTGCTGGTCTACTGTCCATAGCGTCGCACAGAGTCCGACACAACTGAAGTGACTTAGCATGCAGGAGGACTGGGGCAGGCAGAGGAAGGCATCTTACAGGCATATTGTTCATGTGTGAGCAGTAAACTTCTGCACAGAGTCTAGAGTGCTGCCGTGCAACGCGGGAGACACCAGCCCTACGCGGCAGGTGAGCCCTTGAAACCTGGCTCTCTTGAATTGAGATGTTCTCCAACTGTCAATTCCACACTGATTTCAAAGACTTGATACAAAAAAGGGTGGAACTTCATTTAGTTTATGTTTTCCAGCTTCTCCATCTCTTCTCCTTTTTTTTTTTAAATGTTCTTTCTTAAGTCTTTATCTAATGTAGGAGAAAAGCTTTTGTATGGGGCTTCCCTGGTGGCTCAGATGAAAATCTGCCAGCAATGTGGGAGACCTGGGTTCTATCCCTGGGTTGGGAAGACCCCCTGGAGGAGGGTATGGCAACCCACTCCAGTATTCTTGCCTGGAGAATCCCCATGGACAGAGGAGCCTGATGGGCAGTTTGTATAATACATGTATTTTAGAAAACGTATGAATTTTTGCCTAACTAAAAAATTTATGACATTTTAATTCCACTTGTTTGACTTAGTATGAATAGAATGCTAGATTTCTAATTTAAAAAAATAGATATGCAACAAGCAAGGAAGATTTACTGTGTAGCACAGGAAACTATAGTAAATATCTTGTAATAACCTATAATGGAAAAAAATCTGAAAAATAATATATGTGTATATGTATAGCTGAATCACCTTTCTGTGCACCTGAAATACTGTGTCAACTATACTTCAATAAATGCATATATTAAGGGAAAAAAGGGTGGAAACAACCTCATTCATCTTCATATTGATTGTATGTTGATATGATATATTGGGTTAAATAAAATGTTATTTAAATTATTTATTCATTATTAAAATTAATTCCATGTATTGTTTTTAATTTCTAATATGAATCATTGAATATGAAAAAGCACAAACGTGGTTCACGTTTTATTTCTATTGGAGGGCGTTGCTCCAGAGGTTTCCCCCTTGGACACAACTTAGTAGGTGAGGCTGAGTGAGGGCAGGGGTCCAGCTTTGCCGAAGGCCAGGGAAAACTGGTCCACCCTGCCCTGGGGGGTGGGACCCTCCTTGTTATGCAAGAACATTAAAGAAGCAGCAAGAGCTCTGTATGGCAATGTCAATGGAAACATGTTCACTTCTGAGACCTAGTTCTTTCCTGAACTCCACCCAAGGCAAAATGGATTATTGCTTCCTGGAAACTCAACCAGGAGGCTTGAAAGTGTTTTGTATTAAAAACAGAAAAACCCGGAGAAGGAGATAAATAATTATATTTCTAAAAGCTTATAGAACAAATGCTTGCTTGTGAGAAATAATTTTCCTATAAATACTTGATTCCTCCTTTTCTTTCCCGGGTTCCCTGGCCGAGGAGTTCCACATGGACACGGGACATGCGGTTCCCCTTGGGAGTGAGGTCGAGGCTGCCGGGGCCCCTCGCTGTTCAGCTCTCTTCCCCGGCTGTGCAGCTTCCCCTCCCCCTCACTTGCTGGGCCCCAAGATGAAGTGGGCTCAAAAGTTTGGAAAAAACAGAAAAGGCAGAGAAAAATCCATAGCTGCAGAACATCTAAGCCAGTTTTTTCAGACAGAGCATTCCAAAGCTTGGCTAGGAAGAGATATTTATGAGTTTTGTCTGTAGGAAATTGCCCCTAAACAGCCCTTTAAAAAAAATTGTTTTTAATTTGTTGGTTTATTTCTTGGCTTCACTGGGTTTTTCTTGCCGTGTTCAGGCCTTCTTTAGTTGCGGTGAGCAGGGGCTACTCTCTGATTGCAGAGCTCGGGCCCCGAGGCGTGTGGGCGCAGTGGCGGCCACTCCAGGCTCTGGGGCACAGGCTCAACAGCTGTGGTGCACAGCCTGGTTGCTCTGGGGCAGGTGGCATCTTCCTGGACCATGAACCAAACCCATGTCCCCTGCATTGGCAGGCGGATTCTTAACCACTGGACCACCAGGGAAGTCCTGAACCAACCCATTTTTGAAGACAGCGTGTACTGATGTAAATAGCAAGTTAGCCTGATTGATGCAAGATGACCTCAGAAAACAAGGGGACCTTATTCAATGTTGATTGACAAACCTTTTTTAAAAGAACATTAAATTAGCAAGACACGATGTCAAAAGCTCGGCTTCTCTGTACACTGATGCCAAATCAAATCTCAGAGACGGCATTTTGGGTGAAGTGTAAAAAAATGGCCTTATTCAAGGGGGCTTCAGTGAGCTAATGCCCTCAAAACTGTATCCCAACTTGGGGGAGATAATGAGAAGTTTTCTAGTAATTCTTCAAAGATGGTGTGATCAGCTCGTGGACATTCTTCTGATGAGTTGGTGGTGAGGTAAGTAGGAGTCAGCATCATCAACCTTCAGGTCTAAGTGGTCTGGGGTCTTCACGCTTGTGGGCAGCATACATCATTAACGGTTGACTTCTCCCACCTGGGGGTTTTGGTGTCTGTAAAATAGCTCAAAGGTATTGCTGTGTGTATCTGTTGATGGGGAAACAGGACCTTGCCCCAAGGGTGCTCTTGACTGTCTCTCCCTGGTCTTGCATCCCCTCCCTTCCCTAATTAGGAACTGCTTGTCTGCCCATTGGAACTCAGGGTCAGTCAGGGACACTGAATGAAGACAGTTTCCCATAATCAAAGAAATGGGGGACACAGTAAGACCACGTGCCCAGGAACCCCACAGGCCCTGCATGGCATTAGACACTGGATAGAGAGTTCCTGAGATGAGGACTGGCTCTACCCCACACTGTCCTAGGAGTCGAGCTCAACAAACGTTTGTCGAGCTGTTGGATCTGCTCATCAACCCATCCAAAGAGTGCTGAGCAGGAAGGACAGGCCAAAGGTGTTGAAACTGAGACCCCCTAAAACCAAGTTCCCCTCCTGAGTTGACAATTCATCTCTTTATCCGAAACATTATTCCCTTGCTTTTCCCACCCCTCTGCCCCTCAAGACTGAGGACTATCAAAAAAAAGGGGGTATCTTATCTTTGAGGATCAGCAGCACCCAGTCAGCTCTTAGGTAAGGAACCATGATCATATTTTCTGTAATTCTTTTAGAGAGATGTTGTTACATGGGGTGTGTCCAACGGGAGGAATTAGGACGGAGTAGGGCCGAGAACTGTGGCTAGAATATTCAGCCTCAAGGAGCGACGCCTACAGGAACACATTTTGCTGTCTTGCACTCAGGCCTGACCTGCAGCAGGGGTGGACTTGTCAGGGTCCCTCTTAGGAGACAAGTCGCCCTAGGTCTTCATGTTTCTGTTTGCGCTGCAAGCGAGGTGCTGACTGCTCTTTGTTCTAGACTCCCTGTCCAAGGATGTTGGAAGGCAGAGATTAAGTGTCTTCCAGAGCAAAGCTTTATAGCCTTAGAGGACAGACCTGGTGTCTTCTTCCACGGCAAAGGGCTGATGTGCCGACTGGTCACCGTCAAAGGTAAGAGCTTCCTAAGCCCCTAAACGCAGAATGCCTCTCCTAGATCACGCCCCTCTGCACGCAGATGTCTTGTGTCCTCTTCATGTTGCTTGGTGGCAGCTGGGGTTGGAGAGCCATCTCAGAAGTGCTGATACCGTGGCTACTGCCGTGGCTGTGAGTGACACGCTGTCCTTGTCACTGACCCAGGAGCTTCACGTTCTCACCAGCATCCGTGAGATGGTGGCAGGCTGACATGTTAATTCGCAAGTAGGGGACATCTCAAGCTCTCCAAAGTTTTTGACAGTCACTCTGAGATTCTTATTCTGAGTCTGTGGGGGACTGTAGGAGACCAGTCAGAGGGCTCTCAGAGGTGAGGAAAGACAAAAGGAAAGGACATGCCCTGAGAGCCTTTCCTGCTGGAAGGTTTTGGTTTGTTCGTGTGGCTGCGCAGGGTCTGTGTTGCTGTGCGGGGCTTTCTCTAGCTGCAGCGTGTGGGCGTCTCATCACAGCGGCTTCTCTCTGTTTCGCAGCACGGGTTCTCAAGCACCCAGGCTTCAGGAGTTTTGGCTCATGCGCTTAGTTGCCCCGAGGCATGTGGGATCTTCCTGGACCAGGATTGAACCCACGTCCCCTGCATTGGCACCACTGGACCACCAGGGAAGTCTGCCTTTCCTTGTAGACATGGGCTCATATACTTCATCAGCACAGATCAAACAAGAGCGCACAGCCAGGGACACACAGGCGGAAAACGGACAAGCAGGGTAAGAAGGGCGATCAGCTGGGGTTTTGTAGGGTTTTTTAATGCAAAAGAAACAGAATTAAGGGATTTTAAGACATAAATACGCAATGAAAATAGTACATTTAAAATTGACTCGCCTCCCACACTTCTCTACAACAGAAGTATGCTTGTGCATTTAACTGAATTTTTGTAATCCTAGGGCTTTATTTTTACTTACTAATTTTTTTTGTTTCTGAAATTCCCTGGCAGTTCAGTGGTTAGGACTCTGTGCTCTCACTGTCAAGGGGGCCTGGGTTCCATCCCTGGTCGGGAAACTAAAATCCCATAAGCCTTGCAGTGCAGCCAAAACCCCCCACAAAGTCCAGGGGGAGCGCTTAGAGGGGCAGACAGGGCAGGGATCTTCCAACAGTTGCCCATGTGCCCTTGAAAGAAGTGTGAAAAGCCATGTACCACCCTTCAACATGGTCAAGCTGATCTTCAACTTTTAAATTTTAAATATAAATAGTTGCAAAGGATTTTCTTTTGGATTCGTTGTGAGTAGTAGGAGAAAGAAAATTGTCCCCAAACTACTTATGGCAAAACTTTTTTGTATGATGTAATTTATAGCCCCTTCTGTGAGGTACTTATGATTCTTGATGAAATGCTCGAGTAATTTCCGGATGTACTTGAATGGGACTAAGGAATCCCGCACCGTCAGGGCTCCCGCTCAGCTCTCTTAAAACACGCCCGTCAGACCTGGGCCGGCCTTTGGCCGTGGCACCGTCCCTTCATCTCGGAACGCCTCTTCCCAGAAAGAGTCCCTGAATCCAGGCCAGTATGAGATAGAATGTTGACACACACTGACAACGCGTTTGTCTGAGAAGTTACTTTAGCAAATGACAGTATACAAAAACTTTGTTGCCTTGCTTTTCAGTCATAGACAGCGGACCTACATACAATAATAAGCTGATGCTCAGCATCAACTACATGAAGAAAACAGGAACACGTTATTTTTTGACACCAGGAAATCTTACCTTGTTCCTTTTCTTCTCTCAAATTCATCTCTCTAATCCTCCATTTTATCCTAATATGGTATTTCTTACAACGGAAAGTTTAAAGTTGGTTAACCTCTCATAACTTTCAACAGCATAGTAAGTCTATGGGTTTTTGTGACCATGTGTTAATTGCTCAGTCGTGTCCAACTCTTTATGACCCCACGGACTGTAGCCCGCCAGGCCCCTCTGTCCATGGGATTCTCCAGGCAAGAATCCTGGAGTGGGTTGCTATTCCCTTCTCCAGAGGATCTTCCTGACCCGGGGATCGAACCCTGGTCTCCTATACTGCAGGCAGATTCTTTACCATCTGAGCCACCAGGGAAGCCCATAAGGCTTTGTAATTTTGTTTCCAGGTTGAAGAATTCTGGAGTGGGTAGCCTATCCCTTCTCCAGTGGGTCTTCCCAACCCAGGAATCGAACCGGGGTCTCCTGCATTGCAGGCAGATTCTTTACCAACTGAGCTATGAAGGAAGCTCACACAGTGATTACTATTACCCATCTGAGAAAAATATACAAATATATGATACATTTGGATAAACCATTATAAAATATAAATTTTTACTTTTATTGGAAATACTGAATACAAGTGGGTTTGGGGGTTTTTTGGTAACATTTATTTATTTGGCTGTGCCGGGTCTTAGTTGTGGCACTCAGGCTCTTCGATCAGCTCTTTCATTGCAGCGTGCAGAATCTTTTAGTCGTGGCAAGTGGAATCTAGTTCCCTGACTCGAGATTGAACTCAGGCCCCCAGCACCGGGAGCTCGGAGTCTTAGCCACTGGACCACTGGGGAAGTCCCTGACTATAAAGGATAATGGGATCAATAGGGCTGGTTTATCACCCTCCCCCTCCCCACCAAGGACATGTATCTATAAATAGAAACTACCTATTAACAGAAAGAGCTAGTAAGCCTCTTCTCCGTTTTTCAAGCCCATTCTTTGTTTTTATGGATGTAAGCTTCGAGGAATGCCGTTCGAATACTGAGAATGAGGCAGCGGAAGGAGTTTTGTTATAGCGATGTCGCTCAGCCCCGGCTTTGAGTTATACTCTGAAATCACATTACGAAAGTAACACAAGCAGAACTACACCTGCCGTCTGTCTCAGCTGGGTGTTCTCTCACCTGTGTTGAAAGCAATGAATTGGAAAAGCGATTTGCAAAAGGATTAGCTCCCCAGGCATTAGTATCTAATACAGCCCAAGGATTTCATATCCTATCTGTCGGTAACCCGGTGGTTTTAATACCCCAGGACAATGCCTAGGGGTGTGCAGGTAAACTGGCTCTCTGGGAAAAAAGGAAGAAGCAAGCAAGCAAGCAAGCAAGGGGGGCAGAAAGCTCTGCTCTGTAACTTGTGCTCATTTCTATGGTGTAAATCCTTCCACCAGGGCCAATTTCAAGCTACCAACTTGACTTCACTGACCCAGAGTTGGGAAGAGACGATGCTCCCCGCGGTCATGGCGAGGCTGCCGGCACAGGGCGCAGAGCCTCACAGCCAGACTCCAGAAGGGACGGCTGTGTGTGCCTGTTTTATGAGCTGCTGCAGAGGATCGTGGAGGGGAGGGTGGGAGAGAACTGGCCTGCCCTCAGGGCTGTCTAGGACAGAGAGCACCCTAGGATGCCCAGAACAGGGATTCCTCCCATCACCCCAAGCTGGCCTACCCCTCACAGAGGCAGCACCCGAAGGCTCCCGCGTGCGGCCGATTGAAGAACACTGCTGGGGAAGCAAGGGCCTGGGAGGAGCCAGGCCGAAGCTCAAATCCTGCCTCTGCAGTTCACGAGGTTTGAGGACTTGGGTATATTATCTATGAGTCTCAGCTTTTGCCTATAAAATAGAAGCCAACACCCACCTTCCAAGGTCCGGAGAACCGGGGAGGGCAGCCAGCAGAGGCTCGACAACTGGATGCTGGCACCAAAGCCCAACGAGCTGAGCTGGAGGGAAGAGACTTGGAGGACGGAGGCCTATCTAGGGTAGCAGTACCGGAAGGAAACACTGGTGTCCTGATCTGAGACTTGGACCATAAAGAAGACTGAGCACCAAAGAATTAGTAATTTCGAACGGTGGTGCTGGAGAAGACTCGAGAGTCCCTTGGTCTACGAGATCCAACCAGTCTATTCTAAAGGAAATCAGCCCTGAATACTCATTGAAAGGACTGATGCTGAAGCTCCAATACTTAGACCACCTGACGTGATGAGCTGACTCCCTGGAAAAGACCCTGATGCTGGGAAAGATTGAAGGCAGGAGGAGAAGGGGGTGACAGAGGATGAGATGGTTGGATGGCATCACTGGCTCAATGGACATGAGTCTGAACAAACTCGGAGATAGTGAAGGACAGGGAAGCCTGACGTGCTTTGGTCCAGCAACTGAACAACAACTACAGGTGCCCGGCTATTTAAGGTTTTTATGTTCCAAAGCAAATGACTGCTTTGGTTATCTTAAAACACTCACTTCAAGCCATAACTTTTAGATTCTTTCTCCCCCTTCCATACAATCTTACACAACACAGAGGCTAGTATCCTCACTTGGTGAGAAGGAACACAGCCAGCAGGCACAATGGCTTCCTTCAGAACTAGAACTCAAGGCTGGTCCACACCGGGAGGGTGAGCAACCCAGAAATAAAGCCTCCTTCTAAGGTGGCTTCTCCAGTAGGACACATCCATAGCCTGAGCCCCCAGGGGTTTAGGCTCTCAGCGGCTCCACTGGCTTGTTAAGAAGTTCTTTGAACGATGGAGCAAAATCACATCACCGCATGACAATCCCAGGGCACAACCAATATCTTACATGGTACTTTATTCTTCCTCACAATGTTAACTGGACAAACAAGGAGAGTTGAGTGGCAGCATGGCTCTCCCCAACAACCCAAAGAAAACCTCATGATATTTATCGCTGGCCGGCGAGAGACTCACTCTATCTTAACTCCCTAAAGCTCACTTAGCATGTATTTCTGCGTGTGCGTACGGTGTTGCAGGATGTCAGCCACCCCTAAGAAATATCCATCTTACAAAGAGCCCATGGAAGGGAGAAGTGGGAACATCTTGATAACAAAAGCTTCCAATACAAAACCACTTTTTACACATTTACTTTATTGAAAATGAAAATAATCTCAGTAATTCAAAACAAAAGCAAAACTTGGTTGAAAACTTAGGAAGATAGTATAATAAAAACAGCCTTCCTCCAAAGAAACGTGATTAGCTATCACACCTTCAAACACTACCCCAGAGGCAAACACAATGAAGTGAGCTGGCTGGAAGGCCCACTGCAGATTCCCTAAAAGGTTTAGGAATACAGAGTTACTAATACACTACAGTCATATTTAGTAACAGGCCTGGATCTTTTGATTAAGCCTTTCCATCTTCCACAAGTGTTTTTGTCTGCTGAGCTTACCTTCGGACCCAAAACAACCTTGTCATCAATAGGATATGTATTGGGTTTCAGTTATTTTCCTGGGGTAGTTATGATGAATCGGGGCAATACCATTCATACTCCATGTGGTTTTCTTTCTGCCCCAGGAGATGTATATTCCACGGCTGTCTAAGGCTAGTCTTATGAGCACAGACATGGAGCAGAATGATTCTCTGGGTAAGGATAAAGGACTTGTATTATTATTACCCAATTCAGTCTCACTTCCCCACCCTCCACCCCCTGTATTGTGCGCAATAAAGCATTTAGAAATAATGTCCCTACCAACCAGAAGGTTTTCATTAACCATCCCATTGGTTAAAAATTGCAAATTTATTGTTTAAATAGCCATCAGACATATCCAGGCTTGAAATTAATACCATTGATGGCAGATGTTTAGAATTTTGGTTCATCTGCATTGTCATACAGAGCTGGACTCTGAGTTGTTCTGTTGTCTCTAGAAGCTAAATATACCACAGAACTTAAAAGTGTTTCTTGTTTGTTGCATGAAGTCTTTCCCGGAGGCATCAGATTGATCCTTGTGAAGTTCTCACCTGGTTCTATTTCATATCCTACAGTCCTGGCTGTTCTGAAAGACTCCACACCCTGATCCAATCTTGAGAATATTTTGCTCATTTGAAAATTCTTCCTCCCACACCTACAACAAATGTCCTTTGTCCCATAATAATTGAAAAAAAAATCCCTGGGAAGATTCAAATTGAGTAACAATAAAGATCTGATTGGAATGTTCATAAGCCTGACAATGTACAATTGTATTTCTTAAGAAGTGTGTAGCCACAGTTGTCCGGGCTGCAAAAGACACCACAGAATAAGATCGGAATAGAATTTCAACTGACTCCCTAATTTCCTTAGAATGGCTTCTATTTCAAGCCCTTCCTGTTTTTTTCTGATAGAGGAGGTGTCCATTACTAACTATAAGTGATAAGGAGGTATAAACACAGCCGCTGCCCCAAAAGTGTAATTGAAATGAGAGTTTACGTTCACATGTATACATCTGTCACTTCAGCATAAGTTCAATTCCAATTTAGACAGTCTGCAATTCATACCATAGATTCTTGATGTGAAAAAGCCAGACATGTATCGGGACTGCCCTACATACATAAGTTTAATCCTACCTATTAGAGCTCCTCTTGACTTACAGTCACTTCCTCATTCCCCACACTGGGCCAGGGCTAGGTCTTTAAATGATAAGCATAAAGATGTGCTAATGAACCAGAAGTCACATCTAAATGGAAGGTCATATCTGAGCAGACAGAGATAAGTGGGCTGGGGCAGAGGATGTTGGGTTTTGGCTTGAACCATAGCAAAGTGCTTCCTTCTTTCAGAATGTGACTTTAATCCAAATCTTAAGCCCATAAGACTTTTCAGCCACTGTAACATCTGAGATGAGCTGTCTGCTGCAGAAGATGTGAGTTGTCATCTTGATCCCTCTTTTGGGCTGTCTGTGCAGCGAGGGCTTGGGAGGACCAGGAGATTCTTGGGTGCTTTGCTTCATGTGGCCTTTTTTTTTTTTAGAACCCTTGACCTCCATTTGGGGAGTGCACGTGTTCTGTTGAACCCTGACCTGGGTGGCCTGTGTACCACGCTGAGGGCAGTTCTGGTGTGAATACATCCTCCACACCAAATAGGTAGGAATTGAGTCTCTGCTGTCCAAGTGCAAGATAACTGAGACAATGCCAAAAGGGAGGAGGAAAAAAATGACAAGCCCAGGCTTTTATATACATTCATTGCTTCTAACATTTCTAACAACAAGAAAAATGCAACTTCAACTATTCTTAGTGATAACATTTTGCTCAAAAATTAGAATCATTCAAAGGTCTGATCTCTTCGAGAGAGTGCAGCCACAATACTGTACAGTTCTGGGGTCAGGTAACCAGGAACACTTACCATTAAAACCAGATAATGGAATCCCACAGCAAAAGGAAACCAGCCTGAAATTAGCCTCTATGACCTTGTTTATATATACATTTTTAGAATATTCTGCAAATCTCAATTTGAACAATGACAACAACAACAACCACCAAAGACAAACAAGTTTTATATTAAAAATGTCCGTGCTCTTCATGGTTACTTCTAAAGCAGCTTGGAGGAGCTCGCCGTTTGGCGTGTACTGCAAACCGACTCCGTTACAAGGATCTTGGCAGGACAGCAGCACAGAATTTGATATTCCATATTCATCACTTTTGACAGTGTAAACCTTTCGTAAGATAACATTTTGCTTAAAAATTAGAATCATTCAAAGGTCTGATCGTCTTGTTCCCTGAGGCCTGCCAGGGAGGTCTGGCTTCATACCATGGGTTTCCTGCTTTCTCCGCGTGGGGCCTAAGTGCCACTGCATTTCAGGAAGAACTTGAGGATGGCCACGGAGAAGGACCCTATGGAAGGAGAGCTGGAGGGCTCTGAATAGGTTTGCATGGGAAAAGGCCCCAGAAACCATCTTTAAGGGTCAAACCATCAGAGCCAGAATTTAATCCCCTGGTCATTTTCCATCTGGATTTCCAAGTGAATGAACCTCATGGGTTTAACCAAACATGTAAGCACTCTTAAATGACGCAAGTTAAATTTGGCCAAGGACAGGTGAACCTAAAGGAAAAGGGTCAAAGGGACAACAGATACTGCCCCTCACAATAAACAATTCTGTTGACATGGAAATGGATGTAGATTGGTTGACAGAAAGTGGCTGAGTGGCCAGCAAGCTCCAGGATTTCTCAGGTAGCTGAGAACCAGGGCTTATCTCACCTCCTCAGAAATGCTTTTATAGAATTAAGAGCCAAAAATCTCAAATGGGAAAAATGATCATTTTGCTAACAGTTAGTGTAGAGGCCATAACTAAATACAATTTTTTTTAAGATGCTGAGATGCATGGATCTTTTTTTTTTTTTAAAGCAGCTTTCGAAATATAACCACAGCATTAAACACTGAACACAAGTGCATTCCAAAGTTAATACAGATAAATGGTACACAGATAAATGTTATAATGCAATAATGCCACAGTTACTCCACATACGTCTCAAGGGTGAGTCTAAACTTGAAAAAGAATATTTTGTAGTTTATGAGCTGGAGATTTTTCTTCTTTTGCTACTCCTCTAGCGTTTTCCAGCACTGATTTTTCTCCTTTCCTTTTTTTAACGCCTCCGGTTATAGAGATAATCCCACATTTCACACTTGGAGCTTCCCCGCCCGCCCCTTGCCCCATCCCTATCTGTCAGGTTTTTCAAATAAAACCAAACTGCAATGACAAGATAATGCTTTACAGCGTAATTCCACAGACAAGGGTCAGTTAATGCGTTTCAACGCTTCCTTTAGAATTTATGACCCTCCCCAAAGTCTTTCAAAAATCTCACTTCAGGCGGCTCACACAGGCTGGCGGCCCGACGACGGCGCGGCCCGACGGCGCGGCCCGAGGCGCACAGGCCGCGCGCTTCTCTGGGGCGGCCCGCGTCCTCCTCGGAGACGCGCCCTCAGAGCCTCGGCCGGGCTCCGCACTCCAGGCGGCGCGGGGCGCGCCCAGGCCCAGGCCTCCCGCCCTCTCCCCCGGCCGCCCGCGGACACACGGCTCGGTTGGAGGCTCGGCCGGGACGAGGCCTCC
Source organism: Okapia johnstoni (assembly GCA_024291935.2). NCBI lineage: Eukaryota > Metazoa > Chordata > Mammalia > Artiodactyla > Giraffidae > Okapia > Okapia johnstoni. Next base: position 128,837,419 of record CM044309.1, read on the forward strand.
GGCCGAGAGGCCGGCACCGGAAACGTCCGCGTCCTCGCGGGTCCAGGGCATTCCGTTTCGTACGCAGACAGAGCCAGTATCTTGAGGGGGAGCGAATCCAAAATATGTGACTGTTTTGCACATCAGGGCTTAAGGTACTGGATGGTATTGTATAAATTGCTAAAATGCTTCTCGGCACAATCGGTAGTTTAAAAAAATACTTTGCTATGGTTTAAGGGCATTTTCCCGTCACGGTCCTTTGGGGTGGAGGTCTTGGCAAATACCAAGTCCAGATAGACCAAAAGCTCAAACGTTTTTGATCCGGTGAAGTGGGACAGCCCGTAAACAAACCTTAGATGTATCGGAGTGTGTTAAAGAGTGGTTAAGTGCTAACGGGAAAAATAAAAGCGAAAGCGGTAGAAATACCGGAGGCTTGGCAGCTTTAGCTAGCATGGACACTCATGCTGGCATAAGTTCCCGATTTTTTTTTCTTCCAACCTGGTCTGTAGCATATGTGCGGTGCCCCTTCTTCAGGCCAGGAAAGAAAGGCCTCCCCTCCGAGCACCTTCCCTCTAAGAATACAACCTCCAGCCCCCCGCCCCCCTCCCCCCAAAAGCAAATGAACACCTTCTGCCTGACCTCCAACAGCCGGAGACCCGGCTTCTGCAACAGTCAGGTCCTTTGTCAGTTTGTTTGCTTTTCAACTGGTTGAGTCAGTCCAGCCAACAGTATGGAACAAAAATCTGTGTTTACAGGCACAAGAGAGCCAGGTAGAGCCATCCAGGAGGGGCTTAGTAATTGGTGGGTTTTCCAGAGACAGGAGATTCAACGGGACTGTCTTAAATAAATAAATCTTATTTTTCTTAATAATGTAAAAATAAATTGCATCTCCCTTTGGCAGTAAGTAGCTGATTCAACGCTGAGCCCGAAAGCTGTTTGTGTTGGTTGCTTGGTTGCTTGGTTGGTTGGTTGGTTGGTTGGTTGGTTGTTGTTGTTGGTTGGTTGCTTGGTTGGTTGGTTTTTTCTTTTTAAGAGACCACAGCTTTGCTTCAGTGGTGCATCAGTGACAATGCATATTATTTCTACTGCTTTCATGAACCTTTTGCATATTTGTTTGCGGCAGGCCTGTGGACTTCACTTATGGCCCAGATAGGCACCCAGGGTGATGCAAGCGCCCACCAGGGCCAGACTGAGCAGTGCCTTCAGAGACAGCCAGGAGAAATCAAACAGGGGCCGCATGCTAGGGCCATACAGCTCCACAAAGGCGTCCTGCAGAGGGGGAGAGGGCGGGAGAAAAAGAGTGTTAGAGTATTAAATATTTCCTGTTACTATAACAAAAAAAGTGCCAGCGCAGTGCCAGCGACGGGGAGAGGCATCTGAAGCACCTCGCACCTTCAGGAGGGTGAGGGCAAAGGTCAGATATGCTTTGGGGATAGTAATTTCAGACCCACTCTTTTCACTTTCATTCAGGAAATACTTATCGAGCACACATACCAGGCACAGCAGAGATACAGCCATGAGTGAAATAGACCAAAAGCTCAAACGTTTTTGATCCAGTGAAGTGGGACAGACAGTAAACAAAACTTACATGTATCATAGAGTGTATTAGAGTGGTAAGTGCTAACGGGAAAAATAAAATAGCAAAAGCAGTAGAAATACTGGAGGCTTTGCAATTTTAGCTAGCATGGACATTCATAAAAATAATTAAAAAACCCAACTCCTTTACTGAATGCTTGCTATAGGCCAGGCACTTGTAACAAATGCCTGACATGCATTGTTTTCTTTATTCTTCGCACCCATTTTAAAGAGTCCTCTACTTTGTTTCTGTGCTGTAAGAAAAACGCTGAGACCACTGAATGCTCATTTCCTAGATTTGTTGGGGAAGATTAGATTCCCTGTTTGGACCCAGTGAGTATTTGGACAACTCTGTCTGAATATACGGGCTTCCCAGGTGACTCAGTTGGGTAATCTGCCTGCAGTGCTGGAGACACAGGCAGATGCGAGTTCAATCCTCGGATCAGGAAAATGCCCTGGAGGAGGGCATGGCAACCCACTCCAGTATTCTTGCCTGGAAAATCCCATGGACAGAGGAGCCTGGTGGGCTGCAGTCTTTTAGGGTCACAGAGAGTCGGACTCGACTGAAGCGACTGAGCATGCATGCATGCACATCTGAATATATAAAGCAGTAAATGAAGTGTTTTTCCCCTGGTGGATTAGCCGGGTATGCAGGGGAAAACAAGATACAGTTCCGATTAGCCCCCTAAACCTGGAGTTAGAGCACACAGCTTCACTAAGGGCGATGGCAGCGCACAGAGATGCCCAGCATCGCTATGGGAGGAGGGTCTGATGATGTTTACCATGCTTTTGTCTGTTTGGGGCAAGTACCTGCAGTAGAGGGATCAGGTATGATTTTTGTCTCCCCAGTGTTGTGCGTGGTCTTAGTACATGTAGGTGTTTGAGAAATGTTTGTTCAATTAATGATTAAGCTTTTCTAACATCAAACATTGGTTTGAATCCTGTATTTGGCCTAATACAATACCCAGATACTCTGCCTGTTTGAAATTATTCCTTTTACATACAACCACCTCTGGAAATCTTGCAGTAATCTTGAAGGTGAACATTTAAGGCATCATTAGGGGAAATTCCTGTGTTATTAAATATAAATGTGCACAATTATTTTTCATGACTGCGTAATTTTCCACCACATGTATTTATATATCTGTAGCTATGCTATATTTTATTTAACCAATTCTTTTTATTTTTTAATTAAATTATTTTTAATTGGAGGATAATTGCTTTACAACGTAGTATTGATTTCTGCTAAACAACGTACAAGCACTCAAATATTCCCTCCCTCTTGGGCCCCTCTCTCCTCCCCCATGCCACCCCTCTAGGTCATCACAGAGAGCCAGGCTGGGCTCTGTGTGTTACAGAGCAGCTATTTGTAAATTCTTATCTACTCATTCGGGTTTTGTTTTGGATTTTGTTTTGAGATATAAGTTCCCAGAGCTGAACTCAGTTGACCAGTTGAACTCGGTTGATCAGAATTGCTTCCCACAGTCGTGAAGGGTTTGTGCTGAGCCACCCTCACTCTCTCACTGCCCCAGTGACCCTGGCACCTTTTACAAAAAGCAGACAAGAGGGAATTCCCTGGCAGTCCAGTGGTTAAGACTCTGCACTTTCACTGCCGAGAGTACGGGTTCAGTCCCTGGTTTTGGAACTTAAGATACCACGAGCTGTGTAGCCAGAAAAACATGAAAACAAAAACTAAATGAAACCCCACCAAGGCAGACAAGGGTTTAGGGCAGTGGGTCTCACTGGGGGTGGTCCTGCCCCCCCCCCCACCCAGGGGACACCGGGCAATGCCTGGAAACGTCTTTGGGAGTCATGGCCTGTGGGAGGGGGTGCTGCTAGCATCTAATGGTAGAGACCAGGGTGCCCTTCAGCACCCCTACGAGGTGCAGGATGGCCCGAGCACAAAGGGTTATCCCCTCAAGCGCCAGTGGTGCTGAGGCTGAGGAGCCTTGTGAAGGAAGGTTCAGGAGAAACTCTGTAATCACGGCCCTCAGAAGACCCAGATGGCCCATCTAGTGTGTCAACAGCTTTGGTCAAATTAGCACAAGATCAGTTATTTCGTCTGGACAAGTAACTGCTCCCCTACAAGTGGGTGAACTCTACCTTCAGAGGTACTAGATGAACTTTTACCAGGAGAGGGCGCAAGGGTTTTCTTCTTTCTTAACCTATTGTTAAACAGTTTTCTAAGTTTAAGTCTTAGCAAAGCAAGGCCATAGACATAAATGAAACATGTGCTTAGTGCCCTTGGCCCAGAGCTGAGCTAACGATCACAACTGTTGGTCGGGACATCTACCTTCCCTACAAGTAAGGGGGGGAAACGGGGCAGGAAGGAGGCAGGGCCAATATAGAGAAACTTGCCTCTTGCAGAGAGCACCCCGGGCCCCACAGACACAGCAGCAGATGTCTGACAGCCCTCCCCTCCGTGCTGTTTTCTCTAACGACGAGAAGGCTGGGAGCCCCAACAAACCAGCCAGAGGCGCCCCAGATTCCTCAGAAGAGCGGCACTGGGCACTTCAGCTTAATGTCACGAGAGGGTCAGTGGCTGGACCCTGCATCCCTTGAGTTATCGATGGAGTTATCTGTGGCGGAAGATGGAACAGACTAAGGCCTCGGCCACCTGACCTTTCCAGGCCAGGAGCCACCCTCGGGAGGCAGGAGAAGCAGGGAGACTCAGGCCGCCGCGCCTGGTGCACGGCCCCCGCCCCTCCGGCAGACTAGACGCCTCTCCCAACACCCCGCCCCCTGCCCAGCCCCAGCCCCCTGTATAAATAACTGTGCTTCACAGCCCATTTCTGATGTGCATTACAAAGAAAGAAATCATTTCTGACGTGGGATGAGCTAACGTAGCATCTCTTAACCCAAAGAATGAGCACAGAGGGATCTGGGAACGAGGGCTGAACTCAAGGGTGGAGGTCTGCGTGGAATCCTAGCTTTGACATTTTATTGCCTGTGACCTTGCACAAATTACCCGAGGCTGAGCTTCATTTATCTCACCCATAAAACTGGTTGTTGGGAAGATAAACGTAGGTGACTCGGGCCATTTATAAACGTGGCCCTAAGGGTGAACTAGAGGAAACATCACTGTGTTCTCTGGTCTGTCCTCTTGCTAACCTGCTATGATCCTCCTAAAACTGCCCTGCCCTCCAGACGGTCTGCTGAGCCTGCTAATTTCCAGAAACAATTGACCAGCTCCCTCTAAGGTGTCAGCTTTTGGTTCTGAAGATGCTTGGTTGATTTCTAAAGAAATCGTGAATTCAAATGTACACACATGATGTGTTCTGGTGGAAAATTGGAAGCGATAACACACGCCCAGCTCTACTTCCTCATAGATTATTAAGTCAGGCTGTAGGGCTGAGAGGCATCATTTAACGTCCCCCCGCCCCCCGCCCCTGAGATGGAATCTAGCCCCTATAATCTGCCCATCTATGATTCTCAAGTGCAGAGCAGACCCTGTGGTTTCAGGAGTGAAGCTCCAAAAGCTATTTTCATGGGGGAGTCTTCTTGCTTTTTCAAACATCCTGATCAGGGTGATTTCCGAAGTCTGTTTGAACAGTCTGTCATTATTTGTTTAAGTCTGAAAGCTGTTTTAAATAAACACATGCTCATTTTATGTATTAAAAGCAACAGAGGGAAAAAGAAAACCTGGGCCGTCGTCACGTGATTTGGACAAAACCCCTGCCTATATGTTCGGGGTGCACGCAGCCCCTGGTCGTGTCGGGACTGGCAAGGGCTCTGCCCGACCTCAGGGATGGGCACAGCGAGTCCCCAGGGGAGGGCACTTTCTCCTTCTGTTAGCCCCCGACCTCAGAGGGCAGGCAGACAGGTAGTGCCCCAGCTCTGGGGGCCCTTTTGCAGTCAGCTTCCCCACAGACTTCACATTCAGAGGCCACAGATGGTCAGAGTCTGAGTCCCAGCAGCGCCGACCTCAGAGGAGCAGGGCGGCTGATGCCCCAACCCCAGGCCCGAGCCGCAGGGCTGGGAGTCGGCCAGGGAGGTGTGGACAGAACGGGTAGGCACAGACCAGCTCAAGTCATCGAAGGTGCGGGGAGGGGTGTCCTCTCCCTGCGCTGGGGCCACTCAGCCCCTCCCTCCCGCCCCTGCCCGTCTCTACCCCCGTCCCTGCCCCCACACCTCCCTCAAGGCAGCCCACTCTCCAAGATTTTCCTTTCCCCTTCAGATCCTTAAAAAAGTTTCATTTAAATCTGGTTCCAAATAAAATGAGATTTAAAAACAAATGAATCAGAATGGCAAGAACTGAAGAACACTGAGTTCCGCTGAACAGGATGGTGTGGGGATGGGGCCGGAGCCCAGATGCCCTCACCCAACTCAGGGGCTCTCAGGAGCAGGTAAGTGGGGAGGCCATTCATGTTTGGAAATGCACAACAGAAGCTTTAAAAATACCACTTATGTGTTAGTGATTCTACTTCTAGTTATTTATCTTGAAAAAATTAATAAAACTTAAAAACAAAACTCTCTGAAACTATGAGAATGAATATGTTACCATTTAGTTGCTCTGTCGTGTCTGACTCTGTGACCCCATGGACTGTATCCCGCCGGGTTCCTCTGTCCCTGGGATTTCCCAGGCAAAGAATACTGGAGTGGGTTGCCATTCGCTTCTCCAGGGGATCCTCCTGATCAGGGATCAAATCCGCACCTCCTGGATTGGCAGGTGGATTCTCTACCACTGAGCTACCAGGAAGCCCAATGGAATATGGATCAGTCACTAAAAATTGTGCCCTATATTTTTTGGCAAGGAAAGATGTCCCCAACATCACACTGAGTGAAACAGCGCAGCCAGCCTCTGCAAGTCCAGGCTCCCAGCTCCTCACTGGCTCTTAGCACTCACAGGGAAACTGAAATGTGACCTTGGTTGGCTATAAACAGATTGGAAATTCAGCTACATTCCAGTCTTTGAGCTGCCTGTGGATGCCTTCAATGATCATGGAGAGCCTAAGTGGGGAAGCCATCCTGCCCTTAAATAGATCCTGGTCTAGAGAATGGAATCATGTGCTTCCACGTGCATGTGAAACTCAACTAGATGGAGGCCTGCTGCCATTTCTGCTCTGCACGGAGCAGAAGCAAAGAGAAAATCAGAGGGTGCTAAGAGGAAGCCAAACGCTGCTGTCAAACGCCTTTGGTATTTTCTGTTACCTGCGGCTTTATCATTTTGTCTCCACGGAGATCGCCTCCCACATGACCCCCAGAGGGCCAGTGCAGAACATGCACCTTCTGTCATTCCACCAAGAGGCTAGGGAGCTGGGGTATTTATACACCGACCCCGTCTATTCACTGGCTAAGGGCTGCTCCTATGGAGGCATCAATACTCCAGCACTTCTGGCTGGCCACGTGCACAGGCAAAGCGGTCAGAGAAAGCCACTGGGGAAAGAGATCCAGATGCTACATTTCCTGTAGCTTGAGGTCGAGCTAGAGAGCTCTGAGGTGGTAAGGGCAAGAGGAATTCCACAGGGCAGGATATGAACCACTGATCTGACCCCCTCACTGCTTCTCTAGCCTCACTACCTTCTCTCCCCACGATCAGTGCTAGGATTGCCCACCTGACTCCTCTGCCTTCAGTACAGTGTCCTACCCTTCAATCTTTTCTCCCTGCTGCAGCCAGAGGGATCCATTCAGAGCCCAGTCTGTCACGTCCACGCTTCAATCCAGGTCCTTGAACAGGTCCGTTAACGTGGCACGCGGTCTCCCAGTGCTCTCCCCACGCAGCGTCCTGCTCAGTTCTTGTCACTTGGTAAGTTCATCCAGTTCACTCAGGAACTCAGTGCAATCGTGTTCTGCAGGCAACTTTCTCCAAGTCCCTGGGCTGAGCTAAATAATCCTCAGCCAGTCCCTGTTAACTGTATTCTCTGAAGGTCATCTGTTTGCATGTTTATCTCCCCCTCATTCAGCTATTAGCACCCGGAGGTGCAGGGACCATGTTTTATTTATCCTTGGATCCCTGGAGCATGTCTCTGTCACATGTCAGGCACTCAGCATATGCTTGTGGAACTGAAATACATTTTACTGTAGACCAGGCTTTCCAAACATATCTTAATAGATGATGTTTTTCAAAAGGAGCATATTCAAAGGACAAATAAATTTTGCACTTGAACAAAATCAGATGCCTTTTTTGCTGCAGCAGCTTCTAGTGTCTTCTGGTGAAGAACTCAAGTTCAGATCATTCAGAACAGTCAGCGCTGGATCTGACTGGTCAGTGTCCATGCCACATTGGTGGTGACATTGTGATATTCAACAATTTTGAATACTATCCCACCCGAACACCCGGGAGTCTCCGAGGGCGGTATAAGCTGTGGGGCATTTTCCAAGCCTGCTGCACCATCTGTCCCTCCGTCAGGCAGATCCCTGTGTTGTGAAGACTGAGAATGCTGAGTGGAGGTAACAAAGCAGTAATTCTGGGAGCGACAATAGAGGCAAGGCTGGTGCCCCCTGTACAGGACAGGGCAGATGGTCCGAGGCCCCAGGTGGATCCGAGACCTTCATGGGAACAGCAAGACCGCCAGTGGTCCCTCGTCTTGGAGTCTACTAAGAGGTGTGAGTGTGTGCGCACACTCACTTGCTCAGTGGTGCCTGACTCTTTTTCGACCCCACGGACTGCAGGCTCCTCTGTCCGTGGGGTTTTCTCCAGGCAAGTATGCTGGAGTGGTTGCCATTTCCTCCTCCAGGGGACCTTCCTGACCAGGGATCGGACCCGCGTCTCCTGCATTGGCAGGTGGGTGCTTTACTGCTGACACCACCTCGGAAGCAAGGGGTATGAGCCTCGTCCCCAACAGACAGGACCCATGACTTCTCCAATGCCGAGAGGCAACTGACGTCCAAGCCCCAGGAGGGCGGAAATGGTGGGAAAAAGAAAAGGAAGCCACGCAGGGAGGAAGACACCTGCAAAGCAGAAGCCAGGAGGCAGCGCTGCCCCGATGCCCACCAGGGCGGAGATCAAAGAGGGAGCAGCGGCCGGGCCGCCGGGTGCGGGGACCCGCGCAGCACACGCGCGGAAGCCAGGGCTGTGTCTACCTGAACGCAGCAGCTGGTGAGGAAGTGACTCCACTTCCCGCCTTATCATTGGCCCGGCAGGATTTCCTCTGCAGCCACTTTGTGCTGAATGAGTCTGGAAGGTTCCGTCTGGAGCAGAGAGCCGTGGTGGGCAGCGGCAAACTCCAGTCCCCTGGGCTCTTCCTCCCTCCCCACCCCCTTTACTCCAGAAATATTGATTCCGGGCTCGCGGGAAAAGGAAACAGAAAAAGCCTTGACAAGTGGAGCATATAACCGAAGGACACACAGCTGCCTGGCCTGAAGATGGGGGCCCGCGAGCGTGAGAAGCAGTGGGACCCTTCCCTGAGGTCCGCAGGGCCCCCCAGCCCCTCAGTGAAGGGCGCTCCCTCTCGGGGGCACTCTGGGCCCAGGGGGAGGGGCTCGTTGCATCACAAGCCAAGGGCATAAAAAACGAAACCTAATCCAAGTGTCATCTGGGTGTAACCAGAAACCTGCTAGAGAAACGATGGCAGGAGATGAGAAACCCAAACAGGACTTGCCCGCCTACCACCTCGGGTCCAGGGAAGTTTGGGTGTATTTTGTGATGCAAATTGAGCTGAAGATGCAAATCAGGCAGGGGCCCTGAGGAGCAAGAGAGAAGGCAGAAAAATGAGAACCCCAAAGGGTTCCTTCCCTTCTAGAGCAGGGCAGAGTTTGAAACTCATTTGCAAAGGCGTCTACTGCTCTGGGGCCCCGCAGCCACGGGGCCAGCTCAAACGCAGTGGGCCCTGTCCACGTGCTGGAGGCCAGAACCAGAGGCTGCGGGCTCGGCGGCACCCCAGAGGTTCTGCTAGTCTCACTGCCCCGGGGCTGGGTAGTCGCTGCAGTCTGGAGAGAAGCGCAGTGAGGAACTCCAGGCTGCACTAGCCGTGTAAATACTGCAGGAGTGGGGACTCAGCCACCTGTGGGCTTAGGCGGTGAGAACAGTCCAGAGATTCAAAAGGTGTCTGTGGAAATGGACCAAGCAATGCATCTATAGCAAAATGTGTTTTAAAAAAAAAGTTAAATTATTGTACCATTTGCTTCATCAGGTTCAGATAACCAACCAACGTGAGACCAAAGCCGTATCTGTAGAAGACCTTGAAATCTCATCTTTGACGTGCTGATTCATTTGGGAACCAAACATTTTTTTATAAGGTGCTGAGGAGTCTTAAAGTTAAATAAGACACAGGCCTGCATTATAAGAACGGCTCCTTGATATTCTCACGCGTTCACAGCAGCTCTGGTGAGCAGGAGAGTTCTCTAAATGCATGCAAAGCACTTTGTGTGTGTGTGTGTGGATGCATTTTGGGGCTTCCCAGGTGCCTCAGTGTTAAAAAAAATCTCCTGCCGATGTAGGAGATGCAGGTTCAATCCCTGGGTCAGGAAGTTCCGCTGGAGAAGGAAATGGCAACCCACTCCAGTGTTCTTGCCTGGGAAATCCCACGGACAGAGGAGCTTGGCGGGCTGCAGTCCACAGAGTTGCAAAGAGTCGGACACAACTGAGCGAGTGAACAACAAAAGGCGTTTGCCCTTTGGGGCTCTGGGCTTTGCGGCAGGAGACCAAGGCTGCTGTCCTCCTTCAAAGGGTGGCTCCCCCAGGACCTCGCAGGCACAGGGGCCGCAGGAAACTGCCTTGCAGGGTTTTGGCTTTAAAACAAAGTGACTTCATTTTTCTTCCTGACCTTCCTCATTCCGCTACCTTCTTTTGGCGAGAGCGCCCTGCATTTTCTGGCACTTGGTCCTTTCTTGCTCTGGGCTTATGTTATTTTCACTGTTAGGGGGAAATATCCCATTATGGTGGAATTTTGTTGGAACGAAAGCACATAAAGCTAAAATAGTGTAATTATGACAACTCAACAATAAAAAGACGGATGGCCCAGTTAAAGAACGGGCAAAGATTTGAATAGATATTTCACAGAAGAAGATCTACAAATGGTCAAGAAGCTCATCAGTCATTGAGGGAAATGCAAATGGAAACCACAATGAGATACCACTTCACCCCCACCAGCATGGCTTTCACGTCAAAAGTGGACAACAACCCGTGCTGACAAGGAAGGAGAGAAAGCAGAGACCTCACCCATCGCTCATGGGAAAAGAAGAGAGCGCAGCCTCTGCGGACAAGAGTAGTGCTCCCTCAGACAGTTGAACGGTTACCCCACGACCTGTCAATTCCGCTCCCGGATGTACACCCAAGGTAACTGAAAATATACGCTCACACAAAAACTTGAACACATATATTCACACCAGTGTGATTCATAATAGCCCAAAGTGGAAGTGACCCAAAGTCTATCAGCTAATAGGTAAACAGTAGGGTGCCATCCCCCCCATGGAACACTATGCCGCCATAGAAAGGAGTGAAGCATTGATACGAGCTACAGCGTGGATGCACCTTGAAAGCGTTACACTGGATGAAAGGAACCAGGAGTAAAGGGTCACATACTGTGTGACGCTACAGGCTTCCCTGGTGGCTCAGACAGTAAAGAGTCTGCCCACAGTGCGGGAGACCAGAGCTCAATCCCTGGGTCGAGAAGATCTGGAGAAGGAAATGGCAGCCCACTCCAGTTGGGTGGGTTTCCATGCTGGAAAATCCCATGGACGGAGAAGCCTGGCGGGCTACAGTCCCTGGGGTTGCAAAGAGTCAGAGACGACTGAGTGACTTCACTTTCACTTTCATTTCTATGACATACCCAAAATAGACAAATCTGTAGGGACAGGAGTGGATTCGTGATTGCCCGGGCCTGGGGAGAGAGACAATGGACAATGACTGCTAACGGGTGTGGGACTTTTTTCTTTTGCCAGAGTGATAAACAGTTCTGGAATTAGAGAACAGTGATAGGGTTTTTTTTTGCCAGAGTGATAAACAGTTCTGGAATTAGAGCACAGTGATGGGTCAAACGACCTTAGAAATACTAAAACCAAGCAGTCACGCTTCCCTTGTGGTCCAATGGCTTCCCACTGGTCCAGCGCTTTGCAATACAGGGGACACTGGTGTGACCCCTGGTCCGGGAAGATCCCACGTGCCACGGAGCAGCTAAGCCCGCGCCCCGCAACTGCCGAGCCCAAATACCGAGCCCAGTGGCCTAGAGCGCGTGCTCGGCAACCAGAGGAGCCCGCCGCAGCTAGCAGCCCGCGCTGCAACTGGAGAGCAGCCCGCAGGCAGCAGCCAAGACCAGCACAGCCGGAAATAGTTTTTAAAAGTCAGTCACTTCGAATTGAATTTTAAGGTTTGTCAATTATTGTTAAAAATCGTATTTTTTACACTACATGAAGAAGGGCACTAAACTATTTTTATGCCACGTGGAATTGGACAGAAGGGCCCACTTGTTCTGGAACGCTTGCTCACAGGGGTGGCCCCTTCGCCAGGGTCCAGACCTGCCTGGAGCGCGGCCTGAGCGCCGTCATCGGGACACCGCCGACGGGGGCGCGGGGGCGCGGCGGCCCTGGTTTCCCAGACGAGTCGGGGGCCGCAGGCCTGACTCTCCGCTGGTTTACATCAGCAGGTGTTGACTGGGGTGGTGTGGGGCAGAGGGCGGAGAAGCCGCGCGCCTCACAGGAACGTGCTGAAAGTGGCCCTGGACCTGAAGGGCGTGTGTCCAGTGGCGGAGCAGGAAGGGCCGCCGTCCTCAGGGGCCCGCCAGCCTCCGGCCGGACCTGCGCTGACACCTGCCTTCAGGACTGGCTGAGAAACCAGCAGGGGCGTCTCCTCTGGAAGCTCCGCTCCACGCCGGCCCTGGGGCCTTCCCTCAGGACAGGCTCCGCGCCTGCCGCCCCCGCCTCCACGCGCTGATCCTGGGTCAGGGAGTCGCTACTAACGGCCCTGCTTTACCTCCCGGGACGCTCACATCCTGCAGAGAAGCACCCCGGGACGGAATAAGCTGTACCCTGTGGCCAGCTGCCCAGTGAGTCGCTGTGGGACGGTCCCTGCCGTCTTCCAGAAAGACTGAGCGCCCGGGAGGGGCCGGGGGCGGGGTGCTGACTCGCTCAGTGGGCTCCTTGCAGGCGTGCCATGAGAAGGTCTGCTTTGATTTTGCACTTTATGATTTAGTTCAGTTCACCTGGAAAGACTCAACATGAATGGAAACAGATGCATCTCGAGGCGCACTGCCTGGCTCTCGACAAGCCTCTTCCTCCCGCACAGACAGTCCTCCCACGTCCAGGGAGGAGAGCAGACCTCTCATAAGGAGCACGCGGCCTCGGCCTCGGACGCGCAGACCCGGGCACCGGCCGCGCTCGGGTCCTGGACGCGGGTTCGTTCACACGGGGCGCAGCTTTGCCGGTGTGCTGCTGGTCTACATGGACGCTCCCTGGGAAGGCCTTCTGACGGCCTGTGCGCTGCTGCCAGAATGACTTGGGCCTTAAATACGCACAGAATGAGAGGGGCACTCACAGAGAGAGACAGAGGACAGAGACAGAGACAGACAGACGGCAGAGGCACAGAGAGGGAGAGACAGAGACAGAGACACAGAGAGGGGGAGACGGACAGATAGACAAGAGACTCACAGGGAGAGACAGAGAGAGAGACAGGGAAAGAGGGGATGGAGGGACAGAGACGCAGATGGGACCCTCCAGGCCAGAGCACTGGAGTGGGTTTTCATTCCCTTCTCCAGGGGATCTTCCTGACTCAGGGATCGAACCCAGGTCTCCTGCGTTGCAGGCGGATTCTTAACTGTCTGACCCACCCCAGAAGCCCATGCACCTACACAGAGACAGAGAGAGACAGAGGACTCCCAGGGAGAGCCGGGATCCTGGATGGGCTTCGAGTGGGTGGAGGGGCTGAAAACCTTCTGTCAGCACAGCCTCCGGGGGACCGCTGACCCCCACGAGGGCCCCTGGCTGTGAAGCGAGCCGGCTGTGGATGCCAGCAAGGCAGGAGAGGACGCATGCACCCTGAGTGAGGCTGTCGGTATCACTGGCGGCGGGCCGGGTGGTGGGGGGTGGCCCGATGGGGGGCGGCGGGCGCTGGGAGCTACACTTTTCAGGCCGCCGGCCCTCCCGACGCGAGCTCAGATGTGTGCGGGGCTGGCCGAGTGGAGCCTGGGGACCCGCCTGCAGAGGGGCTCGGGCGTGTCCGGCTGGGCCCAAGGTGGGCTCTTACCCACACCCGGCCCTCCTCCGTCATCTCCTCCTGGGCAAGGGGCCGGCCCGGGGCTCTCACGTGGCCCCGGCAGGTCAGCGCAGGTGCCCCGTCCAAAGGCCCTGCCACACAGCTCCTCCTGCCCTGACACCTGGGAGCAGGACTGCTGGACCTGAACTGCATGATGCGAGCCCACAGCTGTTGCCCACTCTGCACCCAGCCCTGCACTCTGTGCTCAGAGTGACTCAGGGGGCCGTGGCATCCCTGGGACAGTGCACTCCTCCACCCAATTGCTGTTGTTCAGTCAACAAATTGTGTCCACTCTTCACACCCCCGTGGACTGCAGCACGCCAGGCTTCCCTGTCTCTCACCATCTCCCAGAGTTTGCTTAAGTCAATGTCCATTGAATCAGTGATGCCATCCAACCATCTCATCCTCTGCCACCCTCTTCTCCTTCTGCCTTAAATCTTTCCCATCATCAGGGTCTTTTCCAATGAGTCAGCTCTTCGCATCAGGTGGTCAAAATATTGGAGCTTCAGCATCAGTCCTTCAGTGAGTATTCAGGGTTGATTTCCTTTAGGATTGACTGGCTTGATCTCCTTGCTGTCCCCCGGACTCTCCCACCCAATGCCGAGCCTCAGATCAAGGACTCAGCAAATGCTCTCCTAGTGCGATGGCTCAGAGATGCAAGTATCCCCCTAGAAACTTCATTTCCCCCTAAGGTCACAAGGATAAGTTCAAGTTTGGGGACCATAGCCTTGTCTAACTCAGTGAAACTAAGCCATGCCGTGTGGGGCCACCCAAGACAGATGGGTCACGGTGGAGAGCTCTGACAGAATGTGGTCCACTGGAGAAAGGAATGGCAAACCATTTCAGTATTATTGCCTTGAGAACCCCATGAACAGGATGAAAATGCAAAAAGATAGGACACTGAAAGATGAACTCCCCAGGTCGGTAGGTGCCCAATATGCTACTGGAGATCAGTGGAGAAATAACTCCAGAAAGAGTGAAGGGATGGAGCCAAAGCAAAAACAACACCCAGTTGTGGATGTGACTGGTGATGGAAGCAAGAATCGATGCTGTAAAGAGCAATATTGCATAGGAACCTGGAACGTTAGGTCCACGAATCAGGGCAAACTGGAAGTGGTCAAACAGGAGATGGCAAGAGCGAACGTCGACATTCTAGGAGTCAGCAAACTAAAATGGACTGGAATGGGTGAATTTAACTCAGATGACCATTATATCCACTACTGTGGGCAGGAATCCCTTAGAACAAATGGAGTAGCCATCATGGTCAACAAAAGAGTCCGAAATGCGGTACTTGGATGCAATCTCAAAAACGATAGAATGATCTCTGTTTGTTTCCAAGGCAAACCATTCAATATCATGATAATCCAAGCCTATGCCCCGACCAGTAACGCTGAAGAAGCTGAAGTTGAACAGTTCTATGAAGACCTACAAGACCTTTTAGAACTAACACCCAGAAAAGATGTCCTTTTCATTATAGGGGACTGGAATGCAAAAGTAGGAAGTCAAGAAACATCTGGAGTAACAGGAAAATTTGGCCTTGGAGTACAGAATGAAGCAGGGCAAAGGCTAATAGAGTTCTGCCAAGAGAACGCAGTGGTCATAGCAAACACCCTCTTCCAACAACACAAGAGAAGACTCTACACGTGGACATCACCAGATGGTCAACACCGAAATCAGATTGATTATATTCTTTGCAGCCAAAGGTGGAGAAGCTCTATACAGTCAGCAAAAACAAGACCGGGAGCAGACTGTGGCTCAGATCATGAACTGCTTATTGCCAGATTCAGACTTCAACTGAAGAGAGTAGGGAAAACCACTAGACCATTCAGGTATGACCTAAATCAAATCCCTTATGATTATACAGTGGAAGTGAGAAATAGATTTAAGGGACTAGATCTGATAGACAGAGTGCCTGATGAACTATGGAGGGAGGTTCGTGACATTGTACAGGAGACAGGGATCAAGACCATCCCCATGGAAAAGAAATGCAAAAAAGCAAAATGGGTGTCTCAGGAGGCCTTACAAATAGCTGTGAAAAGAAGAGAAGTGAAAAGCAAAGGAGAAAAGGAAAGATATTCCCATTTGAATGCAGAGTTCCAAAGAAAAGCAAGGAGAGATAAGAAGACCTTCCTCAGCGATCAGTGCAAAGAAATAGAGGAAAACAATAGACTGGGAAAGACTAGAGATCTCTTCAAGAAAATTAGAGATACCAAGGGAACATTTCATGGAAAGATGGGCTCGATAAAGGACAGAAATGGTATGGACGTAACAGAAGCAGAAGATATTAAGAAGAGGTGGCAAGAATACACAGAAGAACTGTACAAAAAAGATCTTCATGAACCAGATAATCACGATGGCGTGATCACTCACCTAGAGCCAAACATCCTGGAATGTGAAGTCAAGTGGGCCTTAGAAAGCATCACTACGAACAAAGCTAGTGGAGGTGGATGGCATTCCAGTTGAGCTATTTCAAATCCTGAAAGATGATGCTGTGAAAGTGCTGCACTCAATATGCCAGCAAATTTGGAAAACTCAGCAGTGGCCACAGGACTGGAAAAGGTCAGTTTTCATCCCAATCCCAAAGAAAGGCAATGCCAAAGAATGTTCAAACTACCACACAATTGCACTCATCTCACACGCTAGTAAAGTAATGCTCAAAATTCTCCAAGCCAGGCTTCAGCAATACATGAACCGTGAACTTCCAGATGTTCAAGCTGGATTTAGAAAAGGCAGAGGAACCAGAGATCAAATTGCCCACATCTGCTGGATCATTGAAAAAGCAAAGAGAGTTCCAGAAAAACATCCATTTCTACTTCATTGACTATGCCAAAGCCTTTGACCGTGTGGATCACAATAAACTCTGGAAAATTCTGAAAGAGATCGGAATACCAGACCACCTGACCTGCCTCTTGAGAAACCTGTATGCAGGTCAGGAAGCAACAGTTAGAACTGGACATGGAATAACAGACTGGTTCCAAATAGGAAAAGGAGTATGTCAAGGCTGTATATTGTCACCCTGCTTATTTAACTTATACACAGAGTACATCATGAGAAACACTGGGCTGGAAGAAGCACAAGCTGGAATCAAGATTGCCAGGAGAAATATCAATAACCTCAGATATGCAGATGACACCACCCTTATGGCAGAAAGTGAAGAACTAAGAAGCCTCTTGATGAAAGTGAGAGAGGAGAGTGAAAAAGTTGGCTTAAAGCTCAACATTCAGAAAACTAACATCATGGCATCTGGTCCCATCACTTCATGGGAAATAGATGGGGAAACAGTGGAAACAGTGTCAGACTTTATTTTGGGGGGATTCAATATCACTGCAGATGCTGATTGAAGCCATGAAATGAAAAGACGCTTACTCTTTGGAAGGAAAGTTATGACCAACCTAGACGGCATGTTAAAAAGTAGAGACATTACTTTGCCAACAAAGGTCCATCTAGTCAAGGCCATGGTTTTTCCAGTAGTCATGTATGGATGTGAGAGTTGGATGGTGAAGAAAACTGAGCGCCAAAGAATTGATGCTTTTGAACTGTAGTGTTGGAGAAGACTCTTGAGAGTCCCTTGGACTGCAAGGAGATCCAACCAGTCCATCCTAAAGGAAATCAGTCCTGGGTGTTCATTGGAAGGACTGATGTTGAAGCTGAAAGTCCAATACTTTGGCCACCTCATGTGAAGAGTTGACTCATTGGAAAAGACCTTCATGCTGGGAAGGATTGGAGGCAGGAGGAGAAGGGGATGACAGAGGATGAGATGGCTGGATGGCATCACCGACTCGATGGACATGAGTTTGTGTAAACTCGGGGAGTTGGTGATGGACAGGGAGGCCTGGCGTGCTGCGATTCATGGGGATGCAAAGAGTCAAACACGACTGAGCGACTGAACTGAACTGAAAAAGTGCGATGGCTCAGAGACGCAAGTCTCCCCCTGGAAACTTCATTTCCCCTAAAGTCACAAGGGTAAGTTCAAGTTTGGGGTGGTGAAGCCTTCAGGTAAGACTCTGGTTCTAACAAATTGTTATTTCCACTGAGGGAACCTCTTGGCCAAGAGCATGGATCTTGGATCCACGTGTAACATGCTTCTTACAATAAAAATGGTGCAAACTTTGGACAGCTTTTGCAGGCACTGCATGGGGCTTTTTCATGAGAGCAGCCCTGATTTCTCTGGCTTTGATTTCTTCTTTGGATGCATCTGAAGCAAGCAATCCAACCCCAGTCAAACCACTCATCCCAGCATTTACTTAAAGTTGACTTCTGGGATGAGTAGAGAGAACTGTTGCACCAACCCCATGAGATGACTCATAAACGACATTACACATCATGGCCTTTTGGCTAAGATCAAGTGTAGTATGGGGGTTTCCCAGGTGGTGCAGTGGTAAAAAATCCACCTGCCAATGCAGGAGACGCAAGAGACACAGGTTCGATTCCTGGGTCGGGAAGATCCCCTAGAGGACGAAATGGCACCCCACCACAGTACTCTTGCCTGGAAAATCCCATGGACAGAGGAGCCTGGCAGGATACAGTCCATGGGGTCACAAAAAGTTGGACACAACTGAGCGACTGACACAGAACAGACTGGGGTCAGAGAGGTTATACAACTTGCCCAAGGTCACAGAGCTGCAGTCTGAACTGTTGAACTCCTAGGTATGGCGCCAGGCCTGCAGGACTTTGCATCAGGGGAGAAAAGGGGTGCTGGATTTCAGGGCATGAGACTCAAGGCACGGTTGGGGCCACACCGCGGCGGGAAAGCCTGTATGTGCAGACCTGGTTCAGTGCGGGGCGCAGGGCGGCAGTAGCAGAAGCAGCCCCGTGAGCAAGGAGCATGCACGACTCCAGAGCCCCCCAGCCCAGCGGCTCTGCAGTCTGGATCCCCCAGAACACATGCAGCTTCCTGGAATCCCTCTCTGTGGTTTGGCCCTGGTGGTTGCTCCGACATGCGCTTCCTCAAGAGCATTCGAAAAGGATGTGCAGAATATATTTTAGAAAACTTACGAATTTTTGCCCTAAATATTTATGACATTTTGATCCCACTTGTTTGGCTTAGTATGCATAGAATGCTAGGTTTCTGATGTAAAAAAACAGATATGCAACAAGCAACAAAGGCTTACTGTGGAGCACAGGGAGCTACAGCCAGCATCCTGTAATACCTGTCATGGAAAATCATCTCAGAAATAATATATGTGTATGCATATAACTGAATCACCTTGTGCACCTAAAACATCGTAAGTCAACTATGAGAGTGAAAAAGTGAAAGTGTTGGTCGCTCAGTCATGTTCGACTCTGTGATCACATGGACTGTATGTTAAAAAAAATAAAAATGACATGTGGATGGAGATGTGAGTCCAGAAGGAGGAGCTCCTTCTGCCCCTTGCAGGGGTGTCTCACCGGGACTTCTGGAACATGAAGCAGAAAGGTTCCCTGCGTCTCAAAAACAAATCCAGCTTGAGCTGTGTCCTGTTCAGCACACGAGCACAGGAGACTCCAGCACCTCCCCGGGGAGAGGATTTCGACCCTTGCGAGGGCTTGGCTCTCGGGCTCTGCTGAGTCACAGCGACCGTGTCCACGCCGCCCTGTCTCGGGCAGCGTGGGGGGCCGGGAGGCCCAGCCACGGGTGCAGACCCCACCTGGGAGCCTGCTCCCCTCGCAGGCCTCAGCCGCCCCATCTCCTGACCGCGAGCGGTCCTCTCCGCTGACTTCCACTTGGACGTGTTTTCATGACTGAACAAAGCCAGAAACCTTTCCATTCCTAGGAAGCTGCCCACGGAGCTTTTTACAGAACCCATCTGCTCAATGGGTACCTCATCCTTTCATGTTCTGTTTGTGTCTGGAAGGCTGGAAGTTTGCGGGGCGAGTTTGTGATTGTCACGGTCAGGCTGAACGTTGAAGTGCTTTTTTCATTTTTAAACGATTCAGGAGTGGATGCTGAGAGAGAGCATGTTCAGGACAAGGCCTCTAAGCAAACTAAAGATGGACAAGGGCAGGCAGTGTTAGTTGCTCGGTCATGTCCGACTCTTTGCGACCCCACTGACTGTAGCCTGCCAGGCTCCTCTGTCCATGGAATTCTCCAGGCAAGAACACTGGAGTGGGTTGCTATTCCCTTCCCCAGGGCATCTTCCCGACCCAGTCTCTTGCATCGCAGGCAGATTCTTTACCACCTGAGCCACCATGGCAGCCCCGAGACAGACACAGGGGCTCGTGTGCGCCGTGGCTCTGAGCCAAGCCCGCAGCCCGCTGCCCCCAGCACACGAGGCCTGGCATCCTGCCGGCAGGGCACCGGGTGGGGGAGGGGAGCCTCGATGTTGGTTCCAAGCCGGTCCTCCGAGCCCCCCACCTGCCTGCCCTGAGTTTCCCGGGAGAGACTGATGCCCACCCTCTCGGATGAATGGAGGGCTGCACGTGAGCTCTGTGGGACCAGGGCCGTCTTGGCGGCCACAAGAAGGACTGGTAAGGACCTCTCAGTCCTCCTCCTGGTTTAATGACCCAGCTCGTGGACATGAACAGACCTGAAGCTCGCAGGAGACGGGGCAGGGTCACGTGAGGCATCTGTGTTGCCCCCGACCACGGTACCTGGAGAGGATGCCGGGCCTGAGGTCCAGCTACTAGCTCCAGAACCCTCCGCTGACCCTTGCGGGGTTAAATGCCGGCACGGGAGTGATGGGCCAACCGGAGAGGGATTTGTGCCGGAAAAACAGGCAGAACGAAAACGTCTAATTGTGCGCGTTCTTTGGGAGCTTTCACCTCTGCCAAATTCTTGAAATTCTTAGGTCTTACGACTTGATGTGCTTTCCATTTCCATTTGAACCTGAAACACCATTTAAATGTCTTCTGAGGTAATCCTCACCTACTCAACTCCCAAAATTGAAAAAAAATTAAGGTTATTCCACTCACACCTGGAGAATTTTTGAAGGATATCTGACCACCAGTCATAAGCTCTCAGTTGATGAATTACAGATTCAAATAGGTAAGTTTTACTCCTCGGTACACATCAGCTGGGAAAAGTCATTTTATTAAGGGTAATTTTAAACGTTAAAAATTATAATTTCACTGCCATCATGTCTATAAGACCTTTTATATAAACTTCTAGACATAAAATAAGTAATTCCTTTTAGCAACTTTCATACAGTATGTTTGAAGTTGATCTTAAAAGTTGTCATAAAAATTACAACTATATGTGGTGATGGATGCATTGTTAATAAGACACCGTGGTGATCATTTTGCAATATATACGTATAGTGAATCACCGTTGCACACCTGAAATGAGCACAATGCTTTACATCAGTCACATCAATTCAGGACTGCCCTGGCGGTCCAGGGGTTAGGAGTGCACCTGCCAGTTCAGGGGACACAGGTTCGATCCCCGCTCCAGGAAGGTTCCACGAGCCAGAGAGCGGATGAGCCCGTGCGCCACAACTGCTGCAGCCCAGCCCGCATTGAGAGGGGCCGCCGCAATGAGGAGCCCGCGCTCTGCCTCTACAGAGCAGCCCCTGCTCGCTGCAGCTGGGGAGAGCCCACACGCAGCGGAGGACGCGGCCCGGCCGAAACATAAACAATCGTATTCATTACAAATAGGTAGAATTTGACTGCCATCAAGTCTACAAGACCTTTGATGAGAGAGTAAGAAATTCCCCAGTTCTAATGTTGAATGAGGGGGCACATCCTCTCAGAGGCAAGAGCCTGAGCAGATCTGTGTCTTTGCTGAGAAGCCCATCGTACCATGCTTGTTCCCATGAAAACCCACACAGTGGGCAAGCTATGGGGTCCAAGCATCGGCTACCCCAGGCTCAGATCCTCTCCTTGCCGTCGAGGGGGTCACCGCTCCAGGTTGCAAGGGCCTTATTTGTGGCAGGAAGAGAAAGGCCCCTCCGGTCCTCTGAAGGCCCTTTCCGGTCCTAAAGTTCATAACTTGTAGATTCTGGGACTCCATTTTAAGTGTTTGTGCATTAAAAGAAGGCAGAAAAAAGGTTACATAATTGGGAGACCGGGAGACATAGTCCACTCGGGCCTTCTTGGTTCTCATGAAAAGTTCCAGAGTTGCCATTCTGTCTATTCTGGGTACAGTGGATGCCTGAATCCTAGAGCCCAGTGGGGGGAGCAAACTGGAAGCCACAGCCCTAATAGAGAAGCTAGGAACATGCCTGCTACTCTAGGCATCAACAGAAAGAAGCACCCAAACCCTCAAGGCACTGGCTTCCCTGGTGGCTCAGCAGTAAAGAACCTGCCTGCTAATGCAGAAGACCGGGGTTTGATCCTTGGGTTGGGAAGATCCCCTGGAGAAGGAAATGGCAACTCACTCCTTGGAAATCCCACACCTGGGAAATCCCATGGACAGAAGAGCCTGGCGGCTACAGTCAATGGGGTCGCAAAAGAGTAAGACACGACTGAGCAACTAAACAACAACCAACCTACAAGGAACCAGAAATGAGACTCCTGGGCAGGGCTCCTAAAGTTCCCACATCCACTCCTGCTTAGAAGTCCACACAACAGTGATTTAGGACTACAGTTCAAATGGAATGAAAACAGAGTTTCAATAACTCAAAGATGGTTTTCTGAAAAACTAAGAGATGCCTTCCCTGGATATATCCTGCTTATCACCCATAAATAATACTCACTAGTGGCAACTTTCAATGATATGTTAGTACATCAACCAAAAGAATCTGGGTTTTTCCATCCATTCCTCAGAGAACAGATGGATGTGGTACCCGTGTGTGTGCGCACGTTCTGTGTGCTCGATTGTGTAGGATTCTTTGTGACTGTGTCTGCCAGGCTCCACTGTCCATGGGATTTTTTAGGCAAGAACACTGGAGTGGGTTGCCATTTCCTCCTCCAGGGGATCTTCCCGACCCAGGGATTGAACCCGTGTCTCTTGAGTCGGCAGGCAGGTTCTTTACCGCTGAGCCACCAAGGAACTCAAGGTTGCCCTGTTATTTCTTTCCAGCCCCAGAAATTACAGAGAGAATGCATTCAGTCATTTCCAGGATATCACACTGTGGAAAATTTGTTTTTCAATCCAGAAGACTGTTGAACTGCTTTTTTTTTTTTCAGTGCAGATAACTCAAAACTGGTTTGGTTCTATGACATCAACCTTGGCACGTATGAAGAGCAAAGAGCTTTGCCTTGTTTGGAACCGAAAGAGAGGAACCTCTACTTTCTCTTTTCCATTTTTATGAAGACAGTATTTTTTCCTTTTAGCTGGATGATGTATACTTTTAACATTCCAGGGGGAAAGTGTCAGTGATATGCAAGTCATAATAAAAGAAAATCAAAAGGAATGCAATTACAAGGGACAAGGAACTTCATCATTTTTAGCATGAAATGCCCAGAGGAAAATCTAATTTTAAAAATTACCGGCACCATATGAAGGAGACAAGAATATACAGAAAGATTTGTTACTTTAAAAATTAACTTAATTCTTAATCTTTCTGGCTCTTGGGCTTTTTTCTCTTTATTTTTAAAGGCCAAAAATTATCATTTGATGTTGGATAAGGAGTAAACCTCACATCATTGCAATGTGATACTGGGAAGTAACAACGGAATGCCCCGGTCTCTGTTTCTGGCTTGCTGGCTGCAATGCAGCAGGGCACTTAAAGAGTTATTAAGAGTGAATGTATATTGAGGATGAAACCATGTCTCTTTCCCATTAACATAAAGGTACCTATTAAAAATGAAAACGTGGACTTCCCTGGTGGTCCAGTGATGGTTAAGAATCCACCTGCCAATGCAGGGGAGACGGGGTCAATCCCTGGTCCGGGAAGATCCCACATGCCTCGGCGAAACTAAGCCCATGCCCCACATCTCCCGAGCCCCCAGGTGCCCTGGGGCCTGTGCTCTGCTGCAAGTGAAGCCACCACCGCGAGAAACCCTCCCAGAAACCGGAGAGGAGCCCCCAGCCCCCAGGTAGAGAAAGCCCGAGCACAGCAGCCAAGACCCAGCACAGCCAAAAATAAAAAATAATCATAAATGGAAATGTAAGTGAGCATTCACGGGGCGCCCTGCGGTCGACAGAGTCCTCCACATCCATCAACTGGGTTTGATCCTCCCGACAACTTATCGGTAAGTCGTGACTCCTGTCACCTCTACTAGACAGATGATCAAGAAGAGGTTACTTTTCCAAGGACACAGGGTCGCTAGATGGTGGAACCAGGACTCAAACCCAGAATTCTGCCATAAAGCATCTCACCTTCCATCCTCTCACATGGCCTCCCTGATCGGAGTTCTATGACTCCCAGCTAAACAGGCCTTGCACAGAACCAAGATGTCATAAGCTGAATACAGCTGTGATTTGCTTATTTTAACAGCTCTGTCTCTTTGAAAAAGAGACATCATTTAACAGTTATGAGAAAAACAATCAAGCTCACTTCTATCATAAATGTTGGCTGACATTAGGGGGCTTTGACTTATTTCTAACCCAGCGAGATTTAATTCTGCCACCCTCAACCCATACTAAGAGAAATTGGAATCATTCATTATTTAGAGGGAGAGCCCAAATAATATTGCAATATCACAGGCTTCCTTTAAAAGCCTTTTTCTTGATGGAATCTCTGATTTTCCTTTCAGGCATGAAAAATAACACTGTTATTATCAGAGTGGACTGGCTGAGGGTTAGCAGTGAGGAAGGAAGGAGATGGCAAGAATAATATTGATCTCTAACCTTTTATCTAGTTTTTGGTTGGAATCAAATTCAGTGTTTAGTTAGCTCCATAGCTTTCTCTATAGTAAGGATTCTCTTGACATAAGGCTTTTAGATTTGAGGAGATAAATTTCCTTTGTCCAGGTGTGATTTTTCTCCACTTGGCTGGAGTCAGCCTGAAAATGGAAGACCCCGAGATCTGGGAGAAAGATTCCTAAGGGTTCTCTTCTCTTCAAGAGTGGATTCCATGGAAAGCTCTCTGCCCTCATCTCTTAGCAGTAGTGGTGGGTCTGGTAGGCTCAGAGAAAAATAGAGACATCACTTTTCTGTCCACTGCCCATTATAATGATTTTTTTCTTTTATTTTTTATTATTTTTTTGGCAGTACCATGTGGCTTGTAGGATGCTAGTTCCCTGACCAGGGGTTGAATCCAGGCCCAGAGCAGCGAAAGCATCAAACCACTGGACCACCAGGGAATTCCTGATTTTTCTTCTTTTACTGCTATGTACAGCTGCTCTTTTTGTCCTTCCCTGGCATCTGTTAATGTGCCATCCTCTCACCTTCTCTTAGCATCTGTCTTTGCTCCCATCCAGCTGGTCTCAAGGCGCAGTCTCCCAGGCTCTGAGGCCACACGGCCGAGCCTTTCCTGAGCCCCACAGCCTGGCACAGACTCTAGAAGCAGACTCTGCCCAGGTTCCCAGTGAGCTGTGTTAGGCTGATACACCAACAGTCTCCACGTCGGGATGAACAAGTAGACCCAGATGGGATTCCTAAAAACCCTGAAGCTCAGTGAGCACGTTTTGTTGAAACTTCTGCCAGTAAATGTTCTAGGAATGCTGGAATGCAACATAAAATTTGCTGCCTGGGAAGACATTACCCAGGTTTCGAGAATGGAGATGAATTCGCCAGCCTCCACTGGGTGAGTCTTGTCATATTCTTCTAATTGAACAGGCAATATTCTTCAAAAAGTCCTAAGCCACGTCTCCACTGAGAAGGCAAATGGGCCTCTTTTCAACCTGCCTACACCGAGCCCTCACGGTGGTTTCAATACACGACTCGAGCAGTCATCTCGGTTTCCTCTTCTGTAATGAGATGAGGGACACCCCCTGCTTCTCTTTCACCTCGCTTGTTGCTCAAAGGGAATTTTCCCCCTTCTTGTGCATTTTCTATAAATTAGCCTAATAGATGGGTCAAATGAATCTGTTCAGACTTCCCCCCAAAATTCCCTTCCTCGCCCTGACAGTATCTGTCCTGACCCTAAGCTGCTTCCCCTTGTGGCTCACCCACCTGCCATCCCAAGCCGCCCCCTGCCCGCCTGCCTGTCTGTCCTGCAGGATTTTCCGGGCACCAGCTTGGAGGCCAGCAGGACCTCCACTCAGGTGGACTCAGGGGAAAACCGCTGTTCCTCCTCCCCCAGTTGAAGACAAGTGTGCAGGAAGGCAGGAGGGGGTGATGTGAGGAGGCAGCCCTGGGCAGGTGTGTCACAGCCACGCGGCCCTTGAGTGGGCTCCACGAAGGAGGGGCTGGGGTCTGCAGGTCATCCAGGCCTGGGGGCCTCAGTGCGGGAGGCCCGGGTGAGAGTGGAGGGGAACCGTGTCCATGAGTAACTCCTGGCTGTGTGGCTTTCCAAACAAAAAGCTCCTGGAAAGGATCGTTGAAATGGACGTCACAGCCTGTTCCATTTCTGGAGGCCCAACCCAAGTTCTCCTCCTTCCCAGCCCTGTGGATACACGCTCATTTCCTTGGCAGCCTTAGATAAAGCTCTTAATGTGATCTGAGTGCCTCAGAGATTAGCATGATTATAAATATGAGTGTTCAAACACAAGCAAGTTGAAACCAAATGCTCCTCAAACACTGGCTCTCTGTGATAGGAAGGTTTTCGGTGGTGCCTTGAGCCCTTAGATAAACGAGCTGGAAAATAGAGTGAAATGGGCCCGCTGGTGAATCCCCAAGGCCAGGCTCCCATGCAGCAAGGAGGAGACGCAATAGCTGCTCCCGATGTATACAATCCACGGTGGCTGGCAGCAGAGCTCTGGACGAGAATCTAAGAAATACTACTTCCGAACTTCAAGCAGGGGCTCGGGTGGGCGATACACAGGCTCTTGATCAAAACAGACGGTCTTTACTCCACAGCCAACCTGCAAAACATCCCCTTCATGTTCTAACTGCTTGGTGGGGCTTATGAGAGACTCACTAACCTATAGTTATAAATAGCCATCAAGGAGTTTGTTTATCTAACTAAGAGAAAACACTGTTCAAGATTTTTAAAAACATGCATTTGACACCACAGAGATGTGACTGCTATGGGCGAAGGAA
Organism: Okapia johnstoni; assembly: GCA_024291935.2. NCBI lineage: Eukaryota > Metazoa > Chordata > Mammalia > Artiodactyla > Giraffidae > Okapia > Okapia johnstoni. The sequence continues at coordinate 128,864,046 of CM044309.1, forward strand.
CAGAGCACAGCAGCCCGAGCCTGCTGTTTTGATGTGGTCACTACTTGCTAAGCAGACCTGCCACTTGGCAAAACTTTGCGTGCCCAATTCTAGGTATTTGAAAGTTTAAAAACACAGCTCTTTCAAGAAATTCTAAAATTAAAGGTTTTTTCATTAATTTGTTAAAACCTTTCCCCAAGTTAGTCCAAAAGCCTGAGATTTTACTTGTCAAGTCACGTGAAGGCAGAAGGGGTCCTGATGGCCGGATCTCTTCTTTAATCTCCTAGCATTGGTATCACCAGCTTTTGTCAACCTAACCGACCAACTTATCTACAGAGCGCTACTCCTGAATGTTAAATAATAAAGTGTAACACGTGTTCCCAGGAGGCAAAAGATAATAACTTACGAGCCGACTGTCAGCACCTACATTTTTTTTTAATTTTAAAAAGCTTTCTATTTTGTTTTGGGATATAACTGATTAACAGTGTTGTGATAGTTTCAGGTGAGCAGCGAAGGAACTCAGCCATACATGTACAAGTATCCCTTCTCCTCCAAACTCCCCTCCCATCCAGGCTGCCACTAACATTGAGCGAGTCCCATGGGCTCTACAGTAGGTGCTTGCTGGTTATCCATTTTAAATATGGTAGTAGAATCCAGTTTGTGATTGGAAGATTCAGTTATGTGGGTCTGGTGAAATTCTAGGACACCCATTGTATTAGGATGGTAGGTGATCAGGGGAAAATGCCTCATCAGTCTTCAATTTCAGTATTTTCTACCTATGTATCTGACCGTGGAGGGCTTCCCCGGTGGCTCAGCTGTAAAGAATCTGCCTGCAATGCAGGAGACATAGGAGACGTGGGTTCAATCCCTGGGTCACGAAGATCCCCTGGAGGGCATGGGATTCTCTCTGTGGGAGAATCCCCTGGACAGAGGAGCCTGGTGGGCTGCAATCCACGGGGTCGCCGAGTTGGGCGCGACTGAAGGCTCAGAGCACACACAGTCTGGCCACGGCTCCTCTGGCAGAGTGTCCAGGAGGCTGGCACAGCGTGGAGCAGGGTGCTGCCTGGATGCCAGTTCTACCCACAGCTAGGCACACCCCTATTCTACCCGTGCCAGGCTAGCTCAGAACTGGCATCCAGTTCACTTGTATGAAGATCCACCACCTGTCACTCTGTCACCTGAAAACCTATTTCGCTTGGCCTCTGATTCTGCACTCCACCCGTCGCCCCCAGGAGGCAGTGTGATGGTGAGGATGGAGCACAAACGTCAGCGGAAGACAGAACTGGGCTGCGACCTCCACTCGGCAAATCCCCAACTGTGTCAGCGAGTCAGATGAGTTCGCTGTTCTCTTTTCTTTCCCCGGAATGCTTCAATCTAACTTGGGAGATGAGATCTTCAACGTCTCTGAGCCTCCATGTCTTAATTCATAAAATACGAAAATAAGGCTCTAATTCCAGAGGTGTCGTCGGAATAAATGGCTGCTGTGAAGCACTTTAGCACAGGCGCTGCCATCAGTCATCGCGAATGCCTCTACTCCCCTCATCTTTCCGTTTAACTGTCAGCAATCTCAATTTTCCTCTTCTTTCAAAGAAGGGATAGGAAATGCAAATATGAAAAGAGCCGTGTGAAAAGCTTGAAGCTGGTAAAGTTCTTTTTGCAGGATTTGTAGTTTTTGATTTGAGGATCTTATTAATATTCCCTTAAATCATTAGTCAAGGGAAGTTCTTGAAAAAACAACTCAAACTAGACTTGATACCTTTGAGCCACCAGACACAAGCCTGCAAGAGTTCTAGAGTCAGAAGAAGCTATGCCTTCCCGACCTCAGTGCAGAAGGGCTAGCCTGTCCTCATCAAGCTGGGATTTCCACCCCAACAGAAAAAATTTCTGACTTTTCCTAAGCCATGAGGTCCCCACCTGGAATATTCTATGACAGCTAGCTACTTCAAAAAGTCAATGGCAGGTCCAGAGGTGGACAGACAGCTGACACAGTCAAGGGAAGATGAACCTTCCATAAGACAATAATATTTAAAAGTCACGTGTGGCTCTGGAAAGAGGAAACCTGAATACGGATGCTAGAGACATTCATGTAACTCTTAACGGTACCGAAAGGATGAAAACCACCTTCTTCACACACCTGAACCTTCCTATTCTGGGCAACTGGAGCTTAGGGACAAAGTTTAGTTTTGGGACAAAGACAACACAACACTATTTCACAAAGATTTATGGAAATGGCCACATACCTTCCCCAAGGAGTTGACACCTCACATCCTTCCTAACAAGTCAGCTACAACCTCGCTAAAGGGCTTGTAGGCTGACGGCTCCCAAATTTCTTATAAGCCTCTAATCCTAATTTGTTGTTGTTCAGTCACTCAGTCGTGTCTGACTCTGTGACCCCGTGGACTGCAGCACACCAGGCCCCCCTGTCCATCACCAACTCCCGGAATTTGCTCAAACTCATGTCCATTGAGTCAGTGATGCCATCCAACCATCTCATCCTCTGTCGTCCCCTTCTCCTCCTGCCTTCAATCTTTCCCAGCATCAGGGACTTTTCCATGTAAATCCTAATTTAGAATCAAATTTCTTCAAACCCAGCACTCCCCAAGGGGAGCTCACTAAGCTTCCCTCACATCTGCCTTTAGAAGCCCCGTCAGCTCCCCTAGTGACCTCGCTTCCCCCTCTCCGCTCCCCACCGACACTTCGCTGCCGTGAGGCCGCCTGCCCTTCCTCGGCCCACCCCTGCCGGACCCCTTGGCCCCGCTGCACTGCTCCAGCTCTCCCCACCTCGCCTTGTCCCTCCAGCCTGCTCCTGGCCCCGCTTCCAGGAAGCTCCCCTCAAACAGCAAAGCAACTGCACCCTTCTCTCTCACTCCCAGGCCCTGAGTGGTTTTCCGTCCCCGGTGAGCTGGCCCCGATGACGCCTTCAGCCCCACCTCTCCGCAAGCCGGTCTCCCACCTTCAGCTCCCTGTGCTGCTGGAAGCGCCAGCCCGAAGCCTCGCCCTCTCAGCTGACCCTGGCTCACACTGCGTTTCCATGCTTCTCAGGACTCAGCCCAGATGCAGAGGACGGACCTGTGGGTCCCGCGGGGGACGGGGAGGCTGGGGCACACTGGGGGCGTAGCACTGCCATGTATACACTACCATGAGTACAACAGCTCGCTAGTGGGGAACGGCTGTGTAACACAGGGAGCGCCGCTCAGCGCTCTGTAACAACCTAGAGGTGGGATGGGGCGTGGTAGGAGGGAGGCTCATGTGGGAAGGGACACGTGTACTTACAGCCAATTCATGATGTTGTACAGCAGAAACCAACACAACATTGCAAAGCAACTCTTCTCCAATTAAAATTTTTTTAAAGAGGCAAAAAAAAAAAAAAAAAGACTGCTCAAACACCACCTCTTCCATGCAGCCTTTCTTGCCCAAGCCCCACCACCTCCCCATCACGCCCACTTCTCATGCTGCCCGTCACCGCTCCCCGGCGAGCCCCCGTTTGCCTCCTCTCCCCAAGGGCAGGGCCTGCATCTCGTTCACCTTATTCACCAGCTTCCAGCGGTGCCTGGCACTGGGTAAAAGCTGTGAAAGGATTTGTGGGATGAATAAACAAGTAAATTGGAATCACGACAATTGAAACAGCTCAATCCATAAAGGCTGTGCCATGCTCCAGGAAGACGACTCTTGACACACTAAGAATCTCGGGCCGTCTGGAGCTGGGCCTGCGTGGCGTGTGGTCGAGCCCGGAGCGCTGAGACGGATTTCCGAGTCCACGACGCTGAAGCTCTAAGACGCCGCCTGGGATGTCCAGTCCCCCCGAGCCTCAGTTTATCCATCTCCAGGGACGAGGGCATGGCGCACTGGCTGCCAGGGCTGGCGTGAGCGCGGCCTTGAGAGGACTTTGCCCAGCGGGTCCCTCGGAAGGGGCGTGGAGGGCAGGCCTGTCCACCCACCGAGGGGGCTGACCCGGGCCCCGGGGCCGAGCACAGCTCCCGCCTCGAGGGACCGACGCTCCGCCTGAAGCGGCGAGGCGCCCTCACTGGAGAGGCTGAGAAGCCGCCCACGAGGCTGATGGTATCAGACGGGTCAGGAAGCCACACACAGCCAGGCGGGCGCGGGCGGCGGAGCGCGGAGCGGGGCGGGCCTGCGGGCTGAGGCGAGGGGCGCGGCGGCGGAGAGGGGCCGGGGCGGCCGGCGGGCCGGCTGGGGCCCCGGTCCGTGAGGCGGCTCCGCCTGCCGCCTCTGCTGCCCCCTGTCGGCGCGGAGGAGCGCAGCGGGCGGGGCCGGGGGCCGCCGGGGGCCGGCCGGGGGGCCTGTCGGGCGCCGGCCGGGGGCCACGACGCCCGCTGGGGTCCGCGGCGCCCTCGTCTCTTTCTGTCCCTGGAGTGCTCGTCACAGCCTCTCTTTTCTGCCCACAATCTGCCCCCCCTTCTCTCTCAGGTCGGAGGTCACCACCGGGGGTCCCCCAGGTGTGGCCCACGGATGGGACCGAGAAACGGCGCTGCGCACGGCCGGGCCTCCGGTTCTCCTGCCCGGCCTGCCCGCGGGTTTCCCCGAGGGGGCCCAGAGGCCTATTGCCCTGAACGCCTCAGTGAGCATTCATGCAGTTGGCTGCGGGGCAGGTGGCGGGCTACGCACAGAGGGGAGGAAGAAGAGTGGACGGCAAGGCCCTCGGGCAGCAGAGGGCTCGTCCCTTGGACAGAGGGGACGGCAAGGAACTTTTCCATTCACACCAGCCCAGCGCTTTCAGCTCACAGAATCCGCCTCGGCCGCAGGCTCGGGCCACTCCAGGTAAACCTGTGCTGAGAGACGGCGGTCTCAGGATTTCCAGCAGAGCCCCTGGCCTCCACGCACTAGACTCCGGGAGAAGCCCCAGCCTCCTCGAGACAACGGAGACACCGGCGACCTTGCCACTGGGCCCTGGGAGGCAGGCTCACCCTCCGGGAAGCCCTGCCGCACAGCCCCAGGGGCTGCCCCAGACACCCGGGCTGGGCGTCCCCCTGCACCTCCTCCGACTTGACGCTGCAAGGATGCCCCCTGGTCCATGACCCGTCCACCTGAACCTCCAGAAAGAGAAGGCCTGGGAGGCCCTCTCCAGGTCCTGATTTACGGGCCCCTCTCCTGTTCTGCTCAGGAACTGCCAACCCATGGATTTCAGAACCGCAAGGGGCTCTTCGCCTGCAGTCCTAACCTCCCCACGTCTTGGACAACCAGAGACGCTGGTCAGAGCGCTTGCCCAGAGGCAGCTCGGGGCTGGAGGAGCGAACCGTGACGCTCGGCCGTCCGGCTTCTCCATTTTCTCCGCCCTGCGCTGGCTGCTTGGTGAGAAAAAGACACAGCGGCAACTCACGTGAGCCCAAGCCGGAGGCCACCCTCGGTCACGCAGACGGTCCTGAAGCTGTTAATAAAGAAAGCCTTCACACAAATAGACGATTACATTAATTGTGGGTCTGACGGTTCCCCCCCTCGAGGAACCTAGTCCTCAGTTGGGGTTAGGAAGAAGACAAGGGAAGAGGGGCCAAGTCCTTTTCTATTTTAAGCAAGAAAACAGAGTCCCAGAGAAGTGAAATGTCAGCCAGCATGGACGGCAGGATCAGACACCTCATGATGTGGAGGGTGGTCCCAGGGGCAAGGGGCCCTCAGAGTGAGTGTCCCCCAGTACGTCTGGACCATGAGAGATGGCACATCCCATGGAAACCTTTCACCTGGGGTTGGTCCATAAAACAACGTAAGATGCAACCGAACAGAGGCCTTAGAGAGGCGCCCACGCCTGGCTCTGCGAGGCTGTTTTCAGTGAAAATTAGTATTGGCTGCTTCCGGCTTTCACCTTGAACTCAGCTGACTGTGTCTTCTCTCACTCTTTATAATGGTAACGCTGTGTACAGCGTAAAGGTCACACCTGTGTTTATACGTCATACGTCATCAAAATACCGTGAAGAGAACGCTATGTGGTCTCTATCAGAAGATCAAAAAGAAAAAAAAAAAAGAAGAGCAAGAGGCAGGCCCGGCTTCTGACACAGGGCAGCTTGGCTCTTCTCGAACCCGAGATGGGCCCAGGGCCCACTGTGGCCACAGAGGTTGTCCAGGCCAAGTACACACTGTTTATTGACAGAGAGACAAACTGCACCTGCCTGGTCTCAGGGCGACCAGGGAGTTTCCAGTCTGGACACACGAAAACTTTTACACTGTACTCATTCTTTTTTTCTTTCAAAAGCCAAAATTAGAAAGAAAACAAACATATTTGGGGCTCAACGTAGCAGGAAAAAGAAACTCAGAGGTCAAGAGATTTCATAAGAAAAGCTCCGGCCGGGTCTCAACTCACCTGGCCTAGAGTCCAGAGGTCCTGGCATTGGGGTGGGAGCGGGCTGTGGCCCCCCAGGGCCGTGGGAGGCTAGTTGTTCTCAGAAAGGTGCCCAGGTAGAGGTGCCCCTGGTCCTCAAGCTGCAGGAGCGGGTTGTGAGGATGCTAGGGGGTGAGGAGGGCAGAGAATTCCCGGAGGAGCGTTTCTCTAGTCTACCCTAGTGGTGCCTTGAGGTGCAATTAATAAGTAACTGCCAAGAACAACTGGACAGAAGGCACTTAGCCATTGCCTACCTCTGCCAACGCAGAAATAACCCGATACTGTTTACCTGGCCGCCCAGTGACCCGGCCCTCGCAGGCATCTCTCTAATTAGCATATTCCCAGTAGCCCAGGCCTCGGGACCGGCTGTCACACACTCTCCTACATTCCAGGCCTCAGTCCACTCACTGCCGGGGCCCTCCGAGCCCCCCAGGCAGTCTGCCAGCCACTCTGGGGACAGTGAGATCTGTTGCTCCCTCCAGGGGCCCTTCCACCTGTGGGCACACTGGCCGTCAGCCTGTTCTAGCCCCAGGGTCCGAGACCCATACCCATCTTCAAGAAGGCATCCTCCGAAGTGGTGTGGGAAAAAAGCTTTTTTTGCTTGAGAATCACCTTGTAGTGTACTGACTTGGAAACAGGTCGGTCAGCTTCCCTTCAGCCAGGTTGTAACTGAAACCGATCAGTCTCCATTAACACCCAAGACGCCAGGGGTGCTTTATAAAGCTGCTCGTCACCATCCGGGCAGTCGTGAGTTATTCAGTTCATGTGCGATCATTCAGGTTATAAGATACTGGATGAATCCATTATCTAAAATCATGTGAAGATAGATTTATACTCAGGTGATTTTTTTTTTTTTTTAAGTATCTCAGTTGGGTTCTTTTCTCCCAAGCAGTGAAAATCAAGTTACCCTCTGCCCCGCCTTCTCCAGCCCCTGATTCTAAAGAGAGCTGAGAAAAATAAAGAGAGTTGGGATCAAGTCAGACTTAAACAAAACAGAGGTAGGGCTGGGCAAGTGATTTTCACCAAAATCACAAAAACACAACTGAAAGAGAACTATTCTTAAGAAAGACTCGTGTACCATAAAAGGGGAATTTCCAGAAGTCTCTCATATTAGCAATTCGCTCTTCCATCCCCTTCCTCTCTAGTTTCAAAATGAGATGATAAAAATACTGACTTGTCAGAAGGAAAAAAAAAACACATGAAACTCCGTATACAAACATGTAAACGGACAGAGTTGACACTTGCGGGAATTTCCACACCTGTTCTTCTGAGCGGCCGTGAAGAGGAGGGAAGAGGGAGAGAACGCAAAGGGAAGCTTTGCCCCCTCACCCGCATTCATTCAGGGTCATAAATGCTGTTTTCTTACTTTTAAATAAACATCACTACTCACTGAGCACATGTTTTATTTTTCTTGTGGGGCAAACATAGTTTCCCCCAAGTAAAAGTTCTGATACGGATTCTTCTTTTTTTTTCAGAAACTTACGTGGCTGGGAATTTTCTGGAAACTAGTGTAAGTGTGTATGTTTCTCCTTTCACTTTCCATTTTTACACAAGCATTGGAGGCCAATGTGCACGGGCTAATTTCAGTAGAATGTTCCAGAGTGTGGGGAAGGACACCCTCCCAGGGGATGAGGGGACATTTATTGGGCATTTGCTTTTCATAAGGCTTGGGATATCTGGTACCGTGGGGGAGTCAGATTCAGGAAATAGAAGAAAAAAATCCACTTCAATAGGGAAATAAGCCAAACAAAAATGGACATCAAGATAACAAACCACATATGAAAACACAGACGCATGCACATAACCAGCTGTAGTTTCTACAAGCTGGGCTGAATCTGCTCACCTTGCAAAGATTTCCCGTATGGGGGTTGGGGTGGGGAGAGTGCCCACGTATATTTCTTAGTGTCTACTGGCCAGCTCTTAATGTTTTTGAAATCCCTTTCAGTGGAGTCATTTACATCATGTCCACTTTTTATTTTTTCCACACTCAAGCCACTTTATTAATCTTAAACACTTTCCTGAAGGTATAATCTACCTATAGAAAAATGAACATTTGTGTGTGTGTGTACAGTTGGATGAATCTGGACTGAAAGCGAATGCCTGGGCAAGCCACTCCCCTCTGAAGATATGGATGCTTTTCCATCCTCCCAGAAAGATCCCTTGAAGCCATTTAGTTTGAAAATTATTTGCATCTGAATGTTTCAGCGTGGAGATGATCAGAGCCAAATGTGTGGGAAGCCAGCCTCGTCATCAATCACTTACTGCAAACATAGGTTGTGAAGGTTCCGGAGATGCGAGGTGAGCCTGCACGGACACGCTGACAGGGATGGGCGTTTTTAAGAGATGCCAAGGGACTTCTCAGGGACAACAAGCTCGTGGGCCCCCGCAGCAGCCCTGCTGGCAACCTGACCATGTCACTGAAGACCCAGAATGTTTCCTTTCTGGTTCTGTTCTTCAGGCATTGGGGTTAACATGTTCAGAAAGAGGGAAGTTGAGGCGGGATAGTCAAATCGACCATACTCTCAAAGGAGCAGAGGCTCTCTCTGACGAGGAGGGTGCAACCACGACTCTGAGCACTCTTTTCCAAAATTCTATTGCAACATCGAAAGAGGAGTTCACATGACTGGGCAAATTAGACATTTTCTTCACATTTCCTGTTTCCCAAACTTCCGAGGAGACCTTCAGGGGAATGTCTGGCTCGGAGTCACCAATTCAGGGTGAGGGACAGAGACTCTATTTTGCGAGGATGTAGCCCTACCGGCAGGGGCGGGGGCGGGGCTGGGAGGAGAAACAAGGCCAAAGGCACGGTCCTTTGGGGAACCTGTAGGGGTACCCTGACCCACTGAACCCGAATTCTGGCAGAGAGGCCGGGGCAGAAGACCAGATGAAGCAGGAGCCGCACCTCCAGTCTCGTTTCTCACGAAGGGCGGAGCTGCTTCATGGACATTTGAATCGAACGGCTTCAAAGCAAAAACAGAGTGAAAAAAGTCCCAACGTACTATGTAGAAGGCAGGTTTGTTTTTTTTTTTTCTTCTAAATCACTTTTCCAAAATGGTACCCCGAGGTAATCCTTTCTTAAATCTTCCAGCAATCAAAACAATGTGGTTACAAAAGTTTACAACTTTAAAACCTTTCAAAGGTCACCTCCCTGCCTCACCCCCTCACGTTAAGAGCAGGGCGGATATTTTGAGTCACACATATTGTTCTTTCTTCAATTTGCATCTGGTGAAATCCCTCCTTTGGGCTAATTTAGTAAGCAGAGCCTTGGCCTCCCTTGGTGATTGTTCTCTCATCTTCTCTATTTTTTGCGTGTGTCAAAAAAGTTGAGACTCCCAACGGATCCAATGAAGGGGCAGCCTTTGTCCCTGAAGCGCTCTTTTTGCTCAGATGGTTTTCCCGTCTTGCTTGGGATGGAATTCCTCCACCTTCAGGGCTCAGCTGAGGCTCTTGCGCCCCGCGACACTCCAGGCCTCCCCTCCTTGGCCCCTCCCGACCTGGCCTCTTATCCAACCGACACGCTTCCCCGTATTTCAGGCTCCAATGGTTGGTCTCCACCATCGGACTATGTTATTGAAGGCCTCAATCAAGAGTTCTCGGTGCTAGGTGACAGCCTGGAGGGACGGGGTGGGGAGGGGGAAGGGAGGGGCTTTTGGAAGGAGGGGAGACGGGTGTGTCCGAGGCCAATTCATACTGCAGAGGCCGTCATGATGTCGTAAAGTGATCATCCTCCAGTCTGTGTGTGTGTGTGTGTGTGTGTGTGTGTGTGTGTGTGTGTGTGTGTGTGTGTGTATGCGTTCTCGGGACCTCCCTGGTGGTCCAGAGATTAAGACTTCACCTTCCATCCCTGGTCAGAGAGACCACGTGCCTCAAAGCTGAAAACCCAAAACATAGAACAGAAGAATATTGTAACCAGTTCAATAAAGACGTTAAAAATGGTCCACAATGGCAACAACCACAACAAAAATCTTAAACAAAAATGGAAAAGTTGTTGTGCCAAAGTGAGACTGTAAGAGAAAGGCTGGCTGAAGGCGGAACCAACCCCAAGCACCCCTGCTCCCACGCGGGGGTTCCCGCTGGCCGAGATGCTCAGCTCCAGCGCACGGCAAAGGACTCTCGGGCCCAGAGACTCACTCTTCCCACCAGATGCACCGTGCACGCCAGCCGTCACGGGAGGCCTGAGTGCTTTATGAGGCTGCCTGTTCACTCCCCCAGCTTCATGTGTAAGCCAACGGTGCTTGGCTTTTAGAAACATATTTCTTGCTCTATGATTAATTTACAAGTGACTCATGATCAGCTTCACCAGCCAGTCCATGTGACCCGCGGTGCTGGGTGAGTGTATCTATAGATGTGTAAACCAAAGCAGTTCTTAGAACACAGACTACCCCTCCCACGCGCTGTTTATTTCCCTCCACTTCACAGGCACCGAGCGATGATACAGATGAGCTGCCGGGGACCGCCCGCTCCTTACTCAAGCTGGAATAGGCCCACGAGGAAGAAACAAAACACAGCTTCCAACAAGAGAAAAGACAAGACCGGAGGAGGCAAGAGCCGGGCAGACGGGCCAGTAAACTTCTTCTGCGTGAGCAGATGATCACGGAACTCTGAGCAACACCCAGGAAGACGCAGGAGGACGAGCATTCACCTGAGCAAACACCACCCTGTCTCTCTGCGTCCTAGTCGAGATTTCAGACGTAAAGAAGTAGAGACAGCAGCCTCATCACCTCCAAGCAAGCCACCACGGCCTTTTCTAAAACAGAAAAGCATTCCTGGGATCTGTGGTGGTTGGTAACTCACGTAGGGGAAAAAGCCTAATGCCTCCAGCTCATCTTCGTCACTGGAGGACGCGCAGGGCCTAGTGTGGGGACACTGCTGTGGCGGGAAGGGCCTTGGGAGACACAGCTGCCAAGCTCGCAGAGAGCCCGCAGAGAGCTCCTTCTCACTTCCTTTTTTCTAGTCAACCAAGTCTAAAAGCTCATTTGCCTGATTTGTGAAGACCTCCACAGTCTGGCCTCTCTCCCTTGACTTTCCGGTGCCGTCTGCGCTCACCGTGCAATCTGCCCTCGGCCTGGGCCTGTCCACACCGCTTCTCCACTGAGCTGAGCCTGTCCCCCCACATCCCCACCTGCTCCCTCCTAGCTCCCCAGCCCCTTTCATCCCTGCCTCCACCTCCCAACTCCCTGTCACCTTGCTGCCTCCATCACTCACGTCAGCACCCCATTCCAGGAGCCTGGTCTGGCCACCCAGGCCGGCTGCCTTAAGTGTCTCCATCTCTGGAACGCCTCCCACGCGTCATCTGTCTGCCTCCAGCTCCACTTGAGGTGTGACAGTCACGTTTGTCCAATTGGACTGCAGATTCTCTGAGGAGGAGGGGCATCCTGGTTTTTGTTCCCATTTATCCCCACAGTACTGAGCCCCACAGCAATGGGCACACAAAGTTCCCAGTTAAAAGAAATACTTTATTTTGGCCAAAAAGGTATTGTATGCGAGGTCTTACCCAACTTTAAGCCCTCAGCTGGGAGATCAACTTCACTATGCATCCTAAGTGGAGGCCATGTGGAGAGGAACAAGTGCCCTGAATTTTCAACAAAATGACAAACATGAGTAATAACAGCTATTTCAGAGCACTGTGATAAAGCATGCATCTAAGCATTTAGCAAACATCAATTTATCTGGAGGCAGCAGATACTGTTACTAATCCCACTTCTCACAGGAGAAGACTGAGGCAGAACAGGTAACTCGTACAAAGCCACATGGTGAGAAAGTGCTGGATCCAAGCTCAGGTCATGAGGCTCCAGGCTGTGCTCCTAGGTGCTATGCTGTATTCCCATCAACAAGTATGTTTTAGGTATCTGTCTTCTACACGGGTATCTTGCCCCAGTTAGGTATACTAAAAAGTATCATCACTCAAGTGATGGTTAAGCATCATGCTGCAGGGAAACTTTTTTAAAAAAAGAAGCATGGTTCCATGGGAGCTGACTAAACAGCCTCTCTTTGCAGGTTTACTTTTATTTATTTGGCTGTGTCAGGGCCCTTCGTGTCGTGGCACGGGCTTTCTAGTTGTGGCATGCAGGCTTGGTTGGTCCACGGCAGGATCTTAGTTCCCAAGAAAGAGAAGGTGAAAGTGTTAGTCACTCAGCCGTCTCTGACTCTTTGTGACCCCATGGACACCAGGCTCCTCTGCCCATGGAGTTCTCCAGGCAAGAATACTGGAGTGGGTTTTCATTCCCTTCTCCAGGGGATCTTCCTGACCCAGGGATTGAACCCAGGTCTCCTGCATTGCAGGTGGATTCTTTACTGTCTGAGCCACCAGGGAAGCACCTCTTAGTTCCCAAAAGGAAGTAAGTGAAAGTCACTCAGTTGTGTCTGACTCTTTGCGACCCCATGGGCTATACAGTCCGTGGAATTCTCTAGGCCAGAACACTGGAGTGGGTTGCCTTTCCCTTGTCCAAGGGATCTTCCCAACCCAGGGATTGAACCGGGGTCTCCCTCATTGCAGGCGGATTCTTTACCAGCTGAGCCACGAGGGAAGCCCAGGTGGTGCTAGTGGTAAAGAACCTGCCTGCCGATGCAGGAGCCATAAGAGACACCAGTTTGATCCCTGGGTTGGGAAGATCCCCTGGAGAAGGAAATGGCAACCCACTCCAGTATTCCTGCTGGAGAATCCCATGGACAGAGGAGGCTGGCGGGCTACAGTCCATGGGGTTGCAAAGAGTTGGACATGACTGAGTGGCTAAGCACACACACACATCCACAGGGATCAAATCCGAGTCTCCTGCACTGCAAGGCAGATTCTTAGCCACTGGACCACTAGGGAAGTCCTGAGAGAGCAAAAGAGCATCTTTAAAGTAAAGGGAGTAAAAGCTGCCAGTCCATTCCAGGGACCCTGCAGAACGGCTCTGACCATGCTCAGCAGAAATGCTCGGTTCAACCCACTGGGCCACCGTGAGGGAGCATCTCCTTCAGGCCAACGTGACCGTCCACCCATCACAATCTCCCCAAAGCCTTATTTTCTCCACATAAAGAAGCCTGATACAACCCAAATCATAGCTGCAGCTAGATCTGTTTACTGCATTTTCAGTATGATCTTGCAGGCCACACATGGCCTGCTTGAGAACGCCAGATTAGGTACCAGAAGAAAAACCTCATCCTGGTGGTCAAATCATGGCAGGAAATGATGCCACCAGCAATTATTCGTGTATTAGCAGTTGCTTAAGTACCATAAGGCTTTTAGGGGAAAAGACTGTGAGCCAGTGGTTGGAAATGAGGCCCCATTATTAATGTAGTCAAGCTATTCAGCTGGATTCAATAAAATAAAAAGCCCTGCCCAGACCAGTGTCTGTAGTAGAAGATGCTAAGAGCTATTTTTTAAAAAATCTGGTTTTATTGAATCCAGGCTTTATACACAGCATTCCTTCTTCCCGAATGGCTGAAAAATCATCCCGTGCATTGTAAGCCATTTGAGAGGAAATGGACTTAAACTGTATCAGGAAAGTACAGTTAGATTTAAGGAGAGAGCTTCATAATATTGCAGGCGACGGAAACCATGGGAGCCCTGGATATGCTGTCAAAACAGGCGGCGAAATCCTCCTTTATCAACTCAGTTCAGGTTCTAAACCGTTCCTGGGAGCCTGCTGTGTGCCAGGCCCCCTCCTGGCCCTGGCAAGCCCTGGGCACCCCCAGGTGAACAAACCGTGCACCCTGCTCGCGAGGGATTTACAACCCAGAGGAGGAGATAGGCGTGCGGGGCCGAGCAGCACTGGCAGAAGTCGTCTTGTTTGGATGGACCTATTTGCTATAATTCTATCTGTGTGTTTCTCTGTCCCCTCGACTCGTCGCTGTCACTTTTTATGTCTCTGGCTCCGTCTTCATTGTTCTGGGACAGTTTTATCCCCACCTCCCAGGCTCCAAGCCTCAGACCTCTCAGGCCTGGGGAACCCTGAAGAATCACCTGTGTTTATCCCTCAACTACAGCCTTGGCCAACTGGTCCCCCCGTCTCCACCGCCCTGCTCGGCGGCCGGGTTCTCAGTGGTCAGTAATGCAGGAAACCCTTCTGATCCCCAGCCTCGCTCATCCTCATGGGCTTCACAACCTGAAATGAAGCCGTGGGAATCGTTTACTCCTTGGGTGAAGGCATCAGCTCAGGTGTGCCTCACGTCCACCTGCTTGACACACATTTACGGAAAGCCAAGAGCCAGGAACAGGCTTCCGTGGTGGCTCGGACGGTAAAGAATCTGCCTGCAATGCAGGAGACTCAGGATCGATCCCTGGGTTGGAAAGACCCCCCGGAGAAGGGAACTGCAACAGCGGGGAGAAAAGCAGGATTAGGTAAGACACTGGACTTGAGGACCTTCGGGTCCACCAAAGGAAGAGAAAAGACCTCAGCCCCAGGGAAAGTGCAGATAACAATCATACTATATGACAAGCTTACAGAGCACAGACGACTCCCAGGGAAGGTCTAACTGAATCAATTATCGTCATAAACCAGTGTGCCCCAGTGTTTGTTATGGTAAAGATACATTTTGAGTTAAATAGTCCTTTTTAGAGAACCTGGGAACTTAACTGTTCTTTGTAATCTTTATAATGCTGTTCCCAACTGAAATATAGCCAGTTAAAAACTGGGAATTGACATAAGAAACATGATTTTTAAAACTTAAAGAGTTACTAATCTCTGAAACAGAGGTAATGATCTATGAATAGCAACAGTCTAAAAACTGAAGTACAAATGAACAAAACACAGCATGTGAATAAGACTACTGATGTTTTTTTTGCCCTGTTTTAAGATGTTGAATAATAATCTGGGTGGCGAAATTATGGACCACTTGAGTTTTCCTCTTTGTACCATTTGGCATGAAAAAAACAGTATATCACGTGAGTATGAAAACAAAGAAGTGTCCCAAATGGGCAGAGTGCTTGTGCCAGGTCTTTTGCCAAGCTGTGCTGTCTACCACAGAGCAAGTCCGGCGTCTTCTGTTAAACTGCAGGCCCTAATCCAGCATCAATGACAGCCAGGGTGCAGGCCCACGAGGCCCAAACCCTCGGTGTGAGGAGCTGCGGGCCTCACTCCTCGGAAGGGGCTGTGAGCGTGGCAGCTGCTCAGGGCTTCGGAGGCTGCCGGGTACAAGGCCCTGGAGAGGCGTCCCAGGGACCAAGGGACCACAGGGGCTGCCCGAGAGAAGGAGAAGGCGATTCCGTGGAGGAGGAGAAACCTGGCCAAACAAACCTCAGAAGGAGCCTGGAAAGACGCAAGGGCTCGGACGCGGGGAGAAGGACGTCACTGCCTCCAGGTCAGCTGCCGGGGGCCCTGGGCAGGACCACACGCCACGCGCTCGTTTCCCGGGGGCTCGGCAACGCGGCCTTGGGCGTGTGGGTCGCCGTGAAGGCCCCAGCGTGGCCTGTCCCCTCCCACCCTCCGAGAACGCCTCCAGCCCCCCTCCAGCCCCGATACCCCCCACCCCCTCCACGGCACCGGAGGTGCTGACGACGCCGTTCCCCGGCTCACCGGGTCCCAGGACCCGCCAGCAGAGCTCAGGTGCCAGCTGGACTCCGCTGCCTCTCCCCTGACTTCCCACAGTGGCCTTTGGAGTCGGGACCTTCACTCCCACGGCTTTCGTCAGCCGTCGTGTGTCAAGGGCAGTGGGTCAGAGGACACAGACATGCTCAACGAGAGAAAACGCACCGCCCGAGGGCACCTGTGTAAGGTCCGCCCGTGACCCCTGGCCGAGAGGACGCCTCACCAGGAGCCCCACCAGCTGTCACTGGCTGAGACCACGGCACGGGGCTATGGGCGAGGCGCGCACATGCCGACAGTGAACTCAGATGAAACACGGGGTTACACACGCAGACAATGAACTCGGATGACACACAGGGCGGGGGGGTGGAGTTATTTCAAGACAAACAGCATCACGTGAATCAGTGTTCCTTAGAAAGGTATTAAATGGGGTAAGTATCAACAAACTCTTCCAACGCCAGGCAAGTCATACGTAATCATGTTGACTTTGAGTGTGATAGCTCACCACTGACTGCGGGGAAGCAGGACATCAGATAGGTTAGGTCTGGGTAGGAAAACATTGATGACTGCAACATCAGGAACGACCACTCCTTTAAAGGTGGAACTTTATTCATCACATCGGTTGACCCACTTCCCTCCCTCTTTTCTTTTTTCCTTCCTTCCTTCCATGGAGCCAGACACTGGGCTGGATGCTCAGAATACAGACAAGAATAAGACGGGAGCTCACACTCTAGCCAGGCAGACCGTCAGCTACCAAATCCCAGTGCTGCAACACGATAAGGTGCTATGTCAGAGGCGTGTGGGCAGCGCGTCGGGAACATGACAGAAGAAGGCATCTGCTCTGCACAGGTTTTGGTGGATTCACTGGCAAATAATTCTTTAATACATACTTCTCAAGTGTCTCATTGCTAGGGCTTTGACTGTCCTTCACAATCACCTATTCTCACCCTTTCGGTCTGTCTCTCCCTCTCTCTCTTTCTCCACCCATCATCTGTCTGTATCCATCCATCCACCCATCTGCAACATTTTTAAATCGCGTAACTCTCTAGGACAGGTTCCTGTCCTTGCCGCAGGAACAGCCTAGCTACCCAAGATCGTTTTGCTAAAGTGACGGCTGACGGAGGGAGTTTGGAGTTCCTCCTCCTGCTTGTTGCTGTTCAGTCGCTCAGTCGTGTCTGCCTCTTTGCGACCCCATGGACTGCAGCACGTCAGGCCCCCCTGTCCTGCACTGTCTCCCTGGAGCCCCTCCTCTGGAGGTCTGCAAAGAGGATTCTTCTCGTTTGTCTGAAATGGTGAGACGTGAGATGGTCCTGCCTAGAGGCAGCTGGGCCAACTAGAGGGCTCTTCAAGGGCTCCTGTACGTCCTCGTGTCCTTTGCTGCTAAGAGCCCCTAAGCGTCCTTGGACCACAGGCAGCGGCTACCCTTTCAGTACTGGGACGAGCTGCCCAGGTCAAACGCTGAGCTGAGAAATGGTGGCCCTGGAGGGTCTATTTCCATATTCTTAGGGTCATTGTAGCAGCTGGCTGCCGTTCTAACAGACTGCCAACTCTGCACTGAGAGTCACACCTGGGTTACAATCATTCATCGTTAACATCAAGAGCCAAAACTCCATGAGATGCTTGGACTCAGAATTTTGTTATGTAGCTTGCATTTTCTAATGCCTTGAAGCTTCTGATCTGTTTCCAGCTGGAAGGAAAAGGAGACCGCTCACTCACTGGTAAATTAATTTGGCCTCTGTAGCATAAATTTCTACAGGTTCCCTTATCTTCTGCTAAGTATAAAGTCTTCCTGGAATGGCAGGGCTTTTTAGATGGTCTGCACAGCTTCCGTGGGAAGGAGAAAGGAAACTGGAGGGAAGTATCTAGAAACATAGCTGACCAATGGCTACAGCACTTTCTCTGCCATATCCAAACCCAAGGGACAGGCCACCCGCGATGCTGAACGTAAACGACATGGCATCCTGCACACTGGCAGCCTCATGGTCTGCTTTTTTTTGTCACACCCCTCAGCATGTGGGACCTTAATTCCCAGACCGGGGATTAACCCAAATCCCTGCATTCGAAGGCAGAGTCTTAACCACTGGACCACCTCAGGTAAGTCTCTGTCTCAGTGGTCTTCAGTCTTTATCCTGGGGCTTAACTATTTTTGATTAGAGCTGCTTATTGGTCTAACGGCATTGATTCAAGGCCTCTGGTTCTGAAGCTCTGGTTTACGCTCTTGGAGAGACTCCCGCTCCTGATCCTTAAGTCCTAACAAGGGCTCCACAGGTCTCTGGGCGCCTGATAATGCCTCATGGCAGGCGTGCCCCAGCTGACTCCATGGGGGGCTTCTTTGAGTTGTCAAGCGCCCCAGGGTCTGTTTTCTCCATTAAATGCAGACAGAGTCGCCTTTGGGTTTACAGATAGATACCAACTGCTGTCATTGTTTAGTCTCTAAGTCGTGTCTGACTCTTTCGCGACCCAGTGGACTGTAGCCCGCCAGGCTCCTCTGTGCACCGCATTCTCCAGGCAACAACACTGCAGTGGGTTTTGCCATTTCCTTCTCCAGGGATCTTCCTGACCCAGGGATCGAGCCCGAGTCTCCTGTGCTGCAAGTGGTCTCCTGCATTTCAGGTGGATTCTTTACTGACTGAGCCACCACGGAAGCCACTAAAACAACTATACTTCAACTTCAAAAAAAAAAAAAAGAAGACGTGGCCTGGACTGATCCACTAGTTGATGGTAGAGATCAGATTCAGATTCAGATTTTTGGACCCCCGCTCTCTCTTCCTCCCATGACACAGGTGACCAAAATCGAACCATATCTTCTGCACTGAAAGGGGGGTTCCTTACCACTGAGCCATCCAGGAAGTGCTAGATATCAACGAACATCATCAAAGTAATTTTAACCTTATCTAAAATTTGATCTTTTGAGGACAGCAGAGGTTATCTGTCTACATCCTTTTATATTTTTCAATGTTTTCTTTTTGATTACAGTGACCAAACTCATATAACTGACAGCCAGACTATAATTATAATCAGTGGGTGATCAGTACCTGAGAAGAAGCCTGTCGTGGTGGCTGAGAGCATAATGCAGGCTTCATCACGGCTCAGCCACTTCCTATGGCATGATCTTGGGCAAGGTGCTAAATACATCTCTGGGCCTCAGTCTGTTCATCTGTAAAGTGGGATTAGTGATAGTACTGCCTCACAACGTTCTTGTGAGGATCAAATGAGTCATTATATGTAATATGCGTAAAGCAGTGTGGGCCTGGCACATCGTAAGTGCTGTATGAATGAATAAATCATGGAGCTAATCAACAGCTAGCAGACGGGGCAGCACTCAGGAACTTGGGTTTTTTTAAGATTTTTTTTTTTTTAATGTGGACCATGTCTTCAAAGTCTTTATTGAATTTGTTACAACACTGTCTCTGTTCTACATTTTGGCTTCTTGGCCACGAGGCATGTGGGATCCCAGCTTCCCAAACAGCGATTGAACCTTTATCCCCCTGCACTGGAAGGCAAAGTCTCAACCACTGGACCACCACAGAAGTTCCAGAACCTGGTTTTAAAGGAGATAAAATAATACAGCAAAGAGCTTGGAACAGTGCCTGGTGTGTAATAAGCGGGGTATTAACTGCTACCCAGAAGTAGAAGTAGAAGTAGTACCCTACTTCTATTTTGATCAGTTGTTTTCCACCTTTGACCTAGCCTTGCAGAACTCTACGGCACCAAATCTGGCTTCTTCTTTGCCATCCTTGGTGTTCAGGGAGAAAAGGCCCAGACCCCAGCCCGAGGTCGGGGGGAAGCCTCGCCTTGTATGGTGAGATACAGAGTTGTAGTCTGACACACGACTGTAAACTGGGTCCCATTTTGGGGTTCTTGCTCCCTGCATCATTGTCCTACAAGTTTCCCCTCACGTCCTCTCTTTATATGTGAGTCTTCAAATCTTGGGGCTGCCTGCACCCTCTGAAACCTTCATCCATGTGTACTTTTTTGCACATAATGAGACACATGTACAAGTGATAACGTGAAGAGGGTCTGGAATCAACCAGGCTTGTCACCAGACATCACTGCGTTGCTGCTGGCAGTTGGCTGGGCATAGGGACAAAGGGAAATATACCAATCAGGTGCCTCTTCCAAAAACTTAACGGTCAAAAGAAACAACCCTTTCATTAGGTATTCTTGGTAAATAGACTTTTTTTGAGAAGTTTTGGGCAAGGGTTAATTTATCTTTGAGATAATGTTAATAAAATAGCATAGACTGACTTTCTGTGGGATTTTTCTCTCTGTTATAATCGATGTTTTCTTCTATTCTGAATGCAAAGTGAGCTTTTTTGTATAAGTCTAAAATCCATGTTTTGCTCCCCAATCCATAGCCACGTGTGTGATGTGAATCTACCACCCTGCCAATGGTCTAATGTGCAGTTTTCAAGTTTCAGTCCCCATGTTGGCCTAATGGGTTTAAAAACAAAACCCTTAATTTCAGAGATCTAGCCTTGTAACCCTTTAGGAAGGGAAAGGATTTAAGCAGCCCACCGATGCATTTCATAGTGTCCATCTCACAATTCTACAAGCCCAGTGTGAATGAGCACAGTTCACTGCCTGAGTTAGAGAGGTTAGAAGATCCTGATGAAGTTAGACAAAATACAATGAAAATGCTTAGCAGCTGGGGGCCCAGCAGGGTTCAGAAGTCTTGCAAGAGAAAAGCACTAGTAATCATGAGATGAGAAGGAAGTTACTGACAACGATCAACAGATCGATAACGTCATTCATTCTCGTACAAGTCTAGTTACGTGCACTCACAAAAGAGCTGCACAAGCAATGGGTAAAATGAAACTGGAGAACCATCTGGAAGAAGGCTAGCCAAATGTATATGATAAACATGCTTCAAGTTCTAGGAGATGAAGATAATACATATAATGAATAGAACAGAGACTTCAACTCTGACCTGTAGCTGGGCTAAGGCATCCAAGACACAGATTCTTCCCATGACCCCAAGAAAGCAGAGTGCTGGGCTGAGTCAAGGTCTATGTAGTTAAAGACCCAGCGAATGAAACGCAACCTCAACGAGCAAGTTCTGAAGCCAGATGGCGCGCCTCACTGGGTAGTCACTTTACCTGTTCTTTCACTGTATTATCCATTCACTCATTACATTGGGCCCCACTCATCTGTTTCTGGAGCAGGAATGATGCTTGGCCCTGAAGCGCTGGTGAAATGGATCATATTTTTGAATCAAAAGAGAATAATTTTCACCCCTTGGATCTGTACAGAACCAAGTCATGCTCTCAGAGTAAGGATCAATATGGAACCTGATGAATCCTAAGCCATCAATTCTACCAAAGTCTCCTAGGAGGTCGTGAAGGCATAAAAGTCTGTCTTTAGGTGCATGCGTGGGGCTGAGCTCAGCATCCACTCTTCTCACCTTTTGCCTCATTTGCACCATTATTGGCATTTCCACTGGCTCTGCCCAGGATGTCTATAAATAGCAATTAAAAACTTGGAAAAAAAGGCAGTAGAGTGTCTACCTTGAAATTATCTTTTAAGACAACAAACGTTTAGCTCCAATATAAAAGTTGGACTCAACGGTTCTCTGTCTTATTTCTTGAAGAAATTAACACACCTAAGATGAAAAAAAATTCTGTTTCAGCGTGTATCACGTGGGCTCACTGTCAAAATACACTGGACACACCAATTCTTTCTGAACATCTTGGGTGTTGTTTCAACATGTTTGTTTTCTTAGCTAAGCTAAAAATATTTTCCCCTGGTATTTTTGAAGGGACATTTAGACTAAAATAAAGATAAAAATAAAGGACACATTTAGAAAGTTACACTCATCAAACCTGGAGCAGAGAAAAGAAAGCGGGTGGGGGAGGGGGATTTGGGGATCGGCGTGGCGGTTTTCCTATTTTGACTGCTCTAAGCAGACGTGGAAAAACAAACTGAAAGAAAAGAGTACATCTCCACCCTGTACACGTGAGGAGTGAAAAACTATCCCTCATATTGAGTTAGGCTTAGAAATAAATTAATATATGTCCATATAAATGTCCCTCCTGTTACCACATCGCAAACCCTGTTACTATGAACTATAATAATTATACAAAACCTTTTTTTGTACCAGACCTTTTATCATTTGGTATATTATTAACTGAGCTTAGAAATCCTAGGCTTCTCTGGAAGCTCAGAAGGTAAAGAATCTGCCTGCAATGGTGGGGGAACCAGGGTTCAATCCCTGAGTAGGGAAGATCCCCTGGAGAAAGAAATGGCAACCCACTCCAGTATTCTTATCTGGAGAATTCCACGGACAGAGGAGCCTAGCGGGCTATAGTCCATGGGGTCACAAAGAGTGGGACATGACTGAGTGACTAACATTTCCACTACTTTTTTCAGTGATCATAAATATTTACTGTGCAGTACTGACAATACTCATATTTGATTTACAGTTTCCTTTTAAGTGATAAAAATATAATAAAAATTTTAGCACAAAAAGGGACATTCAACCCAGGGTTTCCTCCCTTAGATAACAGAACTCTTTATTAGGATGTTTATGGTTTTAGGAAGTCCAGAAATTCCCTGAAAAGAGTTGGCTAAATTTCTTGTGTTCATGAATTTTTCTGGAGAGAGGGGATATAACTTCAGTTTAATTCTCCAAGGAGATACACAGATATATAGTTATGTATACACACACATATACTCATTGAATTCTTTATAAAACCCCTATAGAGTCAGGGCTACTTGACCCTCATTTTACAGGTGATAAACTGAAGCCTGTACGTGTGTGTGTTTAGTTGCTCAGTTGTGTCCGACTCTTTGCGACCCCATGGACTGTAGCCCACCGTGTTCCTCTGTCTACGGGATTCTCCAGGCAGTAATACTGAGTGGGTTGCCATTCCCTTCTCCAGGGCATCTTCCTGAACCAAGGATTGAAGCAGGGTCTCCTGCATTGCAGGCAGCTTCTTTACCAACTGAGCCACTAGGGAAGCCAAAATTGAAGCCTAGCAGAGGTAAACGACCTGTCCAGAGTCATATGTCATTCGTGAACCCAGATTATATATTTTCTAAGGTAGCACTTGTTTCACAAAAAGATGAGGGACCCAAACAAGACTATGAAGCCTAGACATTACTCACTGAGAAGCAAGATTCGGGCTTCGGATTTCTAGCAGGTGCTTCGGCACAATGGCTGGGTGAGGGGATGCTCACGTTCGCTTTTTATTTTGTCTCCCTGCTCTTCTTTTCCTGGGGCGTGTGGGTGTGTCTCCTGCCGATTACATTCTAGTCTGAAATTAAGCACCAAATCGTCCTTTTCTTTCCTGAGACCCAACTGAAGAACGGAACATCATTGTCCTTTATAAGCAGCCTAACGAGGGGTTCCGTGGCCCTCCTCAAATGTAATCACATCTCTTGTCATCTCCAGCAAAACACTGAACTTCGTGGCATTCCACTAAGAACCACAGAGCACTCCCTCTTCGGGGGGCTGCATGGCCCACGAGATCTTAGTTCCCCAACTAAGGATCAAACTCGCACCCCCTGGCCCCTGCCGTGAAAGCACAGGGTCTTAACCACTGGACCACTGGGGAAGTCCCTTTAAAAATGGGTGTTGTCTGCCATTTCACCTAAGATGTCATGAAGTGTAGGGGTGCCCGGACATTCTAGAGAAGTCTAGAATGAATCATATCTTATCAAAAGTCACCTTTAGCAAATACGATCTTCATTCAAAAGGCCAACACGAATGATCCTTCAGCCACTCTCTGAGGCTCAGAAATGATTCCTGCAAAATCAGGATGACTCATGAAAAACTACGAGATAAGAACGTTTGAACCTAAATGTTGTGTTACTTCTCCTTTGTTAAGACTCAAAAGATACACGCTAATTTGAAGACTACTTATTTGTCTGATGAAAAAATATATATAGAGAAAATATACATTTAACATCATTAGACTTGGCAGTGGTGACTATCCAAACACCATCATCAAACGAGCTAGCTGTGTGTTATACTGTCTACAAACTCTTTCACATAAATTATTTCCGG
This sequence comes from Okapia johnstoni, assembly GCA_024291935.2. Classification (NCBI taxonomy): domain Eukaryota; kingdom Metazoa; phylum Chordata; class Mammalia; order Artiodactyla; family Giraffidae; genus Okapia; species Okapia johnstoni. The sequence goes on from CM044309.1 coordinate 128,887,867, forward strand.
GAGTCATACTCAAAATATTGAACAATCAGCATAGTGTGGACCCAAAGCCAACCCGAACAGACTTCAGCCGGCTGTACACAGCTGGCACAGCTGTGCTGAGCATCCCAGACGAATTCCAGTCCTGGCTAGTTCATCTGAGATCCCTCTGTTGGCACTAAACCTGTTTCCCTGTGGGACTAAGAAACTCAGTGGTGAGGAAACTCGAGCTCAGAGGTGTTCAGAGGTGGCCAAGGCACAGATGAACCTATTTGCAAAGCAGAACTGGAGACACGGACGCAGAGAACAAGCATGTGGACAATGAAGGGCAAGGAGGGTGGCGTGGGATGAACTGGGAGATTGGGACCAACATGTATACACCAGGAAGCATAACCTAGAGGCTAGAAGCTCCCATACAGACAGGGATCATATATACACCACGAAGCATAACCTAGAGACTAGAAGCTCCCATACAGACAGGGATCATATATACACCACGAAGCATAACCTAGAGACTAGAAGCTCCCATACAGACAGGGATCATATATACACCACGAAGCATAACCTAGAGACTAGAAGCTCCCATACAGACAGGGATCATATATACACCACGAAGCATAGCCTAGAGACTAGAAGCTCCCATACAGACAGGGATCATATATACACCAGGAAGCATAGCCTAGAGACTAGAAGCTCCCATATAGACAGGGATCATATATATACCACGAAGTATAAACCAGAGACTAGTGAGAAGATACCATACAGACAGGGAACACATATATACTCAGTTCAATTTAGTTGCTGAGTTGTGTCTGACTCTTTGCAACCCCATGAATCACAGCACGCCAGGCCTCCCTGTCCATCACCAACTCCCTGAGTCCACCCAAACTCATGTCCATCGAATCGGTGATGCCATCCAGCCATCTCATCTTCTGTCGTCCCCTTCTCCTCCTGCCCCCAATCCTTCCCAGCATCAGGGTCTTTTCCAGTGAGTCAACTCTTCACATGAGGTGGCAAAAGTATTAGAGTTTCAGCTTCAACATCAGTCCTTCCAATGAACACCCAGGACTGATCTCCTTTAGGATGGACTGGTTGGATTGGAGATCAGTAGAGAAACAACTCCAGAAAGAGTGAAGGGATGGAGCCAAAGCAAAAACAATACCCAGTTGTGGATGTGACTGGTGATAGAAGCAAGATTAGATGCTGTAAAGAGCAATATTGCATAGGAACCTGGAATGTTAGGTCCATGAATCAAGGCAAATTGGAAGTGGTCAAACAGGAGATGGCAAGAGCGAACGTCGACATTCTAGGAATCAGCAAACTAAGATGGACTGGAATGGGTGAATTTAACTCAGATGACCATTATATCTGCTAGTGGGGGCAGGAATCCCTTAGAACAAATGGAGTAGCCATCATCGTCAACAAAAGAGTCCGAAATGCAGTACTTGGATGCAATCTCAAAAATGACAGAATGATCTCTGTTCATTTCCAAAGCAAACCATTCAGTATCACGGTAATCCAAGTCTATGCCCTGACCAGTAACACTGAAGAAGCTGAAGTTGAACAGTTCTATGAAGACCTACAAGACGTTTTAGAACTAACACCCAGAAAAGATGTCCTTTTCATTATAGGGGACTGGAATGCAAAAGTAAGAAGTCAAGAAACACCTGGAGTAACAGGAAAATTTGGCCTTGGAGTACAGAATGAAGCAGGGCAAAGGCTAATAGAGCTCTGCCAAGAGAACGCACTGGTCATAGCAAACACCCTCTTCCAACAACACAAGAGAAGACTCTACACGTGGACATCACCAGATGGTCAACACCGAGATCAGATTGATTATATTCTTTGCAGCCAAAGGTGGAAAAGCTCTATACAGTCAGCAAAAACAAGACCGGGAGCAGACTGTGGCTCAGATCATGAACTCCTTCTTGCCAGATTCAGACTTCAATTGAAGAAAGTAGGGAAAACCACTAGACCATTCAGGTATGACCTAAATCAAATCCCTTATGATTATACAGTGGAAGTGAGAAGTAGATTTAAGGGACTAGATCTGATAGATAGAGTGCCTGATGAACTATGGATGGAGGTTCGTGACATTATACAGGAGACAGGGATCAAGACCATCCCCATGGAAAAGAAATGCAAAAAAATAAAATGGCTGTCTGAGGAGGTCTTACAAATAGCTGAGAAAAGAAGAGAAGTGAAAATCAAAGGAGAAAAGGAAAGATATTCCCATTTGAATGCAGAGTTCCAAAGAATAGCAAGGAGAGATAAGAAAGCCTTCCTCAGTGATCAATGCAAAAAATAGAGGAAAACAACAGACTGGCAAAAACTAGAGATCTCTTCAAGAAAATTAGAGATACCAAGGGAACATTTCATGCAAAGATAGGCTCGATAAAGGACAGAAATGGTATGGACCTAAAGCAGAAGATATTAAGAAGCGGTGCCAAGAATACACAGAAGAACTGTACAAAAAAGATCTTCATGACCCAGATAATCACAATGGCGTGATCACTCACCTAGAGCCAGACATCCTGGAATGTGAAGTCAAGTGGGCCTTAGAAAGCATCACTACGAACAAAGCTAGTGGAGGTGATGGAATTCCAGTTGAGCTATTTCAAATCCTGAAAGATGATGCTGTGAAAGTGCTGCACTCAATATGCCAGCAAATTTGGAAAACTCAGCAGTGGCCACAGGACTGGAAAAGGTCAGTTTTCATCCCAATCCCAAAGAAAGGCAGTGTCAAAGAATGTTCAAACTACCGCACTATTGCACTCATCTCACACGCTAGTAAAGTAATGCTTAAAATTCTCCAAGCCAGGCTTCAGCAATATGTGAACCGTGAACTTCCAGATGTTCAAGCTGGTTTTAGAAAAGGCAGAGGAACCAGAGATCAAATTGCCAACATCTGCTGGATCATCGAAAAAGCAAGAGAGTTCCAGAAAAACATCTATTTCTGCTTTATTGACTATACCAAAGCCTTTGACTATGGATCACAATAAACTGTGGAAAATTCTGAAAGAGATGGGAATACCAGACCACCTGACCTGCTTCTTGAGAAACCTGTATGCAGGTCAGGAAGCAACAGTTAGAACTGGACATGGAAGAACAGACTGGTTCCAAATAGGAAAAGGAGTATGTCAAGGCTGTATATTGTCACCCTGCTTATATATATACACTACTAAGTATAAACCAGAGACTAGTGAGAAGTTATCATATAGCACACAGGGAACTCTACTCAATGCTCTGTGGTGACCTAAATGAGAAGAAAATTGCCCCCAAGAGAGGGGATGCGTGTATCCGTAGAGCTGATTCCCTCTGGGGGTAGAAACACAACGCTGAAAAGCAACTATGCAGTGCTGGCTGTAGTTTGGCTGCTCAGTCGTGTCTGACTCTTTGCAACCCCATGGCCTGTGGCCTCTGTCCATGGGATTCTCCAGGCAAGAACACTGGAGCGGGCTGCCATCTCCTCCTCCAGGGGATCTTCCCCACCCAGGGATCGAACCTGTGCCTCTTGTTCTCCTGCACTGCAGGCAGGTTCTTTGTTGCTGAGGCACTGGGGAAGTCCCTAAAGCAACTACACTTCAATTAAAAGAGAGAGAGAGAGATGGCCTGGACCAATCTACCAGTTGATGGTAGAGATGCGATTCAAATTCAGATTTTCTGACCCCTGCTCCCCCTTCCTCCCAGGATACAGGTGACCAAAAATGTTCTCGGGGAGGCTGGGGGGCCTGGAGCCCACGCCCCATGGAACAGTGAGCTGCCAGGACCACTGAGGAGATGATCTATTCGGACACGTTCTCGGAACCTGCCAACAGGGGATCTCTGCTCTCAAGGTTGCTCGGGGGCCTGCACCTCTCAGAGCAGAGCGGCCGGCGGCTTTCCCGGACTCTCGAAGCCTCACAAGGGAAGTTTTCACACCAGAGCTCTGACTTGGGATAAAGGGAGTTCAGCTGACTCGGATGACGGGAAGGTGGGTGAAAGCTGTGGGTGGCATTTTCAAGCAAAGGGAACTCTAAAAAAACCACCTCAGCTCCAACTACCACCTCTGTCATCTGGCTGTGTGCGTCCCCAGACAAGGTATGCAGTTTGCACCCGTCAGCATTCTGCGGGGCCCACTGACAGGACATCGCTTTATTAGAACAGAGAGCGGCGGCAGCAATGGAAACTGGTGTCCTGAGAACCCCGGTGATGACATCACTTGCAGACTAATCAGTATTTTCCATAATGATGGGACTTGGCCGGAGAGACGGCCCTGCTTCCGGTCCTCTCTGCATACCTTTCTGACGTGCGGGACCCATGGAGTGTGCGGACGGAGGCCTGGGAGGCGACGCGGGTGGTCAGGCCTCTGGGGACTAGGATTTTACAAGCTTCCTGCTCTCGGCTCCTGACAGAAGTTCGCCTGCCTAGCAGTGTCCAGCATGTAGGAAACGCTTGCTCAGGAGATGTTTGTCGAGCGAGTGAGAGAATGAGTAAATGCAATAATGAATGAACGAGTCAGTGAAGGAGTGAGTTAGTGGTAGGTGTGTGCTGTGTGGCAAGGGCAGTAAGCCTGACTTCAGTCGGTTCCTGGGACACTCCCTGCCCCGCCGCAGGCAGAATGCACCGAACACTTTTCCCAACGGCATGCGTGCTAAGTCACTTCACTCATGTCTGAGTCTGTGAGCTCACGCACTGTAGCTGCCAAGCTCCTCCGACCAGGGATTCTCCAGGCAAGAACACTGGAGTGGGCTGCCATGCCCTCCTCCAGGGGATCTTCCCGACCTGGGCATCGAACCCAGGTATGTCTCTTATGTCTCTTGCATTGGCAGGCAGGTTCTTTACCACTGAACCACTAGGGAAGAAAGGTGAAGGCTTAACTATTCAGCCACACCTTTGCATTTCTCAGCTCATTCATCCCTCCCCAGACATCAAGAACAGCGGCTGGAACACTTAAAAGGCCGAAACCACACCCAGGGCCTCCTATAGGCACAGATGCCCTCCAGGACGACATGCCAGGTGGCCCCTGCAGTCTCTCCGAATACCTATCCTGAACTCCCACCCTGCTGTCGGCTGCCCGCCCAGCCCGAGACGGCCTGTCTTCCCCTCACTGCCTCCCTAACAGCCCACCTCGGGAGACCATGGGCCGCTTCCCGGCGCCTGAGAGGCCGCCTGGCGGCAGAGCTCACGGCCCACCCCCTCAGCGTTGATCTTGGACTGGAATCTCTGGGCGGCAAGTTCGTTGGTATCAGAGAACCTAGAGCCAGGCTTGATGGATGGATGTTTGTGATGAATAGCAAAGACATTCTGGCAAGGCAGACTTTGCCCTTCAAGAATCTTGGCTTTTACACTTTTAGTGACCCTCAGGACATAGCCCCAGCCCTGGAGTGAGCAGAGGCGATGGACTCTCGAGGGGTTGGAGGAACAGGGCTCCAGGATGTGTCTGAGTTTCTGAGCCTCCCTGTCTGCAGGTTGACCAATTGCCAGGGAGGGGAATACTCTCCCCACCCAGAGGAGTTGTTGTTCAGTCTCTCAGTCGTGTCCGACTCTTTGCAGCTCCGTGGACAGCAGCAAGCCAGGCTTCCCTGTCCTTCACCATCTCCCGGATTTTGCTCAAACTCATGTCCATTGAGTTGGTGATGTCATCCAACCATCTCATCCTCTGTCATCCCCTTCTCCTCCCGCCTTCAATCTTTCCCAACAACAAGGTCTTTGCTAATCTGTTGGCTCTTCCCTCAGGTGGCCAAAGTATTGGAGCTTCAGCTTCAGCACCAGTCCTCCAATGAATATTCAGGACTGATCTCCTTTAGGTTGGACTGGTTGGATCTCCTTGCAGTCCAAGGGACTCTCAAGAACCTTCTCCAACGCCACAGTTCAAAAGCATCAATTCTTCAGTGCTCAACCTTCCTTATGGTCCAACTCTCACATCCATACATGACTACTGGAAAAACCATAGCTTTGACTAGATGGACCTTTGTTGGCAAAGTGATATCTCTGCTTTTTAATATGCTGTCTAGGTTTGGCATTGGTTTCCTTCCAAGGAGCAAGCCAGGAGGGGACAAGGGTGGAAAGTGAACCCACTCCTCCTGCTCCGAAGAACAGCCCCACCCGGCCCCTGGCACGGGGTGTAGGATGAACACACCTCTAAACAGTGTTGGGTCATCAGCTGCTTCCCTAAGCTCAGTCCCGGTGCTGTAGGGGTGGGAACAGAATCAGGGCGTCCGGGGGCCTCCTGGGTTGTGTCTCCTGAACCAGGGGCCTCCTGATACATCAACAGGAGACCAGGGGCCATGAAAACACTTGGCGGTGGTAAAAACTACCGGCTCGTGGCAGATTATGCTCCTTAACGACACCGAGAAACAGATTTCACCAATTCCTACTCTCTGGAGATCACAGGCCACCTGGCCGCGGCCAGCCGCTGAGTAGGAAAGCGCTCCAAGATTCCAAAAGACTAAAAGGCTCATAACCATTGTTGAGAAATGTAAATGGCCCTAAATTACAACCAGAGATGGAAATGCATCTTGGGGAGGGAGGGACGGTCTGTAAGCTAGTCTCAGGGTTGAATCCAAGGCCCGGGGAGAATGTGGATGGTTTATAGGCTTTATAGATGAGGGAGAAGGTTCTCAGGGCGAAGAATGTCCATTTCCATCAGCGATTAAAATGCAGTTTGGGAAAACAATTACCTGCCCGAGTTCCTGGGAAAGGAAAGCTTCCTGGTTTCTCTGCCAGGAAGAGCGATTGTAAAACAAGGGCTGAGAATCGCACAAACAAGATTTTAGAGTTTTATCCAAACAGCTGCAGTTCACCTTCGAGGAGCCCAGACTCATTCGGGTCTGATGGATGTTGCGACACCAAATTCAAGGTCTCCCCCGCCTGCTGCCAAGACTCGGCCCCACGGGACAAAGAAAGAACAGTTGCTCCCTTAATGGGAGCAGAAAACAAAACTCTCTCCCCCCACCCACTGCCTGCTTTGTTGTGAAACTGTCACTGTGCCTTTGAGGAGAGATTAAAATCCGAGCCATGTCCAATTTAAAGGGCAGGTTCCCAGGCGGGGAAGGGCGAGGGTTTCAAGGGAGTAGGGCAGGGTTGGGGACGGCCAGTTGTGTGTGAATTTAGGGAGGATTCGGGGATCACAGAAGTCATGGGACTTAACTCAACGAAAACGGATGGAAAAGCACAAGCCTGTCATTAAAAGTAATAGTAAAGCAGCAAGAATGTTCCGGCTGGTTCTCTGCTTACATCCTCGACCCTGCTTGGGACCCCTGAACAGGTTTCCTGAAGCACAGCGTGGGCGCCAAGCAACGCTTTTCACCTACGTTCCTGTACTTGATACACAAAGATTCCACAACGGGGAGCGAGAAGGAATGGTCCACCCACCAAAGGACCCGTCCCGAGAGCCAGGGAGGCGCTCAGCCAAGCTGCTGCAGTTGGGGAAAGAAAAAGCTTCCAGTTTTCAAGGCAGAAGAGTCCAGAGAGTGTCAAACAGACAATAAGAAAGCGGCCTGGTTTGGCAGCCTTGACAGATGCTCAGACACACACTGGACACTGCAGCTTTCCAGGAGGCAGCCCTGGATGCATCCAGAGCCCGAGTCTCATCTCAGCCCACGCCCAGCTCTGAAGAGGAACCCCTCCACACGTCCCTCCCTCCTGGTGCCATTTGCAAAATGAGGCGAGAAGGGTGAAGCCAGAGAAGTCCGAGTCCCGGAGCTCCAGCTTCTAGAGGGCGACACGCTGGGGTGTGGGAGGAAGGGTCCCAACTCCACCTCAGGAAGAAAGGCGCCTCTCAGCAAGGGGCTTGCCTGCTTCCAGGTCTGACTGTTACCGTTGATATTTGCATGCACATCGACATTGAAGCGATATTCCTTGATTGCTGAAGTCAAGGGATTTCTATCAGGTTGGCTCCTCCTCCTTTCTAGAGGAGGGTGACAGTAGTGTCTGAGTGTCTACAGGCTAGAAGAGGAAGCAAGTGCCTATGAAGATGTGCTGTGCTTTGAGGGGCGCCTGGCACATGGTACCTGCTCAACAGATACTAAATTTCATCACTGGCATGGGTGCCATTTTTCTGACTGTTCCTTCATTTAGCCTTCTGTTTTCTCAGTGAGATTTCTGTATACTGATGCATATCAAAAAGATATTTTGATGAATATTTAATACTCCCTTCCCTCACAAAAGAACTCCAGGATCCCCCACACACATCCCCCCCCGCCCACCGCATGCATTAACTCAGCATATGGCAACCTATGGTATCCATCATTCAAGCACAATTTCGGATGTGAGTGTGAAAACCTCACGTTTCTGCAACACTTCTTCCTTCTTTTCCCTGCTTCTGCTTTCCAAATACTCCAGAGATGCCTAGCAGATATTTTAGTAACCCCTGATAGGTAATGGAAAATGAGGTGTAGTTTTAGGAAGATAAAGGCCACTTAAAAGGTGCTTTTCAAACTCCAGCACCCTCACCAAATCACAAAGGACAGAAAAGAGAAATTAAAGTCCCGCCCATAAAGCAGAGCCCTTGGTGTTGCTAGGAATTCTTGTCCTTTAGCAAAGCTTGCAGCAGGAATCCCTTCTCCCCCTTCATGAAACAAAATGAACACAGGATGCTCTCTCGTGAGACAGTGGCTCCCGGGACAGTATTTACCCCCCTGGAGCAGGGGCGGAGGCGAGCTACCCGCCCGCCCCGCCAGGCTGGGTCTCCATGGCATTTCCACTTTCCCAGGCCTACCAGGGCCATGTGAGTGATCTGCCACCCGCCAGCGAGTGGCCAGGCTGCTCTGAGTGGGAACTCTGCCTCCAAGAAGCAGTGGGGACCACACTGCAGAGGAAGGAGACCCCTCCATCCCCTGCAGACCCTGGCTGGCCGTGGGGTTCCATCACCAAAGCTCCACGCCCCTCCAGCCCCCAGTCCTCAGGCCCCTACAGCAGCTGCTCCTATGGGCAGACACATCCTTTTTCCTATTATAGTTACAACAAAAACAATAAGCAATAAATCCACTGGGCGTCCTTGTGGGCTCCCACAGGCCGACACTCTCGCAGTACCCATGGAGACTTGTCTGTGCACAGACACTTTGACTCACTGTGGTCCAAGGGGCGCCTTGTGCCTTTAAAAATAAATACTAAACACTGAGAGGGTGCTGTTTCACTTTGCACCTCACAGCTGACGATCGAAGGCTCCAAACAAGACGCTTTCAGGGGCACCAACCACAAAGAGGGAGCAAGACAACTCATTCTTGCCTCTGCAGGCAGAGAGGAAAAGGGTCTCACCTTGCTTGGCGAGGGGTTACTAATTCGGAGGACGCCAGTTTTAGAGCCTGTCTCAGTTTGACTTGTAAATGAAAGGTGGAACCTTGCCAAAATTACCCCGCCGGGTGCCTGCTGGCCCTTGTCTATGTTGGGGTGGGGCAGAAGTTCACCAAAAGCATTAGAAAGTTCAGGAAACAAGGAGGTGAAGGAAACCAGTAGAAGGTGGTGAGGCTCCCTAACAGAGCCTCCCTGGCGCCTACCGCAGCTGGTCCTTCTGGTCCTCGCGACAGAGCGGGATGACCCAGCTTTCCTTACAGAAAGGCTCCAGGACTTTGCTTGTGTCAGAGTCACCCAGGGAGCTGATGTAAATACGGGTCCTTCTGTGAGCCAGGCCTCTGAACTCTGTATTTAACTCTGCTGAACCAGTATTTCAGAACCACTGTCTTTCAGGAGAGCAGGGAGAAATAGCTGATGCAAAGAACTGGTAACTTTTTATGGAAATAGAAGTAGACATTTTTTCTAAAGCTTCTTACTGTGGAGCTACCATGTGCAGAGCGCCTGTGTGCATCACCTCCACCGTCATCCCACCAGATCCATTGCACAGCCCTGCAGGGGCCATCAGAGAACCCGGAAGCTCAGGGAGGCTCGGGGAGCCCTGTGTCCTGAGACACGCAGCTGGTGCGTGGTTCATCTGATGGCAAGACCAGGCGCATTCGACCACACCTGGACGCCAGCACAGCCTCGATCCCCCATATTCACAGCCCGGGGGGCCTGGGCTGGCACACCTCCCTCTTGCGGGGAGCCCTGGCACTTGCTGGTTAGGAACCATCTCTCTCCACCGCCCCAGGGCAGCCCTGCATTTCTTCTGTATTTCTCAATTCCCTTCTTTCCTCTTACCCTGCTTTGCTTTCATCCTCTCTCCCTTCCTTACAGCAGTTAGTCCTCAGTCTTCTTTTAAATTACTTTTTACTGGAGTAAGGTTGCTTAACGATGGGGTGTCAGTTTCTGCCACACAGCAAAGTGAATCAGCTATACGTATACCTATATCCTCTCTATCTTACAAAATATCTCTTTATTTTTGGCTGCTCTGGGTCTTTGCTGCCGTCCAAGGGCTCTCTCTAGCCGTGGTGCACGGGCTTTTCTCACTGCGGGCTTCCCTCTGCAGAGTGCAGGCACTGGTGTGCGGGCTTCTGTAATTGCAGCACATGGCTCAATGCTTGCAGCTAGCAGGTTTGGCAGCTGTGGCCCGGTTGTCCCGAGGCATGTGGGATCTCCCCAGAGCAGGGGACGCACCCATGACCCCTGTATTCCAAGGCGGATTCTTAACCATGGGACCACAAGAGAAGCCCCATATATTCCCTTTTCCTGGATTTCCTTCCCATTTAGGTCACCACAGAGCAAGCCTTGCTAACACAATCGCTCACATAATCACTCAGGGACTCGGGGTCCCAACCACAGGGAGTCTGGTGGGATTTAGTCTGGGCATCAGCCTGTGACACACTGCTGGGTGATCTTAGGGTGCAGCTAGGATGGAGACGTGTGGCCTTATTTAAGGCTGCCACATACAACCTGCAGAACCCGGAAGCTCACTTGAACACGCTTGTGGCTGTCCACCGGCCACTGTCCTTTACAAAGCACCGTGAAAAGGCATCCACACCTGCTGAGAAAACGCCCGACTGCACCGGCTGACCACACAGGGTGGACCCAGTCCCTGGACAGGCTGCCTTGTCTGGTCTCTGCAGAGGGACTCAGGGAGAGCCTGCGTGGCTCCCTTGGGGCCGGGGGGTGGCCCCGCGGTGTGACGGAGGGGCAGCCACCTCGGCCTCCCTGCTGATTAAGGAGCTGGACCGGGAGTGCCGTGCAGACTCTCCCTGTGAGACCGACACCATAAAGAAGTCTTCACGGCTGGCGTCATGGCCCATTCTGCAGCCACGCCCAGCTTCATTACACGCACCCCCGAGAAGGGCAGGAGGCCTTCTGTGGCACTCCGCTCTGTGTCAGCCCCCTTAAGGACGTTTTTTGGACCAACACAACCTCATGTTCCCACTTCGGGCATCTGTCTAAGTCAACTCTTTGGGACCCCATGGACTGCAGCCCACCAGGCTCCTCTGTCCATGGAATCTTCTGGGCAAGAATACTGGAGTGGGTTGCCTTTCCCTTCTCCAGGGGATCTTCCCCACCCAGGGAGAGAACCCAGGTCTCTTTCAGTGCAGGCAGATTCTTTATGGTCTGAGCCTCCAGGGAAGCCAAGGATGAGGACAACTCGTTTAAAGAATTTCCGGTGTAATATGGATGCGGCCCACCAGGGGTGAACGGGCTGGCAAGGGAGCCTCAGTAAAGCTTTGGGGGTCTTATGAGACCACTGAGGTTGTGGTACAGCCGCGGAAAGCATGTGTCGTATCTCCAGCATTGGACACACAGCTCGGTGCGTGCAGGTCACCAATGAATGGGCAAACCCACGTCGTATTGAAGGTGCGGCTCAACCCCACTATTTGCCACAGGCCAAGACGTGCTAGAGAAGGATAACAAGCATGAGGCTTTCCACGAGGAGTAAGACCAGTTAGCAGCTCAGAGAGCAGAGGGGCCAGACCGTTCTGCCCACCTCTCTCTTGGCTGAAGGCCAAGACCAAGCAGAGAAGGGCAGAGGTGGGGTGTCTGCTCCTCCAGGTCCCCCAGTGAGGAAGCCGGACCCCGCAGGAGAGGTTGATGAGTGGCCTGCCCGCCTCACGAGGCTCCACGTCAGCTGAGTACCACCATGGGGTGGGCAAGGGGCACAGCGCCATGGAGGGACCCTGGGCTCAGGACAGCTGTTCCCCACGAGAGGGGCCCATGCGGCCACCAGCTCAGCTGTGCCCCTGGTGAGCTCGGAGAGCTGAAGCTGCCTCTACATGAGAGGAGTCTGAAAGACATCGGGAACTAACGCAGCCCTGAGAAAGGTGCTGAAGGCGCGGGCTTGCCTCAGAGCGGAGACAAGTGCCAGGGGGGGGGGGCTCAGAGGAAGGAGGACCCGTGCCGCTGCCCTCTGAACGCTTGGGGGCTTGGAAACCAGTGTGTCTGAGGACTCAGCATGGACGTCTGTGATCACATGGCTGGAAGGACAAGCACTGCCCGGAGAGAGCCCCTCTGCTCTCTTCTCCTTCCTGTCTCTTGTGTACTTTAAGTGGTGTGATTTATTTTACCAAGAATAACAGAACACGCCTCTCTTCTTGCCTGACTCTGAGCTGCCTTGGATGGCAGCTCGCCAAAATGCACCAACACTCCATTCCAGGGGTGAGAGCCTGCCCCGGACCCTGCCCCTCAGACATACCCCGTCTCTAGGACCACACAGGCGGCCAGGACAGAGGAGGAAGGGCGTTCTGAAGACATCAAATGGATGTGACCCTGAAAGCTTTGACTCCAACCCGACAGGTACATGCAGCGATGACTGTGCCAATCGGAAAGCAGACTGGTCAGTTGCAGGCCAGTGAACTGGAGAGGCCACCCTTGGCCATTTCCAAGCCAGCCTTGGCCGAGTAACCGAGGCAATCTTGGGAATAAGTATGTGAGGTCATCTTCGTGTTGTTGTTTTGAAACCAACCCAGTCTCCTCACTTTCTTTGCTCAGATCTTGCGCTCGCCAAGCTACCTCTGAAGCCCATCTGGTTTCCAAAGAAAACCTGCCTAGAGAGCGGTATGGGCTGGGACAGCAAAGCACAAGCTGTCTCATTTACAAATGAATATACTGGCCTTTTGGTTGAACACCTGTCCGGTGGGCTGTTAATGGGAGTCAGTCCCTAAGAGACGGACCTCTCCTTGAGGAATGAACAAATCAGATCTTCAGGCTGCCAGGATGAAGTTCAGCCCTGGGACGATGCTGAATTCAACAAGTAATGCCCCCCTCGGGGGTCTCCTGGAGGTCACACTCTTAATCCTCCTGTGGTAATGGCCCAACAGACAGTGCAAAGGCTCCACAACCACTTCTTGAATTACTGCACTTCCTCTTGAATGAAGACTGTATGTAGATTCAGAAATGACCTGCATTTTACAGGCTTGGGCGCTGTGCGTGGTTTCTATGGAAGCCATGAGCATCTGTTCTGCTCCTTCGGTACATGGGAAACTTCATGGCTGGTATAAACTCCAATCTGTTTAATCCTTCAGCCATGCCTGATTCTGGTATAATCAGACTGAAAGGCAGCAAAAAGATTGCCAGGAGGAGTTATGAGAGATGCTTCCTCTTGAAGAACACAGGATTTAAACATCAATACAGTATATTAATGCATATATAAGGAATGTAGACAGACAGTAACGACGATCCTGTATGCAGGGCAGCATAAGAGACACAGATGTAAGGAACAGACTTCTGGACTCTGTGGGAGAAGGCGAGGGTGGGATGGTTTGAGAGAACAGCATTGAAACGTGTATTACCACATGTAAAATAGATGACCAAGTTTGATGCATGAGGCAGGACACTCAAAGCCGGTGCTCTGAGACAACCTGGAGGGATGGGGTGGGGAGGGAGGTGGGAGGGGGCTCAGGATGGGGGCACGTGTACCGGTGGCTGATTCATGTCCATGTATGGCAAAACCACCACAGTATTGTAAAGTAATTACCCTCCAATTTAAATAAATTAATTAATAAAAAAGAACACAGAATTTCTATGTATATTTTCTATTTATATCGGGGAGATATAAACTAAAGTGATGAAACATATTCAAAGTTGCAAATGAAAATATAGCTCAAATGGATAGAGGAGTGAGCCTGAATTGGGTGGAGTTGAGCTCAAAGGGCTTTTTGAAAGAGGTATTTTTGAGAAAGAACCATTAAGTGTCATGATAAAAAGGATGGGTCTTGAATCAAATAGACTTGGGTTCAAATACTTGACTGTGGCTTCATAATGTACAGGCAGATGAAGCAGTATGGGGACAAAGTGTAGGACACGCGGGACATGATCAAGGAATGGTTGCTGAAACACACCCACCCGCGGGGACCTCCCTGGTGGTCCAGTGGTTAAGACTCTGCTTCCAATGAAGGGGACACGGCTGTGACCCCTGCTCAGGGAACTAAGATCCCTTACGCTGTGGAGCAACAAAGCCCTCACTGCAACTACCGAGTCCTCACGCCACAGCCAGAGACCCCACATGCCTCACCTGAGACCTGCACAGCCAAATAAACACATTCTTTTTAAATATTAAAAAAAGAAAACTATCTGCACGGAAGGGAAATGTTGAGAAGGACAGGAGGGTAGTCCACACTCACGCTGCACCAGGCGCTGCGCTGGACACTTTCTGCATCAAGTCATTTCACTTTCTCAACAAGAGAGTGAGGTCAGAACTATTAGTAACCCCACTTATTGAGGAGCAAAACACGGCACAGAGAAGTTAAGTAACTTGCCCAAGGTCAACAGAGCCAGGAAGCGACAGAGCTGGGTTTTGAATCCAGGCAATCTGGGCCGCAGAGCTTGGAATGTGAACCACTTTGTCTTTTTCCATTGCGTACACCACACTGCTTCTCTTTGAACCAGATATATTACCAAACAAATTGTCAAAACAGCTTGGATTTTTAGGATGAATATTTAAAATATTATAAATCCCTTCCTTGTAGGGGAGTGGTCTGTTGGAACAGTTTCTGCTGATCACTCAGGAATCTGTCCAAGACAGTGATGTGTACAGACTATTTTTGTCTCAGTTAATATACAGTACCATATAAACACTGACTCAACCAAAGAGCCTGAACAATAAATTATCACTAGCCCGAGTGCTAAAATAGCACTTGATTTTCTCTCTGCCTGAGCATGCTATCTATTTATACTCTGCTTATTTCTGTGGAGGTTCAAAGTGCTTTATCCACATTTCATCATAGCCATAGCTATGTCGATCTACTGTCCTTATTACACACATGTGACTAATGGACCCGACCCTGTGATGCTTAATATTTACTACAGGAGTCTCAGTTTCCAACTAGGGCTTTTATTGAAGGGAATTACTGACTGTCTTTAATTTATAATTAGTGGACATTCGCTGTCAATTAAAAGAACAGCATTTTGCTGTTTTTCTTTTCACTAAATTCATTTCATATACGATCTGACCATGTGTACTGTGCTGTGCTTAGTCACTCAGTTGTGTCTGACTCTTTGCAACCCTATGGACTATAGCCCCCCAGGTTCCCCTGTCCACGGGAATTCTCCGGGCAAGAATACTGGAGTGGGTTGCCATGCCCTCCTCCAGGGGATCTTCCCAATCCAGGGATCGAACTCAGGCCTCCTGCATTGTGGGTGGATTCTTTACCGTCTGAGCCACTAGGGAAGCCCATGATCTGACCTGCTTGTCCCTTAATATTAACTGCAAATTGTGTTAATTGTAAATTGTATATTATTTTTTATCTTTTCTTTACAATTCAACTTATGGCTGACCTTGAACCAGAATAGACCTGTCAGTTTAAAATCATAATACAGGGATTTTGCTTAGTAGTCCAATGGCTAAGTCTCCAGGCTCCCAATGCAGGGAGCCCAGGTTCGTTTGGTCCCTGGTCAAGGAACTAGATCCCATGTGCCAGGATTGAAAAAAAAAAGAGCCCATGTGCCACACTAGGCCTTTTCAGGTTGATCAGCCCATTGGCACACAGGCATTTTCAAATTTGACCTGTACCCTTTCAGTTGAGTACTCATAGGCAAAACCTAACTAATTAAATGAATAAATTTAGGTGTTGAAACAGAATAAGGAAAAGAACTCCAAAGAAAGATTTCCTAGACTAGCCAGAGGGCAGATGAGACCCCAAACTCTGGCATATATAAATTGGGAAAAACTAGGTTTGTGTATTGTCTGAAGATAGTACTCAAGGTTTAGAAGCATGCCTTAGTGCTGGACACAGGAAGAGAAATAAAGAGAGAATTGTCATCTGGTGTCTCCATCAGTGACACGTGGAACAAGCCCAAGTGCTCTGTTTCCGCGCGTCCCCCTCTTCTGTGAATATCCATCTTCGTTATTGAAAACAGAAACTCCAGCCTTAAACGTTTCCTGATTTTTGCAAAAAAGATATTATACCAGCAGTTCCTTTTCAAGAATCGGCAGTTATCACTTCACTCTACACAAGTTCCTAAAGTTTTCACCTTGACCAGGCATATCGTCTGCCAATGTGACTTTAGGAAGAGGAGACAGATAGATGCAGGAGATATGAGTCATAAATTCCCACAATATCAATAACAATGTTGGAGGGATTTTTAGAAAAAAAGTCATTGATTCCAGGAATGTTTTTGTATCCTAGTTATACTGATATGATGAGCCGTTAACAAGGTCAAAGGCCTAGTCTGTAGCCGATATCCTTATTGAAAAACACTTGGAGACACAGCTGGATCGATACGCAGAATTCTCCGAGAGAACCTCTGGGCTTCTGTACATTCTGACCTCTCTTCCTGGATAACTGGGTGCCTCTGTTATTTCTCTTTCAGGTCTCAGAATCATCATTTCCCCTAAAAAGTCTTTCATAAAACTGGGTCAGGGCTTCTCCGGTCCAGGGGTTAGGACCCACTTTGCAATGCAGGGGACCCCGGTTCGATCCCTGATATGGCAAGATCACACGTGCCGTGGGCCCTGGTCCGGGAAGATCACGCGTGCCTCAGGATGACTAAGCCCCCCAGGGCGACCACTGTGGGCACGCGCCACAGCTGCTGAAGTCCGCGCGCTCCGGCGCCAGAGGGGCCCGTGCAGCGCAGCTCGAGCGCAGCCCCAGATGTGCGACTAGGAAGCGCCCTCGCAGCAACAAGGGCCCAGCGCAGCCCAGTCAATCAATCAATCAATCATACTGGGTCAGATGGCCATTTCGTGAACATAGGCCCCGTGCCAACCCCCTTTTACTGCGTCGGGAATGCCAGGGCCACCTTCAGACAAAGACACGATCTCAGGAAAGAGGTGCAGGAAGGAAGGGAGGGAAGGGCACAGAGAAGCCAGCGGCGGCGGGCCGGGCCGGGCCTCTGGGGTGCTGCTGCTACACCGCCCCGGGGCCGCCCTGCGCGACCGCTCAGAGCAAACCAGGCCACACCTGAAGTGAGTCCAGCTCATAAAAATGACATTACTTGAATGCTTTCAAAAGCAGATTTCACTCTTGTACTTGCCTTTGTTCTTTATCTCAAGAAAATAAACAACGGTATGGTGGCATGGAGTCGGGTCCTGCCCCGAAGGCTGCGGTGGCTCTAGAGGGCTCGCTGCACTGGGCCCCACGCCCACGGGGTTGGTTCACACTGTGGAAATATCGGCAGAATCGAAGGGGCTTGGGAGGTTTCCATCAGCTTCCTACGCCTGTGTTCAAAGATCAGACACATGTGCAGCACAGAAGAGTTAATGATGATGCGTGGAATGTGCTCGGAAGCAAGAAGAGCAAACAATGAAAGCGTGTTTTCTGTTACATCTTTCTTTTTTTTTTCAAAATTATGTTTCAAAAGCAAAACAGACTCTCTGAGAAGTTAATTCAGCAGCGCCGCTGTATCTTAGGCAGAAGGACACATGGAAATAGGAGGGTCTCTGGAGCCAGACCCAGTCTGAAGCTCCCAGACTTCCTGGACAGTCACTGCAGTTGGTAGAGCCTGTTTCCTCATCATCTTTCAGAATTGTCTATGGTTAAGAGAAAATATAAGTACAAGTGTTTAATACAGAGGTGGGGGTTTAACAAGTAATGTGATCACCACTACCTCCCACACTGTCAGAAATACAATTAAAATATCAATTTAGAAATTATGAATGCCCCTAAGCTGAACCTTCCCAGGTGGCCCTAGTGGTAAAGAACCTGCCCGCCAATGCAGGAGACACAGGAGATTCAGATTCGATCCCTGGGTAGGGAAGATCCCCTGGAGAAGGACATGGCAACCCACTCCAGGATTCTTGCCTAGAGAATCCCATGGACAGAGGAACCTGGTGGGCTACAGTCCACGGGGTCGCAAAGAGTTGGATACGACTGAAGCTACACCACACACATGCACACAAGTTGAACTGAAATTTCACTGTATATGTGATATGAGTAGAAGCCTGAATAAGCAAATTAGAATGCAAGCTAGGAAATACTTAAACATGAGAGCAAATCTTTAAGCAATTTAATACCCATTTTACCGTAAACACTTAATATGTGTTTCTCAACTGATCTTAATTTGTATTTTGTCATAATTAATTTTAATTCATAATGCTCACAATTATTAAATTATAGTAACAGAACAGTATATTGTATATCCTTCTGGAAAATGCTATGTGCATACATGCATATATGCATGTTTCTAATTTTTTCCTCAACTATGAAATCATATGCCCCATACAGACCTCAGCTTTCCCACTCTACAAGAACTGGGCATCTTGCTGTGTGACTCTGTGTCTATCACGTGCTTTTAAACCGCTGCATTTCAGCTCAAAACAACTGACTTCCATTTAGCCAGCCTTCTACATAGATATTTCTGTTTTTTCCCCAGTTTGTCTTTTGGCTTTTTCTGCAAAAACAAAATAATGCCACAATGGATGTCCTTACATATATGTAGCAAAGTCTCCTAGACATGAAACTGAGTCAAAGGGTACGTAAAGTTAGTATTTTCAAAATTAAGGTTAAATTACCCTCCAAAAATTCACAAGACTCTTAACAGCATGGGGGAAAAAAACACTAGATTTCTTCACACTTGCCCAATTCTCTCTCCTGTCCCAGAGATGAAGGTGCAATCTGAAGCCATACTGTTAACTGATTTCACTATTCACCCTTAAGTTCATGATAGTTCCCTGCAGTTCTCAAAAACTGTAAACCACGCGGGAGGTCCTAGCTCAGGCAAATCAAGTTCCTCCAGCCGAGAAGGAGGTGTGAGAAGAGCTCTCCAACGACAAACCCAACGAGTCACGGACAAACACGTTCAAGGCGCCTCATGTTGACCAAGGATTTCTGTGTGTTCGACTCAGCACTAAATCCTTTATATACATTATCTCACTTTAGGGCCTGTGTATTTGCGAGTGTTTATAAGCCCAATAAAAGCCTCACACATTGCCTGATGAGACCTGGGAAAATGAGAAGTGGCCTTCACCTCTGGCCAACAGCGGCGGCGACACCAAAGGCTGCTCTTTGCTTCCCCTCCCCCGTACCCCCTCCACGGAAAAGCAGGTGCTATTTCCAACCAGCAGTCGCAGGCCAGCCTTCTATCAGCCCCAAATCCCTACCAACGGCCATTTCCGACACGACCGATGAGTTTCTCGATGACCCCTAGGCTTGGGGAAACCCTCAACTATCTTCTGAGTCAGTAAGACACATACGTATGTCTGGTGCAGTTGTGCAGTTGACTGTGTTTTGTTGTACTGAATTCTGTGAAAATTAGTCAGAGAAGTGGTCTAGGTTTTTTTTTTTAAAGGAGGTTGAATTAACCAGAACGTCTCACTCTTCTAGCTAACGAGAGCATTTACTGTACTTGAGATAAACCGGGGTTTACCACGTTACTCACCCCTGATCACACCATCAAAAGTCCACATTCTTGTCTTTACACCTGCTGTCAAACTGAGCAAAAACAATAGACGCCCACCCCCTAGGATAAAAAACTCGAAAAAGAGCTACTTCCCATCATTTCCTGCGGTCCAAATCCCAAGGAGCTACTAAGTCCACACTTGATGACGACCCCCTAGCTAACCGGACACCACTGGGATGAGAGCAATTAATTCACCAGTTTCGAATGCAAAGCTTGACTAAATGATTCTCTGCCACAATATATGTTCTCTGGGGGTTGCTAATACAAATGCAGCCCCTTATTCATTTTTTTTAATTTTCTAAAGTTTTTTCAGAAGTCAGGTTTTTCGTTACCTTTTTTTTTTGCAAGATATTTGCTTTACAATATTGTGCTGGTTTCTGCCGACGTGAATCAGCCACAGGTGCACACACGTCCCGTACATCTGTGTGCTTACGTCCCCTCCCACTTGAGTCTCCCCTCCCACCCCACCCCACCCCTCTAGATTGCCACCGAGCACTGGGCTGAGTCCCCTGAGTCGCACAGCAGCCCCCCCGGCTGTCTACTTTACACACGGTCATGTGTATGTTGTCATGCTCCTCTTCCAGTTCATCCCCCCCTCCCCCCTCCTGCACTGTGTCTGCAGGTCTGTTCTCTCTGCGTCTCCATGGGTGCCCTGCAAATAGGGTCATCAGCGCAGTCTGTCAAGATTCCATACACACACGTTAACACACCATGTTTGTCTTTCTCTTCCTGACTCACTTCACTCTGTACAACAGGCTCTTCTAGGTTCATCCACCTCATTAGGACTGACTCAAATACGTTCTTTTTTAAAGCTGAGTAACATTCCACTGTATATATGTACCACGATTTCTGCACCCATGCATCCGTTGATGGAAATCTAGGCTGCTCCCATGTCCTAGGAGAAGTCAGGTTTTTGAAACTCAATCTACATTTCCTCCCCCGATTAATAAGGTTACACCCCCAAGCACAAGGACATGTTCCACAAAGCATTTAGAAGCCAGACACCAAGGTACTGTGGGGGTGAAGACTCTCCTCACCGCAGTCCTCATCTCACTTTTCAGAAAGCAGGACCACACTCCTGCACCACGCCTCCCCCTGCAAGGGCAGAAGGCTTTCTCCCAGCTCCCTCTCTGAAGGTCTAGCCCCCAGGGAGGGTTTCTAAGCCCTAGAAACCCTGGGGCTGCCCCAGCAAGTGAAACCGCTTGAAGAATCTTTTAGTTACTATCAATCCCCTGGGTCGGGCTGTGACAGGCCTGTCTTTGACTATATCCCACTTTCTAGCCAGAAGATTTTTCATGAGGTTCCAGGATATTCAGGGACAGATCATTTGTATTCAATAGTGTCACTAACCTACTCAACAAAAAGTGCTTTTCGCGTGTGTGAAATCCATCAAACTCCATTTAAGCATCTGAGACGGGTTTCGGGAAATCAGTCACTCCGGGCATCCGTGCAGAGCAGCGGCTTATGGAAGAAGTGAAACCAGCCCTGAAGTCCAGGACAAGCCCCAAAGGGTCCTGATGCATGAAGTGGAGATTCTGAAATCAGTGCCAGGGAGCAAGGTTTTAGGATAGCTTATTTGCAAAGCTTCAGAGAGCAGTGCATTTGGATCCCCTTAGGACAGGCTGTTGTATGTAACCGATTAACTTCTGACCAAAAGGAGTAAATAAACGTTGAGGTGAGCGTGAGATGTTTTAAAACGGACCTTTTATTTCTTTTGCATTATTAATAAGATAACCTAAAACAGCTACTGTGGAGAAGAGTATGGAAACTCCTTAAAAACTAAAAATAGAGTTACCACATGACAGCAATCCCACTCCTGGACATACAGCCAGAAGAAACCATGATCTGAGCAGATACATCCACCCCCACGTTCATTACACTATTTCCAACAGCCAGGACATGGCAGCAACCTAAATGTCCATCAACAAATGAATGGACTAAGAAGATGTGGTGTACACACACACACACAGACACACACACTCACACAGACACACACACACACACACACACACACAGGACACACACACACACACACACACACACACACACACACACACACACACACACAGACACACACACAGACACACACACACAGACACACACACACAGACACACACACACAGACACACACACACAGACACACACACACACACACAGACACACACACACAGACACACACACACAGACACACACACAGACACACACACACACAGACACACACACAGACACACACAGAGACACACAGACACACACAGACACACACACAGACACACACACAGACACACACACACACACAGACACACACACACAGACACACACACAGACACACACACACACACACACACACACACACACACACACACAGACACAGACACACACAGACACACACACAGACACACACACACACAGACACACACAGACACACACACACAGACACACACACACACAGACACACACACACACACACACACACACACACACAATGGAATATTACTCAGCCGTAAAAAGAACAAAATAATGCTACTTGCAGCAACATAGATGGACCTAGAGACTGTCATGTTGAGTGAAGCTAAGTCAGACAGAGAAGGACAAATATCATAATATTGCTTATATGTGAAATCTACAAAAAAAATGGTTATCAAGGAACATATTTACAAAACAGAAACGGAGTTACAGGTATAGAAAACAACCTTATGGTTAGCAGAGGGAAAGGAGGGGAGGGATAAACTGGGAGACTGGGATTGACATATAGGCACCACTGTATACTGAACAGATGACTAAGAAGGACTTACCAGAGAGCACAGGGAACTACTCAGTACTCTGTAATGACCTTCATGGCAAGAGAGTCTGGGAAAGAGCGGGTACATGTCTACATATAACCGATTCACTGTGCCGTACAGTAGCAAGCAACACAACACGGTAAATTAGCTACACTCTCATCTTTTTTAAAAAAATCTAAAAATACAGTCACCTACAGTTTGAGCGCCTCCTTCTTTCATTTGACGCTGCTCTGATTGCATAGAGAATAAGACAGGTGTGGTCTCTGCTCTCAAGAAGCTGAAAGAGTAAGCATGCCAAGCCCTGACTGTAAAACATGAAAAGATCCAGAGGATGAAAGTAGGGAGAGCAGAGGGGAAGGACTGGCTGGTCAGCTTCTCTGAGGAGGGGACATCTAAACGGAGACCTTCGGGCCAGAAGGACAGTCCCAGGATGATCAGGAGGACTCTGGTCCAGGCAGAGGTCACAGGCAGCGAAAGGCTCACCTCCTGAGCGGTGAGCGTGCCGTGTGAAGCATCAGGAATCAGCCCCTGTGACTTGTGAGCCGTGGGCTTCAGAGTGTGAAGGGGTCGGGGGCGAAGCGTTTTGCAAGTCAGGATGAGGAGTTTGGGGGTCTGACAGGAGGTACTGGGAGTGATCGGATGAACTGAAACCCAACTCTTCTGCCAAGACCCCAAACTAGAGAGACCCCCAGAGACACCGGGACAGGAGCAGCTGAAGCACCCCGCCCCCGGACACCCCTCCCGCACACGTGGGAGGCGCTGAGGGCAGCGGGCTCCCGGGGCAACACCAGCCTCTGACCCCAGGCCCACAGCCAAGACACCAACCCTGGTTTAGTCAAGAGTGGCTCAGGGGTGAAGAATCCGCCTGCTAAAGCAGGAGATGCGGGTTCGACCCCGGGGTCAGGAAGATCCCCTGGAGAAGGAAACGGCAACTCACTCCAGTAGTTTTGCTGGGAAAATTCCATGGACTGAGGAGCCTGGTGGGCTGCAGTCCCTGGGGTCGCAAAAAGAGTCAGACACGACTGAGTGACTGAACAACGGCAGAGTCAACAAAAGACCTTTCCCGTGCTCCTGCCCCAACTTCCAGCTTCTCTCTCCTCCCTAGGAACATGGCCTGGGCACATCTCTGTGTTTAGACACACGGAAGAATTTGGGCCCCAAGTACTAGCAGACCCCATCCTTCTGCTAACTGTTACTTTTGGGGACAAAAATACCTCTGAAATCCTTATCCCATTTCACCCAA
Source organism: Okapia johnstoni (assembly GCA_024291935.2). Lineage (NCBI taxonomy): Eukaryota > Metazoa > Chordata > Mammalia > Artiodactyla > Giraffidae > Okapia > Okapia johnstoni. The sequence continues at coordinate 128,911,534 of CM044309.1, forward strand.
GAAACGAGGTTCATCCACTCTTCAGCCATCCATAAATATGTTTCATGACCCGAAGAAAACTCCCGAATATCAGCACCCCGTGATGAATGTCCTAATCAACCATTAAAGACTTATTTTTAGCAGAGCCAACCACTAAGTTCTGAGCCAAATAGAATGCCATGTGTTATCCGAGAAGCACATGTCACTGTGGTCATCGACCAGCTAATCCGGGGTGAGGTGATCTCGGGAAGATGCTTCTTGTGAGAGGAGAGGGTCCTACAGTAATCAGTGCCATTCAGAAGCTTAAATATATTGACATAAATAGAACATGGACTTAATTACTAAACTTCAAACATTTCCAATGGGGCCAGTGAAATAACATTACTAGATATTTTTTATTATGTACACTGGCAAAAATGTGCCCTAAATTTTGTCAACTTATTCTTCCATAATAGTATGGTGGCCAGATGCCAAATACATGGTTCTAAAGTGATGTGATCAGGGACTTCCCTGGTGGTCCAGTGGTTAAGAATCAGCCTGCCAACTCGGGAGACATGTCTTCCATCCCTAATCCAGGAAGATCCCACACGCCCTGGAGCAACCGAGCCCATGGGTCACAGCTACTGAGCCCCCGCGCCACACCCCGGGAGCCACAGCCCACGGAAGCCTGATGCCCCAGAGCCCCTGCTCCCCAACAAGAGACGCCACCGCGGTGAGAGGCTGAGCACTAACAGGAGACAGCAGCCCCCACTCGCTGCAACTCGAGAGAAGCCCTCGCAGCAGTAAGGCCCGCGACAGCCAAAAATAAACAAACAATACATTTAAAAATGATCAACACTGGCCTATCTTATCTCTGAAAGCTCGAAAGTCCCATGCCTGGACTACCGCAGTCCAGCGGTCTGTTGTAGAAACCATATGTATAGAAACCACAGATGATAATAGGGGAGGGAAATAAGGAAGGAAAAGCCATCGCTTCACCCTCTTTTCAGGAATTCCTGCTTACAATTGCTCACATCTGGCATGCCTCAATGGTAATCATTTGCAAGGTTCAAAAACATTGAGCCTTGAAAGTGAAATAAAGAGCTTTATCTTCAAAAGAAAAAGTAAAGCCCCGGAGCAGAACCCTTGGGACCGTTTTTATTACACCTGGATAATGGCAGGTATTACTACTCTATGCAGAAGTATGTTTTTATGACTAGCCTAACACATACCCTTAGGCTGTAAAGTTGTGCTTTAGGATATAACATGTTGATTCAGATACAAAATAAAATACTGTTTGCATGGTAGGTTTTTAATGAAAAGTCTAAAAACACACCTATTTAACAAACCTCTAATTTTTATAAAGGGGGCCTAAAAAAGCCTGCTTTAAAAAAAAAATCTAACTATGGGTGGTCTCACACCTAGAAGTGGTACAAGAATCCTTTGTCAGACCACATGTCTTAATTTTTGGTATGGAAAATGTGGTCACCATAATTATAAGCCAGAGAAAGTAAAGAGCTGAAAAAGTTCTATGCAGGAGGAGAGTAATAATTCGTTAGCATTCAATAAAACTGTAATTTAACCAGCTTTTAGCTATGTCATAATCAGCTTGAAAATTACAGCACTTGACAATTTTCTATTTTACCTTTTGGCTATTCATCGAAGTGGCTTGTTTCCTCCATGAAACTTATGCTCCATGAAAACAAATGCAGTGTTTCCCACACCCCTAGAACCACCCCCACCAGACCTGGTACATGGCTTGTTTTTTGTGTTCAATGAACCACAAAGAATGTTTCAGGAACAACCCCAGGAAAATCAGGTGAGAAATAATTCAAGGTAAGAGGAAATCAATGCATAACTTGTTTCGAAGCTATTCTCTTAGGCTTCAAGATATTTCAAATATATCCTTTAAAAAGTTTCAGTTATGGAAAAAGTTCATTTGTGCAGATTTTAAATAGTTTTGGCCAAGAAAAGAGTCAATATTATTTAATACAGGAGGAGAGAGAAAGTTTAGTTGTGTAACTTAGTCACTTAGGTCCTAAAACCTTTTTCCTGATTGAAAGGCATCACTAGGGACTGAAATACGTATTACAACACATATTGGAGGAAGAGACAGAATGTGACTGTTTCTCCCTCTGTATGGTCTTTTTGGACGTTGACATGAAAAGATCAAAGTCAAGTGAGCCTATGGAAAATTAATGAGAGGTGAGCATTTCTTGCCGTTAAGATGCTTAGCTCACACAGCAAGAAAGCATCACACGGCCTTTATCACGGGGGGTGAAATACAAAGGCCTTTCCACAAGGCTGGAGTAGAGATGAACCTGAAATTCCCAACACCTGGAAACATTATAGCTGCTGGTCTTCTCCGCTTGGAGTTCCTACAACTCTCAGATTTCCACATTACACCAAATTTTCCTCTTACTCGCTGTTGCTGTTGTTCAGCGGCTAAGTCGTGTCTGATTATTTGCAACCCCATGAACTGCAGCACACCAGGCTTCCCTGTCCTTCACCATCTCCTGGAGTTTGCTCAACCTCATGTCCATTGATTTGGCGATGCCATCCAGTCATCTCATCCTCTGTCGCCCCCTTCTCCTCCTGCCCTCAATCTTCAATATACATGTAATAATCAGTCTTACAAATCCTAATGTTTTAGCATCTAACCTGCATCTCCCAGACTGCACCTCACAGTAAGAAGTGGCCAAGAACAATTTTCCAAATCTATCTTCTTCCCATGTTTTGATTTCTTAGAATAGAAAATAGGATGATGATGTCAAACCAAGTGAGAAAAGTAACATTTCCCTGAAGCATGTAAGAAAGTTATGGCTAAGTCAACTATACTTCAATAAAATAAGTTTTTAAAAAAGAAAGATATGGCTTGGTGACACGTGGCTACCAAACTCATAAGGGCTGAAATTGACTTGAATATGTTCCCTAAGGGCTTGGCTTCTTCCAAGGATGCTGCAGGGACCAAGAGCTTTGTCTTCAGAGCTCGCCCTTGGCTCAAGCCCCAGGCTGGCCCTTCGGAGCAGTGCCATTGTCCACAGACCACTTGCTTTCTTGGAGCTTCGGGTCCCTTGTCTGAAAATGCTCATACCAGCCTGCGGTCTTCCGGACTCAGATAGAGCAAGGCAAGCCCAGCACCGTGACTGTTACGTGGTGAGAACTCAGGACCTGGGGGCTCTTACGGTCCCACCTTCTGGTCTGCCCTGCCTGACTCGGCGCAGGTAACACCTGGAAGCCAAACCGTGGCCGCTCCGCCTGTAGAGCTCCCGCCTCGCCTGGCGGGGACGGGCCCCGCAGGGCGGCCTCCCGCAGCTCCCGCCGGGAAGCAGGTGAGGCTGGCGGGCAGCGAGCTCTGTGCCGCTCTCAGCACCACGGACCTGAGGTCCTGAGGTCGGATGAAAGGCCTTCGTTTCCAGCGGGTGCAGAGAGGTGGGAGGCTCCGGGAGACACTTCTTTTGCTGGCAAGCGGGGCGGGGGCTCAGGCTGAACGGGCCTGCCCTCCCCAGCCCGGGATGGGCCTTTCTCCATGGAGAATGTCTGCTTTTTAATGTTGGGTCATAAGGTGGGTTTTATTTGAGTTTTTCAGATTATTTGGTCTTCATTTTGTGAGAAAGTCGTTGTGTTTGCCCTCACAACAGAGTCAGTTCAGGTTGAGGAAAGGAGAGCGGTGATGCTGAAGGAAGGAGGTTCAGCCTGAAACGCTATATTCCTGCATCCGCACCAACAGATGCACAGACAGACACACGGACACACAAACACACAAAGACACACACAGAGACACAGACACACATGGACAGACACACAGACACACACACAGACATACAGGTAAGCACAGAGACACACAAACAAACACGGACACAAACTCACAGACATACACAGACACACATACAGACATACAGGTAAGCACAGAGACACACAAACATGGACACAAACACACAGACACACACACAGACATACAGGTAAACACAGAGACACACAAACATACACAGACACAAACTCACAGACACACACAGACACACACACAGACATACAGGTAAGCACAGAGACACACAAACAAATACGGACACAAACACACAGACACACACACAGACACACAGGTAAGCACAAAGACACACAAACATACACAGACACAAACTCACAGACACACATACATTCAGACAAACACAGACACACATACATGGACACAAACACACAGACACACACAGACACACATACAGACATACAGGTAAGCACAGAGACACACAAACAAACACACAGACACACATATAGACATTCAGATAAACAGACAAACATACATGGACACAAACATAGACACACACATAGGCACATGGACACACAAACAGACACATACACACACAGAAGTGCAGACACACACACACACACAGAGACGCACAGATATACCTAGACACACACACACTGAGACAGAGACACACGTAGATAGATACAGACCTACAGACAGACGGACACAGAGACACACACGCAGACACGCAGACACGCAGACACGGCCGAGCTGGACTCGTCCCACGGGCCCCTGCTGTGGGCAGCAGCGTCTTATCTCTCTTCCCCTTTTTATCAAGAAAATCCCAACACTGGCAACCACACCCCAGGTAAAGACGCTGTAAGAACCACAGGCAAAACTAAAACAGACGACATCTCCCCCCGCCGGCCCAGCAAAAGCCCCTTTCAAGAAAGCAGATCTGCAAGAAGTTTTCCAGGCCCATTGCAAAATCTTTACTGCTCAGAAAGCACATGGCTCACTGTTTTCAGACACGTTCCTGTTTTGTTTGTTTGGGTTTATTTCTGCCTTCGTTCTGCAGGAAGCTTCACAGAGATGACAGTGTGATTTAATTCGGTACAAACCTTGCCTCCCTAATTCTTAGAATGTAGATAGATACCACTACCGGTATTCTTAGAGTTACACAGCCTCCCACACCAAACCCAGTGAAGCAGAACCCACATTTCACTGGAATCCCTACTTTTAGCTATTTGCAGGTTTTTCTTGACGACACAGGAAACCAAATATGAGGCAGTGTTGTAGATACTGATAAATGGGTTTCTAGAACGTGTTCAGTGGCTGGCAGGACAATACCTGATTTCTATCCCAGAAGGGAGATAACGACTAACCCTGACCCCTGTAGAGGAGAGGGAGAGTCTAGCCCCTTATCTCAGGTGAGTGCATTCATGACAACAGACTCCAGAAGACACCTCTGTGAAGGCACTGGAGAAAGTTTCTCCTGCCTCCCAGCAGCCAGTCAAGAGCCAGAGATGAGAGAAAATCCCAGGTGGTGGAAAGAAAATCAAAGTTTGAAGGAAGGGGTGACAGTTGCCCGAATGTCTGCATCCACTGAGCCCTAAGCCCGTTTGCAGTAAGTCAGGCACCTTCTGCATGAAGCGGGCAGTGAGCCTCCTGCACTGCGGAGGAATCAAGCACATGACTGGGGCATCTTCCTTAAAGACTTCTCCTCCTCCTGCTACCCTGATATCCAGTTCACCACAGAGCACACAGACCAAGCTCAGCCTTGGCTGAACTTCCCCCGACTCCTAGTCTATCTGCACCTTGAGATGATAACAAATCATCAGAAAAGTTCAATTTTTTCATCCAATACTGACATTTAAGAGAAACCCAGATTCCTGGAGGTCCTTCAAAACACACTAACCAGATCATCCTTAGAAACCTCCTTTTCCCACCACCACCAATAGGATGTACCAGCTGGGATAAGACTTGAATAAATAACATGTAAATACCTACGGGCGCTCTCAGTGGCTCAGTCCTGTCTGACTCTCTGCGACCCCATGGACTGTAGCCCACCAGGCTTCTCTGTCCGTGGGATTGCTCAGGCAAGAATAACTGGGGTGGATTGCCATTTTCTTCTCCAGGGGGTCTTCCCAGGGAACAAACCCATGTCTCCTGCTTGGCAGGTGGGATTCTTTACCCTTGAGCTACCTGGAAAGCCCCTTTCCAACTTTTAAATAAGTTTCTTTAAAAAGGACATTAATTTACTCATTCATTCCCTTAACTTTCATAGAGCACTGGGCAGCACAATCTGGCGACGACTAACCGTACCAAGATTTAGAAGACCTGGCTCTACCAGGCAAGCCACCCCAGGCCGTTTTCCTAACCTTCCTGTGCCTCAGTTTACTTCTTCCTAAAATGGGAGCCTGGGCAAGATGGTTTCCAAGATTGACGGAACCTTAGCATCTGGGGGCTCCGTACTTCCGCTCAGTCTCCTCTGTAAGACACTGCTGGATGCAACAGAGAGGCAAACGTGCAAAGACACGGCTCCGACTCATTCTGTTCGCGGTGTCACTGCTTGGTTCTATTTCCAAACTTCCATCACAGGTTCTTTTGTCTCAGCATCAAATTTCTACCTTCCTTTAAATGGACGCGTCTCTTTGATGTGTAGAGATTCTTAGTCCGACAGGGCCCCCTCCTATTTGCACCGGCTTGGACTAAGCCTCTTCCCACTCACCTGCACATCCCAGTTCCGTGGCCTGTTCTCCGTGGCAGCGGGCACTAGCAGGAGTTCTCGCAACAAGGATGACTTTGGCCTGAACCGTCACGTTCTTGGGGAGATTCTCGAATGTGGGGCGACTCCTGATCCATGCAGCTTGCCCTGCTCCCGATGTGCATCCGTCCCCTTCTCCTGCCTCGAGAACAAACATCCTGGCCCGCAGCCTGCAGCCCTGGGATGAGAGACCTGGTTTAAAATCTGTGCATGTCGGACCGGTCATCATCCAGGCTCTTGCAAACAGGCTGCCCTCGGGCAGAACAGCTTTGCTCATCAATCAAGCTTCAGGGAAGTGGGTGGTTTGAGTGTGGGGCCCACTTCACCATGACCGAGCCCCTAAGAAAACGTCTGAGTGTGAATGAAAAAAAAACTCAACAGTCTACTTTCCACGTCCGCTGCAGGAGGGCCAAGACCAGGTTTTATTTAAAACTAACTCCCTCCTCTTTCCTGAAAGCAAGCACACGAGCTTAAAAAGAATTCCTCTTTCAAGATTTACTAGTGACTCAAATCAGAAATACATCTGTCAATGATGTCACGTGCAAAACAAGAGAAATATTGGGGGATGTTTCTAAGTATTTAGAACTTAGAAATGACCTCTTTCCAATTTTTTAAAAAAAGCCTCCTGAGAAGACATCTCATGTGACTGTGATGTATTCAGATGGCAATTACCAAGCGGAGCAAACGAATATATTTGAGGCTAAGACAGGACACGGGGCTGTGCTGTGCTCAGTCCCTCAGTCACGTCCAACTCTGTGACCCCGTGGACTGTCGCCCACCAGGCTCCTCTGTCCAAGGCATTTTCCCAGCAAGAACACTGGAGTGGGTTGCCATCTCCTCCTTCAGGGGATCTTCCCAACCCCAGGATTGAACTCGTGTCTCCTGCATTGGCAGGAGGGTACTTTACCACTGAGCCACCAGCGAAGTCCGAGACATGATACGACATGAGTCCCTACAAAAAGAGACGCAGCTCATGGGAAGAGGTCAAGGTCCTTGCCACAGCGCTGGAAACGCAGCCCGACTGTAATCTGAGTCTGGGGCAAGTCAGGTAACTTCTCAAAGTCTTAAAAGAAGAAACATTTATATGTATGTTATACCTATGCACATATTATATATATATAATATGTATTTACATATAACCAGTAATTATAGGTACAGTCAATCCTAAAGGAAATCAACCCTGAATATTCATCAGAAGGACTGATGCTGAAGCTGAAGCTCCAATATTTTGGCCACCTGATGTGAAGAACTGACTCACTGGAAAAGACCCTGATGCTGGGAAAGATTGAGGGCAGGAGGAGAAGGGGACGACAGAGCATGAGATGGTTGGATGGCACCACCGACTCGATGGACATGAGTTTGAGTAAGCTCCAGGAGTTGGTGGACAGGGAAGCCTGGCGTGCTGCAGTCCATGGGGTCGCAGAGTCGGACAGGGGTTAGTGACTGAACAACAGTACATAAATATAAATAAAATGGGGCCAATTATACCTTCAGCTCATAGAATCCTGAGCACTAAGACACTATAAGCAAACTTCCTCTACAGTGAGCACAATACAAACGCAAAGCATTGTTACAATAATAGACATGTTTATTCAAATACATGTTACCCTATTCAAAATTATTTGATTTCTAGTCTAGCTTTCGTCCTTTAAAGAATGAGTTCCTAATTAATTCAGTTTACACATATGTCCTGTCTAAACTCGCACATTTTCAAAGCTCCTACGCAGGTGACAGAAGAATACCAGCTGGAAACAGCCTGAGAAATAACAGAGATAGACGACTTAAGGAGCGTCTGCCCTTTGCCCCAGCAGCCCTTCCGGCCATGCCTCCTGCCCACATTTTAACTGGCTGATGAAGAAGATTCTCTGTTCAAGCGTTATCTGTAAGACCAAATGATTGGAAACAACCAGGTGCCCATCAGTAGGGGTGGTTAACGAAATGTGGAGATGACAGCTACGTGGTGGCCTCCAGTGAGGCCCTCCCTGGGTAGACCCTTCACTCTGCTGCTGGGCTGGACCCTGTGACCTGCTTGGGTAATGGAGCATTAGCAAACGCACTGTAAGTAGAGCCTTCATAAGCCTTTTTATATCAGGGCACAATTTCTCTCTGTGTTTGGAACCTACTCATCATGGGAAGAAGCCTGTGCTAGTCTCCTGGACACCAGGGGCCAGCGGGCAGTGGGCTCTCCCACCAATACGTGAGTGAAGCCATGCTGGGCCATCGAGGCCCAGTCAAGCCGCCAGATGGCCCCATTCATACCAGTGAATCCATGAAAGAAAAACTACCCAGCAGACCCCAGTCCCAACTGCCCACCGAAGAACTGTAGGTAAATAAAACCGTGGTTTCAGCTTAAGCTGCCAGGTTGCGGAGCAGACTGTCACCCAGCGATAGATAAGGGATCCACCATAACATTCTGCAAACGGTGAAATAGGGTGAAGGTAGCAGCTTACCCACGAAGCAAGGAAAAGGGTGCACTGACATGCCAAGGCTCCAAGACACGCTGATAAACCACAGGCCAACTGGAGAACAAGGCAGCCTTTTATGTAGGAAAAAGGAAGATTTAAATATATATATATATATACACTTATTTTGCATGAAAAGACACTGTATATATCCTCAAGAAATTAACATACATAGTCACCTGTGTCCAGGGAATAAGGGGGTAGTGAACTGGGTAGATGGGGACACGTGAGAGTGAAACTCATCAATAAAAATGTTTCTAAATTGTTTCAGTATGAGAACCACGTGAACCTGTTACCTATTCAGAATTCATATTTTTAAAGTAAAGTATCATACCAGTCCAAGGCAGAAATGACGAAGATCGAAAAAGCAAACTTTCAAATTATTATAATTCTACCGTGATGTCATCCGTCTCAAGTGTTCCTTTGAACCAGAATAACCCTCTCTCTGTAACACACAAGGTGCTGTGTAAACACAGTTTGTCTTCCCTGCTAGGTTGCAAATGCCTTGAAAGGAGGGACCGTGTCGCACGCATTTCTGCTTCTTCTGAAACTGGCAAGAACTGTGCAGGGCACACAGCACGTTCTTCATAAACGGTTGTTGAGCCAAAGAAACAGACAACATTCCGGCATCCCCAAAGGTCTCCACCATTAGCGCTGATACGTCCTTGAAGATCTGCAGCAGCCTAGCTTTGCCGCCTGCACACAAGGTCCACACACCAGCTTGGAAGAAAATGGTGAGCACCCGTCGTATTTGGGGCTGGCTTTTCTTATCAGCTTACCCTGCACCACAGGGCAGGGCATACCTACAAGCTCAATTTGAATGCCATGAAAGGAGAAAAGGCAAAACAAACTCCCCAATTTAGAAAGAAAACAACAACACCCATACAGGAAATCTAGAAAAAGAAAGATCTTTTATTATTTCTCATCAGTAACAAATTTCACTTCTGTGGTTGAGTAAGCAGCAGCCTGCAGCGGACTAACCCTGCGAAGCCAGGTCCAGACAAGCCAACCGTGGGGATGAGACGCCGGGCCCACCCCAACCCCCCAGAGAAGCCGGTGTTCAGGCCACTGTGAAGGGCTTGTCTGCTCCAGCCTAGCATTTCCAGGAAAGAGAAGGCCACTGTTTTCTGCATAACCCAGTTAGGGGTTTGACAGTTCTCACTGGAGAGCATCCCTCACTTGGAGCCTGTAACTCTCCTCCTGGCCCTCGCCTTTTCCCCTTCTGACATGGGCTCGCGGTCTCCGGGTCTGACCCTATGAAAGCTTCACGTCCTCACGGAGGAGGCCTGAGTCGCCCCCATCCCTGTGTTCACAGCCTCCTCTCCAGATGTGCTCGGCCACGGCCAACCCAACCCCTGGGGCTTCCCGACCGCACCCTCCGACAGCACCCTGCCGTGGCTTTGTTGCTTGCATTCCGCCAGCACAAGCCAAGATAAAAGCGGTGATACAGGCAACAGAAGGCAGACCACCTGGGCTGAAGGGCTCACATCATCGGTGTGTGTACCACTGTCTCAAGAGAGCTGGGGCACCAGCGTCTCCCTCCTGTCACTTCCCCCCATCTCTGCTCCTCCCACGTCAAGCAATTCTAGTTCCTGGGCTTCCCTCCCTGATTTCATGTCCCTGTTTGTGGATTCGTTTCACTATTCTCTGCAACGCTGCCCTTTATCCACAGCTATGACACCGCGGACTTTGTCACTGTGGGGAATCATCTTTGGAGGTTCCACAGGTAAATAAAGTCAGAAAGTGAGGCTGACAAGCTAACATGCCGCTATGCTTCTGCCAAGAGAGCAACAAGCGCTGGTTATGCACCAGCTGTGTGCGAGGAGGGGAGTTAGATGCTGTCAAGAGTAAGACATCAGCTCTGCCACTTAAGAGGGACACGGGTGAGATGGCATTTACAAAGGGAACGTGGGCTTGGACGTGCAGAGCTCACCGACGGATCAGGCAGGTGTGCAGCCGTCAGCCCAAGTAGAACAGAGGCAGTGGAAACGGCAAAGAAGGAGAGAATCAGCAAGATTCTCAGAGGAAGGCTGAAGGCTGATTCCTGGGCACAAGAGAAATGCATGACACAGGACACTTTCCAGATTTCAGGTTTTGAAAGAAGGAAGCTTGTACCACTCCTCACCGAGGCAGAAGGGAGCTGGTCGTCCTGAGGACACCCTGAATTGGGGGGAAAACAAGAGGAAATTTAATACTCAACTTCGGATGGGCAACGGGACCTGGGAACGTAGCTTCATGATGGAAGTCATGAAAATAAAAGCCTTTGTGGAGGAGCAAAGACACAGAGAAGGAGGCAGCGGAGGGCTCAGAGGCAGGGGCGGGCGGGCTCCTCCATCTTCGCAGGGATCCCGGCAGGTGAGCGTGGCCCCAGCCCCAGGAGGAGGTCCACGACACTTCGTAACTGTCCAGAGAGGGAAGGGTACCGCAGTGGTCAGAGACGGGGAAGAAAACCAGCAACGGGACCGAGTCCCGCCAGAGAGAGAAGAACTCGAAGACAGCCAAGGACGGACGCAGCATGGAGCGTCACGTGACCTCCTGCAGACCCAGCGCCGCGCCGAGGGTCCGGGCCGCCCGGTCCCCCGCAGCGGCTGGGTGGGCAAGCGCATCGCCCAGAGGACCACAGAGCCTGCACAGACCCCCAGGGTGGCGCTGCCTTACTTGGCATGAAAAAAATATCCCTGGGATTTATAATATTTTCAATTTAATATCTGCGCTGTTTCAATTTGACTATGAGATCTGGGAACTTCGAATGGAAGTCTGAAAGGAAGCGGGATGTTCCCGGCTTGCATGGACTCCACCGACACTATTTAATGCAATCTCAGCTTTGGAGAGAGGAAAACTGGAATGAGAATTACCTTTATTTCTTAAAAAAAAAAAAAAAAAGACTAACATTCAAAGACCCCGGCAGTTGATTTCATATCCAAAAGAAGGTTCTTGATTAAAGGGACTCTTAACAAGAAGCACTGAAGGTCTAAGTAAATATCCCCATCTGGTCTGGGGCGCGCCACCTGGCCATTCGCCCGCCTGCTCTGTGATAGGTTTCAACCGGCCGATTCTGCTTTATTTGTACCAGTGGAGAGGCCACCTGTCGTGGACTAGACTCTCGCATGAAACAAAGTGAACATTTCTTATTTCCGTGCTGCCCATATGATTTTCTTTTAAACACAAAGCACTCCCTTCCACCTTGAGCAGATTTAAGAAATGCTGACTCTGAAGAACAGGTATAAACAAGGCCATCTTTTGTTTATGAAGGCTGTTAACGACCCACTCGTAGAAGGACCCCTCCTGTCCCCGGCACTGGTGGATTAATCCATCCACACTCTTTAGCTCATTTCCCTGGCTGTTACGAGCTAAAGTGGAGAAAAAAAGGCTTTACAAGGGGGACGTGGTGTATTTGTGCTAAAAACAGGCACCACACAAATCCAGACACAGAACTGAAAAAGAATTCCAGGTGCAGAGACCAGTGTAAGAGCAAAGGGAGGAGGAGGGAGGTGCCTGGTGTGGGGAGCGGGTGGGCGGTGTGGAGGGGGCGCAGCAGAGGGCGCTGGGCTGAGGGCTTTGCAGCCACAAAGGCTGGGGGGAGGGGGATTCTGCGATAGAGCCTGGCTGTCCAGTGGGGAAGGCCGGCCTCTCTCGGGGAGCTGGGCCCTGGGGAAGGTCTGAGCCAGGAGCGGAAAGGTCACAGGGTGCCCTGGCAGCACCGGGGGCGGGGGCACACGGAGAGCTGACACCACAGGGACCCCCGACGCCAAGCCCCCAGTCTCCCTGGCGGTCGCCGTCTGGAGGCACTGGGTCTCCTGCAACCAGTGTCCGTTCGGGTCCCACGTCCGGCAGTCCTCGAGGTCTCGTGCTTCCTTTTCCCCAATACACTGTCATCCCGGTAAAAGGCGGCAAGGCAGGGAGGAAGGTTAAGAGTATAAATTCGGGGGAGTGCAGTAGGGTCCCTCCTCAAGGGGAACCAGCCTCCCCTTCATTCAAAGGGCCCTGGGTCTATAAATTGGCCCAAGTCCGAGAACTGACTGAGGGTCCATGACTCTCCGTTTTTATGACTCAAGTCTGACTTCTGTTCACTAGAACTGACTTATGACCTAGACCCGTCCTGCTTACGCCGATCAGGCGTGCATTCAGGAGCCTGCCCGTGGATGTCAGTCTAGGAACACCGTGAGGACAGAGGTAGACGTGGAGGAGATGAGGTGCGAGGGTGGGATGTGGAAGACGGTGGGAAGGCGGTCAAAGCCGGCTGGGACACGGGACCAGAGGCGGGCGCATCAGGGCCAGGGGGCGTCTGGCAGAGGACGAGACGCAGGAGGAGACGGTGGGGAGCCCTCCGGGGCGTGTGACGGGTGGGGAGCCCTCCGGGGCGTGTGACCAGCAGAGAGCGGTGCACGCGGGATGGAGACAGGACTGACGGCCCGAACCCAGGGCTTTGGCAACCATGTGCACGCAGGCAGGAACGTTCAGGGGGCGGAGATATGACGGGAGAGGCGGAGGGCAGAAGGCCCGCGCCGGCGTCTGGATTTACCCGGAGGGAGGAGAGAGAGGAGCTACGGAGCTGGTCTACGGGCCGCTCGGCGCGAGGGCAGGGAGAAGACGGCTTGTGCAACAGACGCAAGAAGGTCTAGTGCTGCAAGAGAGATGTTTCCTGGGGTTTCAGCTGCTCCAGCGAAGTAAGCCAGCACAACTCTGGACGTCTCAGAAACCGGTGAGTAAGACAGCTGTTTCACAAGAATGATGGACAGAGAAAGCCCACTGGAGCAGTAGGAGGGATGGTGGGGATGGGGCGCAGAGAATGAGGCGGTGGAGTCAAAGGCAGATCATCTGCTTAAAAACTGTGGGGAGGGGACATGACGGTAGCCCAAAAGGAGCAGCAGAATTAAAGACCATTTTCCCCAGGATTTGGACATCCAAAGTACACTTGCGGACAGTGAAGGGGAGGTAGGGAAGATTCTGGAAGGTTCCAGAAGGTTCTGGAAGTCTGAGGAACCCTAGAAGGGCCTGGACTATTGAATGGAGGACAGACATGAGTCTACAGGAGGTACTTCACGGAGGCCTCGGGGTTATGATCCCCTGGTAATAACTTTGGTGGTGAGGAAGGGGCTCAGTGTGGACGTAGGCCCCAGAGAGAACAGTCTTTTATTCTTTCCAAAATAGTGAATGCAAAATTAGCATTGCATCCGTATTACCTTATCGTTGGCTTCAAATTTCATTCCCGTGTTATGCTTTCCCAGTGTGTTTGGTTAAAACTTGCTTAGCTGGTAACATTCTCATCAGTAAGGAGACTGCAGCCAGCAGTCTGCACCCGCAAACGTGTTCCCTTAAATGCATACTGCTCTTTTGTGAATGAGACACAAAGAAACTGAACTTCTAACTAATACAAGATACTGGATTCGCAGATAATATTTTATCTGGGTTTCAGTTCAGTCATATGTCTCAAAATGAGCTTATCTCGCCCTTAAGCCTTCTGCTTCCCTCAGTTCATTTTTTCCCCTGCCATTCAGACCGGGTGGCGGGTTCTCGTTTCTTGCCATTCATTTCTGCAGGGCTCCACGGAATAAATCCGGTGGCTTCTCGCTGAGCCTGACTTTGAAGGCCGGGCCCCGCCTTCATTCCCTGTAGCCCACACGCTCTGTCCTCACTCGTGATCTCATTGTTCTCTGACCCAGTTCCGAATTGCCAGTTCTTCTCTTTACTTCTCTCCACCTTGCCCCAAATATCAAGTCCTAGGCTCAGACGCTTCTCTGTCCAGAAAACTGCCTCTTGCGAGCGCCCAGTCTTGTTTGCTCCGCCCCGTCCTTCAGCTCTGGTCTTCTGTGCCCACGGAGTCTCTGTAGGTGGTATCTTTTGGGTGCGTGCGTGCTCAGCCACTCAGTTGTGTCCGATTCTTTGCGACCCCATGGACTGTAGCCCGCCAGGCTCCTGTCTGCATGGGATTCTCCAGGCGAGAAGACTGGAGTAGGCTGCCATTTCTTCCTCCAGGGGATATTCCCAGCTCAGGGATGGAACCTGTGTCTCCTGCATTGCCAGGCGGATTCTTTACCACTGTGCCACCTGGCATTCTTTACTTCCAGTTTTAAGCTGACTATATATTTTAAGTGGTCACCTTAATTCTTCACTAATACTCTTTTGGTGGAACACTGAGCTTTGGCCATCCCTTACGGTCTACATCTTAGGGAGCATGGCCTGATTTTGGTCCTTTACCGCGTGCAGTGAAATCAGTAATCGACGAGAACGATGGTGCTGACAGGTAGAGTCTTTTTCTCCTAAATGTAAAATATCACAGCACGTGGTGTTACTCTGACTTGGCTACAATCTCTGCCTCTCCCTGGCTAGTGAAACACCTGCCAACACAACAGAGCCACGTGACTCAAAGGCACTTACAGAGGTACCAGAGGGACGCTCTCACATCGTGAAAACCAGGGGACAGACCATCCCCAATTCTCCTGTCCCTGCACAGGTTTTTACCAGAAACGTAACCAGTTTACTCTGGGGCTGGAGCGGATTTTAACGACTATGATAGTAGAACATTGCGTTTCTACTTGCCCTCTATTGTTATAGGAAACTTCTAAGGAGCCCTACAGATATTGAATGTAACAGTTTTGAAGATTATGAGTTTCCCCAAAGGAAAGGAGGAAGGGGAAGGAAGGCATGATGTTTTCAGCGGGCACAGGATTTAGGGGGTCCCATTTTAGAGATTAGAAAACCAAGGCCAGAGAGTGAGTCTCATAGTGACAAGTAGCCACAAGACACAACCAGGACTCAGGTGTGTCTTAGGTCTAAATTCCAAGGCTTATCAAACACAGATCACTATCTTTAAAAGATGGACGAAAAAGTGTGGAAAGGAACTGCAAGAGAGGTGGGTGGGAGAGAAAGAACATATGGAAAATTCAAACTTGTTAACATCCATGTTCCATAGTTTATACATTGCTCCTGATTATGACTAAGTGATCTAAATTCCTGTACACAGTGAAAGGGAAAAGCAGGTAAACAGATTCATGCTAACTCTATACGTTACTTTCCCTCCCCAAACTATAAAGGTTGGTTTCAGATTCTCACATAAAAATGCATGTAAAAACAGTAAAGCAGGCAAATCTGTTACTCTTGCAGCTGGTTATAGTGACTCGGGTGCTTTTCTTGGCAAATATTCAAATGTCACACGCCAGCATCACATGCTCAGCACTATTTCAGTCGATATGATTTGTGTCAAAGTCACCTGAACTGAGTGACTGTTTGATCTTAGTGTCACCAGCAGGCCCTCACACAACAGCCCTCACTGCTAATAAACTCTCAAGAAAGACTTCAGTTTAGGAAATGAGCATTTTCTTAGAAAAGGGGAAAAAAAAAGCAGTTCTCAGTAAAAGATAAACCACAGAGCTATGTTCAGTCAAGTTGTATGTATAAAACCACACACACACACACACTCTCTCTCAAAATAAAATGTAGGCTCTGTCTAAAGGTGAGTAGATACAGAATTAAGGCATTAGAACCAGAATCCTGCTCATGACTCTCCTGGACATTGAGACTATACTGAAAACCGGCAGAACTGCCTTTTGGACTACCTCATCTGTTCTCCATGCAATTCTGATACCCCACAATCATCCAGAGGTTGTTTCCCTGGTGGGACAGCAAGCGGCGACAGTCTTGCTCACAGAACAGACGGGTCAGAGTTCTCTCAGAGACAGAATCTATTTCTACCTCGGAGTACAAGGAAGCTTCAGGCCCTCAGGGACTCAGGGACCCAAAATGAGTTCAGATTAAAACTGCAAGGGGGGAGGGAGGCTGGGGGAAGCTTGCTCTCAGGTGGAGAGCCATCGTCAGAAAAATCAGGGCTGAGAACCGCTGAGACAGGTCCACGACCGTGAGGCTGCACCCAAGGCACGTGGGAGGGAGGGCGTGCTGCGTCGCCGGCAAACGCCTCGTCTCTCTGCGGGAAGGCGAGGAACGCAGGAGAGCTGGACGGAAGAGGGACACAGGGGACAGAAGCACGGGCAGCGGCGCGGCGCAGAGCCCCTCCCCTGGGCCGAGGGCGGACCGCCCAGGCCGCCCAGGCCCGGGGGGAGACAGGCCGTGAGGAGGGACGGGAATGCAGCCGGCTCCCATCTCGGAGGAGAGCCCGTACAGCAACAGCCCAGCCCGGGAAACCGGCTGCAGGATCCAGCCCACCCTCTGATGCAGACTTCTAACACCACGTGGACAGTTGTTTTCAAAGCACTGGAAATGTAAACTGTGTTGTGGGAGCTCTCACAGACCCCACGCTGCCATTCAGCCACGTGAGTATTTTGAACGCCGAGGTTCAGAAATTGTGTGAGATCACTTCAGCTTTTGAGTTCTGCCAAAAAGTGTAAAGAGAAAATACTAAAGCCAAGAGGGGAGTTTCTCGCTGCCGTGCTAACCAGACGTCGTCTGCTTTAAAAAACGTCCTAAGCTTATGACTTTGTAGATGGAGGAAAGGCACAAGGACTCTGTAGAGGTTGGAAAAAGCAAAGAAGTATATTCTCCTCAGCCCTCCTTACTTCTTGATTCGAACCCAGTGAGATCTACACTGTATATCTGACCTCTGGAATGTAAGGTAATAAATCTATGTTGTTTAAAGCCAAAAAAAAAGATCCTAAGCATAAAATAACACTTTAAGCTATAAGATTAATTTTTACAAATATTTCTTCACCAGAACCCAATTCGAGAAAACCACAATCTCTTCTTAGTGAATTCTCTTATATATGTTACTGTGATGGTCTTGTTATGGCTCCATGTTAGTCTTGAAGTTTGGGACTTCAAAGGGACCCCCGTCTCCTTACCCTTCCCTGCAATTTAGCAGCACTGCTTCTCGGGGTTGACAATGCCACAGCCACATGCACGGACACCAAAAAAGTTACTTCACACTCTGCTGGTGAAAATAGAAATTGCTATACCATTTAGAAAGCAATCTGGAAATATCTATCCAAAATAAAAAATACCATCACTGATGAAGTCGTTGCATGTCCCTATGACTACAGCACTGTTTGGAACAGAATCATTCAATAGGTTATACTATGGTCAAACAAGGAATAGTATGCAGTCATGAAAAAGAAAGAATGGAAGACTTTCAACATGTATCATTGTAAAGTGAGAAACAGAAAAACCAGATGCAGAGAGGAACATGCGATTAATCTGATTTTCATGAAGCAGCGACAGCAATCACGTTTGTGTTGTATCCAGATGTTTAATATAATTTTATGCGTTAAAGAGGCGTGAAGTACAGAAGCATAACACACAAGGTTGATAACACTGGCAACATGGGGGAGAAGAATTAGGGTGGAGGGGAGGGAGAGGGGGGAAGAAATAAGTGAAAATGAAAGAGGAGTGCAACCATAAAAACCACATGGATGCCACGGACTCATTTATAGGAAATCGTGTGTGCTTAGGCACACATCTATAAACAGAAAATGATGACATAGTCCACAAAATGGCAATGGCTTTTATTTCAGGGTGTTGAGATGTTTTTAAATATAATCTTTTGCTTTGCTCCTTATATATATATTTTAAAACATACAACCTCTTGGATTGTTTACAGAATCAGAAAAAAAGCATTGAGAGGCAAATATGAAAAGTCCCACGCACAGCAGTACAGGTCCCCAGGGAGGAAGCAACTGGAGCGAGAAGGTTGCAGCGTCAGGGCTGGGGTCAGACTGGGAAGGGTCTCTGTGCTAGGAAAGACAACAACTTCTGAGCTGTGGATCAACACAGTAACCACAGACTGTTGTTTTGGTAGTAGATTCTAAGTGACTTTTTTTCTTCCTGTTGCTCTTCTCTATTTTCCAGATTTTCTGCAAAAACCGTATCTTGCTTTTGCAGTCAGAAACAAATATATGTGTATACCTATATATATAATTTAAAAAATTATGCCATGAACCTTCTTAAGTGGGTGGGGGTAGTAATCAAAGTGACATTTTAGGATATTATGCAGCGACCCCCAAAACAGATTAAAAGTCATTTATGGGACTTTCCTGGTGGCGCGGTGGATAAGAATCCGCCTGCCAGTGCAGGGGACAGGGGTTCTATCCTCGGGCCAGGAAGATCCCACACGCCCGGGAGCCACTCAGCCCGTGCACCACAGCCGCAGAGGCCCATGCCTGGAGCCTGTGCTCCTGAGAAGCCCACGCCGCAGAGGGCAGCCCCGGCTCGCCACAACTAGAGAAAGCCCACACGGAGCAATGACGACCCAGCGCAGACAGAAATGAATGCAGTCACTTTAGAAAAACACTGATGAAGGAATAGGATCAGTGAGAGCTGATCATGAAGAAGCGGTGGGTATGGAAGGAGCACAGTGGGCCTCGAAGGTTTTCTGAATAAAAGAGACGAGTAAGCGAAACTGTGATGAGGAAGAATTGTTTCGTCTCAACTGCTGTTGCTGTTTAGTCGCTAAGTCAGGTCCAACTCTTCGGCAACCCCCAAGGACTGCAGACTACCAGGCTCCTCTCTTTATGGAATTTTCTGGGCAAGAATATTGCAGTGGGTTGCCACTTCCTTCTCCAGGGCACTTTCCTGACTCAGGGATTGAACTGGTATCTCCTGCACTGGCAGGTGGATTCTTTACCGCAGAGCCACCAGGGAAGCCGGTAAGTTCTCAGTAGCCCTTTGTAAAGTTTATATGGATGCCCACAAAAACACAGCCAGATGTCAGTCAGTTGATTTAATCCAAAATTAGAACCATAACTGTTGTAGAGACCAGTCTATTTAACAATATCACGTCCCTAAAAATGCCAGATGTAATATAACTGAAAGCAAACAATTTTAGTGAAGCGAATTCATGCATTGCCATCTGAACACCATGTAATCACGAAACTAAAATGTTTACCCAATAATCAAAGACCAAGGCAAAGGAACCAAAAGGCATTTTGTGAGACAAAGCACTGGCCAGTACGTCCAATAAAAGGATTTATGGAGAGTTAGCTTGAAATGGCTCATGAGGAAAAGTCACCGTGACTTGGTTTCTAATCACACAAAAAGACTGCCCTGCTATTATTCCAAATGGTCAGAAAAAAACTGGGCAGGAATCGGACTGGTTGTCACAGAGAACCGGGTTCACTTCCAGGATAAGCTCTCCAGAAGGTAAGCAACATCCTAGCCTCAGAAGAGCCCCACCGCTCACCCACAACATTCCTCTACAAGCAAAACCACCTCTGACGGTAAAGCGCATCCCTTCCACTCCTCGTATGGGTGGTGCGTTCCCTTCCACCTCCCTGCCTTCCAGGCAGCTGCCCCTGGTCTCAGTGTGGCTCTTTATCACCTACAGCCCTCTTCCTCCATGTCTGGCTAAAAGCCCGCCTCTCCTCCATCTGACGCCAACCACTTTGGGTCTTTCATCGATCTGAGCCCTCTCCAGGTTTGTACACTCAGTTACCATGAAAGCATTGGGGCTTCTCTGCTGGTCCAGTGGCTACGACTCCACGCTCCCAATGCAGGGGCCCAGGGTCCATCCCTGGTCAGGAACGAGATCCCACACGCTGCAATGAAGAGTTTCCATGCCACAAGGAAAGATCCCGTGCGCTGCAACTGAGACCGGGCACAGCCAAGTGCGTACACGCATAAATATTAAAAAACCAAAAAACGTTCTCAAGTATTGGCAAGTTTCTTGATGGGACGAGCCCCAGGGCACAATTCCCACTGGATCCCCTAAAACCCTGAAAATCCCACAGAGCAGAGTGAGAAGGAATTCCCTTCCTTCCTCTCTGTCATCCCCTCCTTCTTTCAATCCAGGGTTTATCCAACATCTACTACATGCAAAGCCCCATTCACGGTTTCTTCACGTACCATTCACATAACCCCCTCTCAGATCTCGCGAGAAATCACGGACTCTCTCCCAGCCCAGCTCTGCCCCTCTCCAGCTTTCTTGCCTGCGGTTGTGTTTGGTTCCTCTCTCCTGCGAGTCTTGGGGTGTGTTTGGTTCTTCTCTCCCACATGCTCAACCCTACATGCAACCAACTGCCCACTCTCTATCGCTTAGCTGGCTCCTCCTTTTTAATTCTTGATATCTCTCCTAAACACCAAAGTCTCTTCATTAGTGGTATCCCTGCAACCGGGTTATTATCCCCATGCATGAGTTGCTTGATATCACAGCACGAATCCAAAACTTTATGTGATTCGCGTCTATATAACACAACCCGAGTTCCCTCATTTGACATTAAAGAACATCCGAATTATTACAGCTTATCCTCCAGGTGCACAGGACTTCTTCTGATTCAGATGCCAAGCAACTGGACTCCTACAGGTTTTTGTTTCTGCCATCTCCACTGTGTGAAATGGCCTTCACCCAACTCTGTCCTAAAGTCCTACTTTTCAAACCTAGCTAACATGCCAGCCAACTCCCCCAGATCCAAACTAATTGTTCTTCCTCCTGAACTTTCTTAGATTTAGTTGTTTACGACTTCAAGGCTGCTTCTAGATCATAAAATCCTGGAGGGAAGAGATTGTATCTGTTTGTCTTTGCATTCCAACACCGTGGCCAACCACGGGAGGACTCCTTTGGCACCAGCAGGGGTGGAGGTACCAGCACTGGGAAGTGCGTTTTCTGGCCATCATCGTCTTCCAAGTGTTCCTAGCAATTTCAAGCTAACAAACACGAAGGACACACTGGGTGGCCAAAAAGTTCATTAGGTTTTCCCGTACGACTTTACCTACTGTATGTGTTCCTACAGAGTACTCGGGCAGGAGGTGTAGAAGCAGGCCAGCTAGTGAGCCATGGAGCGTATAAGGTGTGTTTTTAAAGACCTCCCTCACCTACTGGGCTTCTCCGGTGGCTCAGCAGTAAAGAATCAGGCTGCAATGCAGGAGACACGGGTTTAATCCTAGGGTCGGGAAGATCCACTGGAGGAGGGCATAGCAACCCACTCCAGCACTCTTGCTTGGAGAATCCCATGAAAGAGGAGCCTGGCGGGCTACAGTCCATAGGGTTGCAAAGAGTCGGACACAACTGAAGCAGCTTAGCGTGCACGCACACACCTTACCTCCTACGCTAAGCCACCAAATATACCATTATATTGGGCTTCCCTGGGGTCTCACGGTAAAGAATTCGCCTGCTAATGCAGAAGACGTGGGTTCCATCCGCGGATCAGGAAGATCCCCTGGAGAAGGAAATGGCAATCCATTCCAGTACTTTTGTCTGGGAAATCCCATGGACAGAGGAGCCTGGCAGGCCCTAGTCCATGGGGTCACAAAAAAATCAGACACGACTTAGCAACTAAACAATAGCAACATACTGCTGTATGAAGACACACTGATCAACAGGCATTCACAGACCTTCCCTCTGTCACTGGATATACTAGAGGTAAGACCATAGGTTTCAAAAGCACCCAAAAAAACAAAGCTCAGAACTCTGAAAATTGGGGCTGTTCTTACAGGATAGAGAGTGGGTTGATATGGAAAATAAAGGCATTTGTCCCTGAGTGGTAATAATGCTCAAACTCATCACTGTCTTTAAGTTCAGTTACAACAAGCACTTAAGGCCGGGAAAGGAGCTGAGAAAACATGAGCGTCTGGGAAACCAAACATCCTCTCACCTGTGAAGCTGTGCTGGCGGATGGAAGCTCTTGTAAGGGGTAATCTTTTTTTTTATTTGAAGACTGGTATTTTGGTAGCAGCTGAGCAAAGTTTTCTGAAGTGCTCAAGATGATCTATGACATACGGTGACCATATGTCCCTGCTTGTAGGGAAGACTCCCAGTTGCCATCTGTGATCCCTGCAGAATTATTAACAGAACTGCCCCCTTCTCTCTCATAACTGCCCCCATCTGAATGATAAATCAGATGGCCGCTCTATCTGTGAGTGCAGTCAGAATACAGTGGCCCGTCCACACAAGGTAAGATGGTTTGCTCTAAAAGACCGGGGGGCTGATGCCAAGAGCAGGGCAGAATCCAGGCTTCCTGACAGCAAACCCGGGCTCTCTCTCAGGGAACATGTTTCCTCTAAGTTGTTTCCTCGTCAATTAATCACGAAAAACACTTTGGGAAAATGGCAAAGATGCACAAGCACGGTTTCTGCAACCAGAGCTTACCATTCAGTTGAGGAGACAAAGCACATCCACATTCAATAGTCAAACAGGGTCAGACAGATTCATAATCTGGTGCCAATTTTGTGGTTCCAATGACAATTTCAAAAGGAGTTAGAGGAAGGAAAAACCCTCGATGGGCTGCGGACTTGAGGGAAGGTTTCTGGGAGATGATGGAGCCTGAACTGGGTCTTAAAAGGGGAAATAAAGGAAGAAAGGAGAAAAGAAAAAAGATACTTTTCTTTAAAAAAAAAAAAGGCAGAGGAATAAACCACCTAGGTGATGCTGTGAGCACTGACGCTGTAACCCAGAAGATTTAAAAACAAGATGAAACCAACGCTAGTTGTCTATGCGTCCTTCCCCAGACCTCCCCGTGATTTAAGGCACAGCAGTCATCAGCGTGGGGTATCTTGCAAGCAGACAGGCTCTGGCTGCTAGATGACGGTGTTCCTCCCTGTGATGTGGTGAGAAAAAAGTGGCCACTTTGACTTCTATCCTCAGCTTTTTCACTAACTGGCCGCGTGTCTGTGGGCAAGTGGTTTCATCAGTTTTGAGCCTCAATTCCCTTCAATAAAATGCTACAGTTGGATGAAGTGATCTCTAAGAACCTTTCAATTTCTGGTCCTCTATAGTCAATTCCAGGTTGTATTTAGTTTTAGTTTAGTTTAATTGATTAATTCTAGATTTAGCTCAATAGAGGATGTGAGTGTTCATTTCTGGCAAAATGGTAAACACTGGGCTGATCCTATGGATTCCTTTCCACTACAAAGATATGAAATGCTCAAGAAAAATCACAGTGCTGCACCTGGAAGGAAAGAGGCAAGGGAGAAAAGCATGGGCTCTGGAAATGAAGAAAAACTGAAGCCTGATTTTTAGGAGTAAGTCAACTCCTTGTCCAAGTGAGTTTCAGACCCACACCAATGCCCTTGGGGATCTGGGGACAATGATTAGATTCTAACGCCCATGAAGAGACGTGGCCTTGGTCCTGACTGAGGTGGAAGGAGGGATGTGGAACTGAGCCCTTCTCATAAATCTTACAGCCACCCTATCCACGAAAAAGGGACAAAGACCACTGCCCACTGCCTCAAGATGAAGGGCAGACAAGCCAGAGACCAGGCTGCCTCTGAGAAATCAAAACCCCAAACACGAATCACATTCAGTTGTAACATCAGAATTTACATTATCTGTGTATCTGGGTATAGGACAAGAAATGGACATAAACGCAATTCCAGGACCATCAGAAAACACCTTTGATCACTGAAAGAAACAAATATGTGACCATTACATCGGGACAATTTCACAACTCAGGACTCACAAGATTCCCATTGAGAAAAAAATCTCGGTGAAGATGAACTTGCCAACACACACACCCCCCAAGAATCCACTACCATGAGGACCAGTCATAAAGATAATTTTTTAACTAAAATCTAAGAACTGGAAAAATACTACAATCTGAAACG
Organism: Okapia johnstoni; assembly: GCA_024291935.2. Lineage (NCBI taxonomy): Eukaryota > Metazoa > Chordata > Mammalia > Artiodactyla > Giraffidae > Okapia > Okapia johnstoni. Next base: position 128,935,943 of record CM044309.1, read on the forward strand.
GACTATGAAATAAGATTTCTTAAAAGTATTAAAATGATAAAAAGACTAAAAAACATAATGAAATAATAGGAGTGAATTAAAAAAGAGAAAGAAAATAGCAAACTTGAAAAAGAACAAAATGGAACTCCTAAAAATTACTTAATGGAAAAGCTAGACAGTAGAGTGACACAAACATAGAATCAGTGAACTGGAACAAGAGAATTAAGGAAATCACCAAAATGCAACACAGGATTTCCAAGTAAAAACGGAGAACTGAACACACCATATCCAACACTGGTCCCTCTGAAACCTCAGTACAACTAGGGAAAGGGACCATTTCAGAGACATAAACTCAGAAGGACAGGAGAGCCAGTGAAGGGATAAGAGCAATAAGATTTCCAGCAATAAGATGGAAAACAGGTGGACAACTGGTAACAGAACTAGCAGAACCAAAAAGGCAGAATCCTAAACTAGGAATAAGGAAAGTCAGGAACGAAGTCACAGATGCTTAGAAGGTCCAGGAACAGACATCACTAATTACCTTTGGAAGTGGGAAGGGAGCAGAAGGGAGGAGTGATTGGGATGAAAGTTGCTTAAGAACCAGTTTGGCTTCCCTGGTGGCTTAGGTGGTAAGGAATCCGCCTGCAGTGCAGGAGGCGTGGGTTCAGTCCCTGGGTCGGGAAGATCCCCTGGGGAAGGGAATGGCAACCCACTGCACTTATTCTTCCCTGGAGAATCTCGTGGATGGAGGAGCCAAAATAGTCGGACGTGACTAAGCAGCTAACGTGTTCACGTTTCCACTCCCAGGCCCTCAGGTCCCTTGCCCAACTCCACCCTGTTGGGCAGCGGTCTTTCTCCCAACTGGTAAAACTGGAGGCGTGGTCTCCAGAGACAGGGGTCCTGGACTGGGGAATATCTTGCGTCAAAGAGAACAGAAATATGCACACTGAAGGCTGGCCCCTCATCTCACTGAGCTCAGCGCTTGGCCCTGGAACAGGCCAAGCTTCATCTTCCAGAGCGGAGTTGGGAAGGGTGCTCCCTGGAGAGTCTGACCGTCTCTGTAGGTTCGTCGGTAGGAGACTTTAGGGGTTGACATGCGGAATTCCCCAACAGATGGCATTAACACATTATTCTATGCTAATGCTCAAAGTCAATAAGCCCCACACATCCTCAGAGCTTCCAAAGCAATGATTAGCTCTTCACTCTTCAAGATGACCAGGATTATCAGGCATGCAAGGAAAGCCACTACAGGAAAGACAAAGTTCGGAGAGGCAACAGGGAGAAACAGAGGCCGTGAAGGGAGAAGAGAATTGCAGAAGAGAGTAACATTGTTTTCAGAAGACAGAGAGAATGCCACACATGAAAACAAAAGAGAATAAGCTTTAAAAAACTCGACTATTTATAGATGAAAAGAGGAAATTTAAAACAATAACAAATGAAAACCCAACAGGCAGGTTGGAAATTGAAGAAATCATCCCCCAAAAGAGCAAAAGATAAAGAGACAGAAGACAGGAGGGACTCCGAGGCCTGGTCTCGAGAGGACAACACCCACGTCACAGGGGTTCTGGAAAGAAAGACTTGCTGCCAGAAGCGGATTGGACAGCTTGAAAGAACACGCTGATTGCTCAGCACAACAGACGAAACCGACTCCCACATAGGAAAGTTATTATGAAATCTAGAATACTGGGGAAAGGAAAAGATTCTACAAGGTCACAGGGGAAAGGAAAAAAGGTCAGGTACAAAGCATTACGAACCAGAATGGTTTCACCCTTCTAGCAGCAGCACTGGGAGGTAGCGTACAACAGAGCAGTGCCTTCACACTTCTGAAGATAATTTAGTTTTGACCTAGAATTCTTTGTACAAGACAGACACGCCTTCCGGTGAGAAGATAAAGACCTCTTAGGGGACCTCCCGGGTGGTCCAGTGGCTAAGACCTGCACTCCCAACGCAGGGGGCCTGGATTCCATCCCTGGTCGGGGAACTAGATCCCACAGGCCGCAACTGAGAGTCCACGCGCCACAAGGAAGATCAAAGACCCTGCATGCCACAATTAAGACCGGGGGCAGCCTAATAAATACATAATAAAAATATTTTAAAAAAACATATAAAGTCCTTTCAGACATTCAAAGTGTGAACCTGTCTCTTGGATCCATTTTGGAAAAGCTGCTTTTAGATTGGGAGTCACAAAAATGTGTGAGCAGAAAAAGGGGAAATTTATGTGATTTGATAAAGCAGGGATAAAGCAGAGGGCTGACGTGGTGAGGGGAGCTGACCGGACCAGTGGATCGAGAAAAAGACACGGTGAGGGCCTCCACCACCACCATGGCGCTGGGCTAGAATCCTGATCCCGCGGGGGGACACGCTCAGCCAAAGAATGGAGTGAATCGAGAAAGGGGATCCAACTCAAACGTCAAGGAAAGCTCTAGAATACCAAGGAAGAGCCATCCCAGCATGCAGCTGTGCAACAGGCCTGAAGAAACATCCAGATGAGAGGGAAATGGAAGTCTCCAGGAGGAAGGCTACCAAGAAAGGGAACTCACGGATTTCTGGTATGATCAGCCTGGTGGAAAAGCGTCCTGCGAGACTGTGAGAGACACAGGAAGCACAGCTTCCCCCACAAGGATGGAGAGCACTGCGGGAATGAAAACAAACCGAAAAACCAAGACACACGATACTGTTGATACATGGAGTCTTAAAAAGGGGTAAAAATGAACTCAGTTACAAAACAGAAGTCGAGTCAAGATGTAGGAAACAAACTTACGAGTTTGTCCCTCGGGAGGGCGTGCTGCAGTCCGTGGGCCCCCAAGGGTCGGACACGACTGGGCGACTGAACGGCAACAACAGTAAGAGCTTACCGTGAAGCACGCAGAACCCTTCTCAGTGCTCTGGAATGGACTATGTGGGCAAGCAATGTAAAAAAGATTGGGTATATGTGTATGTACACACCTGAAACTAACAAAACATCGCAATTCAATTATGAAAGTGAAGTGAAGTCTCCTTGTGACCCCATGGACTGGAGTCTATAAGGCTCCTCTGTCTATGGAATTTTCCAGGCAAGAGTACTGGAGTGGGTTGCCATTTCTTTCGCCAGGGGATCTTCCCGACCCAGGGTTCAAACCCTGGTCTCCCGCATGGCAGGCAGACGCTTTACTGTCTGAGCCACCAGGGAAGCCAATTCAACTATACTCCAATACAATTTTTCTTAAGAAGACAGATATTAACTTCATAAAACTTAAACAAAACTTCAACTGCTAATGCTCTTTCCATAGGTCAAATAGTGAAAACACTAACAACAGATTTAGCCCCATATTGCAATATAATCATATTGAGAGAACAGGGTTGGCAAAGCAATGGATATGGTTATGTAAGAGAGCTAAACCCATTAGTATAATAGGAAGTTAAGACATCATGAGTAAAACTGATAAAAGATCACAGCATACACATTATTTAGAAATGCCAGAAGTGTGAAATGAGTCGCTCAGTCGTGTCTGACTCTTTGTGACCCCATGGACAGTAGCCCACCAGGCTCCTCTGTCCATGGAATTTTCCAGGCAAGAACACTGGAGTGGATAGCCATGCCCTTCTTGAAGGGATCTTCCTGACCCAGGGATTGAACCCAGGTGGTCTTGCGTTGCAGGCAGATTCTTTACCATCTAAGCCAACAGGGAAGTCCCTGAAATGCCAGAACAAAATGCTAATATATAGAAAGTGGACTTCCTTGAGAATCGGGGTGGGGGGAAGTAGGGTGGGGTAGAATTTGTTCCCATAGAAATTAAGGAACCAGCACATAAGTAAATATGTATGAGGATGTTTTTATCTACAATGTTTGTGTAGACATAAAAATGAAAATGACCTCAATGTTCATGAGTAGTGGGACAGCTGAATAAACTACTACAGCCATACCATGGAATTTATTTGGCTATTTTTTTAATTGGTTAAATTCATATCTACTTATTTGGAATATATCCTTAATGAACTATGAACAGAGAAAGTCAAGTTGTAAAGTAATGCACAAGGCATGATCGGACTTTTTGCAAACAACAACAAAACAGTTATTTAATTTATTGGAATATATATGTGCTTATACATGAGTTTGGAGACACATGTGGAAGGATGCATACCAGCTGTTGACCTTATTTACCTTAGGAGAACAGGAATGGAAACAGTAGGGGGAGACTGAAAAAAAATAGACCACAGAAAAAGAGAGATGTGGGCAATAAGAAAAACAATACGAGATCTAGGATCTTGGGGGTTTTAGGGCATAAGCCCTTCTCCTTGCATGGCCCTGCAATAAACCTTTCTCTGCTCAGAAAAAACAAAAAAAGAAGACAGTCTAACAACAGACAACAGAGGAATTTTTTAAAAAGATAATAAGGAGAACTGAGAGGAACAATACTCAGAGATTTTGATAGAATTTTTCAAAGTCAATGAATATCAGAAATCCTTCGATTCAAGAGACATATTGAATCCCAAACAGGACTACAGTGAAACTGCCAATCATCAGAGACAGGAACAAAAAGAAAAACGACGATCTTTAAGACAATTAGAGGGAAAAAAAAACTTCCAAACAAAAGATAGACTGATGCTGACTGCACCTCATCAGTAATAGATGTCCGAAGACGACAACATAATATTTTCAAATGCTGAGGGAAAATATTTATGTAGAATTCTATACCTAGAAAATTATTATTCAAGACTAAGGGTGAATTAAAAATATTTCCAGATAGAGACTGACAGAGATAGTTTCATACTCCCAAATCCTTGATGAAATAACTACTCAGAGATGGATTTCAGCAAGAAGGAATTTGAACTGAGCTGGGAAAACAGAAGCCAAGAAGCAACATCAGTAGCACTGATGAGGGCCCACTCTGTCCTGCACACCAGGCACCATTCTAAGTGAGTCACAATTAAACTGGGATTCAAATTAAGGCAGTCTGGTTCTGGATTTCATAGTCTTACCCACAATGTAAATAAAATGGCATCCATTTTGATAAACTTTAAAAAGTAGATTTGTAAAAAAAAAATCGTATGCAGACAGAACAGAAGCAAGATGATACAGGATGAAAATAGCCGACAGTGTCCTATTAGAATATATATAGAGAGAAACTGGGGTCAAGGTTAGTTCTCTAAGAAATCTACAGCAGATTGTTTGGGAAGCAAATAGAGATAGAGATAACACTTGAATTTGAGACTTTAGAACAAACATGATTTTTAAGGTTTAAGGGTAATAGCTGAGATACAGAACAAAACATTACAAATCAAGAGGAAAAAGAGTAATCGTCGTTTTAACAGCATGACTGTAGTTCGTGCTTGGGAGGCAAGCTGAGGGAGACACTTCAACAGGAGGAAGGTGGGGGAGAGTCTGGAGTCCCCAGTAAGAGCAAGCGAGGTCTCTGCCGGACCCGTCACTGAAGGAGAGGGTCATGTCTTTTCATTCTCCCCTGGGATTCTTGAGCTCCTTGAAGTTCTTCAGGATGTCGTCATGTGACACGGCACAAGCTGTGTGGCTCTCCATATCACTGTCAGGGCCCCTGTGGAAGCCTTCCAGCTTGGTGTGAAGGGTGTTCAACAGCTCAAACACCTCCTCTAAAACTTCGCGTCTTCAGTCTGAAGGATCTGCAGCTGCAGTCAGGCGGTGGCCCGCTGACCGCTCAGGGACACCGTGGCTCCCGGCTCCAGGCGCTGCCGGAGGACTTCAGTCCTCTCCATGCCTTTCGCTCGGCCACCGGGGGGGACAACTGCCTTCATCTCCCCTTTGTCTTCTCCTCTCTGGTCTCCTTCTCCTGCTGTTTCCTCCATTCCTCCCCTTTCTTCTGGGCTGAAGAGGCATCCAGACAGCCCAGGTTAACTTCTTGAGAGCTGGTTCCTTCAGAACTGCATCCAACTCAGAAATCTTGGGGACATAGCTCCCACGCAGGTTCTGCCTTTTGTTCTGGTCTTCATGAAACATATCCGCCTGGGCTTGGACCCTGAGCACAGCTGTGGCTGGGGGTCTGGTGGTGGTGGTTCAGTTGCTAAGTTCCTAAGACAGGCTCCTCTGCCCATGGGATTTCCCAGGCAAGAATACTGGAGTGGGTTGTCATTTCCTTCTCCAGGGAATCTTCCCGACCCAGGGGTCGAACCCACATCTCCTGCACTGGCAGGCGGATTCTTTACCACTGAGCCACCCGGGCAGCCCCAGCTGGGGGCCTGTTGCCACCCAAGTAGCAGGGAGTGGGTGCACGGAAGAGAAAGCAGCAGGAAGACTCAAGTGATCTAACAGGAGACAGGATAGGAATAAAAAATAAGTGAAGCAGCGGCACATCAGATGGAAAACGTTTGGATTCTTCGTGAATTCCAAACATACGCCGTCATAATCGTGTAAATGGCTTAAACTAATTCATTAGAGGCGGAAACCCTCAGATTGAATTCGTAAAACTTGAGCTGTTTATAGGAGAGAGGCCTAAAACATGTCACAGGGGGGGTAAACATAAAAAATGTTTTCAGATAATGAGTGTTTTCTACAAATAATAAATGCTTAATAAACATATATTTTAATTGAATGACTCCATTAATATGATAAAATAGACATTATAGCCAAAAGCATTTGGGGCGGGTAAAGAAGATCATTCCTTGATAATAAAAAGATATATTCACCAGAATCCTTCCATATACCTAATCACACAGTGTCAAATATATACAGCAAAACTGATTTAATTATATGAAGGTACAAATTCAAAATTATAGTGAGAGATTTTAGCACATATCTCTATGAAATAATAGATCAAGCTTAAAAACAAACGACAAATTTAAATAATCCATATTACAAACATCATCTAATGGATATGACGAGAAGCCTCCACAAAATAAATAAAGAATACACATGAAATGTTTACAAAAGTTAACCAGGTTCTAGGCCACAAAGCAAGTCTCAACAAACTTCAAAGAACTGCTAACGTTCAGACCACACTCATCAACCAACATACAACAAAAGTTGAAATCAATAACAAAACCACAGCCCCAAACCCCAGTACATCTTAAAATTTCAGAAACATGCTGCTAACCTATTAAACAAAATAGAAATGGGAGTAACAAACTGCTTGGGACTGAGCAACAGGTAAAACCCTCGATTCAGCAGAAGCAATGTTTGGCACTAAATGCAACGATCAGAAAACAAGAAAAAATGCAGATTAAGAAAGTAAAAAGGTTAAGCAGTAATGTAAACTCAGACAACAGGAGAAAATTCTTTTTCCACAAATGGATAAAGATCAAGTAGTAGGAAGGCAATAACAAGATAATAACAAATCAATACAATGAAGACAAACACACACACAGGAACCAATGTGGACTCTTTAGGAAGACGAGTAAAATCGGAAGATATTCAACAAGATGAGCAAGAGAAACGAAGGCAGGAACAAACACTATTAGGCATGAAAAGGAGTCATAACTATAAATACAGTCAAGTTTTTTTTTGAAGTATGAGAATTCAATTTTCTGCTTTCAACCAATAAAACTAAAAGCAGATGAACTGGAAAATCTCCTAGGAAAATATGTCACCAAAACTGACACAAAAAAAATAGAAAAAGAACAAAAGCTCCTGAATGTGTTTTTACAAGTTCAGCCTAAAGCTATATATTTAAGCAGCAGACAGTGCAAAACAAGAAAGCAATAGGTCAATCTAAGCTAAAAATATCAATGCAAAAACCTAAATAGAATATTAGTAAGCACCCCCGGCAGTGTAATACATATATAGATGTATATTTATTTTAAAATACATATTTTTGATATGATATATATCATGATCACATATCTCATATTTATCACATGGTAAATACATTGTGTACATGTGTGTGTGCATGTGTGTTTGTGATGATGAGTAAAGTTTATCCCAGAAGCTCAAGGAAGACTCCAACATTAGAAAATCCTACTGTAATTCACCACACTGACACGTTAAGAAGGAAAAACTAATTATCACACTAGATGCAAAAAAAACATTTTATAAAATTTAGTACCCATTCACAATTTAAAAACACAATAAAATACCTAGCCAATCAAGAATAGAAGGAAGTTTGTACTAAGCAGTTTCTATTAAGAACCTACAATAAATTTTAGGAACATACTTCGTTTGAAGTCAGGAACTAGATAAATATGCATTTTCTATCACCACTCTACCCATCATTATGTGAGGTATCTGTGATACAATAAAACAAGGAAAAGGAGTAAGAGAAATAAGGATTTGAAACAGAGAAACAAAAAAGAAGCATTTGCACGTAAGACTGCCTACATGTGGAACCCATGAGAGACTACAAACGGTTACAAGTCATAGGAGAGTTTTGCAAGAATACTGGAGACAAGATTAATATATTGTACAAACATCCATGGCATCCTCATCAGCAACAACCAATTAGAAAATGCAACTTTTAAAAGATCCCATTAGTGATAGCAATAACCTATGACAAACCTAGGAATGAATCAAAAGAAATGGGTGCAAGAGTTAAGTGAAAACTAGTTATGAAACTTCACTGAGGTTGCTCTGCGACAACTGGAGGGGTGGGATGGGGTGGGAGGTGGGAGGGAGGCTGAAGAAGAAGGGGACATGGCTGATTCATACTGACGTATGGCAGAAGCCGACACGATATTACAAAGCGATGATCTTCCAATTAGAAATAAATCTAAATTAAATAAACTTTAAAAAACTTCACTGAAAGTCCTAAGACCTAAGTAAAGAGAGATATATCTCATGCTCAGAGATGAAAAGATTCAACATTGCCATCAGTTCCTCCTAAGTTAATACATAAATTGAACATAATTCATAGTAAAGTCCCAGAAAGGTTTTTCACGAACCTAGTTTTTTACCTAGTTTTAAAATTCATGTAGAAGAATTAGGGTCAAAAGCAGCCAAGATAATATTGAAAAACTGTAAGATGGACACTTGTCCTACCAGATATCAAGACATTTATTAAAGCCTTATAATTAGGACACAATTGATGCAGCTAACTAGACAGCTGCAGCTAACAGAAAGAGCCCCTCCGTGTACAAGAACCTGGGGTGTGACAGAAGTAGCATTATAAAAGCTGTGGACAATTTGTCATTCACAGGGAAAAAATAGATCTCTAACTCATGCTATATCAAAACATGAATTCCAAGAGAATTAGTTAACTCTAAAATATTTAAGAAAAATATAGATGCTATTTTTACAATCCCAGACTAGGGAATGACACAAACCAAAAAGCAAAAAAGGAAGAAAATGTTGACCAATTTGACTTTAAAACTTATGTGACAGAGTCATCGAAAACAAAGGTTAAAGGCAAGATATGGAAAGGGTAGATTTTTTTTTAATATATAATGAATGCTTGATAATCTGTAAGAAAAAAAAACCCACTACAAAAAGATGAGCAAAATCTATGAACTGGCAATCCATAGAAAAAGAGACCCAAATGACCAAAAATCATGAGAAAGAGAAGCATAAATCAACAGAAACCAGAGAAGTATAATTCAACACCACAAGAAGACATCCTTCAGTAATGTGAATGGCTGATGGCGCCGAGAGTTGGAGAAGATACAGGTCAACAAGAACTGTCATGCATGGTTCTGGAAGTGTCAAGTGAGAGCAATTCAGCAACATCTAGGGGACAGTGTTTGTCCCCCAAGACCCCCAAATCCATGTCTGCATCTACACCAATGCTGGAGACTCGGTTCGATCCCTGGGTTGGGAACACTCCCTGGAGAGGGAGATGGCAGCGCACTCCAGTCTTCTTGGACTCCGAGGGGCCCCTAAGGAAGGGCATCACCGGACAGACGATGAGAGACCGGGACGGGCGCGGTGGGTACAGGGCTTCGCAGTCTGCGGGCTCAAATCCCTCCCCGTGAGACCGCGGCACTCGCTCCACTCATGCAGTGATTTATCCACGCGGGGAACTGGGCGCTGCTGCAAACGAGGGCGGGCGGAGCAAGGGGAGACAGCCTCTTCCCCCGGAACAAGCCGCAGCCGGAGCAGGGCGCTGACATGACCTGCGTGAGACGGGGGAGGCCCCAGGCCGCCCGGGCCACCTGACCACCTCTCAGTGAGTCTGGGCTCCCTCGCGGGGTGCTGCCCGAGGACGCGCATCTGCCGAGGAAGCGGAAGGGGCCGGGGGAAGTGAGAGCGGTGACCGCAGGCCTCTCGGAGGGCGTCCCTCGGCCCCGCAGCGGGGCTGACCCCCGCGCTCTCGGACGTCCGGCTCCTGCTCTGCATGCAGCTGCGGGCTGAGCCACCATCTTGAGGCCAGGGGAATTCTAGAGTCCTTTCCGGTTTTCAGGAGTTTTTCCTTAAAAACAGGACGTCTTAAAATCCAAAAGAGAAGTCCTTAACGCCGGCACGTGGGTGCGAGGCTCATTCCTGGACACGGGGCCGCGATGGCCTCTCCTGGTGACACGCCCGACGCCCGGGGGGCAGGGCAACGGCACCGCTGTCTGCAGTCTCGGGAAGGCTGCTCCTCGCTGCCCGCGGCGCAGCCGCACCTTGGGCCCTGGGAACGGTGTGGACACGAGACCCGATCGTGTCTTCTGCAGCTTCCAGAAGCAGCGAAAGCAGGCCCCCGCCCGCCCTCGGAGGGACGCGCGCCCCGGCGGCCCCGCAGCCCCCGAAGCAGCACACGCGCACACGGCAGGCTGCAGAGAAGCAAGCATCTCCGCGCGGAGCGAACTGCCAAAGAGCAGGGTGGGTAACCCAGGGAGCTTCCAGAATCTTCTCTGGAGGCCCGACCCATCCGAGGCGGCACCTTTGCAGTCCTGACCGGCGGTGCTGGCGTCCGTGTTCCCAGGCATAGCCGGTCCTGCCGTTGCTTGCTTTCTCTCCGGTGTTATTTTCTCCCCGCCCCTCCCCCGGGAGCACACGTGCTGCACTCCTCTAGGCTTGTTTTCATTCGATTGCTTGCCTCCTCACACCTTTCCTTGTTGTTTTATGGAAAGCTGCTGGTCAGAGTTGCCCAATACCCACGCATAGCTGGGTGGTGGCATCAGATACCCAGGAAAACAGAGTGACCATTCCTGTCCCAGCCTAGAGCCCAAAGCTGGATGGAAACACGAAAATTAGTTGTTGCTAACAATCCATTGTAATGAAAATATGATCCCAGTAATTGATTTTAAATAGAATTTTTTAAAGATTCCTTGGCCGCATTTCATCAAGAATACAGAGTTTCAAAAGCGTTCATTCCAGGGTTGGATTTTTTCCCCCTTTCTTCTGGCTTAAACCCCAAATGGCCCAGATCCGAGTCTGAATAAACAGTGTGGGTGGTGAGTGTTCTGTGGGGCCCAGTAGAGGATGCAGCCACTCTCTTATTGGGTTCAGCACTAAATCATGTGAGACTAGCCTGATGACTCCAGAGAACTTTTACTCAGTAACTGGAGGGCCACGTAACACGTCCTGTTTCTCCGCTTTTCGGGGAGAAAAAAAAAAAATTAATTCTCCTAACTGCCAAGGTTTAATTATGTATAAAGTTCATTGACCTCACAGGCGGCTGTCAGATGATCTTGCGAAGGCCCAGAGAAAGGCATCCCAGGAATGCGGTGATGTGGGCAGAAACCGTGGATTCACGCCACCGAATGCTTTCAACGGGCCTGAATCAGCAGCCGCTCAGAAAGACTCCAGTGCAGACAGAACTTCAGGGTAATCAGTCATTTCATCTCACCTAAGCGTTGGTAGGCCTTCAAAGGGATTGTTACAGATCAGAAAAGCTCAGGAAGAATCCCCGAGGGACCATGAGGAGGCGGGCTCCGTGACCACGAGCTGCCAGCTCTTGTGTGGATGCCTGGCGTTCTCTGCCCGTTTTGGAAGAAATGCCTCTGACCCCCCTGATAGCGACAGGAAGAGCGAATGAGGAAGCAGGCCCATTCATAAAGAAACGGTGGGCCTTAAAGGAGCCAGGAGAGTCTGTGTTCCTTCAGACGGTTTTGATAGCAGACAGCACCGCGTGTCTCTGCAGTGACTTTATCTGCCGATAAAATGCCCTCGAGTGGGTTCTTCTTACACAAGGGCTGGGTTCTCCTCCGAGGGCTGAGGGGGGAGGAGGGGACAAGCAAGGCGAGCTTCCGGAACACGTGTTGGTCTTCTAGTCTTGAGTTGGGGACACCCCTGTCAATTGGTACCCAGGTTACTGAGAAAGCTTGATCTGGGCTCCTTGGTAATGGGAAGGCGGAGCCCGGGATGCGGGTGAGAGGGGTGTTAACTTCAGGGGTCCTCTGATTCAGAGGGAGCAAATGCGAAAGATTTTGGCTCAGTACTTCCAAAGACGAAAATGACCTCACGGGGTCCAGTATCACTTTCTTTCAGGACCTTTCTCACTTTATCGGTCAAAATATTATGACTTCAGTGGGTGCAATGTCCCAGGGTTGTGTTCTAACCTAAATAAGCTGCACTTGCTCTGGAGGCTTTGTTATGAATGTAGAGAATGGGTGACCACAATTGAACCAACATTTTTCATCCTCTGATGGCAGTGGAATGGAAAGATTCTCATATTTCATTTTTAGATAAAGCTGAAATTCTGGGGTTCTTTAGCCAAAATCAGCCACCTAGATTTTGAATCCACAGCATCAGGGGGCTTTCAACCCACACCAATTTAATAGACATTTGGGAAACAGAAATAGTGGGTGCTCTTGGGGATGCAGAAATTGAAAAGGGAAACTTGCCCTCAAGTAAGTCATAAGTGAAGAGGCAGACATTAATCCCACCTGGAGGACCTCCCTGGTGGTGCAGTGGAGAGGAATACCCCTGCCAGTGCAGGGGCCACAGGTTCGATCCCTGGTCCCAGAAGAATCCACATGCAAGGGGCAGCTGAGCCCGTGTGCCCAGAGCCCGTGCTCCCCACACGGGAGCCACGCCCTGCAAGTAGAGAGGAGCCCCACCCACCAAAACGAGAGAAAGCCTGCGTCTAGCGACAGACAGCAGCACAACCAGACACAAATAAATAAAAACTGAAAAATAGGATCCCAACTGGAGGATTCGGGAAGGCTTCCCACACAGGATCTTCCAGGGTGAGGTGGCATCCGCCTGGAACCGTCAGCCAAAGCTCCCGTCACACCTGCTGGCGCTGGCATTCCAAGTCACTGAGTCACGCTTGGTCGCGGCCGGGGGTCTACGACTGAGCCTTGTTTTTAACCCATCTCATATTTGAGGGGTCTTAAAGACCCAGGCCATTCAATATAACTTTCTTCAGGGAACAGGGAAAAAGGAAAATGCCCTCTGTCTTCCCACTCTGAAGAAAGAAGCCTTCCTTCCAGTCTTTAACATTTTTCTAGAAATACGATTATCCCCATAGTTCCAGAAGAAATACACTTCCAGGTAAAGAAATCTGGACACGAAGTACTATCCTAAATCGTTTCCACCCTTTGGATACAACGACTTATAAAATTCCATGAAGGAAATGACTCTTCCTTCTCATGAAGTTCCCGCAGGGAAGTCAGAGGGAGCCATGGTCGTGAAAAGCTATCCTTCCCCTTCTCCCAATCCCTTCCCTTCACCCAGGGGCTCGCCGTCTCTCAGCCACACAGCAATTTAGTTCTTTCTTCTCTCGTGGTATGTGTTGCAGGAGGTGGCAATTTGAGTTCATGACTTGTCTCTGTTACATGGAAAGTTCCTGGACATTAAGGACTGTTTTCTTTTCTTTAAAAAATTTTTTTTTCTCAAAACTGAGTTTATTTATTCCAAAAATATACAAGATTAACTTAAGTGACTGATTTAAAAATATCAACCATTCTAATTTGCCATTTAATAGAATGAAAGAAAAATTATACAGTTATTTCAAGAGATGCAAAAAAAATATAAAATCTTACACCTTTTATTGTAAAATCTCTTAGTCAACCAAGAGTAGGAGAGAACGCCTTGAATCTGATAAAGAGCATCGCTCAGTTCCATTTCCTATGAGATCGGGAAAGAGATGAGAAATGCCTGTTGTCCCCCACTGCCGTTCAACAGTTTTTTAAAAATTCTGTTCAAGTACAGTTTATTTACAGCCTCGTGTTAATTGCTGATATACAGCAATTCATCAGTTTAACAGGCATGTACATTCTTTTCCACCATGGCTTATCCTGGGATACTGAGTGCAGTTCTCTGTGCTGCACAGCAGGGCCGTGTTGCGTTTGCCCCGTTTACTCCAGTCTGCATCCGCCAATCCCGTCCTCCTAATCCCCCCCCCCCCGCCCGGCTTTCTTTATCTCTACTTTTCTCACAGTGTCTTTAACAGGGTTGGTGTTTACTGAACAGATGAACAGGTGAATGAGTGAGTAAATAAATACCATAGCGATGTCTCTGATGAGTTGGGACACTTTCAGTAAAGGTGTAGAAAGCAAATATTTTAAGGCATTCAGTCTCTATTATAACCACTCAACTGTGTTTTTATAATGGGAAAGCATCCACAGACAATCTAGAAGCAAATGAGTATGGCTGTGTTCCAATAAAACTTTATTCACAAAAACAAGTGGCCAGGTTTGACCCACAGGCCACAGTTTTCTGACTCCCCATTGACAGTGCTTATCTTTGGCATAGTAAAGAGAGTAGAGGGTGTTAGTCACTCAGTCATGTCTGACTCGGTGAGTCCATGCACTGTAGCCCGCCAAGCTCCTCTGTCCATGGAATTCTCCAGGCAAGAATACTGGGGTGGGCTGCCATTTCCTCCTCCAGGGGATCTTCCCAACCCAGGGATCAAACCCGGGTCTCCTGTATTGCAGGCAGAATCTTTACCATCTAAGATAAGCCACTAGAGAAGCCCTGACTTTGCTATACATCTTAGGATATTCTTTACATTTCCATAGGGCACCTGTATTTTTCAATAATTGTAGCAAATGCAAACATTCAAGAGTTGTTTGGGAACTCCACATTAACGAATTCATTAAAAAAAAAAAAACAGGAAGTAAGAACTTAAAGTCACTTATTTTGTATATCGTATGCCTTTAAAAGGAACAATTCTTATTCCCCAAATGAGAGTAGTAGTTTCACCATTTACATCATGATTATTGAGCAAACTTGATATGAAATCTCCAAGTTATTGGGTGAAGGGTGTGATGCTGGAGCATGGTGAACTTGACACTTTCCTGGAAGAGGGAATAAATGCACACACCCCCCAACCCGCCTTTCCTGTTCTCCACCAGATGGTCTGGCCTCTGATTTTACAGCTAAAATTCTTCCCGAGGTTATTAATGCAGAGGATACTCCTTTCTCTTGATGACCCTCTGGAAAACATCCAGCTGCAAAGAGCACAACAGAATCTGAAAAGCTCAGGGAACACACGGAACAGTAAGAGGCAGCACGAGAAGGCGACAAAAACAAGACGCCGCAGCCGGCCGCCCGGCCTGACTCGAGCGCCCACCCTGCTCATCCGTACTCCTCGCCTCACTATCAGCCACCTTCTGTGTGTATTTACAGTTCAAAAAAAAAAAAGATTTGGATTTAAATTGTGGTGTAAACTCATAGGGTGCCAAGTCCTAAGGTCGACTGCTTGGCTTGGAAAAAGTCAACTAGTGCTTTTCGAGGTATGCGGACCACGTCCACGTGAGCACCCGGCTGACGATCTGTGAGATGGGCTATTCTAAGGTGAGGATCTTCAGACTGGACCCATCATCGCCAGGGTGTCACTTACAGGTCTAGAGATTTCTTGGAAGAAAGAAAAAAAAATGAAATTTGGGCCTTTCCTTACACCAAGCGTCTCCTCAACACCCAGACCAAACAATTAGAAGGATTCTGTGCCTTAAGAAGGGGCTTCCCTGGTGGTTCAGACAGTAAAGTGTCTGCTTGCAATGTGGGAGACCCGGGTTCAATCCCTGGGTTGGGAAGATCTCCTGGAGAAGGGAATGGCAACCCACTCCAGTATTCTTGCCTGGAGAATTCCATGGAAGGAGGAGCCTGGCAGGCTACAGTCCATGGGGTCACAAAGAGTCGGGCACAACTGAGCGACTTCACTGTGCCTTAAGAAAATGAGAAACCGTGAGTTGCAAATGGAAGGTACCATTGGGAGGCTGAAAATACTGAATTCAGATCCAGTGTATTCAACCTATGTGACCTGAAGCAAGTTATCTCATGTTTGTAGGGTGTCCTAACTTTAACACAGGGCTAGGACATCCACATGATAGAGGAGAGATCTGGAAAACAGAGACCATACTGTGTCTGGCCCAATTTATTTCAGCAAATCTTCAGCATCTACTGCGTGCTTGCGTTAGAGAGTGGGGAATAAACAGGCCACAGGTGCTGACCACAGGGAGCAGGCGATCAGCGCTCACAGCTCTTCAGCAGCGCTGCAGAGCCAACACCCCCGTTATCAGCCATTCCCACCGCAACATCCCACGCCCCCCACACCCACCGGCTGCCAAACACAAAGGCCATGGTCACCATCATTCAGAACAGAGCTCTAGTGACCAGCATCCCGTATGTGAAGAGATATCATTTATACAAACATAACTCCTATTTGATAAAATTCCCAATTGCTTAAAACCTATCTGGTCAAGGTACATAGGAATCTCATTGCAATTCTGGTTGGGACTAAGATGTATAAAAATAAAGACAAGTTAACAGGACTTTCCTGGTGGTTCAGTGATTAAGACTTGGTCTCTCAGCACAGGGGTGTGAGTTGATCCCTGGTTGGGGAGCCTTGCGGCCAGAAAAGCTAAAACATAAAACAGAAATACTGTAAAAACGTCAATAAAGACCTTAAGAATGGTCCACATAAAAACCTCTTAAAACCAAGACAAAGAAACCATATTCTAGGGGAGAGGATTCCCCCCGCCCTCCAAACGGACAAGCTGAAAAGAGGGGAATGCGAACTAGACAATCAGGGGCAGGGGTCAAGTCAGGGTGCTCTGTGAAGTTTCCAAAAGGGTTGTTGACGATGATTGAGGACCGCCTCTTCCATCTCGGTTGTGATGACCTTCCGGGTTTGGACTGGATGGCTGATGCTCTTCAAGGGAACAATCTCAGAGCATGAAGTGTTCACATACTGGCAGCTGCTGTGCCATCGAGGTGCGGGGAGATGATGGGCCAGCAGGGAGCCCTCAACTCATAAGCCTCCTTGGCTTCCATCCAGGGAGATGGAGAACAACAGGGCCAAGGGGAAGATCTCTATTTCCTTTTTTTTTTTAAGATTTTCTGAATTTGTTACAATATTGTTTCTAGTTTATGTTTTGG
Source organism: Okapia johnstoni (assembly GCA_024291935.2). NCBI lineage: Eukaryota > Metazoa > Chordata > Mammalia > Artiodactyla > Giraffidae > Okapia > Okapia johnstoni. The sequence continues at coordinate 128,953,050 of CM044309.1, forward strand.
TTTTTTGGCTGCGAGGCATGTGGGATCTTAGTTCCTCAACCAGGGATCAAACCAGCACCCCCTGGTTTGGAAGGCGAAGTCTGAACCCCTAGACTGCCAGGGGAGTCTCTCTATTTCCTTTAAACCAGCTTCTTCACAAGACACAAACGAGTAACGCGCGTGAGAAAAATGATACTTAGCTCAGGGACTTATTTGCAGTTCAAATAATCTCTTCTGAGGCTTCCTGAGAACTTATCTGCTTGTCTCTTCTCGTCTCCAGCTTCTTTAACACTGAAAACTTCTACCTGAAATACAAACCCTTTGTGGAGTCGATCTGGAGATTTCCAGAGGTTTTGTTTAGCAAAGTAAATGGGCTCCTCTGATGAGTGTGTCTAGAACAATCCAGGTAGCATGTCTTTTTGAGTCAATCATTCCAAAGTTAGCTTCCCAGGAGTGCTACTCCAGCCTCAAGAAGCAGGCCCATATGAGTTATTTCATCAGAACCCTGGCAGCTCTCTGGGTAGAGCAGACAGAATATCTCGAGGGAAAAAAGAACCTTTCAGAGCCCGCCCTGGGCCCCTCGCATTGCTTTTTTAAACATCACAAGAGTGATCCTAGGCCACAGATGCAGCATTTGGACATCAGATGCAGGCAGATGTTTTCCCTTAAATCTATTGTCTCTCCCTCCATCTGTTTATTGCTATTTCCCTCTCGGCCTGCACCTCCAGCTCTTGCTAACTGCACGTCCACACACAAAGAGGCATCTTTCTAGCATTTCTTCTCTCTTCTGTAAGAATGCGTCCACTCAGGAGGTAACCTATTTACTTGTTACCACTGTGTGTGCTTCCTTGGCCATCTTCAAAAACTACTACAGTAGAAGTCCCTTAGGATTTAGTCTTCCCTGGTGGCTCAGACAGTAAAGAATCTGCCTGCAATGCAGGAGATCCGTGTTAGATCCCTGGGTCGGGAAGATCCCCTGGAGAAGGGCGTGGCAAGATCCACTCCAGTATTCTTGGCTGGAGAATCCCATAGACAGAGGAGCCTGGCAGGGTGCAGTCCATGGGGTCACAAAGAGTCGGACACGACTGAGCGACTAACACACACACACAAGATTAAGTCCCCAAAGTTAAACGGGAACTTAATCAGAAAGAATTTTCTTCTTAGAAGTGAACTATGGAGGTCACATGAGCTAGTTATCAGCCTCTTAAATCAACTGATATCAACTGACAGGCTCCCTAAATGAGGTCAGGGCAATTTATTCAAATCTTTTTCTTTGGGGCTTAACAGTACTCTTCCTACAAGTCAGACCAAGGATCTCCATCTGTAAGTCAGTTAGGCAGATCCCATGGCAGCCAAACCAAGCGATAGGTTTCAGAGATGTATCCAACCTCTCTCACTGCAGACTCATCCAGAATATGATCCAGACAAGAAACAGGGTAACATCTGCTGCTATTTCTCATACCCAGAAGTGTCATAAGATTAGGAAGTTTCTTGAAGGTGATGGACTAGTTCTGTATACTGATCATGGGGGTAGCTCGGGGTCCTAGACATGGGATAAAGTACACAGACAGACAGACAGACAGACAGACAGACACACACACACACACACACACACACACAGCAAGTCCGTCTAAAGACTGGTGAAATCTGAATAAGATCTGGAGATTATACTAATGCCAATTTCTGGGTGTTGCTACCGTGTATACTATAATCATTAGATTAGATGCTACAATTACATTATACTATATGCAACAATACCACTGGGGGAAGCGAGGTGAAGGATACCTGGGACCTCTCTGTGCTACTTTGCAACGTTTTGCATCTACACTCAGTGCAAGACAGGAAGTTTAGGGAGTGCCGTGAGGTACATGTGGCGTTTGCAGTTATGGTTTCCTCAGGGTGTTTGCCCAGCAGTGGGACTGCTGGGTCGTATGGTGGTTTTATTCCTAGTTTTTTAAGGAACCTCCATGCTGCCCTCCATAGTGGTTGTATCAATTTACATTCCCACCAACAGAGCAAGAGAGTTCCCTTCTCGCCACACCCTCTCCAGCATGTATTGTTTGTAGATTTTGGTGGGAGGTCGGGAGGAGGTTCAGGAGGGAGGGGACGTATGTGTACTTGTGGCCGATTCAAGTGGTTATACGGCAGAACCCAACGCAATACTGTAAAGCAATTATCCTCCAATTAAAAAATTTTCTAAAAAGCGCCATGAGAAAAAGTTCCTGTTTTGTCTAGCAGCAGCTTGGCCAACTTTGCCTAATTGTATTTGAGGTTCTAGGCTGCTGCTTTTTCTCATCATCTAAACGAGTCTGCCCCTCCCTACTCATTGGGCATTATGGTTTTGGTGTCTACCGAACTCTAGCTTTTTACTAAGGCACCATCTGTATCTCTGCCTTCATACGGGAGCTCCATGGGAAGCCACTGGCTGCTGCTCACCGGTGAACCCCAATACCGAGGACAGCACAGCCGTTATTTGTCAGCTGCGTGTCTGAAGAGTGGGTGAAACACCTCCAAAGCAATGGCACATGCTTAGACTGCTGCAATTCTCAAATCCACAGGTCATTATCAAATGACACAGAAATCATTCGGGCTGACTTATGGATGTCAAGATCATTTTGTTTGGCTACGAAAATAAACACATCAAAAATCTGAGTGATGTTTTCAACGTGAGCAGCTGAGTTCAAGAGCCGTGGGGATCCCATAGAAAAGATACAACTTCCTGTTGAATTTTCTGTCTGTGGCCGAACGAGACCAGTAGCTGGCAAATAGATGGGGAGACAGGAACAAACGTGTATCTAAACACACACACACACACACACACACACACACACACACACACACATTTTCTCATCTTCAAAGATGCAATGAGATCTTGGTACTTCCTTTACCTGTAGTGAATGGGGAGCTCTGGGCAAAGAGCAGAAAAGCACCAGTGAGACAGGTGTGTGTTGAGGGGGGCAAGAAGAAGGAAAAAAGAACCCCTGTAAGATGCTGAGAAACACGTGAGACACACAAGTAGGGAGAGGTTGGGGGGGAGGACCGCCCAACCGACCCCGAGTGACCAGTCCAGAGCTGTCCTCCCGAAACACGTCACATCCCTGCTCGAAGCAGGAGGTGCTCTGGGCACCTCCCATCATGCCCAGATGTCAGGGTTATACTCTTAAGAGCTGTGCTTTTAGATGCGATGAAAGGTTTTATTATAAATAAATGAGAAACCTTACATGCATCTGCTTTAGTGAGGGAAAAAAAAAAACCCAAAAGACCCCTTAAAATCGTGAGAATAAGGAGGCCACTGACTCCTTCCCTTGAAAAGTCTCCTGAAGTCTGTCTTTCGATGCCAAAGCCAGGCTGAGCAGACTCCCCTTCATTTCACGCTTCTCTTAAAAGAAAACAGGCCGGACTGTTTCAGTAAATAACAAAAGGTCAAGAGAAATGCTACTCACAACATGAGCAAAATAACGGCGCAACCTGCCAAAATGTTTCCTAAGGCCTGACGGGCAGAACAATCCAGTGGTGAAAGAGTCCACAGATCTGACTGTGAGAGCAAAGATTCATCCCAGTAAAACCTGCCATGAGGCCCAAGTTCATATTTCATCCATAAGAAGAAACAAAAACAAAACAACACAGAGATGATGCCATCAGGTTCGAGCAACATTTAAGGACCACATCTCGTGTAAAGGGGTCAGGTGCCTGTGTGCGGTGTCTCTCCTCTGCTTACATCATATTTTGACCTGAGAGCCAGTGTCAATGTGATGGTGAAGACCCCCAGCACCAGAGGCCTCTGTGTCCATGAGGTCCGTGTCTGCGATTCCACCAACCGCAGATGGAAAATAGAAAAAACATTCTAGAAAGTTCCAATAAGCAAGACATGAATGTGCCGCAGGCTGGCAACTATTTACACAGCACTTACATTGTATTTACCATTGTTTACACAGCAACACACTGCACTAGGCAACGTAAGTAATTTAGAGGGATTTTACGTATTCCGGAGTCCGTGCTCCCGCTCAGCCGTGTCTTTTTGCGACCCTGTGGACTGGAGCCCGCCAGGCTCCCCAGGCCATGGGATTCTCCAGGGAAGAATACCGGAGTGGGTTGTCCTTTCCTCTTCCAGGGGGACCTTCCCGGCCTAGGGATAGAACCCACATGTCCTGTGTCTCCTGCATTGCAGGCGGTTTCTTTACCTGCTGAGCCATTCAGGAAGATGGGTAGGTTATATACAAATACTAGGCCATTTGACATAAGGGAGTTGGGCATCCTCAGAGTTGGGTTCCAGAGCTAGGCGGGGGTGATCTCAGAACTGAGCTGAGAACTAAAGCTCAGGTTTGTAAAATCTCCTGAATGAAACTTCCAACTGGACTGACTCCATTTACAGAGGGCACTGAATGCTCATTCTCTCCTTGGAATTTCACTAACATGAACAGGATTTTAAAATACCCATTATAAGAACTTTAGAGAGGGAGAGATAAACCCAAGGCATAAACCAGGACTGTTCACCCTCAAGACGTGACCTCACTGACTCTGCATCAGTAACCTGGGACCCTGTCTGCCAGCCCATTCTTGCCCCAAGCCTGGTCACCAACCTCACACCTGGAGTCCGGTCACCAGGCTTGTTGCAGTGACTGGATCTTACTCATGTCTAGCCTCTGCGGGTCTTGCAAGTGGTCAACACTTGGTGTATTCATGGGTTGAATCAATGGCACCCGTGTTCTACCACATTCCTAGTTTAAAACCATAGAGCAGTGTTTTGCAAAATACGTCCCATGAAATACTAGTCTGGCAAGGTGTCACCTGAGTGCAAAATAACTCTGATTCCATGATGAAATACGTTTTGGAAAAGCTGCAGACAATGAGTCTACTCCCTCATTTTGCAATCAGAAAGTATTTGAGGATCTGAAAGACGCTGAGAAGTCCCACAGGAAAGAAAGGCTTCCCAGGTGGCGTTAGTGGTAAAGAACCCACCAGCCAATGCAGGAGACATAGGAGATATAGGAGATGCGGGTTCAATCCCTGGATCAGGAAGATCCCCTGAAGAAGGAAATGACAACCCACTCCAGTATTCTTGCCTGGAGAATCCCATGGACAGGGGAGCCTGGAGGGCTACAGCCCATAGGGTTGCAAAGAGTGGGACACGACTGAAGCGACCTAGCATGCACGCACAGGAGAGAAACCTGCTTAAGGCAGAATCTCCCATGTGATTTTCAGAAACCTTTTTTCAACTCATACCTGCTACCATCTTGAGGAACTAAGCATTTTGTGGAGGACATCCTGAGGAACTTGACTTTAGAGCAATTTCTTTTTCATTTTTTTTTAGAGCAATTTCTGATTCATGTCTAATCACATCCAGTCTGTCCTTAAGTCCTTCAAGATAGTTACTGTGTTCGATGCTGCCCACGTGACACAGTCTGTGAGTTTCCTCTTCTTTAACCTATTGCTTCGCAACATACTCAGCTCACAGAAAGTCAGATCTGGAAGTGCTCTTAGAGAAAAACCCAAAGTAGAGGTCAAGCCCCGAATTTAACAGGGTTGTTAACCAAGGACCCCATGGTGAAGGGACTGGCCTAGCATTTTTGTTGTTCAGTTGCTCAGTCATGTCAGATTCTTTGTGACCCCATGAACCGCAGCACGCCAGGTTTCCCTATCCATCACCCACTCCCAGAGTTTACCCAAACCCATCTCTATTGAGTCGGTGAAGCCCTCCAACCATCTCATCCTCTGTCGTCCCCTTCTCCTCCCGCCTTCAATCTTTCCCAGAATCAGGGTCTTTCTTAATGAGTTGGCTCTTCGAATCAGGGGGCCAAAGTATTGGATGACAGGATACAATACAGTTTGGCTCCCTAAAGGCAAGGGTGGTTTCAGGCACCTCTGCTCTGCTGCCCAGGTACACTGAAGGCAGGGCTTATGCAGCGGAGGGCCCTCCTTGGAGAGAGAGGATGAAAGAAGCTGGGAAATCCCAGAGAACCCACCTAACTCCAGGCACGTGCACGCCCACCCTCCCACCTGACTCAAACATCTCCCGTCTCGGAGTTTCCTCCACTGCTGGGTCAGGCAACTGAAAAGACACGGCAGCTCAGGGCCACACAGTGAGCAAGACACTGTGTCAGGGTTTGAGCCAAGAACAGTCTGATTTCAAAACACTCCTCCTGCTAGGGTGTGACACTCCCTCCACAAGGAGGCCTCAGGAAAAGCGTGTGGAGTCACATGCGGGACCAGGATTTACGTATCTGAACTGAGTGGCAGAGACTGTGGCCAGTGCTGCCAGGCAGGAGAACACGCAGAGAGCCTTTGTTCCATCAAAATACTCTCTCATGTGTGAGTGTGGAAGAGAGAGTGGGTCTCTGAATTCCCTGTTGACGAAATGGAATTTGTTTTAATTAATCAAAATGGAACCATGTGAATCAAATGTAGTGCCTGCGTGTTCAGTTATGTCCGACTTTTTGTGACCTTATGGACTGTAGCCCACCAGGCTCCTCTCTCCATAGGATTCTCCAGGCAAGAATACTGGAGTGGGTTTGCCATGCCCTTCTCCAGGGGATCTACCCGACCCAGGGATCAAACTGGCATCTCTTGGGTTTCCTGCACTGGCAGATGGAATCTTTACCACTGTGTCACCTTGGAAGCCAAGTGAGTCAAGTAATGAGAATTCAATTCTGCTATTACTGACTGTCACACCTAATATATTTGCAAAGCTTTGCATGCCCATTAGTGTTAGATGTTACTGGCTTCTCTCGTTACATGTTGATCACTTTTGTCATGAAATCTACGAGGTGCATGAGCACAGGTACGATGACGACGACGATGGTTGTAGCGCATTTTCATTTTATATCAAAAACACGCACTTTTCAAAACTCCTAAGTTCTAATGAAGAAAGAACTATTTCAGATGCAAACATCTGATCAAACGAGTACACTTTTTCACATTCCTCTCTCAGTAATCTAAATCTCGAAAGTCAAAAACTCCTTTATTTGCATTTTTGAGTTATTCTGAACACTAAGTAATTTTTCCATTTACTAGTGGAAGTACTGTCTTTAGGACAGTTTCTGAAGCAACATGTGGTCCAAGTATTAAGACTGACAACAATAAACCAACAACAAATAATAATGGTCAAAAGTCTATGAATAATCAAATTAAACAAAATACTGGCCTGGGAGGATTTATAATGCTCTTTATAATAATTACTGTGCAACTCAGCTTAGGTAAAACATGGAGTTTCAATATTGGTAGATGGGGAAATTTTTAATTTTAGTACATAAAAGTCAACCATGACTGTATAATATTAAGAAAAAAATGACTAAAGAGGGTATTTTATACTTGAATGTCAAGATGAATTTTTTAGTCAGTGTCAAATAGTGCACTCATTAAGTTTGCCATTTGGAAATTTTTAAAAAATACAAAAAGGAGTTACAAGGGTAAATTTATGCCTCTACTAACATTTTAACCTTCAAATATAAAAAATGCTAATTTTTCTTAGAGCTCAAGAAAGTTATCCATGAGCTCTTCATTCACTAGATTATTATTAGATTATTAGTGTTGTTGCTATTCTGTGCTAGGTCGTGTCCAACTCTTTGCGACCCCGTGGACTGCAGCATGCCAGGCTTCCCTGTCCTTCACTGTCTCCTGGAGTTTGCTCTAAGTTATGTCCATTGAGTCGGTGATGCTATCCAATCATCTCATCCTCTGTCGTCCCCTTCTCCTCCTGCCTTCAATCTTTCCCAGCATCAGGGTCTTTTCAAATGAGGTGACTCTTCACATCAGGTGGCCAAAGTATTGGAGTTTCAGCTTCAGCATCAGTCCTTCCAATGAATATTCAGGACTGATCTCCTTTAGGATGGACTGGTTGGATCTCCTTGCAGTCCAAGGGACTCTCAAGAGTCTTCTCCAACACCACAGTTCAAAAGCATCAATTCTTCGGCGCTCAGCTTTCTTTATGGTCCAACTCTCACATCCATACATGACTACCGGAAGAACGATAGCTTTGACTAGACGGACCTTTGTTGACAAAGTAATGTCTCTACTTTTTAATATGCTGTCTAGGTTGGTCATAACTTTTCTTCCAAGGAGCAAGCGTCTTTTCATTTCATGGCTGCGGTCACCATCTGCGGTGATTTTGGAGCCGAAGAAAATAAAATTTGTCACTGTTTACACTTCTTCCGCTTCTATTTGCCATGAAGTGATGGGACTGGATGCCATGACCTTAGTTTTTTGAATGTTGAGTTTTAAACCAGCTTTTTCACTCTCCTCTTTCACCTTCATCCAGAGGCTCTTTAGTTCCTCTTTGCTGTTCTGCCATTAGAGTGGTATCATCTGCATATCTGAGGTTATTGATATTCCTCCCTGAAATCTTGATTCCAACCTGGGATTCATCCAGCCCATCATTTTAAATTATCTACTCTGAATGTAAATTAAATAAGCAGGGTGACAACATAAAGCCTTGACGAACTCCTTTCTCAATTTTGAATCAGTCCATTGTTCCATCTCTGGTTCTAACTGCTGCTTCTTGACCAGCATACAGGTTTCTCAGGAGACAAGTAAGGTGGTCTGGTATTCCCATCTCTTTAACAATTTTCCACAGTTTGTTGTGATCCACACAAAGGCTTTAGTGTAGTCAATGAAGCTGAAGTAGATGATTTTCTGGAATTCTCTTGCTTTCTCTAGAGCCAGTGGATGTTGGTAAGTTGATCTCTGGCTCCTCTGCCTTTTCTAAACCCAGCTTGTATGAATACATCTGGAAGTTCTTGGTTCACATACTGCTGAAGCCTAGCTTGAAGGATTTTGAGCATTACCTCGCTAGCATGTGAAATAAGTGCAATTGTGCAACAGTTTGAACATTCTTTGGCATTGCCCTTCCTTGGTGTTAGAATGAAAATTGACCTTTTCCAGTCCTGTGGCCACTGCTGAGTTTTTCAAATTTGCTGGCATGTTGAGTGAAGCACTTTAATAGCATCATCTTTTAGGATTTGAATTAGCTTAGCTGGAATTCCATCACTTCTGCTAGCTTTGTAATGCTTCCTAAGGCCACTTGACTTCACATTCCAGGATGTCCATTCTCCGTGAGTGACCACATCCCCGTGGTCACTGTGTAGGTCTGGCATGGAGAAAATATGCCTTAGAAATCTACTAGATCTAGAGGAAAAGAGGTATAGCAGGCAGAAATTAAGCAGAAAGCAGGGACTTCCCTGGTGGTCCAGTAGATTAAGGCTCTGCACTCCTAATGCAAGGGGCCCAGGTTTGATCCCTGGTCAGGGAACTAGGTCCCATGTGTTAAAACTAAGACCCAGTGTTTCCAAATAAAAACAATTTTTTTTTTCAAAAAAATTTTTGAAAATTTTTTCCTCCTTGAAGAAAGAAGGAAGCAGAATAGGCAAAATAAATAGCTTCCTAGCATCTGCTGTTTCAGATCTGTCTTCTTTATGTGAACGCATAGACAACAGTTTGTGGTTGTAGTCGCTCAGTCGTGTCTGACTCTTTGCAACCCCATGGACCATAGCCTGCCAGGCTTCTCCATCCACAGGACTTCCCGGGCAGGAACACTGGAATGAGTTGCCATTTCCTCCTCCAGGGGATCTTCCCGACCCAGGGATGGAACCCGCGTCTCCTGCTTGGCAGGAGGATTCTTTACCACTGAGCCACCAGGGAAGCCCCAATTCTATAAACAAAAACGTATTTTAATGGCAAATAGAATCATCCTTGAGAGGAACACAGCTCCATGTCTACCTCATCGTGACAGTAACAATAGCTGCCACTGATACAGTGTTTAGGGCAGGCCAGGCATCGTTCTAAGTTCTTGACTCCTATTAACGCACAACTCACAACACGTAACAAGCAAGGTGTTATTATTGTAATTGGCACTTTTCAGATGAGGAAAAGGAAACATCCTGAACTGGGTGGAGAAGGGCAGAGCTGAGGCCTGAATCCAGGCAGGGTGGCTCAGGTCCACATGGCTAAGACCTGACACCAACTCTGGAGCTTAAGCTGGGTTTCCTCTCCTCACACTTGCGTGAGAAGTACATTCAGAGTAGCTAACGATCACCTCCCGGGAATACAGAAATATATACACAGGAAAGGGTTAAAACATTCTGTGATCCTACCATGACATCGCGTAACTGGGTCAGCCTAATCACTGGCGAGATGGAGGTTTCTAAGTGCTGTTTCCAAACATCAGTGACCGGGGCAAACACGTCCCTAAGAACACCAGCCGCTGACAGTAGAAATCTGGGGTGGAGATGATTTGAGGTGCACATCAGAGACTTCTACGATTATAACAATTTGATGATTTCTTGGACATCCTAGATGTGAATAATTGAAGAATTTAATTGCCAGAGTTAAAGACTTGTCTGTTTTTTTAGGAAAATGAGATTTTTATCTGGGATTCCCCAGTATATTAGAAAGATGATTCTTAGTATAATTGTGGGCAAGAAGGAAATAATATACATATTTGTGGCTATGAGTAGCTAACCAGAAAGAAAAAAGAAAGGAAAGAAAGCAACTGTCTGGACTTGCACAGTTCCAAAAACTACTGAATGTTTTCTTTTTCTCCGACCCTACGAGGCACTTCTTTCTTCTCAAGGAGGATTCGTTTCCCACCTGTGTCTTTACACTTTTGAAATACATATAAAATTAATGTTTATCTTCCACCCATTGAAAGCTTATCTAAGTCATTCTGACTTTGGGCTTTCACTTTCAGGAGTCACAATGTGTTTGGCCAGCTTCTGCGTGAGAGAAAGCTTCCTTTTATGTGCAGCAAACTCTCTACTGTTTAGAATGTTTGCTTGGGAGATAAAGTGACGCTTGGTGGTTTTTCTACTTTATCATGATTCCCATGTGCAACACAACTGGACAAAAACTAAAATGTTCTTGCACTGAATTCCATCTTTCTTGGATGAGTACGTCTTATAATTGGGACCAGGATCACCAATGCAAGTCTTTTTAAAAACAGTCCAATATTACGTAAAACTTCTCAATGTCTGTATTGTAAGTTAACACATACATTCCAAATATGGGTTCCAGAAAAGATGCAATATGTGGTGGTACAATACTTTTGCCACCTGATTCGAAGAGCCAACTCACTGGAAAAACACCTTGATGCTGGGAAAGATTGAGGGCAAGAGGAGAAGAGAACGACAGAGGATGAGATGGTTGGATGGCATCACCGACTCAACGGACATGAGTTTGAGCAAGCTCCAGGAGACAGTGAAGGACAGGGAGGCCTGGCGTGCTGCAGTCCACGGGGTCGCAAAGAGTCGGGCACGACTGAGCAACTGAACAACAACAAACCTTTGAGATGCACTTTCCTCCTTTTTCACACTAAATATCTGACTTCAACTCCACTGTAGATCGTATCTTTAGGTAGATCACCACAAGGCATCATCCTGACAGCACACCCGAAACATATTCCCTGGATTCCAGCAAAAACCACGGGATGGGAACAAAGAAATGGCAGCAAGGGGTGAGGTCTTCCGAGGGTCCCCGTGGAGCTCGGGCAGAGGTGAGACACAGAGGGGCAGGCCGGGGCGCGGCCAGGCTCGCCCTGCTGGAGCCGCGCGGCCGCGGGGGAAGGCTCGCTGCTGGGTGGGACGGCTCTCGGGCGCGCTTGGAGTGATTGGAGCACGCACGGCGGGAAGGGCCGGTCTCGTCCTCTGCCTTCATCATTTCCATCGTCCACGTCATTGCTCCTGAGCGCCATTTGACTGAGCGCACAGCCAAGGTCCCAAAGGGCCAAGGGCCACAGGGCTAGAGAAGGGCAAGGCCAGCCCCCTCACCGTCTCCAGCTCCAAAAATTACAGCTGGATCTTTCCCGTAGGGTCTGGTACTGGTCAGCAATGAAATGGGGTGGTGGTGAGGCCTGGTCAACCCAGAGCACACTCCCAATAAATAGATTTAAGGATGCTGCGGGTTTAGAGCTCCTCCCCTGACGGGGACCGGGTGCCCTCAGGAGCACGAAAGCCATCTCTTCCTCCATTTCTCCAAGCACTGAAATGTTCAGGGACACAACTCTGTACTTGTAACTGGAAACACCACGCTTGGTTCATTTATTCAACTGTCTGTCGTCCAGTTCTTCAAAAATCAAACTGGTCTACTCTGAATCCTGCAAGTCAAGAGTATGGGCTCCGAGAAATGCCACTTGCTAGCCGAGACAGGTGACGCAGTTTCAAGAGACTGGACTTCCTTTACTCTGCCACGGGATCGCTGAGTAAACGGGCTGTGCATGTCTTAACCCTGGTCTACCTTAGATTTCCCCTGTGTGAAACACGTGGGAAGATGCTGTCTAACTGCTTCTCAGGGATGATGTGAAGATCACCTATTCAGTGTTCTAAACCACACGGTCCCAGGGCAGTGCAGTGTGCTATATATACTTTTCCTTCACTTGTGATTGTCGTGGTTGGTTACACACACACACACACACACACACACACACACACACACGCACGCACACACACCATTTCTTACCAAAAAAAAAAAAAAACCTCACAGCAAGAAATTCCAATCTTATTTGTGGAGACTTCACACAATGTCATATTAAAAACATGAACATTCCAGAAACTACATTCAATTGCACATGGCAAGGGAACGTACTGAAAGCTCAAAATGATGATCTTCCTGTACTTAAGTGCTTCCCTCGTAGCTCAGTTGGGAAAGAATCCACCTGCAGTGACGGAGACCCCAGTTTAATTCCTGGGTCGGGAAGATCTGCTGGAGAAGGGACAGGCTACCACTCCAGCATTCCTGGGCTTCCCTTGTGGCTCAGCTGGTAAAGAATCCACCTGCAATGAGGGAGACCTGGGTTCAGTCCCTGGGTTGGGGAGATTCCCTGGAGAAGGGAGAGGCCGCCCACTCCAGTGGTCCGGCCTGGAGGGTTCCATGGACTGTCTAGTCCCCGGGGAGGCAAAGACGGAGCAACTTCCGCTCACTCTGCCATGCACAAGTGCTTCAAGGAGAGAAAGGACTCAAGCAGATGGTTAATAATCAAATTGTTTAATAGGACAGTCAGTAATCTCATTCTGTTTTAGATTGTGTTTAGCTTAAAAATTCTATCAAAATGCTGTCATTGGCTAACCACCAAGGACTTAAGTTTGCCAGTTCGAGAACCTCAAGTACAAAACGACCCTGGGAGAACACAGATGGGCAGACACTGTCTTGTGACCACTTAATGGAAAAAGAAGTTAAGACAGAGTTAGAGGGTGACTCACTCCAGGGTTACAGACAAGGGCTAGATTTGCATGTGTGGACTTAAACCCCTTCACCTGTTTGCCCGCATGCTCAACACCCATATTTATGGGCTGCCCCGGGGGCCTGGACTAGTGGCACAGTTAGGGATTAGAGGGGTCTATTTCTAGATTGGGGTCACAAAATAGGGAGCTCAACCTTCTCACCCCATATGGAGCCTATCCCCAGCGTTGAGTGTCGTTCACAGCAGGTGCTAAAGAACCAACCTAACCAGCCAGGAATAAGTGGAGAAATTAAGAGTTATGTTCAAACATCCATTAAAACCAAACATATGTCCATGAAACAAGGTTGATCCAGGACACCCTCCATCCAGTTCAGTTTTACCAGTCTACACAAAGTGCGGAAAATAGGGAAAGTAGTGATTTTTTAAGTTAGATTCATTTCATTTAAAATCATGCCATTTAGGACTTCCCTGGTGGTCCAGTGGCTGAGACTCCGTTCTCCCAATGCAGGAGGCTCATCCAGGTTCCATCCCTCATCAGGGAACTAGATTTCATGAGCTGCAACCAAGACCCAGCACAGCCGGATAAATATTAAAAAACAAAATAGTGCTACTTATCCTAAGATTATGTCCTTCCTATTTTTGGTGTTAAACAGAATTTATTTTATCAGTGAGAATAAACAGTAGCTGATTTTTTAATATCCCAACTTGGCAAAATAAGAAGTCAGCAGCTCTATATTGGTCCTTAAATAAAAAAGGTAAAATAAAAAGACTTTTGAAATCCACAAGCTTGGCTGGCTCTGCCTGAGAATGAGTTACCTGCTGTTAGAAACTCCTAAAGAGTAGAGACCCATAAAGAGTGGGTATTATTTCACATGATCAAATATTTCCTAATAAGACACAAAGCTTCATTTCAACCTGTAATGCAAAAGAATTTGAAGCTGTGCTAACAAATGGAGTTTACAACTAAGCTGGAAAAGTATGCTGCCGTCTAAAATCAAATGAAATACAAATTCTAAAGCATTGTAATCTTACTCTTACATTCCCATTCTTCCAAAGGTAGAGAGCATTTTAATTATTGCTTTCTGATGCTAACTGCTTTTCTGGTTAGGCTGGTGCTAATGAACCAACCTAACCAGCCAAGAATAAGTGGAAAAACTAACAGCTATGTTCAAACATCTATTGGAACCAAACACACGTCCATGAAACATATGAGAAAGAGCATATGAAGAAAGCATTCAAAGACAATCCAATCCAGCAAACATACACATAATAACAAAGAATGAAAACTTGTTCACTGTTTTTCCACTTGTAGATCCACTGTATAGAAGCTTTAGACAAACATCAATTCTGCATCTGTGGACAGACGGCAAAGGATTTAACCGTCCAGCCAGCCACAAAGAACCCAGAAGTTACCAGTCTTGGCACCAGCTGACAGAAGTTGGGAGGTGGGAGGGGGAAGGGGAGTCAGGAGAGATAGTGTTCCCACTTTGTAATGGATAATTAAATTATAATCTCTACGATTAACAAAATAAGAAATGAAGTTTCAAGAATGCGTTTGAAATGTAAGCAACAGCCTTGGGGGTGAGGGGCTGGGAAGGGTGACATCACCACGGAGGGGAGAGACTCGGGGGAGAAGTGGGGCTGAGTGAGGCATGAAGTCAACAAAAGCAAATGCTCACAAGCTGAGAGCTTGCATTAGGGGCTGAATCATGCCCCGCTTTCTTCATTTTTTAAAAAAACTTTTATTTTGTATTGGAGTATAGCTGATTAACTGGAGAAGGCAATGGCACCCACTCCAGTACTCTTGCCTGGAAAATCCCATGGATGGAGGAGCCTGGTGGGCTGCAGTCCATGGGGTCGCGAAGAGTCGGACACGACTGAGCAACTTCACTTTCACTTTTCACTTTCCTGCATTGGAGAAGGAAATGGCAACCCACTCCGGTGTTCTTGCCTGGAGAATCCCAGGGATGGCGGAGCCTGGTGGGCTGCCGTCTAGGAGGTTGCACAGAGTCGGACACAACTTAAGCGACTTAGCAGCAGCAGCAGCAGCATAGCTGATTAACAGTGTTGTGACAGTTTCAGGTGAACAGCAAAGGGTCTCAGCCATACATGTACATGTATCCCTTCTCCCCCCAACTCCCCTCCCATCCAGGCTGCCACATGACATCGAGCAGAGGTCCATGTGCTCCACAGTGGGTCCTTCTTGGTTATCCACTTTAAATACAGCGGTGTGTACGTGTCCATCCTAAACTCCTTAGCTAGCCCTTTCCCCTGTCCTTCCCTCGGCAACCATAAGTTCATTCTGTAAGTCGGCGGGTCTGCTTCTGTTTTGTAAACAAGTTCACTTGTATCGTGTCTTTTTAGATTCCACATATAAGGGATGTCATACAATATTCCCCCTTCTCTGTCTGACTTAGTGTCTCAAATAGTGTCCCTTTTCGATACATTCCAGTCCTAACTATGGTACCTGCCAATGTGACCTTTTTTGGAAACAGGACCTTTGCAAATGTAAGAGTGTCCTCTAAGCCAATGACTGGTGTCCTCACAAGAAGCAAGAAACACCACGTGACCTCAGAGGCGACTGGAGGAGACGCAGCTGCCAACGGGGACCGGCCAGGATGGCCACCCGCAGCCGGGGGGACAAGGAAGGCTTCTCCCGGGGCCTTCGGAGGGAGCACGGCTCTGCGACACCTCGACTCTGGGTTTCCGGTCTCCGGAACCGTGGGAGAATAACCTCCTGCTGCTTGGAGCCACCTTCTCTGCGGTACTTTGCTATAGCAGCCCTACGACCTTGGTCCAAATGGTAAACATACATGGCGGATTCGTGGCAATGTATGGCAAAGCCCTCTACAATACTGTGAAGCAATTAGCCGCCAATTAAAATAAATAAATTAAAAAAAGAAAAGCTCTCTCAATAATATTAATAAAATATATAAATAATAATAGTAAACATATTTAAAGAGATGAAGAACTCTTTAAGTATATCAATATAATAATATATAATATATGTTTATATATTCTAGATAACATATAACAATAAACATTTAAAGAGATGAAGAACTCTTTAAGTATATCAATATAATAATATATAATCTACGTCTATATATTATAGATAACATATAACAATAAACATTATTTAAAGAGATGAAGAACTCTTTAAGTATATCAATATAATAATATATAATATATGTCTATATATTATAGATAACATATAACAATAAACATTTAAAGAGATGAAGAACTCTTTAAGTATATCAATATAATAATATATAATCTACGTCTATACATTATAGATAACATATAACAATAAACATTAAAGAGATGAACTCTTTAAATAATATAATATATATTATATTACATATAATGTATATAATATATAATAATATAATGATAATAAACATACATTATTTAAATCACCAAAAGAACTTTATAAAAGTGTGTGAGGACCCCCACGTCCACTGCCTCCTCCGGCCCGCCTCCTCCCTGCAGCGGACACCCCCTGGACACTGTCCCCATCTGTCCTCAGGGACACACGCAGCTGAATGTGCACACGTGCGCTCACACGCCTGCTGACCCCGTCTCAAGTATTTCTGAACTTTCTGTGGGTTTGTCTCATCAATGACAGTAATTTTCCCTATTGACACGGATGATGAAGAATCGACTCCAGTGAAAACAGAGAACCTCAGAGAGCCCGTCACAGGCTTCCTTCCCGATGAACATGCAGAACAACGCCTGACAAAGATTTCCGTGACTCCCCTACACAGCATCAGAAAACCTCACAATAGGGCTGAATCACAATCATTCGCTCATCAACTTTTATTTAACCCACAAAAAGAAACGCTGAGTGCTCTCTGGTGGCCTGGATCAAGTCCCTTGGATCCGTGATGCGAGCGGTGACTTTCTCGGATGGACAGATGGACAGAAGAGGTCCCATGCCCTCAGCTCACTCTAAGAAGAATGGTCACATTGAGCCCAGCAGCCAGTGATGCTGTGGCAAAGCGTGTGGTCACCTCCCACATGAAGAGGCCTATTGATGACCGCGGGACCCGGTGCAAGGGCATCGGCAGCCGGCTGAGGGGCGGGACAGCGGGCAGCGTTCCCAGCGCGCCCGGCCAGGGGAGGCGGAGGAGGACACACACGGCGCGCGCGCGGGGCTCCCGAGGCAGCCGACGGCACCTCGCCAGGCACTGGCGCTGAAGCTGTGCCAGGTGGATGAACACGGGATGAGACACAGAACGGCCATCACACGGGATGAACGCGCCAGGTTTCATCAGGACGAGGATCCGACTGCAGTCAATGCCCTACCCCGGGGCACCCACCTGCTTGCATTCCCATCCCGGTACCCGCTTTCCGGGTAACCCCTGCCAGCCTCCCGGGGCCTCACCTGCCCTGCCCTCCAGGCTCTCGGACGTCCAGACCCAGTAAGGGCTGACCTTCCCTGAGTGGACTTCCCATGGCAGGTGTGAACTGGGCCCATGAGAAATCAAGTCGCAACTGGCAAAGCTACCGGATGTGTGAATCCCTACCCAACGCAAGGAGCAGGATGGCTGACTTATATTAAGTGGCCTCTCAGGGAACTCCCCCTGCAGCCCCCCAGACAGAACTGAGTGCGGCTCCACGCAGAAGGGGCTCCAGTGAGACGCACACATCTGCTTTCTCACTGTATCAGCCGCCCTTCTCCACAGCTGGCCTTTCCCCCTTCTTGCTTTAAAAACATCACCTCTCAACATGTCATAATTGAAGACCAAACCTCCAGACTCAGATGTTCCAGAAACCTGAGATATTAGATGTGCTTTGATCATGTCTGGCTCCTCCTCATGGTCTTTGTTCTTGATCACATCAATCCTGCCATAAACAAACGCTGTCTTTTTAGTTATGATGTAAGCCTAACAAGTCTTTCCCTAAAGCACCTAACAACTGGCCATTGCTTTTTTCTCAGTCCTCACATACACACACATACACACACACAGGGTTGTACGCATTGCAGTGAGGGCACAGTGGAGTTCCCACGCAGCATAACTGAAACTATGCCAACACCCTTGAGATCTCGAGTTCTGGATTTATTAGGCAAACTGTTTGAGAGGCCCATGACGGAGGGCTTCACAAGCTCATTTTACAAAAAGAGATTTTAGAAGCTACTGGTCTATAGAATGGGCTTCGCTGATGGCTCAGCGGTGAAGAATCTGCCTGCCAATGTAGGAGACACCTGAGACGTGAGTTCAATCCCTGGGTCTGGAAAATCCCTTAGAGGAGAAAATGTTAACCCACGCCAGTATTCTTGCTGGGACAATTTCATGCACAGAGGAGCCCGGCAGGTTACAGTCCAGGGGTCACAAAGAGTCGTGCCTGAGCACCTGAAGGAACACACGCCTTCCACAGAACTTTCTCACACTACAGGGCACCTCCGAAAGGAGCTGGCCCATTCCAGAGCCAGGCTCACCGTGGTCAGCTGAGACAGAGGACGGCACAGGCCCCGATGGCTCCTTAATCCCGAGGGAGTAACATAAGCCAGTTCCTTAGGGGTCAGACTTGTAATGAAGGAGGCTCCACATTATGTAACAAACTCACTGGGAGAAACGTGACTATTCTTTAAAGATGTCCAGCCAATTGACTTTAAAAAAAAAAGGGCCAAGTGCATCCTCTCTCCCCATCCCTCTGGCAGATGATGCGGACTGATGAATTGGGAGCCATAAGAGGAACAATAATTCTATAAACAGGAGGAAATAAAACGAAAAGGAAAAATAAACATGAGCTGGATCAGGGGCAAAAAAAAAAGGCAAAACAAGCAGAAATGATCTTCTGATAAGAACGCTATTACATAATCCAGCGCCTATAACACGGAAAGCCACTTTGCACTGCAAATCACTTTTCCACCAAGAATTACAAGAGGCAGAACGAACACAAAAATCAATTAAGGTCCAAAGAAGGGCTCCATTTCCGCTCGAGGGGCTTGTTCTTATCCAAACACTAATGCAGGTACTGTCAGCCTGCCTCGTGAAGGGTATTTTTTATTATCCCCTGAGCCGGTCTGTCCGGGGAGTGATTTTCCCATTTGAGTTTGCAACGGAAGGTTAAATAGGAGGAGTAGAAAGCTCTGTCACTTATAAAATGATACAGTCGATTCCAGTGCTTCAGGCTCAGGAGGCCTCTGAGGGTGTCTCAGCTTCCCAGGAGCCCCCCTCGCTGTATCAGGGACCGCTGCCGGGATGTGGGGGAGACCAGGCACCGCCCCTGCCTCCAGGGTGAAGAGCATCACTGCTCCAACCACCCCCGGCAGGAACCAGGCAGACGCGGACAGCACCGGCTCGGCGCTGGGCCCCCGGGAGGCACGAAACTACCATTCACGGAAGAAATGAGAGGCGGGAAGGATACCTCCGCCCCAAAGTGATAAAATGCCAGAGCCAGTGAGCTCTGGATGAGCTGCAGGGCAGCCGCGCAGGGCAGCGCAGCATGCACTTGGCAAAGCAGTAAGAAAAGGGGATGGTCCTGAAACGCTCACACACATGTAAACATTCTCGGGGACTGGATCATATTTTTATTATTCTATCTATGCCATTTGGAATGCAGTGATAAATTTTCTAAGAAACAAAGTGTCCTCCTTTGTCTTACAAAACTGAATTTTTATAACAGTAGATTTGCCTAAAGAAGGGAGTGCAGATACTTCTTTTTTTCCCCTTTGGCCATGCCAGGTGGCACGTGAGATCTTTGTCCCCTGACTCAGAGTTGAACCTGTGCCCCCTGCACCGGAAGCCCAGAGTTTTAACCACTGGACCACCAGGGGTCACTGCCTTTCCTTTGGCGTAAAAGGACAAGCACAAGCACAAAAGAAAGGGGAACGATGGGCCGCGCTTTCGCGTTGAGGGTGTCGACCAGTCACTCGTGCTGACCTGGCTGATGGCGCTGAGGTGAGCGGAGCTGGGAGGGCGGAACCTGGAGGCCGGGGCCCCACGCCAGGGCCACCGCTCACTGCTGTTCACACCGAGCGCGTTTTCTGACCGAATCAGGCCTCCTCGGACCTGCGGGGTAGCCCCTCTGCATTTCCGGGAAGGAGGCTGCCCACCTGGCCCCGCTGCATCTGCTGGTGCAGCCTCCCGGCTCCCAGTGCTCTGAGCAGCCAGCCCTCCCACCACGGGCCGCAGGAGGCGCCGCTCGTCCCCACGACGCAAGCGCGTCCCTGTCACTCGAGACGGGAAAAGACAGCAGAACTTGTCAGGAACGAGCACAGAGCTGTTGTCCCCAAATAAAGACTCACATCAGCAGGGAATGTAAAAATGTTATTTAGAACTTC
The DNA here is from genome assembly GCA_024291935.2 of Okapia johnstoni. NCBI lineage: Eukaryota > Metazoa > Chordata > Mammalia > Artiodactyla > Giraffidae > Okapia > Okapia johnstoni. The sequence continues at coordinate 128,973,482 of CM044309.1, forward strand.
TGTTCTCAGATGTTTAGTACAAAGAGGGATTGTCGTGCCAGGGAACAAAGTGATCCAGTATTCACAAAGCAGGAATTCTCTCACTGCACATTTTGTTTCCAAAACACTCAGGACTACAGCAAGTTTTCCAGTTGGGGCAAAGACGCTACTTCTGGAAGCGAGAGAGGAGATAACAGAAATCTTTCAGAGGAGCTGAAAGCCTTCCAGGGAAGAGCACAGCAAATGTCGGCACTGAGGGGTGGCCGGTGTGGATGGTGAGCTAAGATGGTCCCCCTAAGATGTGGGGAGCCGTGAGAGCTAAGTGTTCTTAAGGCTGCATTCACTATCTATCCCCATCCTGCCTCTGTGACCACGATGGGGTCAATGTCAACTTCTCTTCAACTCAACTTCCATACAATCAGAACAAAGATGCCCATCTTTTAGGATAGGCAAATCTCAACTGTAAAATTCTAAGTGAAGTGCGTACACACAGTAGGCCCTGCCTTTGAGTTCAGGGGCTGTGACTCACTCACCGTGGTAATCTACCCCCCACAAATAGAGGGTTCTATTTGCCCTTGAACCATCTCTCTGGCAACGTCCTAGCACGTCTCCTATGAGTCATGATTAAAATTTGGTGCAGCCCACCGTGAAACTCAACGCTTGTGCTCCAAGCGCTCTTTTGTTAATGACAAGGATAGTGGCAAAATCAAATCTGAGACGATGTTACCGCTTTGCTGCACCTCCTGCCACTGGAATATCAAGGGGATGATGTTAAAAGTAAGTCCACGGAGAAAATACTAAAAGAGGCGAGGGAGGAGTTAAAAGAGAGTGAGACAGATGCAAGTCAGGAAATTAAGTCCTAGTTCTTAAGGCTGCCTCCAGAGTACCAGTGCCTTTGAACAGCTTCCATAATCCCAAGTCTTTTTTTTTTTCTCAAAGAGTTAGCATCTATGACAATTCAGTAAAGTTTTAGTAAATATTAACAGAAGTTGACATGATGGAAATTTTAAGGATGATCGTCCACTAAAAACCTTACTACTCAGGATTACCCTTTCTTCATGGTCCATGGGGATGGACACCAACCGAGCCAAGTTGCTTATGCCTCTTACAATGAAAGCCTACCCTCTCCCCAGCCGCCGGTCACAGCCTTGTCTGGTCACGGAGCATGAGCAGTGCCCTGCATGGGAGCCTCTCTGCCTGCGAATGAGAACAGGAGGGGCACCACCAGTCCACAGGGGCAAAAAGGCAGAGGGGCAGCTGCCCACACGACCGGGGACACTGTCCACGGGGCGGGGGGCGGGGAACAGAGGTGAGGGGCCTGCAGGGCGGGGCGCGAGGTGCCTCCGAGGAAGAACGCGGACTCTTGCTGATGACCCACGGAGGAACGCGGCTTCAGGCCTGGCAGGGTGCCCAGACGCCACGGAGAGGCACCCGACCCGCTCCAGGCGGTCCAGCCAGAACCCCAGGCCTCGCCGCTCAGTTAAGGCAAACAGCGAAGCACTCAGAACCGACACTCTCACTTCCAGCAGAGCCCCTACTCGGGCTGGGGGTGGGGCTGGGAGGGGCAGGGAAAGACAAGAAGGGACTTTGGTCTCCGCGTCCACTATCATGGAACTTGGAGGGAAACAATATCACGATAAAGGCGGCCATCGGGAACCAAACACAAGGCACTGCCCTGTGCATCTGGTCATCATAGTAACCCTCGGATGCAGGTATTAACAGCCCATTTAAAGATGTCACCGGAGATTACAGAACAAGTTAGAGATGAAACCAGGGCTAAAAGTCAGGTCAGTTCGACTCCCAAATCTGCTTTCCAAGCTCTTACACTCTACTGATTTGCTCTCTGAAACAACTTTATACGTACATGCATGCACATGGAAGAGAATTTTATAATCTAGGTGTGGGGCAGGCCAGCCTTGTGATGACTCAAACTCCTGAGGCTATAAAAGAAAAAAAAACCTGATAAATCTGATTACAGGAAAATAAACATTTTCTGCCTGGGAAAAATACACCCTAAACAAAGACAAAAGACAAATGACAAACCAGAGAACTATTGGGAACATAAATTATAGACAAAGGCTAAATCCATTAATATATAAGGAATGCCTACAAACCCATAAGAAAACACCCAACAAGACCAAATGTACATGCAGCTGATACAAAAGAAATTCAAAACAATTCAAAACACGTTAAAAGATACCAAACTTTACTCATCATAAGAGAAATGCAGACCAAACAATGTATTAGGGTTGGTGAGCACTGAAACGTTTTATTCTACAAGCGTTAGTGAGAGTGTGAGGAAAGAGGCACACTCATAAATTACTAATGAGAGACTAAACGCATGCATCCGTTAGGAAGGCAATCTGGCACTATCTATCAAAATTATAACTTGTCTTTACCCTCTGACCCAAAATTTCAGTTCCAGGATTTTATCCAGAGGATAAACTCACACACGTGCAAAATGATGCATATAGAAAGCCAATCTTCGCAGCAATGCTTGTACCAGCCAAAGTCTGAGAACCACCTAAATATCCACCCAAGGAGACTGATTAAAGAAATTATGGCATCTCCCCATAATGGCCTATTATTTAGCCATAAAAGAGGAGAGGGAGCTCTTAATGTGTTGGTATGGAACAAGCCCCAAGGAACATTGCTAAGCAAACAGAGCACAGTAAAAATGGCAAGCAGGGTATGTGATCACAAACATCAAAACACAATTATGTAGCGTACACATATGTATTTGTGTGTACCTCATGGAGAGACACACGAGGGACTGATAACGCTAGGTGTCTCTAGGGAGAAGGGAAGCAGTGGCTGGAATACAAGGGTAGGTGGGAGATTCCCTTGCCATTGTATACTTTATATCTTTTAAATTTAATAATATGTACTTATGCCTATTCAGAAAACAAGTGTGTGTGCATATATATATATATAATATATATTTTATATATATATATTAGACCATTTGCACTTCAACAAACCTGGGACCTGACCTACCATCTTACCTCCACCCCCCACCAGCTCTTTCTTCTGAATTCCTTCTCAATGAGTTGAATCTTGGGCTTCTGACAACCCCAGTCAGACGTTTGGGAATCATTCCTGGTTGCATCTTCTCCACCCTCCCCCTGAGCCACCAAGTAAGTATATGTTGTGAAAAGAAAGTGAAAGTGAAAGTCACTCAGTCATTCCCAGCTCTTTGTGACCCCATGGATTATACAGTCCATGGGGTTCTCCAGGTCAGAATACGGAGTGAGTAGTCTATCCCCTCTCTAGCAGATCTTCCCGATCCAGGAATTGAACCAGGGTCTCCTGCACTGCACGCGGATTCTTTACCAACTGAGCTATCAGGGAAGCGCACCACTGGTGACTCAGTGGTAAAGAATTCACCTGCAGTGCAGGAGACCCCGGGTTTCACCTCTAGGTTGGAAAGATCCCCTGGAGAGGGAAATGGCAACCCACTCCAGCATTCTTGACCGGAAAATCCCATGGACAGGAGCGTGGAGAGCTACAGTCCATGGGGTCACAGAGTCAGACAAGACTGAGTGACTGAACACCAACATACCGTATATACACTTCTCCAGGGGATCTTCCCGACCCAGGGACGGAAATCAGATCTCCTGCATTGCAGGCAGATTCTTAACCATCTGAGCCACCAGGGAAGCCCATTCATACACGCATACATATATATGTATAGATATACACTGCACACAAATCAAAATCAAATGCTAACAGTGGCAAAAGCTGGCTTCTGGTCCAGCCTTGCAGCCAGTGGGCTAGTGAGAAAAGCTCTTTCACCAAAGTTCTTAGTTTCCTCATCCATAAAATAGGAATGATAATCCTTCCTCTTGTGGTTTTGAGGAGTAAATAAATGACTCTACATAAAGCCCTTAGACCAGCTCCTGGCACACAGCAAATGTATACAAGCGTCTTTTAAATAAGTGCCATTCAAGCTGAGATCAGAAAGATCTGCAGGAATCAGACCAGAAAGAGGGAATCAGAACAGAAAGAGGGAAGCAGGCGGAAGCAGAATGTGCCACTCAGGAGCAACAGCAAAGGGCAGCGGACAGGAAAGCTCAGTGCTGAGTGGAGGGCATCCTGTGGGGGAAGGGGGGACAGATGGGGCTCAAGGAGTGAGCGTGAGCTGGACTGGACAGTTTTTCTGTAGGGGACAGGCGGCAAACGGAGCATTTCACGCAGGGGAATTCCTTGATTGGACAGGCGTTCCTAGAAAGAGTTCTCTGGCAGCAGTCTGGAAGGCAAGTTGGAGAGGCAGAAACTGGGGCGGCAGAGGGGCCACTTAGAGATTGTTGCAGCGACTCAAGAAGAAAGGAGGAGGCTGTGATCCGAAACAGAGGCAGCAGGGACTCGGGAGAAGAATCTGGGAGACACAAAGGAGGTGGGATCTGCTGGGCTGGTGGACCTGGCAGGGTGGAGGTTGGAGAAGACGCAACCAGGAATGATTCCCAAAGGTCTGTCTTGGGTTTCTGGAAGCTCAAGATACAACTCATTGAGATAAGGAATTCAGAAGAAAGAGCTGGCGGGAGGTGGAGGTAAGAGGGTAGGTGAGGTCCCAGGTGTGTTGAGGTTCAAATGGTCTCCTAGGTAATCCAAGGTTAGCTACAGACATCTAAACTCAGATGATGGATTTGGGCTTAGCCTGAGCAATACAGACAAATCTGCAGTACTTAAGGGTTCTGGACTGTGGTGAAGGCAGCTGCTATCAAGTGGCAATGGTCTCTTTGGTCCAAGTAAAAGAGTTTTGAGAAGATACATTACCTGTGATGCAGGTGGGACCCAGGCTCCTCCCTCCATCCCTCTCTTCTCCTATCCCTCCTTCTCTCCTTTCTTACACTCCCTCCTCTCCTCTCTCTTTTTCTCTCTACTCATCTCCTCCTTCCTTTCCAAAAATAGGAAAAAGTTCTCATAAGTGGTTTCTTTAAATGCTTTACGTGAAGCAATCTACTTCTGACAGTCCCTGCTAACTGGTGATGAAGCCTTTATTTTTTCCAACATTCCTGCCCCTGCTTTTGCGTCTGTCTCTATACAGAGCAGAAGTCACTAGAAAGTTGTCACTGTCCTATACACACACATCTCTGCTTGATGGGGAGCGTCCCAGGAGATCTCATTTTTCCATGTGTCTGTCTCAACAGCTGCACCAGCTAGGTGTTTCTTAGAAAGGGCGTCCTCTGGTCTTCTCTCCTGCCGAGGGGCTTTGGAGAAACCAATCTCACTTAGAGACCACCTTCCGAAGGATTTTACTAAGAGCCCTGAGAACTGACTTCTTAAAGAGCATACACTTTTCTACTAAAAATTAAATTATGTTTAAGCAAGATTTCTGGAACAACCAGGATCCTGGGACCAGGATTCAAGAGTTACCAGCTTTGTTATTCCCTCACTCACTCACTCACATGATATAAAACCTCTCAGCTTTGGTCTCCTCCCTTACAAAATTGGGACCAACTCACTAGACCACCTCCAAATCTCCTTCTGGCTCTAAAATTGTGCGCATCTAGAAGAAGGGTGATTGCAGCCATGAAATTAGAAGATGCATACTCCTTGGAAGGAAAGTTATCACCAGCCTAGACAGCATATTGAAAAGCAGAGACATTACTTTGCCAACAAAGGTCCATCTAGTCAAGGCTATGGTTTTTCCAGTGGTCATGTATGGACGTGAGAGTTGGACAGTGAAAAAAGCTGAGCACCGAAGAATTGATGCTTTTGAACTGTGGTGTTGAAGAAGACTCGTGAGAGTCCCTTGGACTGCAAGGAGATCCAACCGGTCCATCCTAAAGGAGATCAGTCCTGGGTGTTCATTGGAAGGACTGATGTTGAAGCTGAAACTCCAATACTTTGGCCACCTGATGCTAAGAGTTGACTCATTGGAAAAGACCTTAATGCTGAGAAGGATTGGGGGCAGGAGGAGAAGGGGACGACAGAGGATGAGATGGTTGGATGGCATCACCGACTCGATGGACAAGTGTTTGGGTAAACTCCAGGAGTTGGCGATGGACAGAGAGGCCTGGCGTGCTGCGATTCATGGGGTCGCAAAGAGTCGGACACGACTGAGCGACTGAACGGAGAAGGAGGGTAGAAATTGGTCTCATGACACTGTGGACTATTTCGGCAATTCAAAGTGCCAATTAGATACCGAAGGCAATTTTGTTTTTAGAAATTAGTTGATTTCCTGACTGGACAATAGAATGATTCCAATTTTATCGCTCACCAAGTCTGTTCCAATCGCACGTACACTTATCCCAAAGGGAAACCCCAACTATTAAAATACAGCAAGTGCAGCTCACTTTTCAAAATTCCTACTTGCCAAAGAAGCCGCCTCTCTTCCTGCAGAAACCACGGCGAGGGACTCTTGAGGGAGAGAGAGCGCCAGGCGAGGCTGGACGACTGCTCAGCCTGTAACGACGTCAATTACAGGCTTGCCTTTTTAAAATGTAAGATGGAAAGTTCAGTCTGACCAAGAAATGGACAATGTATTTTCCCACTTGTAGAGATTTCTGTGACTTGAGAGAACAAGCAAGAAATACGGACAAGGAGACCTAACATGATAACAGACTGCCTGCCTCCTCTCTCCCTCTGGGGTCACGGCGTCGTCCAGATGAATTCAGTTATTTCAGCAAGACAAGAGTCAGCACAAGCAGCCACGAGAGGCTTCATGTAGAGCTCAACACAAAGGGAAATATCCAGGAGAAAAGGGACTGTTTTTTAGTCCAAAAAGACTTCTTTTTCCCCCAACGTGTCTGTCAAAATGTGATTTTCCTAGAACCTGCGTACTCTCAGTAAAAAGGAACATGTCAGTGTTTAATTGACGTAAAATATTTTATCTTCAAAGATATCAGGTAATGTACCCTTATAAACCAAAGCCTGGATTAGATTAGTTTGAAATGCATCATCCTCAAAAATAATTTCAGTTGAAACCTGATTTCAGCAGCGTGCTCCAGTAATCATATAAGGGAGAATATGAGGTATCCTCCAACGTGGACAGCGTATGCACTGTTAGTCACACAGCAGTATAGAAATGAGCTGTCTAATTTACTAGAAACCAGATATAATTTATCAGTGCTTTGAGGGGAGGCACAGATAGGCTTCCATCTTTGAAATGTCTACATGCAGTGTTTACACTGCTCACCATATCCAACCCCACTCAAAACAAGAGAAAAGACAGGACGGACTAACCCGTAAACTGAGACAGTTAGTTCACCTATTATTTCCACAAATGCAGACAAGGCTGACGGCTGCTTGAACTGCGGGTGCTGCTGTCGACTGCCGACTCCTACGGGGGGCAGCTGACAGGATCCATCAAAGTGCCAAGCACGCTCACTTGTGGTTGCAGGCATCCTGCCTCTAGGATTTCTTTCTACGGACGCTCAAAATAATTTAATACAAGCTATACACTGCGTCATTATCTGTCCCAGGACAAATCGGAAACAGTCTAAATATCTATCAGTAAGGGACTAGTGAATAGGCCATAATAACAAAGAAAGAGGGAACTTACTCTTAACTTACTCATATGCACTGAATTCCAAGACGGATTTAAGTGAAAAGCCCACGTGCGGACAGCATCTATGCTTTCCACCCTCTGTGTAAAAAAGGGGGAAAATAATATATACACACACGTGCATAAATGTACTTAAATGTACACCCATATATACCTATACTGATGTACTGAATATCTGTGTATACACAAGAATTAATACACACATACGTACAAGACCCTGATAACACAGATGCTGCTGGGAAAGGCAGCCAGGTGCTCGGGCAGAGGAATGGCCCGGGGTGGGGGGTTCTCCTCCCTTGCAGACCTTCTAGGACCTTTTGGAGATTTTTGTTTGCTTTTTACTCAAGTACAGTTGATTTACAGTGTTGGGTTCGTTCCTATGTACTGCAAAGCGGTTCAGGTACGTGCATGTATCCTTTTCCGTGTCCTTTTCCGCAGCCCCTGTGCTGTCCTGCAGAGCCTTGTTGTTGTTTACCATCTGCTAGTCCCTCTGAAATTTTGAATCATGTGAACATGTTACCTGTTCAAAAATAATTTGACACACATAACTAATAATAAATTGTTCACAGGTGAGCAGTAAAGACACACGCTATGTATTGCTCCTTTATAATGTGAAGGACCGTATTTTTTAAACACTAAAACATTTAGCCCAAGGTTGGTTTTTTCCTACTTTTTATTTTTTTAACTTTTTATTGTATATTGGAGTATAGCTCATTAACAGTGTTGTGTTAGTAATTATACATATATATGTCCCTATTCTTTTTCAAATGTTTTCCCATTTAGGTTGTTACATTATATTGAGCAGAGTTCCCTACGCTATACAGTAGGTCCTTGTTAGTTATCTTTTTTAAATATAGCAGTGGTTTTTTAAAAATAAGGTCATGAAGAATAAAAGTGAGGTGATCTTCCTCTTCCTGTTCTCTTGGAGCTCCTGTAAAATAGTAAATGACATATAACAGTTTGGAGGAAAACCAATTAAAGGCATATAAATCATCATTAACCCCCTTCCCCAGATGAATGACAAAGAGACACATGTTCTAATTAACACCGAGTAACATTGTGTAAAGAGCAGTTTGCAATGGAAATGAGCAGATGGCAAACAAGCATGTGAGGTATTGGGGTGCAAGACAGAAAACTCGATCTGACACTGGAAACTTCAAGCAAGTGAAAGAAATTATACCTGAATGAAAACCATTCTACAAATACGAAAGACCTCCCCTATCCAACTTTCTCTAGTTTTTAGGTGCATTTGAGGGGGGGTTACTGCTTTCTGTGCTCAGTCCCCACGGGGCAAACACTACTGCGGAGCCCAGGCCACTTTCCACACAGGCAAACACACCACACACCAACCACGCAGCCACCCTTTTACAACAGAAAGATTTCCTATCCCCAGGCGACGGATGGCTCCGTTTATTTCAAACCAATCTAGCATTTCAGTTCAACAAAAGGTTTGGGACATCATCTTAGAGTGTGATGTAATAAGAGCTGACCCAGAGGTTTATGCTTTAACAGCCCTCTCTTTTCTTTCCTTTGAAACAGAGATTTATGACAGGAGGCAGAGAAAGAGACAGAGATCGCAGGGTTGATGAAACGCTCTTAGGAAGCGCAGAGCAGGTACCAAGGGGCACGAGCTTCTGCCCACTCTTTGCTCAAAGGCAGAGCAAGTAAGGAAGGCAGCTCAGCTTCCCCTTGTTTACAAGTTCATCCCATTCTTGGACTTTTCTCTGCGGGAACACAAGATGCCACAGCAGTGGTGGCTTCATCAGCAGAGCCCTCGGCAGAGAACCAGGGCCTGGCTCCCCGAGTGGGAGGCCTCAGCCCAGCTGACAGAGGCTGTTTCCCTCTGTCCCCGTTGACCCAGGCTGGGGAGACAGCACACTTCAGACAGGATGCCCTCCCAAAGTCGTGATGCCACCCTAGAAAAAAAAAAAAAAACCCGTTCAAGATCCAAAACCAGGATCTGACAATTCAGAACGACAGAGACGGTGGCTAAGACCCTGGCCTTGCAGAAGGTGTGCTGAATTTATACCTACTTAACATCAGCGGACACGTCACACTCTTCTGTCTTTTATTGTTCTACCTACATCTAGGGTTTTCAATGCATGTTCTGTAGTGAACAACAGCTGGATAAAAAACATAAAACTTTGAGTAAACACCAGATACAGTTCCTGCTCTCCAGGCAAAAAAAGCAGGAGTTCGCTTTTGTTTGTTTGAATTGGGGACTTCAAATAATTGCTCAAAGGAAAAACAAAAACACAGATAGTGGGGCAGCCAGCTATACGAACAACATTTGCAGCCGGGAATTAGAAGTATAAATGATTTGTGCAATCCGAATTTTTGGATTTAAACTGACACTTTAATTCCTGTGTTTGAGGGGAAGAGATATTTATTACATACATATGTACACACATATGCAGATTTATGTATAAATTTTATACAAAGCCATTTCCACTAAGCTATTATTTAAAGTATTGGGATTCAAACCCAATTCCTTTCTCCATCTGAGACAACAGACTCCTCTGGTTTGAGGATATTTTTAAATATAAAAACTAATTATCCTATCTCACTGCCTATAAATTCAATTTCTATTTCTGAGCCTGCTTCTGTTGTGTGTCTCTTGGTAGTCCCTTGCATTATGGCTTGTTTACAACCCAGTCTCAAATCACAGGAAAGACAGGGATCAAAGAAAAATAAGCTTTTCAACCTTTTAGGAGGGTTTGGGAATGAAGCAATATTTCCATAATGCTATATATTAAAAAAAAAAAAAAGCCAAGTCCACTTTCTACGAAAGGATAGTTCTTTTTAAGCAGCAAATTTTATAGACAAAATGTAGAGTGTATGAATTGGACGCATAAAGAGCGAGGCTAATGCCAGTGTCAGAAGGCCTTGTCTTGGCTAGATTTTCCTGCAAAACCAATCAATCAATGTACATGGAGACGTATCCAGGCAGACTTTTGCAAACCAGAGCCGTTTTGTTTTGTGTCAGCCCACTAAGAACTTCCAAGGCCATTCTGGACTGGATCACGGAGCAGGGGTGTGCAAGGTACAACAAACACTCTCTCCCTTCTCAACTTGACAAACTCCTTAAAAAGAGAGGCCTTCACAAACTTGTCAAGGGGGGCAAATTAACAAGCACAATTTACGCTGCCCAGCTGGGGTGGTGAAGGTCAAAGGCAGACCAAAATAAATTGACAATGATGAAGCATGAAAACAGCGTACGCCTATTGAAAAAAAAGTCCTTTAAGTCCACTGTACTCCTCTCCTCTTTTCAGCGGGCTTTCCTGGTGGCTCAGGTGGTCAAGAATGCCCCTCTGTGCAGGAGACCTGGGGTTCGATCCCTGGGTTGGGAAGATCCCCTGGATGGCCACCCACTCCAGTCTTCTTGCCTGGAGAATCCCATGGACAGAAGAGCCTGGCAGGCTACAGTCTATGGGGTTGCAGAGTCAGACACGCCTGAGTGACTAACATGCTTTCTTTTCAGTTCTGTGAGCCTTTCTTCACAAAGTTTCTCATTCGAGTATCTGCCCTTGGACTGCTGGCTCAGCCACCAACCCGCAGGCTCAGCCCCTGGCATGCACTTTAGTTTTCTTATCTCTGAAAGGAGGGTGCAGAGCAAGGTGACTAGGCTCCTTGCAGCTTGAACAGGTCGCGGTGGTGATCACAGGCTCGGGCTCCCTCCTCACTCTGACACCCCCCAAGCCCTCCTCTGGTCTCATCTCCTCTGAGGTTCAGTCTCCACTGGTTTCTGGACCCTACAGCAATGGTAGTGGACGAAGACAAGACCTTCTCCAGACCTTCCTGGTCAAGATGCTTTCTGTTTCTGGCCGCTTTTACAAACATCTCATAGCAAATGAGCAGTAAGGAGAGGATGCAAAGGACGACCCAGAAGGATTAAGACGGCACGCCTGCAAAAGGGAGAGCAAGCCGGCTGGGAGAAGGGAAAAGGCCACTTCTGGAAACGCTGGACTGCTTTTTCAAGAAGGGATGTGGGAAGAGCCCTGGCATACTCTGCCCCCTTGGTCCCCATTTTTGAGGCTCTGATTCTTATTTTCCATCCCCCATTAAGAGCAGGAGAGACAGAGAGAGAATTTTTCTCACCATCTTCTGGTTAAGCCAGATTTGGATCATTTATTCATACACCGAATTCTGAGACTTCCTGGGAAACGTTAAGTCAGTCCATCTGCCATGCAACTTGACCTTCATTCTCCCTATTTAATTAATGGGCTGTATGCTTACATATGGGGCTTCCCTGGTGGCTCAGTGGTAAGGAATCTGTCTGCCAATGCAGGAAACGTGGGTTCAATCCCTGGGTCGGGAAGATCCCCTGGAGAAGGAAATAGCAACCCACTCCAGTATTCTTGCCTGGGGAATCCCATGGACAGAGGGGCCTGGTGGGCTCCAGTCCATCGAGTCACAAAGTTGGACTCGACTGAGCAACTAAACAACAACAAATGGTATTTTAAATAACACTTTCCCACACTGATAACCACCAAGGCTGATATCTGGATTCTTCCCAGCTTTATTTTAGAAGCAATAAAGTTTTCTTCAACCTGCCACATGTGAGCAAAGGCACCGGGTGTGGAGCCAGCAACAATTCTGCCATGCACCCCGCCTTCCCCCAAAGAAGAAACTTCAAGGCGCTTGGGTGAATCCAGGTATTTGTCGACCTAATTGGTTGCTGTTGTTCAGTCGCTAAGTTGTGTTCAACTCAGTCCAACTCTTTGCAGCATGACAGGCTTCCCCGTCCTTCACTGTCTGCCGGAGTCTGCTCAAGCTCATGTCCATTGAGTCAGTGATGCCATCCAACCATCTCATCCAAATCCACCTATACCCAAGCTACAAAGAGCACAGCCCTGCTGTCATGACATTCTAGGACCCAACACATTCCTTCACCAATACACTCGACAACAGAAATAGGTTCGGCCACACACCATCTGTGCGTGGTCCCCAAGGGAGGCTTATTCCTTGGCGTGCTACGATGGGAACTACCATGGCGTGCACATTTGCTTGTTTGCTCCAATCTCCTTTTATATCAAAAAATCAATAAATAATTTTTGATAGCCAAAGTGTGGGTGATCTGAAGACCATTAAGAACTGAGGCCTCATTCAATAATGTTAGATTTCATGAAAACACATGCAAACTCTGCTGTCCACTGCAGGGTGATAACCCCACAGTGTCCTTTGAGCCCCAAACCCTGGACCCAAGCATAGCACGTTCCACAGGCCATGACCGGTACTGCCCTTCAACCCGATACCCGTGGGGCCATGAGATGGAAGAGAACTTAGAACAAGCCCTTCCCCTCTGGTACCAGAGAGCCTTGACTTTTCTAGATGCTTTAAGAGCGCCTGGGTTTCATGACTAAACGAGTTACACTGTTGTTGAGAAATAAAAGATGAGTTTTAAGTGGTTTCACGTGCAAACAGCCCCTCTCGGAGAAGCACAGCAAGGACAGTGCATGCAGTTTTCTTTGTTATTGTTAGCAGTTTCCAGTTGAGGACTTATCCAATTATCTATCTATTGTCTGGCAGGCCTGGCGCGGGGGATTCCAGTTACAGGAAACGCTTCTGCTTTCGCAGACCCCAGGCAAACTCTGGAGCAGAAGACAGCACAGCCAAAAAGGTGCGTGTGTGCCCGAGGGGGTCAGGCGGTGGGGGGTGGGCTGCCGGGCCAAACAACCCACGTGTGTGAAGTTCAGCTGCAAAGCTGCTTCCAACTAGTTTGCATAGATTTGATCTTCACTGTAGGAAGCGGTTGAAAACGGACTGAGGGCGTTTGGGAAGGTATGGGAAGGTACTGATTGAGGTGTCGGCCAACACCTGTACTTATTATAAAGGGTTTGGGGTTCAGAGGACCCCACAGAGATGCCACTCTGCAGCGGACAGCAAAATTCTGCTGAGATGTTTCAGGGAGGCCCTGGGACAGGCGATTCAGACGCTCTAGGACAGACAAACAGACGGACTCTGGACCAGAAGGACTGGGTCAGCTCGCACCTCTGCAGCTCTCCTGGGGGGTGACGGGGGGTGGTGAGTTCTTGCTGAGAGACTCTTAAACCTCAGTCTCCACTCCATCGTGTGTATGCAGGAGATTAAACCACAGATCACAGGGCTTCCCTGGTGGCTCAGTGCCAAAGAATCCACCTGCTGATTCAGGAGACATAGGTTCGATGCCTGGTCCGGGAAGATCCCACAGGCCCCAGAGCAGCTGAGCGCATGTACCACAACCACTGAGCCTGCGCTCTGGAGCCGGGAGCCATGCCCACCGCAGCCCGCAGCCTCCCTGGAGCCCATTCTCCACAGTGGGAGAGCAGCCCCACTCCCCACAACCAGAGCAAAGAAGCTGCCCAGCCAGAAATCACTCAGTCAGTGAAACTGTTATTAAACACACACACACACAGATCAAAACCCAGGATGCTGGCCAGAGTCCAGCAGGCCCACCTGCCGGGTCCCCCTGGGAGCAGAGTTGCCCCCGGGGCACCGGGAGAGTCCCTGGGGGCTGTTCCAGGGCTCCCACGGCAACTGGGATCATCAGCTTCGCTCTGAGGGTGGGCGACCTGAAACGCCCAGGACGGTCCACGCAGCCCAGAAACGCCCCACATGCCCCGCAGTTTTCCAGCGCCCACTGGACGTTCCTAAGGCCCTGTGACATGTCAACATGTCAGAAGTGTTTCCCCTGCGATGTTCATGAACGTCCAACCGCGAGGAATGCAACAGGGAAGGACGGACCTTGTCTTGTTTGGAACCTGACTAAGAAGTTTCGCCATATCAGAGACATCACATCGCTAAGGGTAGCACGGATAGTCACCGAGTCACGGCGTCACATACCCGCAGGCCTGCCTCTGTCGCTGCCACAGGCCCAGGGAGCCTACAAGGATGCGCAAAACCCACTGCAACTTCCCGTGTAGTCAGGCCTCCGCCGACGTGTCGAGACACTTACTATAATTGCCTCTCCTCTGTGCTTCCCTGACAGTGCAGTTAAGGCGTTAGAGCGATGGCTGGTAATGTATGTGGGTGGGAGGTTGCATTTTCCACCGATTTAACTGCAGGACGGTAAAAGGAGGGTGGCTGCAGATGGGGTATGAAAGCAGGCTTTGGGTCTGGGCCCCTTCTCCCCGCCCCCTACTCCGGAGACCCCCCTTAAGCTCCAAAGGCACCCCGTTCCCGCCCGAGGACACCGTGGCCCCCCTGGACGGGGCGTCTCTCACACCCACAGGCTGCCTTCCGGCACCTCCTGGCACCCCCTGCTCTCCTTTAAACTTTCTCCTCCATCATTTATCGACTTTCTCTGCTACTAGAACTACATCTATGAGACCAAGGACTTGTCTCTCTTGTTCCTCAGCACCAGGAACAATGCCTGCCGCATGAAGGCAACTTGTGAACACCTACCGTCAAACAGAGGGATGGAGGAGCCAGGTTCCACGAAGGGGTGCACGCTCCCGTCACAGTGAGCCCCCCCCCCCGGTGACCAGCGGTGCAAAGACCCTGCTCCTCACGCTGCGCCCTCTTCAGAGTCAAAAAGGGGTACAAGAGAAAGCAGCCAGGGAAAAGGAGGAGGGGAAATCCTTTCAAGTAACCGTCTTTTCAGGACAAGCTGTGTGGGACGGACTCTGACGTGAGGACTCCTCTGCAGGACACCCTGCCCACAGACACACACCGCGGAGGTGAAGGTGTGAGTCCCCAAGACGCCCAAGGCCCTCAACAAGAACCTGGGTCTATGATTCCAAATACACAACAAACGCTACTCAAAACCCAAAACAGACGTTTCAAGACAGCCAAATCCCGGCTGGTGATGGACAAGCTATGTCCTCCTTCACTCGTTTCTGTTTCTGACCCCCTGTTCTTTGAAATGAATTTTATTCAGAAATTATCAGTAAGTAATGTTCTTCGAATTACAATCCCAACAGGTATTTTTGTATAAGCTGGTGAGCTGACTCTGAACATCATATGGAAGCCAAAAGGCAAAGACAGCCAAGATACACTTAAGGAAAAGACAATGAGGCAAACAGCTTACCCTCCTGGAGGTCAAGGAAGAGAGAGGGGGGCACCAGCCCACGGGCGGCAAAAGACGAGTGGAAGGGAGCCGAGAGCCCGTCAGCAGACCCGCACACGCAGACGCCGCACTTTTGAAAAATCTCACACTGCAGAGTAGTAGAAAAAAGATGCTTTTTCCCCAGTAAATAGGGCTGAGATGACTGGAAAACCACATGAGAAAACAAAAAATCCCCCCCCCCAGCTCAAAACATTCATACAACTCAATTCCTGGTGCACTACATAAACGTGAACATGAGTGGCAAAATGATAAAACTCTTAGAAGCTAATAGTGAAGAAGAATCTTCGTGACCTTGGGATAGCAAAGCACAAGCACTGACTGTAAAGCAAAAGATGATGGCCAACAGGCTACACTGAGACGCCGAGACTGAAGGCCTGGCACAGCGCAACCAAGACCGAAGGGCCCGTGTGCTACAGCCTAGACCTGGCGCAGCCAAATAAATAAATATTAAAAATAAACCATGAGAACTTCTTTTCATCAGGAGATGCTGTTAAGAGAGTAAAAAGGTAAGTCCCAGAGGGGGAGTAAGATATTTGCAACTCATATGACTAGTGAAAGGTAGTATAGAAGAGGTGAAGAATGCTTAGAAATCCACAAGAATGAGACAAGGAAACACAGCTACAAAATGGGCAAGAGACCTGAACAGGCATGACACAAAAGAGGCCAGCCAAGAAACCTGTGATAAGCAACTGGTAATCAGTAATTAATAATCAGAGGAATATAAAAAGTAAAAACAAAAAACAACACTGTGATATGATTATGAACACAGTTGATTTTCTAAAAGTAAAGAGACTGACAATTCTAAAGTTGGAGAGTAAATAAAACATCAGGAACTCTCATATATACCAAGCAGGAGTGTAAACTGATATAAACATTTTGGACAACTATCTGGCATTACATCTACAACAGTCCCACCACTTGATCGGTAACCCAACAGAAACGTGGTCTATACAGACGATGGGATATTATTCAACCTTAAAGAGCAAGGAAGCTCTGGGACTTCCCTGGCGGTCCAGTGGATGAAGACTTCACCTCCCAACGCAGGGAGGGCAGGTTCGACCCCTGGTCAGGGAGTTGAGATCCCACATGCCCGGCCAAAAACACCAAAACATAAAGCAGAAGCAATATTGTTAACAAATTCAATCAAAACTTCAAAAAAAAATGGTCCATTCAAACAAATCTTTAAAAAAAAGAAGTTCTGACACATGCTACAACATGGATGGGCCTTGAAGCCATGCTGAGTGAGACCAGTCAGTCATAAAGATAAGCCCACTTACATGCGGTACCGCGAGTGGTCAGTCCGTAAGAGAGAGTGGAAGGGGCATTGCAGGGGTTGGGAGAGAGGAGACTGGGAGGCTGAGGGGCACGGAGGCTCTGCTTGGGCAAATAAAAAAAAGAAATGGTGTCAACTGTCATTGCAAGGCACATCCCCAAACCAGAGAACTTAACTTTAACACGTTCCCAAGACAGAGGAACGAGCGTGTCCACACGGGCTCGAGGTTATTTGACTGTGCGTAGTTTCTATTTTTACTTCATCTAGTACTCAATATAAATACCTAAAGGAATTTCTTATGGTGAAGAGTGAACTAAAATTAGTCCACAGCAGTGACTAAAGTTTTCAGATTTACTAAGTATTCTATCTGCACTTTGGTTGCAGCCTTCATTAGCTAAGGTGAACTCAGTGCTGATCAGGTAAATTAAAGATGGTAGTTGAGTGAAAGGGCCTTGATATTACTTGACTTAATCACTCATTTCAATTAGGGTTGGTATCCCAAGTTCTTGATATGTGTAATTAAGAAAGTTAAGCTTCAGGTCACCCTTTGATGATGTCTAACTGCAATTCTGATTATCTTTAAACAGCAATTCCAGGCCCCGAGATGCAGCTAGCAGTTACTTCTCTTATGTGCCGAAGAGTAGGAATTTACCCTGGCGGTTTGTCTGAATTGCTTCCAATCTTCAAAACCCCAGATTTATATACATTGGCCTACAGTGGCCTTGAAAATAATCTGCCCAAACACCCAGTTTAACCCAAGCTTTAAGCTAAAAAGAAAGCAGACTTCATTTATTTTTCTTTTTTCCCCTCCTGAATGGAGGTCCAATTTGTAAAACGTGTCACAGGAATGGAAATCTTATTTTCAAGATTAGCTTTCACACACAGCTAAATAATATTTCAGACGTCAGATTTCGCAGAATCAGATTACAGATCTTACTCACTCCAAACACCAAAGAGTTGGCATCAGGACCCTTCCATGATGTACTAATGACTTCTGTGAAAGGCACTGAATCTTTGTAATCACCAAAAGCAAAATCATGAATGTCAAAACACAGGCCCTGGCTCACAGAAAAACGTTTAATAAATGGCAGTTTAAAAAAAATAGTAACATTAGCAAGAGTTGCCTCTGCATGGTCCATGTAAGCTAAACGCCTTATTCCATTTTAGCTGAGCAGATTTTAGAACAGTCAGTGAGTCCATTCTATTTTGTAAATTATCGAGCTGTACCAATTCAGAGATTCTTCAGAAACTCAATTTCCAGGCATTTGGCTTTTGTTCCTGGGATTTCCACTGCTTTAGAGGATCCAGCTTTAATGGGCTCTTTCTGAGAAACCCTCCATTGGTTCTGAGAAGTACTTTTATTGAACACTCCATTTAACTTCATTTTGCAATTAATGAAACTTTCAAGACATGTTTCCCCCCCCCCCTGTTTTCTATTCGAGGGATTTTTTTTTCTTGCCTTTTGGGTAATTAGGAGCAGAGCCCTACCCCCACTAGATCAGAAGGCCTTAAACATGGCGACCAAAATGCCAGAACAGATGCCATCTGCAGAGTTCCAAAAAGCCCATCTCTCAGATTTAAAAACATTCCACATCACGGGTAAAGTTCTTTGCTCGGTAGGTACCAAATGGATCACTTTCTGATATCAGTGACATTCAACCAACAGTAAAGCCTTTTGAGTTTTCAGTCTTTCTTGACAAGAACACTTAACCTTTTCCAGTCTGGGAGCTGGACTCTTCCCCGCCTCTGCAACTTGACCAGCTTGGTAATAAAACAAATCACCAATTTAGTTGTTTATTTTCTTAGCCTGAAAACGTTCGCGTGTTTAACTGAGGGCCAGCGCACCGCATCTGCTCTTCTTCTCTCAAAGTTTTAAACAAACAATCACTGAACATAATCAACTAGGAGCAATCCTCTGCTCATGTACCCTCCAGTCTGGAAACACGACAGAAAAGAGTGCGATTTATAGGGATCCGTCGTCTCTCCAAATTACTGTCCACTGTCTGGTGAAAAACCGTTTCAATCATTTTCTCGGTCACCCGATGCACGACCCCAGAATTTTCAGTTCAGTGACAGTCCTAGGAAGTCATGGGGCCCCTTTGGCCCAGTTCAGAGGAAGCCGAGACGCATTCAAATGTGAGAATAAACCGCTCCCACGGGATGCTTTATACTTCCTAGTTTTAGGTAGATCAAGAGTACTTTTAAAATAAACTTGGCATTTTTTCCTATTCCAGTGGAAAATCTGACTTCAGACTTTGCAGTGACAGAAAAGAAGCCTTCCTTTCCTGGGCAACCAGAACCTAGTTCTTGTCACAGCAACTGCACGGGTCGACAAAACGGGAACGATGCCCATTTCAGAGTCCTGATGAAAGTGATGGCTCAGCCTTGCCTGGGGGAGCATCGCTGAAGCTTTAAAGTATGCTTATTCCTGGGTCCTATCCTCCACTCCCCTGCCTCCCCAACATTCTGGTTAAATTGGTCTGAGAACCGGCCTGGGCCCTGGAAGTCTTTAATCGGGGTACAGTTGCTTTACAATGTTGTGTCACTCTCTGCTGTACAATGAAGTGAATCAGCTGTGTGTATACAGATGCCCTCCCTGCGGACCTCTCTCCCCACTCCCCTCCCATCCACTAGGTCACCACAGAGCTCCTGTGCTGTGCAGTGGGTTCCCCCGAGCTCACTGTTTCGCACATGGCGGTCTGGACATTGGGATTTTAAACGTTCCCTGGGTGATCTTAACATGTAGCCAAGGTTGAGAGCCCATGTGTCTTAGTCTATCCTGGCTGCTCTTACACAATACCATACATGGGGTGGTTTATAAACAACAGACATTTATTTCTCACCATTCCAGAGGCTGGCAAGTCCTAGATCAAGGAGCCAGCAAGTTCAGCGTCTAGGGAGAGCCCACTTCCTGGTGCGCAAGACAGTCTTTGTGTGGGAAGGGGAGAGGGGGCTCTCCGGAGTCTCTTTGATAAGGGCACTAAACTCAGTCTCTTTGATAAGGGCACTAATCTCAGTCTCTTTGATAAGGGCACTAATCTCAGTCTTGAGGGCTCCTCCCTCATGACCTCATCACCAGCCCCAAAGTCCCCAGCTCCAAATATCGTCACATTGCAGGTTAGGTTTCAACATATGAATTTGGGGGGAGGATGCTATAGTTATTCAGTCCACTGCACCAGTGGTAAAGAACCCACCTGCCAATGCAAGAGACGTAACAGACCCGGGTTCAGTCCCTGGGTCGGGAAGATCCCCTGGATGAGGGCGTGGCAACCCACTCCAGTATTCTTGCCTGGAAAATCCAAAGACAGAGAAGCCAGGTGGGCTACAGTCCATGGGGTCGCCAAGAGTTAAACACGACCAAAGCGACTGAGCACCACACGCACGGGGGCCAGTGGCAGGGCCCGTGGGCACGAACTCAGGGACACTCTGTGAGACGAAAGAGGCCAGTGCTGAGCCAAGGAGCTGGTGCTGCTAGGAAGGGAAACCCCCCTAATCAGCCATGGCATCCTCCCAACCAAGAAGGCAAAGGACCCCCGCACGGGGACAGGGAGGGTCATGAATAGTCCTGCAGGGCTCTCAAGCAAAAGGACCCAAATGTATCCATCAGTCTCTCCTATTTGGGGCCCCAGAAGTAGACATTCGTAGGATCTGAGTTGTACCAAAAGCATGCAGGCTCTTCACAAGGTCATTCACAACAAGGTGGTCTTTGCTAAGGTGGCCCTGGATCTCATAGGCCTGGACCAGACTCAGCCTTTGCAATAGTTACAGGGAACATAATCAACATTTTGGAATTTTAAATCCAAACAAGGCAACTTCAGATCTGTGATTCAAAAGCAAAAATATTCAGAGCAGAGAACTCTGTGCCTCTCTGGTATTTGAGTATCTTACTTTAAAGCGGCATGGGGGCATCTTGACTAAACTTGTGGATGCAGTGCACTGGGGTCGAGGAGGGGAGGAACGAGGGGTTGCTCACAACTGTCCTTCTCCCGGGCTCACGGAGGCGCATGCAGCTCTGGCTCCAGACTCAGGACGCCGGAGGGGCTGCCCCCGCAGGCTCCGCTGCAGTGAGTGCGGACACCGGGAAAGAGGAGAGAGGCTCTGGCCACCGGCTGCGGGCACCCCGGGGCGCAGAGGTTCTCCACCGTCTTTCAGGGCCCACCACGGCTGGCTCACCTGCAGCTGCACCACCCCAGGCACAGAGAGGGGCGTCTGTACAGCTGAGGAAGGGAAGGAAGCTAGAGAAAGGATGCTTTTACATGGAAAAATAAAGACCACGAGGGGAGACTTCTCACCCGCCAGAGAGCCCTGTGTACTCAGCCACCCCGGCCTGGAAGGAGGGCTGCTGTTCGCTGCTGGGGACCATCGTCCTGGGGATGGGCTGGCGGAGGCAGAGAGGTATCAGCGGGGGCTCCGTCCTTGATGCCTTCTCTTGAGGAAGTGAGCGTGGGTCGGGGAGAGGCCCCTGCGACTCCCCAGATCCTCACCAAGGATGCACGGCTGAGGTGGGAGCTGCCCTGGGAGACAGGCAGTTGCAGCTGGCATCCTCCTCGCGGTCTTGGTAAATGGAACACAGGCAGATACAAGACGGGAACGGATGCTGAGGGCTGGACTGGATGGACTGGATGCCCCAGGGGCTCGTGTGGGCCACAGACCGAACATGTCTCAGCCACGTGCTCCGGCTCTTGCCCTGGAACGGAATCCTGAGCTTGGGTTTCACAGACGGGCTCAGGGAGGCAGTGAAGTGGCGGTGGTACCCACTTTGGGGAAGGGGTGCACTGCATCTCAGCATGGGCTTGGAAGATTCTGGAAGGTCACCCACTCAATGGCTTTAGCAACCATGTCTCTGTGTTCCCAGGCTTCTGTTGGCAACTTTGATTTCACAGCACACACGGGACTTGATGGGGGCGAGGGGTGAGGAAGGGTGGTGGTCAGCTGCCCCACGCCATCGGGGGGCCTCCCCCGACTCTTCGCAACAGCAGGCTGCCTGGCTCTGTCACTGCGGGAAGCCATCACTGCTCCCGCTCTGCCTGGACTGAGTCCTAGGCTTGTGCAGCCAGCAGGCTCACCTGAGGAACGCAGGCTGTGTGACAGCTGTTTGCAACCAGACTGCCTGATGCAGTCACGACAGCCCGTCCCGTCACAGACCGCCACTTGAGCATAAACGTAGGAGCAGGATGGGCGGCAGGGAACACCTTACTTTCTTTTTCACTATTCTCAAACTATTTAGGAAATAATTTCATTTCATCAGCCATGAACTGAGATCCTTCGACACAGCTCAAGAGGGAGGAGAGAGACATAGATGAACAATTATGATACAAAACCTAGGTACTGCATAAAAACAGAGAATGCAGACAAAGAGGAGATCAGTTCAGACTGAAGTGGGGACAGGATTCAAGGAGGTGGAGTGGGTGCCGCTGGAGCACGAAGTGGGGCCTGGTGTCCCAGGAGGACCCGGGACTCCAAGACAAGGGCCATTTAGGGTTTGTGTTGATTTGGGGTGAGGGGCAGCATGTAAAAAGGGAGGCTCCAACAGCCCAGAATCAGGGGAGAAGCTCAGCATTTCCTTACCATCCGAACCCCGCCCGGCACGGTGCCCGCTCACTGCCCCGGCTACCTTCACGGTGACCTGGGAAGCAGATCTTATTACTCCCGTGTAGACCAGGTCCCGACTCCCTTCTCAACACGAAGACCCACTCAGAAGGCGCCTTCCCAGCCCTGCGGGGCTTGAGGGGAGTCTCTCGTGTAGGGGTCCCTGGGCGCCCACAGGCGACCTGGACCCTCCAGGGCGCTCGTCCTGGCCCCCTGCAGACCTGCCCCGCCCGCAGCTCAGCTGCCCGCGGTCGCGGTCGCCGCTTCCCTGGGTCCCTCTGCTCCTTCCGCCCCAGCAGCTCCAGGGCACCGCTGCCTAATCAGAGCAATGCACTGCTTTCCTGGCCTCCATGAGAGTCACTCGGGGTCCTCTTTAGGAGCCAGCCTTTGGAGGAACAGGATTCTTCTAGCTCGGGTGGGGAGGGAGGTGGGAGGGGGCTCTGGACCCGGGAGGGACACCCGTATGCCCACGGCTGATTCATTCTGATGCATGGCAAAAACCATCACAATATTGGAAGGTAATTATCCTCCAATTAAAACAAATACATTTTTTTAAAAATGAATTCTTCGGGCTAATTACTTCATACTCTTGCCCAGTCGCCAGCAAACAGAAGTTCAGAGAAATGAAGGATTTCTCGAGGTCCCAGACAGATACGCTTGCGAAAGATATGGCATCAGTGAAAAGAAGGGACGGACTCGGAACATGTGCTCAAGGAGAGGGGACCAGTTTATATGGCGTTTTGGAGAAGGGGTGGGAAAGAGTCAGTGCTTACCAGGGGCTCAGGATGGGGACGCTTTGACTACAAGGGGTAGCATGAGAATAAATATTTTTCAGGTTTTAAAAAGTTTTTTGACTGCTCCATAGTTGGATCTCAGTTTCCCCACCAGGGATTGAACCCCATCCCTGCATTAGAAGCGCAGGGTCGTAACCACTGGACCACCCTGGACGTCCCAAGAGAATTTTTTTAGGGGTGAGGAACCTGTTCTGTGTCCTGATAATGGTGATGGCCGCATCTCTATCCCTCTGTAAAACTCACCAAACTTCACACAAAAGTGAACTTTACTGTATATCAATATATAATGACAGGGAGGCCAACTGAGGGGTTACAGAATGGTCCAGAAGTAATGAGAAATTGAATACAGCAGAAGCAGGATAAAAAAGGGGGGCCCCTGGATGAGAGAGATTTCCGAGGTGGAATTCAGAAGGAGGGGACATACGTATGAAGAAGAGCCTCAGAGGTGCAGACATGTAGAGCAGGAGAGGACCTCCCAACAAAGATCTGCCTCCAGGAAAGCTCTACCTTACAGATGAGAAAACTGAGCTGAAAATGACTTGAGGGCTTGGGCTTTGTCTGGGTGGACGGTGATATCATTAACCAGACAGAACAGACACGGAAACAGTGGGTTCAAGGAGGAAGCTGATGAGTCCACTTGTGGATATTTTGAATTTGGAACATTGATGTCACCAACATTTCTTTTTTTAGTTTTCAGGAATTTGAAAACAAAACTGTTGGGTTTGGGCATTGAAAGCAATCTCTCGGCAATACCATTTCACAGTAGTTACAATAAAAAAAAAAGGAACTCATGACCGTAAAGTCCTACATGAAAATAGCACATTCGAGCAGTCTCAGTTTGTGAGCCTGTGAACAACAGTTATTCAAAAACGCAAATAGAGAATTGTCCTGATCCAATCTAGATTTTAGGCACATTCTCCATTAATGCATTTGTCCTTAACATGGCCATAATTTTTCTCCTTTTTAAATTTTTACTTGGAGGATAACTGCTTTACGATGTTGTGTTGGTTTCTGCAATACATCAACATGAATCAGCCACAGGTATACCTACGTTCCCAGCCTCCCCAGCCCCAGCCCATCCCACCCTCTAGGCTGTTGCAGAGCCTCCCGTGTCACACGGCAAACTCCCACTGCCTAATTAACCCATGGTAATGTATATGCTTCCACACTATATTTTTATAAATCCACACAATAGTTTTTTCTTCCTCATCCATAACACACAGTTGAAACTTTGAAAATCAGTTGCTTTCCACGGTACGGATGCCAAGACGTAATTCACCGCTGTTTATCTTTGCTTTTGCTTTCTGCTGTGTGCTGTGCTGTGCTTGTTAGCTCAGTCCTGTCCGACCGTTTGCGACCCCATGGACTGTAGCCCACGTGGCTCCTCTGTCCATGGGATTCTCCAGGCAAGAATACTAGAGTGGGTTGCCATGCCCTCCTCCAGGGGATCTTCCCAACCAAAGGATCGAACCCAGGTTTCCGGCATTGCGGGCAGATTTTTTACCATCTGAGCCACCAGGGGAACCCAAGAATACTGGAGTAGGTGGCCTATCCCTTCTCCAGGGGAACCTCCCGACCCAGGAATCGAACCTGCATTGCAGGTGGACTCTTTACCAGCTGAGCTACCAGGGAAGCCCTTTTGCTTTACAACATGTAGCAAATAACCAAAGGAAGATAAGCACAGACTAGCAAAAGTTTCAATACTACAGATAAGACTGAAATCTAGGGGACCTCTGTCCTTATTTCAGAACAATCTGCAAAATGACTTGATTTCCCGGTCAGGCAAGGAAAAGAAGTAGAGTTTTCAACATCCTTATGGCCACTGGGATGTAGCATCAATTTTAAGAATCAGATCCTCAAACCTGTAAACTACTAAGAAGGCCTAATGTTCGTGGAAGCCAAGTTTAATCACACAACAATGTATAATCACATTTACAATGACTGCTTCCTGTTTCTTCAAGAGCTGAGGAGCATGAATGCAAGGATGGTTTGTCTTAGGAAGAAGCTAGAGTGTAAGCACCTTCCGGGCAGGGATCTTAGCTCTTTGTTCAGATGTATCCACACGCTTAGCGCTAGAGCAGGTTCTGAATTTATGATTGTTGGAAGAATGGATGAATTTATGATTGTCGGAAGAATGGAAGAAGCAAGGAGAGAAGTGAACGGGTCTTCAATGAGAGATGGCAAAGCTACTATACCTCATTCACTCAGCAAATATGATTACAGGTAGGAGACTATTTTTAGGCAAAGTTGTGGATATAGAAATGCAGAAGATAGCAACGAGTTTATAAGCTCAGCAAGGAGGTGGAAAAAAGATGGCAAACATTTGTATATCAAAGCTACATCAGAGAGCATGTCACGGCGCTTTGAATGGAGTCACAACAGGGATTAGGAGGGGACAGAGATGTGGAAGCCAGCCAGGTCACCTTCTTCCAGGAGGTCTGAGCCATAGGGATGGAGACTTTCAGAAAACAAGTGAAAGCAGAGCCTTCTGGGATGCAAAAACAGCAAGAAAATATACCACCCAACGCAAAGAAGACGAGGTGGGTTTAAAGAGCAGGAAATCTTGTTCAGGAGTAGCAAAGGCTGCTGAGAGCTGAAAGCTGAAAATTCACCATTAGAAGTGAATTTTCTTAAAGAGTGGAATCCTTTATCTTGGAGGAGAGGAGGAGTCCTTTTTTGAAAAAAAAAAAGAAATTAGGAAGGAATTTTGATCAATTCTGTTATGAAGCTTAAGATAAACTGGAGTGAGGCGAAACTGAGGCAGGTTAACAGAACCGCCTGGCAGGAGTTAGGGGCTCAAGATGTGGGGAGAACCAGGGAACTCGGGAGTGAGTGAGCAGAAGCGGGAAGATACAGCCTCCACTGCACACGTGCAGCTTCCCTGGAGGCTCAGACAGTAACGAATCCGCCTGCAATGCAAGAGCCCCAGGTTCGATCCCTGGGTCGGGAAGAGGCTCTGGAGAAGGAAATGGCAACCCACTCCAGTATTCTTGCCTGGAGGATTCCATGGACAGCAGAGCCTGACGGGCTACAGTCCATGGGGCCACAGAGAGTCGGACATGACTGAGCGCCTAACGCTCCTACTCCTGCGCAGCTGGGAGACCAAGGGCACAGTGATCACGTGAAGAGACACTCACTGAGCCCAAGAAAGGTGGTGGAGGGACCTTGAGGAATTTAGTCCTGAATTCAGTGTTCTGATCACATGTAAAACGGGAACTGCCAACAGAAAATCAGGTGGAAAGATTCCTCAGGAAATAGCATATAAAGCAGAGCTGGAGTTTTCGGAAATGCCCATCTGAGAAGCAGCTGCCTGTGGTGACTTTCAAGCTGCTGGGATGGAGGTCACTCGCCAGAGAGTCAAGAAAAGGGAGAGACAGACTGACTGATGGACAGACAGAAGTGTGTCAAGGCTAGCGGTACTAAAGGACCTTCCAAACCACTTACTCAACAGATTCCCCAGAACACAAAGTGAATTCCTAAAACTCGTTTCTAACTTGAAATGAAACACCTCCCCACCTCATTCATAACAAAGGTGAGAGCTGCAGTCCTTCACAGCCGAAGCTCAGGCTAAGCTCCACTGCTGACATTTCGTTTGAGAGAGAGCGTGAGGGAAGGAGGGAAATACATCCCAGGGCTCTCTGGACATCTCTCCTCTCACGGTCTTCATTCCCGCTTCAGTCCGCAGGAAAAAAGGAATGCAGGGCTTCGAGCGCTATTTCTATTATTCGGTAGAAGGCAATGGAAACAGACAACCTGATTCATTTACTCTGCAGCAGCCCAGACACAAACCAAGAGAAGATCCGAGGACCGTGTGGGAAGCGTGTTTCTTTCCCCCTCCCACGGCCGTCCCGCCGTCTCTCTTCCCCAGCTCATTAGGAACACGTTTCAAACGCCCCAAAGACGTTGATAAAGCACTCGACATCTGCCACCTCCTCCACCACGGAAGATCGAGGCAGCTCAAGACCGAACCTTCCCACCTTCGCATGGAACAGAAGCCCGCCTTCTGCGCTCGGCACCCACAGCTGTTTGCCACGAATACAAAGAAGCCAGCCAGCCCAACCGGCCCTTTGAAGGTACGCCATCCTTTTCCTGTGGCCTACTTGAGCTGCAGATTGAAAAGTGCAAAAAAGCAAAAAAACTGGATAAGGTTTTCACACGAGTTACTTGGTAAGACAAAGCTGGTTTTCTTCCAGTGTCAAGTTCTTGGGGGCGTGTTTGCTGGGTTTCCATTCTTCTTTATTTGTTGAAAGAATCATTGAGTTGTTCCCCAAATGTATTATTATTTTGACTGGGCAGATGTAAGTTAGTGGTTACAAAAAGAAAATTCTACATTTTTCAAAAAGTCATCACTTTTCTTATCAAAGACAACATGGTGTTGATGGGAAAGTTAGCTGGTGGGGCAGCTACTGTCACACGGAGCGTGAAGCTCTCCAGCAGGTCACCCTGAGCGTGGACGCTGACGCCCATCAAGGGTCAACGGACTCACAGCCCTGCCCTGGGCACCACTCACAGAGAGTGAAACACACGGGGCCTTGACCCTCTCGGGAGGCTCCTCTGGGGCTCCGAAGGTAAAGAACCTGCCTGCAGCACAGAAGACCTGGTTTCGATCCCTGGGTCAGGAAGCTCCCAGGAGGAGGAAATGGCCACCCACTCCAGTACTCTTACCTGGGGAATCCATGGACAGAGGAGCCTGGTGGGCTACAGTCCATGAGGTCGCAAAGTGTCAGACGTGACTGAGCGACTTTCACTTTCACCCTCTTGGAGTTTGCAATTTAAATCAATACCTATCCCCCCATAAAGGTGCAAAGAAGGGCAGTTTCAACAGCACAAAGGCAAGCAAACAGTCCTAGAACTCATTAGTCCACATGGGACCATTTCTGTCCCACTAACAAAGTCCTAGGCTACTCATGACTGTTCTTTTTTCCCCTCGATGAAACAAACAAAACCGCTGCAAGCATTCTTCAGATACATTCCTTCCTCATGTGGGAAAGGTGGGCGATAACCTTGCTGAAACAGACACAGAGTCGAGCTTGTCTCTTCCTCCCATTCTTAGACGCCTAAACAAAGAGGTGAGTTTGTACAAGAGAAGAATCCATGGGCAGGAAGTTCAATCACAGTCCAAGAAGGCTCGCAGCCGCTCTAAAGCAGAGCTGAGCTCCCAGGAGAGCCCTGCTCTGTAAACTCGCGAGCTGACTTCATCCCGAGGGTGGGAGATGCAGGGTCGGACGAGACCTCGAGAGAGACTGAACATAGTCAAGCTGGTTCCAGTGAGTAAGCGTGGAGGGCGGTGTTTTACCAGAAAGACACAGAAACCTACAAAGCAGTGCATCTGGTTTTCAGAAAAATGCTGGAAGACTTGGCACAAAACTGAAAAAAAAAATTCATGTCCAATTCTTAAAAAGATGGACATGCCCAGGGTTGTTACTGTGCGTGTCAGTTTGCCAGGGCCACCCCGGTTTACCCTGACGTCTCAGAGTAATAATTCCTAACACCTTCTGTTCATTCTCACGAGTACCCCAGCTTGGACAAATTTTACGGTCTCCCTAGATATGAAAGAATGGCGATCTAACAGGTTGATGTGAACATGGACAGAAGAACACAATTTAGAAGATTCTAGCTAGCGCAGTGGATCTAATAAATAATCCAGCCTTCCTCTACTGACTTACACACACCATTCTGGGCTGGGAGCTGCAGTCTGATGGTAAAGGGGGGGCTCACACACAGAAGGCAAAGGCGTGACGCGTGGCCCCCAGCAGGTGCTCAGGACGGGGCAGCAGACAGAACGGTCTTTGAAAGAAGACGGAGCCATTTCCCCGGGGTCTCGAATGAATGGCTCTTCAGCCACAGGACGTGCCACTGCAGGTTGGCTTAAAGGTCTCGGTGATTCTGTGAGTGAAGCAGGTGTGTGCAGGTGGGGAGAGGGGCTGTTAGAAAAGTTTCCTGCTGCAGGAGTTTCCACCGAGGGAGACGCACCCTCACAGCGCGCGCGCACACACACACACACACACTCACACAAACAAGGAGGAGCCGGTGCCGGCAGGAGGCGCGCGGGCGCAGGCAGGGGCCGCGCAGGCCTCGGGCACCTCTGTCCTGCTGCGGGGGATGGGTGGTGTCAAGGGCAGCTCTCACCACCCCGGTGGTCTCTGGAGCCTCTCTGTGGCTGGGGGCACGCTCTGAGGAGAGCGGGGCGGCAGAGGATGACAGGGTCAGACAGCATCACCGACTCAGTGGACGTGAACCTGAGCAAACCCTGGGAGGCAGTGGGGAAGAGGGGACTGGGCGTGCTGCGGTCCGTGGGGCGCACCGAGCGACTGGCCGGAAACAGCAGCGCTCCGGTGGGGACGCTCCAAAAAGACCCCGTGAACACGCGACCCGCGCAGCGGCTGACCCCAGGCCTCCCCCCACGGCGGCCAAGCCGGACTCCGGGCGGCTGCCCCCCACCTCCGCCCTGCGGGGCGGTCCAGGAGCCACGGGGATGGAAGGAAGGGAGGTCGAGGTTCAGTCTTAGGAAATCAAAACACTTCTCTGGACAGCACTGCGCAGAATAAGAGGTTCTCTGAGCCACTGAACACCTTCAACCAAAACACACTCAAGCCTCAACATCAGCAGAGCTCTACTTCTCTTTTTTGGGGGCTGAGGAGGGAGGGTGGGGTGTTGCACAGAATAACAGTTTTCAGCGAAGGAAAACCCCACCGCACGGGTTGACACCTGCTTTCTCCCCTCTCCTCCCAGCTGAGCTCAGTCTTCACCAACAGCTCTTCAGGCGAAAGCCTCGGCAGGTTCAGAGATGAGAGTGACCGGGGAGAGAAACGCGTGTGCGTGTCGGCGGTGCAGCTGTGCGTGCGGGCTGTGAACAGGGGGTGCTCCAGGCAGAAGGAACAGGGGCTCAAAGGAGCCACAGCGAGGAGAGCGCGGCTGTGACCCTAGATGTTGGGAACACACACGCGCACGCTGGCACGGGGCCTGGGAAAGGTGAAGACAAGGACCCAGGGAGGTCCCCGGGGCCTTTTCTCCAGCCCCCACACAGGAAAACGGGATTGAACCGCAGCAAGGCCACCGGAACAGTCCCACTTCAAAATTTACAGGACGGTTTCAAAACGGGAAACGCTCTCATAGCTCACGTCAGCATATGGCAACCGTTCCTCACCAGGCTCCTGACCTTCGACAGGGACCAGTTATGAAACAGTTCAACTTTAGCCCTTTTTCAAGACGGAGCTGCCGGCCAACCAGAGATCGTCACATCCACACGTTTTAACCAGCCAAACCCAGCATCTCTGTGCCGTGTGATACCATGTGTGACGCTCAGAGCTGGCACGGCCGCAGCCTGTCATTCCTAAAACGCGAAGAGAATAATTCAGCGCCTTTTCTGTGATCACAGGGAATGCAATTAATACCCAGGCTGCCTCGGTATGTAGACGAAACCTTCTGCACACTGTTTGGTAGGGCTGCTGTCGGGGGCACCTCAGCCAATCTTTTCATTCCAACAGAAACCGTGCCAGGCTCCTCGGTGCTGGGCGGAGGAGACGAGGTGTGGGGGGGGGGTGGCTGGGCCCCCGCAGGGGCCTGGGCTCCCGGAGCGACGCTACCTCGGGTTTGGAGGGCTTTTGTCTCCCGCACCTACTAAAAGCAATTAAAACATAGTCTTTGAAAAGGCAAGGTGGTTAAATTCTTACAGTGTTCGTCTATGGCCCAGAAACTTTTTAAACTCACAGGAGGGTAGACAAGATAGTGTTAGACAGAGAACAGGAGTGATTTATTAAAGCCTGTGATCCATGTGGGAAAACAGCTACCTGAGACTCTCAAGATATGAGAGGAGAAATAATTATAAATCACAGAGAGTACGGGGAGTGGGAGAACAGAGAGAGCCAAGAAAGACAATTAAGTGGACGTGCTTTCAGCTGTTACACTGCAACACACGTGTACTGGCTGCAGCTTCAAGGCAACCCGGACCCCACCTCTGTCTCCTCTGGGGCCGCAAGAACAGTCCAGACCACCCATCACACTGACGCTTGCCATGGGTCTCAGGGGCCCCGAGTAGGTGAGACGAAAGGGAGAACAGCAGGAAAAACCAAAATCCTAAGTCATGGATTCCTTATTAATATAATCCCAGCTCATTCTCTGACCTTCAAACCTCAGAGGATCACAAAATTTTAGACGGACCCTCTAACCTAACTCCCTGGTTTGCAGATGATGTAACTGAAGCTCAGGAAAGAGTGTGAGTCGCCTGAAGAGCAGGTTGCGGAGGACCAGGAGGATACAGCCGAGACCCTCGGGTCTCAGGGCCCTGAACTCCGCGCTAACCTCACTGGCCACCCCGCCTCTTGGTCGTGACCCTGACAGCCGCTCTCTCCTTCCCCGGAAGTCTACCTCTCCATCCTTTGTCCATGTTGGGTGTGTGACACTGTGACACATAAAAAAGAGGCACTTGGCCGTGTCTCCAGTTCCGGCAGGCTTCCCAGCGGCTCAGTGGTAAAGAATCTGCATGCCAGTACAAGAAAGCAGGAGACGTGTGCTCAGTCCCTGGGCAGGGGGAAGATCCCCTGTAGGAGGAGATGGCAACCCACTCCGGTGTTCTTGCCTGGAGAATCCCATGGACAGAGGAGCCTGGTGGCTACAGTCCATGGGGTCGCACAGAGTCAGACGCGACTGAGGACAACCACCACAACGACCCGTCCCAGGCACAGAGCTCCAAAAATCCTCGTCACGCCCTGAGAGATGGGTGAGAGGAGCACCTGTGATGGTTTGTGGCCTCGTCCCCAGTTCCTAACCCTTGGAATCTCCAGTGACGAGTGTCCTCTGTGTGATAGTGAGATGTCTGGGGGCTGGGGGGTCCCTTCAGGATGGAGGCTGGTCAACCAGGAAGGCCAAGGCATGATTAGGGGGTTGGGACCCCAGACCTCCCGGGGAAAGCGGAGGAAGTGGAGATGGAGTTGATCACCAAGGGCCAGACACGGATGACATTAATCCATCATGTCTACACGATGAAATGGCCATAAGGCCCCTCCACTACAGGGTGCTGAGAGTTTCCAGGTGAGTGAGGATTTTGGGGGGCTGGCAGTTGGCATAGCCAGAGGGGGCACGGAGGTCCACGCTCCTCCTTCACATCCTGCTCCCCACGCAGCTCTTCCAAGCTGTACCCTTTATAACAAGCCAGCGACAGTAACAGAAGCACAGCCCTGAGGCCTGTGAGCCGTCCTAACAAATCAGCAAGCACGAGGAAGGGTTACAGGGACCCTTCAGTGGCCCACACCTCCAACTGGAATCGACAGTGGGGGCAGTCCTGAGGGGCCGAGCCCTTAAAGTGCGGGTGAACTGACACATGGGTGTGGGCGTGGGAACTGATGCGAACTCCAGGGAGTCAGTGTCCAAACTGAGCTGAAGTGTGAGACACCCAGCTGACGGCCAGGAATTTGGAGAACTGCTTGTGGGTGTCAGGAAAACCCCACACGTTTGCCATCAGAAGTGCTGGGAATAAAGCAACTCGGGTGTGAATTCTTGCATCTCAGCTCTCGCCTCTTCAGCCCAGGGTCCTGCTCTGTCCTCCATGCCAGACATCTGTCCTTCCATCCCACGAATGACCCCACTCAATCTCAGACTGTCTTGACAGGTGAGACACACCGACTCTGCTTCTTGCTACCAGGAGTCGAACATGACAGTGGTTGACTTCCAGCAGAAGGAAAGGTCCCCTTGTCATGACAACATGCCTTGACCCTCCCCTGCCCTTGACCTGATGGATACAAACATTCTACACGAGTCAATTCTTTCCACTGAACACCAGCTACAATCTCTGATTAAAGCATCATGTTGGGCTGTAGGACATGGCTGTGTCCGTTTACAGACACAGACTTAGTTACTTTAAATAGGACCTCATTCTACCATCTTGATATGGCAGATATTTCCATGGGTAATCTTCAGCTTATTTCTTACAGGCAGTGGACTGTAAGTCAAAAGTCTGAAATTATACTTGTGAGTGAAATTACCCTTGAAAAATATTCAACTACAAAATAAGTGTGGGCAGGCCTTACAATGGGATCAACTAGAACCCGGCTTTAACCTACTTGGTGAAGTTACCCAACATGACACGGAACCATCTGCCCTGCACACCATCTGCAGGCAAAGGAAAGGTCTTCCTGCCCTCCTCCATAATAATATCCAAATACGGGAATCAAAAGAGGGCCACACTGCGTAATAAACGGTTCGCAGTCTAGACCCATGCATCCAATAAAAATAAAATGTGGGCCCTATATGTCATTTTCAATTTACTAGTAGCCACACTGGATATATTTATTCCAACCAATATATCCAAAATATTATCATTTCAACACACAATTAACAGAAAAATGACTAATGAATAGCTTGCATTCATCTTTTAATACTAAGTCTTTGAAACCTACTGTGTATTTTACAGTCCAGCTGCATCGATCCCTGAGTTGGGAAGATCCCCTGGAGAAGGGAAAGGCTACCCCCTCCAGTATTCTGGCCTGGAGAATTCCATGCACCGTGTAGTCCATGGGGTTGCAAAGAGTTGGACACGACTGAGCGACGTTCACTTCCACCTTTTCTCACACGGCCTGGAGCCGCCATGCCTGGTGGTCCGCACTGGACCGTGTGGGATAGATTTCAGACTCAGGGCCACGCTGGCTGGTGCACGTGAGCCTCTGATCAGTGGTGAGCACAGTGCCTCGGAGTGAGTCGACGTGTGGGATGCCAAGTGCTGAGAGGTGGACTGGGGTGAGAGGGGCAGTAAAGGGCTTGAAAAGCCTGAGCGGACTCCAGGGGGCAATGACGGTCAGGGAAGCCTGGCACGTTGCAAGTCACGGGGTCGCAACGAGTTGCACACAACTTAGCAACTGAACAACAACAACAACAAAAGCCATCAGTCTCTGCTGAACTGTTCCTGTTCTCACAACATGGAAACCCTGGTCTCAGGAGCCAGAAGAGACACTGCTGCTCAGGAGGAAAGGCCAGCGAGGTCTCCACGGAGCTCCGAGCTCTTCCTGCCTAAGGCATCCTGAACCAGCCTCACTGCGGACCTGGCCTCTGAAGTGGCTGCTGCTAACTGCCCAAGAGAGGCTGAAAACAGACCAGCACTTAGCCCGGGGTCCTGTATCCCTGCGAAACCATTTGCATTCTGTTAAGCAGATCTGCGTAAGGTTGGAGCCAAGGGAACCTGGCGGGTTTCCAGGCTGCACTATCCCTCTGGGCTGTGATGGCCACTACTGTTGGTCCTCGGTTATGAGGGCGAGAGAGCAAGAGAGACACCCCCCAGTTAGAATCAGCATCGAAACCGAACCCTTCCCCACACTGACATGAAAATCAGTGTCCTCTGGGGTAAACGTAAAGGAACTCGGAGATGTGATCTGACCGCCACCTCCTTCGTTATGACAAGAGTTTATTTTCCATGACTCTGACCTTTGCCTGCAAACACAGCCCCCCGGGGGGGGGGGGCTGCACGGATCCAGGCAGGTGCACGCCCACCTGAACGCTGTGGGCCCCCAGGGAAACCAAAGTCACCCCCCTTCCTCCCGGAAGAGCACAGGCTGCCGCCCCGGGGGCACCGCTGACCCCCACGGCCCCTCCGGGCGGCAGCCTGTGTGTGAAGCATGCTTGAGGTAAAGGGGGACTACTCGGGGGGGGCGCACCCCACTCCCTGTCTCTTCCTCTGGGACCAAGGGGTCCGACTGCAGATGGCGAGTGAGCAACGTAAGTGACGCCACCGGGCAGGCGAGTGTCAAGGGGAAAACATGAAGAAAACTGTTCGATGCTGTTCAACACTTTTGTGATTTTATTTTCGCTGCCTATCTCTTTCTAGGACGATTTCCCAGAGAAATTCCAGTTTCATTACCAAAGCGGTTTCTTACGCCAGGGAAAAGACTGTGCCGCTGTGATTACTGCATTGTCTCTACTAAGGTCATCTCAGACGGTGCGTCTACGGGAGGCAAATGGTTTCCTCAGCAGGCTTCTCTGCATCCGGCCGCAGGTTAGGTTTGCCCCGAGTCATCTCTTCTGGGGCCTCAAGAGAAGCAGCTTTCGGGAGACTGTGGAAGGAGGGGAGAGGTCATGAAGGGCACCTAACCCCAGCTCACCAACGGCCGGGAGAAACAGACGTGTTCATGCGGACAGAACATCAGGAAGCGTCCACTCTTCGGGCGCCCTAGGAACCTCTACTTTATCACGAGCACAGCTGGGTGCCGCCTGAAGGCTGTAGTCCCGCTCGGACGTCCCCACGGGCAATTGTCCGTGCCACTGGCGAGACAGCTGGCATTTACTGGCACCCACTCTGTGCTGGCCCCAGAGTGTTCAGTGATGGTCAAACGGCATCCAAAGTCCTCAACTCCTATGAATTTCGCTGATTCTACCTTTTTGGGGAGACACTGCATGCGTGGTAGGTGGGATCTTAGTTCCCCAACCAGGGATCAAACCTGCAGTGGAAGCATGGAGTCTAAAGCCCTGGACCGCCAGGAAGTCTCTGATTCTGCCTTTGAAATGCCTACATGGTTGTCCCATCTCAGTGGGAAGAGGGGGCAGGTGTGCAGGGGAGGGTGCCCAGCTGCACTCCAAGAAGGACCCCTGCCCCATCGTCCATCCCACTCCATGCTGCCCCCCTAACACACACAC
The DNA here is from genome assembly GCA_024291935.2 of Okapia johnstoni. Taxonomy (NCBI): domain Eukaryota; kingdom Metazoa; phylum Chordata; class Mammalia; order Artiodactyla; family Giraffidae; genus Okapia; species Okapia johnstoni. Next base: position 129,009,292 of record CM044309.1, read on the forward strand.
ACATACACACACACACAAACACACCACCATCCCTGCTAGAAACCTTCACCAGATCTCCACTGCATGAAGAATCAAATCCGAATTCTCTACAGAGACATTCAGGGCCTTGAAGAGTCAGCCTCACTGTGCCCTCAGCTTCATCTTCTTCCTTCAGCCCGTAACCCCCACATGCTGGTCAGGCTGACCTCTGTACCACTGTCAAGCTTGGCAGACCCTTCTCGTACTCTGTTAATGCGTACATGGTAGCCTTTCCCATTGTCCATGGGACAAGCTCCTACTCATCATTCAAGACCCAGGCCAAACGGCTCATCCTCTGAGAAGCCACCTTAACTTTCTCAGGAAACAATTCACTGGACTGTCATTTATTTGTGTGACTGTCTTCCCTGGAGACTGCCCTCCATGAGGCCAGAGGTCACGTCCAGACCCCTAGCAGGCACAGAGAGCGTGAAATGAACAAAGGGCCACATTTCCTTGTAGGATGGTTTCAGATTGAGGACTTCCCAGGCGGCACGGGTGGTAAAGAATCCACCTGCCAATGCAGGAGACTCAAGAGACACGGGTTCAATCTCTGGGCAGGGAAGATCCACTGGAGGAGGAAATGGCAACCCACTCCAGTATTCTTGTCTGGAAAATCCCATGGACAGAGGAGCCTGGCAGGCTGCATCCATGGGGTCACAAAGATTCAGACACGCACGCATTTCAGATTGAAGTCAGGAGTCAGATGCTCAGAGTTCAGGCATTGACTATAAAGTAGCTCCTCACACGAGCTACTCTGTGTCACGTGGCTATTCTAAATATGCCAGCAATGTAATGTGTGCACAGAGGGGAAAATTAAGATGGAGCGAAACAGCAAAAACTCCCTCAGAAGTTACAACAGTCATATCCACTTGAATTGAGTTCCTACTAATTCTCCACTCAGAAAAATGAGGTAGGAGAAGAAAAGGAATACGGCAGGTAAATACAAGTCCTTTAAGGTCTTTCAGTCTTTTTAAATTTTTTTTTACACTATTACTGCTTTCCTTCCTCTCTTTCACTCTCTGGAATGAATCATTTCACTTAAGTGGATTTTTCAAATGACTGAAGCCTAAACTTGGAAAAAAAAAAAAAACATTCAGAATGGAGATACTTCTGCAACGTGTTCCCCTTCCCCTGAACTCTTCAACTCTTCCTATGGAAACGAAGCCGGAGTTGATGAGTCAGCAGCATCCTCAGGAGGAAGACCGCCCCACTCACACCCCACTGATAACCTCAGGGGCGGCCAAGATCTTCATTACCGCCTGCCCCACACAGAGGAGCCTCACATGGCCGTGTTTTTTAGTTCCTGGGCTAATCTTAATAGCATTTTTATCTTGTTCCTTGCAATCAGACTCTTAGAAATAATTTTTCAATAATTTGCTGGCCTCCTCTGCCAACTCAGTACTAATTAACTATATCCACTGTGTCTACTGGCTGGGAAAAAATGATAACTAACCTTGAGAGAAGATGTATTTTTAATTTAATTGGGTGGAAAATTATTCAACCTTAAAAAGAAATGAAATTCCCACCCATGCTGCAACATAGATGAAGCTTGAAAACATTACATTAAGCAAAATAAACCAGACACAAACGGACAAGTATTGTATGATTCCTCTTAGCTGAGATACCTAGAGTGGTCAAGTTCATAGACAGAACCTTAGGTGGTGGCTCCCTGTGCCTATGGGGAGGAGGGCGTTCAAGGTGACGAAGAAGTTCTGGGCGTGGATGACGGTCCAGCTCAAAATTGTTTCTATGGCAATAATGGTTATGATTTATATAGTGCTAACTGTGTTATCAGGCACTACTATAGGGGCTTTGCCAGTATTCCTTGTTAGTTGTCTCGACAGCCCCTAGAGCTAAATACTATTTATATCTCCCTAGCCACCAGGCTCCTCCCTCCATGGGATCCTCCAGGCAAAAAAACTGGAGTGGGTTGCCATTCCTTTCTCCAGAGGATCTTCTCGACCCAGGGATCGAACTCAGGTCTCCTGCGCTGCGGGTAGATTCTTCACCGTCTGAGTCACCGGGGAAACCCCAGATGATGGTGTGAACGTGCTCATTAGAGCACTGAACCATGCACAGAAAGGACTAGAATGTAAACTTTAGTTACGTATGCTCATCACTAGATACACACACACACGTACAGATACATAATATAGATATGTGTGTATTTTAAAGCAAACCTCTTAAGACTGATGGCCACGCTTTTATGAGTGATGGTGACCTTTAATTTAGCACGAGCTTTGTGACATCCCTCTGCAAGACAGGGGTCGGAATTACTTCCTCGTTCCTAGTCGGGCTGAGGATCATCAGAATCGCCCAAACAGAGGTCTCTTAAGGCGTGAATGGTGTCTGCAGTCCCACAGGCCTTGTGCTCATGAGGGACAATACCGGTGACAAAGCGGTGCTCCCCCATCCCTGTGGGCACCATGGATGATCCCAGGGAGAGCTGGGGCAGAGGAGACCAGGAAGCCCATCTGGGACACAGACTCCAAACCCTTCTCTCATCCTGAGGTCCAGCCAGACAACCCCAGGGTCACATCCTTAGTCACGAACAGAACAAAGATCCCAAATATCTGAAGTCACTGGGACTTTTAAGGATTTGTAAAAGAACACATAGGCAGCCTTTTAAATATTATACTGTTGGGTTATAGCTTATAAATGAAACATTTTAGGTTATATTGGAACAATAATTTGAAAGCAGTCTGGTCCATAAAAGAGAGAGGGTGTATCTTGCAGTGTGTTCAGTTTGGCAAACAGAGAACCCAGGGCTTAGAGGGTTGGATGTTGAACTCTGTCTCACTTCATGAAAGGTTACTATTGTCCCTCTGCCTGAATAATAATTCGCCTTCCCTTTTTGCTTCCTTATGAAATATCATGAAGGTCTACTCTAAAAGTTATATTGTGCTGTGCCTGGGAGAAATGCTTGCAATGTTTAAATTCATATTTGCTTTATTAAGCAAACCTCTTAAAATAGTCCTTTTCTTTCCCTCTTGAATTTGAGTGACTTCACTCTGCACATGAACCTAAAATTAAATATTCCATCTCTATGTGTTTAATAACATCAAGAGACATAACAATTAATGAGATTATGGGGGGGGGGGGGTGGAGAGAGTTTCATAAGGAGCCGAGTAAGAGTTTCCTATCTTGTCAGAATTTGGTGTTTTAGTTTCTTTTAAAAAATAGTTTCCTGGCCCATGGGACACTCCCTGAGCCCTGAGACCAACGCAGCATCCTGTTCAAATGTTATGATGGAAACACTGTGCTATTCTAGGCCAAATGTATCCAAATTACACCAAGGAAGATGGAAAGAACTATCTCTTGATGCACCACAGTTGCTGAAGGTGGGTTTGTTTATGAGTAGAATAAAATTTACAGCTAAATATAAAAACAGATGCATCGTCATCTTGTAAAGGGTAGTAACATGTCATTCCAACTCTGGACTCTCGGAAAAAACACGAAGGTCACGCCTAGAATAAGAGCAGTGAAGGGCCGAGGGTCAAACCAGGGGTAAAGCCGCAGACTTGTCCCTGTTTTGATGAAGGCGTTAGGCAGGTTACAATTGGACAGTGAGATCATTTCTCTCGAACCAGGAAAGCACTGTGGGTTTGTTATTCCAACACACACACACACACACACACACACACGCTGACCCCGGGAAGGGTTTCTGAATCAGGTGTCTGGTCTGGGTATGAAACAGTGATTACTACATATTTTTCAAAGGCTATTTATACAGACTATTGGAGCCAAACACTTTGGCTCTCTGAAACACTTTGTTTCTCTGTGTGTGTGTCTCTCTCTTTTCTTTTTAACTCTAAAAGAACTTTACAAGTCCATAGAGTGAAAGATTTCACCTCCTAGTTACTGAAATAAAGACGGCTAACTGGCTTCCTAAAAAGATGCAAAAGAAACCAAAAAGTCACATGCATCAAATTGTTATTTTTCATAGATTTCTGTTTTTAGATTTAAAAAAATTTCCTTGGGGAGGGAGGTGGGAGGGGGGTTCAGGATGGGGAACACATGTAAACCCATGGCTGATTCATGTCAATGTATGGCAAAAACCACTACAAGATTGTAAAGTAATCAGCCCCCAACTAAAATAAATAAATTTATTTAAAAAAAAAGAAAATTTCCTGACGTTTCAGAGGCTATCTATGACCACTTGGATGGCCTAAAAAAGGATCTGGTTTTGCCTCTTACTAGGCAGTGACTTGATTTTGCAGAACCTCTGTTTCCTCATCTATAATTCTACTTCCTACCCTCAGAGGGGAGGTTACTGGGGTTAAATAATCTTCTATCCATAAAGGTGTTAAACTCAGAGTCTGGCACGTGTTGAGGCCCCATTAATATCAGTTTCCTTCCTTCCTCCCGACTCTCACTGCCTGAGGCCAGTGACCAATGTGGTGGGAATGGCGCTGCGGGATGTGGCAGGATCGGCAGGGGTAACGGGAAAGCGCTCCAAGCACTGAGCCAACAACAGGAGCTCCGGGGTTTCCCTGGGGTCCGACGGCCAGGGGTCCGCTTCCCAGTGAAGGGGGCACGGGTCTGTGCCCTGGCTGGGAAACTGAGATCTCACGTGCAATGTAACATGGCCAAAAAATAAAAATAAATTTAAAAGATAGCAGGTCTTTTTTAATCCTGTATTGATCATAGCAACCCATTTTAAACTCTTACGCAGGCTGTATTATACTGACATAGACATACAGATATATAGATACATATTCACTTTAAGATAGAACACCATGTTCTCAGCTGTTAATTTTTAAAAAGTCATTCAGGAAAAAGAAGCTGTGGTACGTACATAAATGGAATATTACTCGGCCGTTAAAAATAATGAAAGCATGTCATTTGCCACAACATGGATGGAACTAGAGATTGTCATACTGAGTAAAGTCAGACAGAGGAGGAGAAATAGCACAGATATCCCCTATATGCAGAGCATAAAAATAAACATACAGACGAACTCATTTACAAAAAACAGCAACAGGCCCACAGACATAGGGAACGAATTCACGGCTGCCAGCAGGCAAGGACGGATGCAAGAGATAATTAGGGAGACTGGGTCACCAGCGAGGGCCCACTGTGGAGCGCAGGGACCTGGCTCAGTGTCGCGTGGCAGCCTGGATGGGGGAGCTTAGAGGAGGAGGGACACACGCTTCTGTATAGCTGAGTCCCTTTGCCGTCCACCTGAAACTACCACAGCATTGTTAATCGGCTACACTTCAACAGAATATAAGAAATTTTTAAAAGCTGAAAAGCCACTCAACCTCCTCTGGGTAGATCACAATACTACTGGAAAAACCTCAAGAACACAAGACATTAAATTGCCCCATCGGCACTCCTGTACCTAATGCCCCTCTTTTTCCTTTGCTGTAGCCTCAATATTATGTTGTTAACTCCTTGCCTGTTCACTGTTCTGCCTTCCCCCAATGCTGGATTCACAGCGGGATGAGAGACAGGCCCTGGCTGTCGTGATTTCTGTTACAGGCACTCTTGCAATTATTCATTGAATGAACAAAGTCGAACTAAAGTACAATCCATGTGCCCTAAGGAACTCAGGAAATTCTACTGATCAAAGCACCATCACTGTTTCAGTTCAAAAAACCCTTCACTCACCAAATTTATGTTGGTTCCCTAAAGACAGAAGCCTGATCTTAAAAGTAAATACATAGATTGCTAGCCAGGTGCCAATCAGCAGCGATCATTAACGTTCATATCATCCCACCTGCCCCTGCTGCGAGGGGCTGTCTTCCAGAACCCTCACATGGAGTTTCAGCAAATCCTCACATTCACCGTGTTACCGACCCCTGAGAAGGTGTTTCAAGGTCAAGCGCGCCCGGCTCAAGAGCGTCCTGTGGCAAACATGAGATGTCTCTCTGCCGTTAACACAAAACACATCTCAAAAGGACCTGAAATGTTGAGACTACATTTACATTTTCCTGAAAGTGCTTGAGATAAAGAGCAGCAGAGGATACTGTTTTCCAAAATTAGATACACTTGTTTATGTTTCTCTTAAGGAACCTGGTGTCCTTATGAAAACAGACCCCGGGAAGCAGCGCAGTGAGAAGCATCCCCTGGGCGCTGAGTTGCACTGAATTCCCGCTTCTCTGGACTTACTGGCTCTCCGGTAGCTTTGTGAGTCCAAGTTTTCTCTCCATATGCGAATAAACAAGTAATAAACAGGGTGTGGGAGGGAAAGGCAAAGACAAGGGGGAACATACCCCCGCCGTGCCTAGAGTTTTGTGAAGGTGAAATGGGCCAACAGATGCGAAATTCCTTTGGAAACTTTAAAATCCTCCATCAAGGCAAGAGACCACCGTTGTAATGTCTTCCCCTGGAAACACAACTCTATGAAACCTGCCTTTCCTAATTGAATTCTTTCTTCAAATACACCTTTAGTAACTGACTGTTAAGAGAGCCTCCGCCGGTCACTGACAGCACCGGCCTACTTACCCGAGTGGGGCCAGGGCAATTTTTCTAGAATAAACCCCTCCGCAGCGCCTGTCCTGGGAAGACCTCCCGGACTCGGATAAACGCCCCGACGAGGGGGGGGGACGTCTCCAGCCCCAGCACCCCGCCTGCGCGCCTGCAGTTGCTGTTGAATGAACTCCACCCCCTCGACTCCAGCTCCCACCTCTCCAAGCTAGCCTACAGCGTGCAGTCAACTCAAAAAAAAAAAGAGTAGGATAAGGGATAACCCATTTCTTGCTCTGTCTGCTTCAATTGCAGGATCATACGCACACTCTTTTACCGGAAAACACAGAGATGCGAGTGGGCCCATTCTAATACAAATAAGGACATACTTTTCAACTTCATGATGAGCCAAACAGGTAGAGACATTTGAAGGAAGAGTCAAGTGTCTCAACTTGTACTAAATTTCCCCAAAGTCTCCACATTTGCAAACCACTAATTTACTCATTGGCCATGCCCTTTCAATAGTCCCTACAAAAGGTATTTTCAAATTCCATTTGACATGTACTTTCATCAGTTAATTTTTAATTGAGCCAAATATTAAGTGCTCACATTAACCAGACAAAGCGTGTTTAGCTGCTGATTTGCAGTGACAGCTTGTGTTATTCTCACACACAGGCCATGCATGAAATAGAAAACTAATAACCCCTTAAGTGTATCCTCCAAGTATCATTTATGGGAAAGAAAACTACATTCAAAGGAAACTTGTGCAATGGCTGTCATTCTCCCCCCTGAGCCGCAAGCTGTTAAAAGCAGGGAAGCTCAGTTTCTCACGGAGCCGGAGGAGCTCAGACCGCACCGTCACTGGATGGGCTCGTTAGGAGGGGATGTGGCAGCAGCTGAGGGGACAGACACTCTGGAGAACCGGCCAATTATCTGGGTGTCCTTTACAATCTGAAGTTTCTGAACTCACCCACAGATAAGCCACTTGAAGAGGGCCTGGTAGTGGTGACACAAGGCACAGATGGCCTCGGAAGAAATGAGGGGGGAGAAGGGAAGACGGGGGGAGCATTCGCTTGCGGTTTCATTCATGGGGACAGGTCTCTAAGCTGACACATCCCTCTTTTGAAAAGGCCCCTGGAGAAGCATGGTCAAGCTTCATTACAAGTAAACAAATCACACGCTCTTTCTCCAACAGATGACGAATGATGAGCAACGATGCTTTTGAGTCTGTTTCATGCCAAGGAACGAGGATTCTAAACATGCAAATTCCACCAGTTCTTAGAAACCACAGAGGCTGTGATGTTTGCTTCAAGCAGAACAGAGAGCCGAGCCCCAGGCTGCCAGGCCAGCGGTTTGCTCCCTGCCACCCTTGGTGGTTTTCTTGGTGGTCCGAGTCTAGGGAAATGAAATCCCGGGTTCTCTTTCCTCTGGGAACACTGAGCTGTACTGACTCCCACCTTCCATTGGATGCTTGTTTTCAGGGGAGAAGAACTAGCAGACCACTTACCCTTGTGACATTTATGCTATAGTTCTTTCATACTTGAGCTACAACGTTAATAAGAAAGGAAAAACCACTTTGTCCCCACCGTGAGAACCATGCAGGAGTCCTCTTTCTTTAATGGCAAGATAATGAAAATAATCTTAGACTTCAAGACTGTCTGAATTGGGTCTGAGACATAGAACAGCAGAATTGAGAGCAACTATGCAGATATATATATAGGGCTTCCCTGGCGGTGCAGACAATAAATAATCCGCCTGCAGTGCAGGAGACGCGGTTTCGATCCCTGGGTCTGGAAGGTCCCCTGGAGAAGAGCAAGGCAATCCACTCCCGTATGCTTGCCTGGAGAATCCCCAAGGACAGAGGAGCCTGGCGGGCTACAGTTCATGGGGTGGCAAAGAGTTGGACACGACTGAGTGACTGACACATGCACATATACACAGACCATGTGCACGGATTTTTTGTATAAATAGATACAATGAGGCAACTGAAGGGCTAGTCTCTAATATTAGCATTAAGGACTTTTATGAAAGTTGAATGCTTAATATAAAGCAAAATCTAGAAGATTTCTTTTCAGGTATGAATGACATACTTTTTCAATTCAATGATGGATGAAATTAAAACACTTGGTATTTTTCTTCATTTCGTGCCACTAAACCTCAACAGATCAGTGGGACGGGACATTTGGAACACATTTTGTTGTTGTTCAGTTGCTCAGTCGTGTCCGACTCTGACACCATAGACTGCAGCGCATTAGGCCCCCCTGTCCTTCACCATCTCCGGCAGTTTGCTTGAACTCATGTCCATTGAGTCAGTGATGCCATCCAGCCATCTCATCCTCTGTCGTCCCCTTCCCCTCCTGCCCTCAATCTTTCCCAGCATCAGGGTCTTTTCCAGTGAATTGGCTCTTCTCATCAGGTGGCCAAAGTATTGGAGCTTCAGCATCAGCACCATAGTAGCACATACGTCCCTCTGGTGGGACCCCATGGAGCAGGCCACGCGTCCTTACGTAACAGGCAGGGGCGTGAGCCCTGAGGGGCAGTTTCGCAGCCGAAGCACCTCTATCCGACTTCCCTGGTGGTCCAGTGGATAAGAATCCGCCAGCCAGGGCGGGGACACCGCTTTGATCCCCGGTCCAGGAAGATCCCACAGGCCGTGGAGCAGCTGAGCCTGTGTGCCAACAACTACTGAGCCTGTGCTCCAGAGCCTGGGAACCACAGAAAGGGAGGCCGCTGCCACGAGAAGCCCCAACAGCACAATGAAAAGCAGCCCCTGTTAGACGCTACTAGAGAAAAGCCTGCACAAAGCAATCAAGACCCAACGGACCCAAAAGTAAAATAAATAAAAATTATATTAAAAAATTGCCTCTGCCACAATCCATTTATTCAATCAACAGTCACTGCGTGCACCTATTATCTGCTATGCTGGGTGCAGCTTCAATGTGGTAGGAGGACTCTTTCTTTTCTTTTCTGGGGGGGGCTGTGTTGCGAGGCATGTCGGAACTTAGTTCCCCAACCAGGGACTGAATCCACGCGCCCTGCAGTGGAAGCTCAGAGTCTTAGCCACTGGCCCGCCGGGCAAGTCCCAGGACTATTTTATTAAGTGAGAAAGTGCCAGTGAAGGAGAACGCCTTGACTGTAAGGCCCTACAAAGGGAGGGTGCTGTTGGGAAGCTGGAGTGACACTGATCTGACTCAGTGAATTACCTTTTCAGTAGGCAAACCAGCAGTGGGGAGCCAAGCTCTGCAGAGTGAAACTTCAAGGGGAACACCTCCATTCAAGCCCTGCATGCCTACAGAGGACTTTGGGGGAAAGGTGGTGTGGAAACAGCAGTAACAAAAGAAGGTAGAACCAGCAGGGGAAGGCAGGACCATATTGGGAAATGAAGAAGGGAAACGGGTAATCAACAGGGATTGGGAAAAGGCAGAGCGTACTCCAGCCTCAGCGTCTCTCTCGAGCTCCAGATCCTTAAGACCCACTTGGGCATCCTACGGGTGGGGAGCAGGGGGCTTCCCAGGCGGCTCAGTGATAAAGAATCCGCCTGCAGTGCAAGAGACAGAGGTTCGATCCCTGGGTCGAGAAGATCCCCTGGAGGAGGGAATGGCTACCCACTCTAGTACTCTTGCCTGGAGAATCCCATGGACTGAGGAGCCTGGGGGGCTGCAGTCCATGGGGTCACAAAGAGTTGGACACGACTGAGCGATGACGATTCTATTAGGAGCTCAAGTTGAAACTGTCCAAAATTAACTCCATCACATTTATCCCACCAAACAGTCACGTTGTTATCACTCCTTGCTCTCTTAAGGACCACATCCTTCTGGGAGACAGCCTGGATTTGAACTCACGCCTCCGCTTCCTTCCCTGCGTCCCTCCTCGTGTTCGGTCACGTTCGATCCCCTCTGGCTGGTCCTATTATATTTACAATTGTATTAGAAAACAGCTCCAAGCCACCTGTAAAAATTTTCAGTGTTAAAAAGAGAGAGGTCAAGAAAGACAATCCTGGCAGGAATTCATAAAGAAAATGGGAGGAGATAGTCCTGAAATTTAGACTTAGAGGTGTCAGCGAACATCCTTTATAGATCTTTTTCCCTCAAGAAATAAAATATCAATATCTAAATATGATGATATAATGATGCAATTAATTTTATTCCTATGCTAATTGTAAGGAGGCACTGACCTAAGAGGACTAAGTACTTATCCCATATACTCTTCAAAAATTCTATTTCAAAGGTAATACATAGGTATGACATTCATTGTGCTTCAAGCAAAAGAAGTCTGAGCATTGGTGAAGGAGAGTTGGAAAAAGTCAAGAGACGACAACCCGCAGCGTTGATGCCTGGTCCGGCACTCCAAGCACTAAAAGTCATCAACTCTCCATATTCTTTTGCAGCTTAAGAAAAGACAGTTTATGTGGCGCGATCTCTGAAATTCTGAAGGCAAAACAAGGAGCAGAATGGAAATATCAGGGAACTTTCTCACAGAACCTGGTCCATCGCCTGAGAAAATCAGCCAAGTAGCCCTTAGTGCGTTTGTAACTGCTACCAACGGCCACGCCAGCACGGCAGGGAGATTCCCTTTCTAACGTGTTTAAGAGGGCGTTTGGGGAAGTAGGCTTCAGTAGAAGCTGTTTTAGCTGCGTTGAGTTAGTGAAACTTCATCTCAGGCTAGAGTATCAGCCCCACTCGACTCTCCCACTGCAGAGATCAGAGCCAGCAGACTCTTCCAGCAGGTCCTAGCTTTTTCCTGCACACGGTTGGAATTTATGGTCTCTGGAGGGAAAGCCATCATATCTGATCACAGAATTTTTCCTTGCCTGGCTGCTTGTGGCGAGAATGCAGACAGGGTTCAGATATTCCAGCCTGGACAGACCCCTTTCCTGCCCATCTCGCTTGCGATCCAGACACAATGCTCTTTCCTTCAGGTGAGCCCACCCTTCACGTGTTAAGAGGCTCACAAGGAGTCGACCCTGCAGGTCCCCCTGCGCTGGGATGATGGGCAGGCAGGGGTAAGTGATGGAGGCTGGTGCAGGGTGCGGGGCGGGGGGTTGGGGGGGGCGGGTAGGTCCTGATGAGAAAGCCCACGTGGCTCTGGAGCAAGAGAAGCAAACACCCCATCATCAGGCTCGCTGAAGGACAGCTGGGTTTATCTTTTGTCTGGCAAATAAAGAGCAGAGGAATCATGTTGGCACTACAGAATTGAGCAGATCAGAACAAGCAGCAATCTACAAAAACACTTTTAGAAACGAAAATGGCTTTGTCGTGATTTCAAAAGTTTTACAACCTTCATTAAAGGAACAGGACCACGAATAAAAGACGTTAGATGGTAAACACCTGCTCTTCAGGAACACAAATGTCACAGCGGACTAGGAACTTCTGTATGTAGAGTTTTGGAAGAGAAGCCTCTTAACAAACAGAAATAGGACTAGAACTTAAAACCAAACCAAAACAAAAGCTTTTATTTTCATCTCTCCCCTGTTTTGGCTCAGATCGACTCTGACTTTTCTGCATACCAGAACGATTTAAGAAAGATAGTTCTTCAAATTAATCTATTCTAACCATCTTCATCAGAGCTTGATTGTCTCTTACGGAAAAAGAATTATTGAAATATTTTAAAAACTGCAGACTAGTGTTTATTAAGTCTTCATAATACGTACAAACAGCGCCTAATGGGTAAATATTTAACAAGGGAACTCCCCTTGCCTTTCAGTTCTCTTAAGCACATGTCTGTGTAACACAGTATTTTTTTAAATTATCTATATTTCTCTCCTAGTTAAATCAGGCCTAATGCACATATGAATAGCCATATGGTTAGAAATAACTTTTTCAGACAAATACTGAAGTGTATGCAAAATAATACACACTTCGCTTTTTTTCCCCCTCTAAATCTGAGAGTTTAGAATCATCTCATCGGGCTGGGTGGCAACAGAATTCATGACATCTCCAGCCCCGGCCTGATGGCATGCAGGACAGGGAAACGCAATCCTCCCTGGAGCCCCAACCTAACCCAGCACCAGGCACAGAGAAGACTCGCCCCCGACTTGACCCCGCACCGGGCACAGAGAAGACGCACAGTCAGGTCTGCTGAACAATGATCTCCATCCTCAGCTAACTTTAATCCTTAATCCTGTTTCAACCTCAAGCACTGACTTGGTTTGAATCTAACCAAGAGGGACGAAAGAAGAGCCCCGTGCTGGACTCACTTCTCCAAGTGGTCCCCTTTATGGGGCTAGGGGAAAGGGGGACCAGTGTGCGAGGTTACCGCTATACCTGAATCAGGTGCTATTAAATTACTTTAAAAAGGTTTAACAGAACCTTTGAACCTCAAATACAATATATCTCTGGGGGTAGAAAAAACCTTTTTACTCGTACACTACAAAGACAGTGTTGTTTTTCTAGCACAAATGCTGCAATACAGCTGAAATACTGCTCCTGCGAAGACACGATGGATGACCTCAGAAATGGGTGTGGGAGTGTGCTGAGTGGGAGATTGCTATTCATACACACAGTACCCACACACCTGCTTTATGAGTGGGTTTATCAGCCTCCAAAAAGCTGACTAGGACTGGGAGGAAAGATAAACTATAAGAGTTTGGCTTAAAAAGAAAAAATCTGTGGCCTTCTGTTACCTGGTGTACTGTGTGGCCTAATGACATTTAGCAATTCTGAAATGTACCAGCTCAGCTAAGGATTGCTGCAAAGATCAACCCGTTCCCACTAGAAAGCACAGCGAAAAGTTAACAGGATGCACAGAAGAAAACCATGTTTTCAACCGACATTAAACAGCAACAAAGGCCCTAAAACAGAAAAGAGAACTGAGTGAACTGTCAGATTTTACAAAAGTCCCCAAGTGTGATTGCTCAACAGCACATGACTGCAAACTCTAGGAGCCATAATGTATCTTTTTTCCACAAAATAAATTATTGAAAGGGGTCATATGATTCTTCGCAGGCAGAAAGATGCTCTTTCCCAAGGAAAGTCCATCATTAAATATGTTATTTAAGATCATCTTCGGGCTATTTTTAATCCCATCCTTGTGCTGCCAAAACTCGCCTTAAGCAGCTAACGCTCAGCCACTAGAAGAACGGTGTCTTCTCATGTATTTCGTACACTGGCCTGAGAACGGTCTTGCTTTCCAGTTAATCAAGCGTTTGAGTGGATGTGGACCATGGACAGAAAAGAGAAACTGCTTGCTGACCAACTAATAAAAAGGAAGCTACCCTCTACTGGATGTGGAGAAGTCAGTTCCTGTCTTCCTAAACCACAGGGACCGAAACAAGAGCACACAGAAAAAGCTGCCCCAACATCTCAACAGAAGGGAGCCAATCGCCTATTAAAGCATCTCATCCTTGCGGTTGTCGGATATCTCACTCTCTCCTAAGACAAGAAGCAAAATGTCACGTTTCTCAGTTCACAGCACACCATTCACCATCAACTTGCCTACATCTCAACCCTCTGCTTGCAAAAGCCACCTTGGTTGTGAAGTGGTCCCAAGGCCCCTAGACTCACCTACAGAAATTTGAACTGAGTTACAAAGGGATAAAACAATACTGAATACAGACATTAAGAGTTAACTTTCCTGCCTTTAACTGGAGTGGGAAAGCTATCTTACTTTAATGGGGCCACCAGTGCCAATACATATTGTCTTGTGCTCAGCTGCTTCAATTGTGTCCGACTCTTTTCGACACTGTGGACTGTAGCCTGCCAGGACTGGAGTGGGTCGCCATGCCCTCCTCCAGGGGATCTTCCTGACTTAGGGATGGAACCCTTGTCTCCTGTATTGCAGGCGGATTCTTTACCCCTGAGCCACTGAGGAAGGCCCATAGATTGTATAGTTACCATGCAAAACATCCTTGAGAGGTCAGAGCTTGTGATCATTTCGCTCCTGTCTCTATAGCATTCCAGCCTCTCTCTTCCAGGGCTCTGACCACTCTAGCAGACACCTGGGAAACAGGGAAATACTCGGCATCCTAGGTAACACCATGCATCCCAGGAGGCCACTGGGAGGGGATGCTGCAGGACCGCTCCCGGACTCTCATTTTTCCTAAAAGACATCACGGGAATCAGTGGTCGGTGATGGTAGCCAGCACCTCTAACCCTCCGTGCACCCCAACACCTGTAGACATGAGAACCACAGGCTCTGACTCAGAGGCTCTGGGTGGGACCTGAGGCTCTGCTCCTCCAAGACGCTCCCAGGGGACACCCACGAGCTCCCACACGTGGAGAAGCGGGTCTCCTAGAACCAATGCCTGCTCTGCTATCCTGCCTCCCTCTGGATGCTTTATTCAGACTCAGGGATAAAGCCACAGTCCACTCCACAGCCAATTTCTTCTTCAGTGTTTATGTAACGTGCAGACTTCTGAGACCACCTCTCAGGCACTTACCATCCAAGGTTCTGCTTTCTGCAGCTTATGGAGCACGGAATGCAAACCGTTCTCCCTCAGCCTCAGAAGCAGCAGCAGCAAAGAACAAATGTGACTTCGAGTCTAAAGCCCCCAGTAGAGTAGATTCAGTAGATGGGCTGATCCACTGAGTCCTGTAACCAGTGCAAACTACTGTCCAATGTTGAAAGAGTGTGCCAGCTCTCCTCTGAAACTTGCCCATCCTCACCGAGTCCTTTACGCCGTACCATGACACGTATTATGAGAGATGCAACCCTGACTGGTGCAAATTGGGAGGAAAATCTGTCTGGATGCCAAATGCTCAAAATAAAAATTTAGGCTCAAAATGCACCTTTGGAAAGGACATGTAAATCAGCCTCCCAAATATACTTCTCAAATAATACTACCTCTGTTATTATTCCAAAGTGTCCATTTATGATAGCATTTCCTCACACTTTTTTCTGCCAAAGTCCTTTGTTTTCCTATTTAGTCATCCATCTCTATGTTGTCCTGAATGCTACACATTTCACCATCAGCAATTTGTGCTTCTATATGATTTATTTTTACTATAAGAGGTTTTGTCAAAAAAAAAAGTTTATCATGTTCTATGGTACGTCATTGTGGTTTGGCATCATCAAGTGTAGCCTCTACATTTATCAACCTCAGATACCTGCTGACCACAAAGATAGGCTCTACTAAGAAAATTCTATTTTGAAAGGAGGAAAAAGAGAGCCTTCACTTAGAAAGAAAATTCAATTGTATGAGATGTTAATATACCACAACTTGACAACAAAGATCAAGATTACATCTTAATTTCTATCATAAACATATGTCTCCATTTCCCATCTTTTTATTGAATTACTTGACACATGACAGTTACCACCTTGGCTTTCTTTAACTAGAAAGAAAATTTTTTAATATTTTTTCACAAAAGTATGTAATAGTCAAACTGTTCAGTTAGTTTTACTTTGGTCTCAAAATGATCCTTTTGGCATCTGGAAGTCCCTACCTCTTTGGTTATAGTGGTTAAAAACAAAACCACCTACTTAATCAAACATTTAACAAAAATATTCCTTATATCTTCTACAGAACTCTTCAAGAATTACTAGAGATCTGATAATATGGGATCTCAAAGAAACAAACAATTCACAAAAAGCATTTATTAATAAATTCTAGAGATTAAATGGGGATTTTTACTTTTAAACACTGAACAGTGGCATCAATATGTTGTCAACTTTGGTCAAGTAGGATCAGATGTTCCTGTGGGTCATCTGCTTTTCTTGGACTTTTCTCTTTTCACACCCCTAATACCAGCACACTTTGTAAAGCGTATAAAATATGTAATGTGCTCCTTGAAATCAAACCCATGTGTAGTGACTTCTAAGGTTCTTGCTCCTGTTAGGTCCTATAAAGTAATAATATTAGTAATCCTCCTGGAGACTGTAAAAGGAGGCACTGACTGGCATCCTTTTTCAAAGACAGCTCTTCAGATTAAAACAAAAAGTCTGCAAAAAACTCGAACCAGAGTTATTCCTCTTTCACTTTTTCACAAATTAATCATTTCAGGTATGAAGTGAGGATGTCAATGACACTTCTTCAGTCTTACGAGCTGTACCCCTCCCCCAAAGAATCACGCTCACAAAAAGAACTTTCTGGTGACAGGACGGAGGCTCGGTCTAGCACAGCAGTACCAGGAAAAAACAGCTCACAGATGTTCTTCAGAAATACAAGCATCAATCACTTCAACTAAAGTCACAGCATGAGAATCCACAGCTAAGAATCAATTCTTCTATCTTTATATAGATACTCTGGACGCAAGTTTGCCCAGCAGAGGATGCCACCAAACGATGTGCATTGTAGGTTAGGGTGGAAAATAAAATATACCAAAAATTCCAGTAAACTTCTAAATCATACACAAGTTATAGAAATAGAACACAAGGTATGCGGCCAATGCGAAATCTGTCGATGGTGAAACCGACACCCATAGCCAAGGGTTCTTCGAGACACGCGGTCATGCCCACTAGGAACATGGCACAAACTGGAGGCCAGTGTCACCAGACTCTGCAAGTCAACTTACCTTTTCACAATCATCCAAGTTTTCTGGGGAAAGGGGCTACACTGGTTTCCCTCTTTGGGTAGATTTTACCAAGTGAGGCAGAGAAGGCAGGCCCCTGGGCCTCCAGAGGAGTCTGTTCTTCTAATCCAGTGGTTCTCAAATTTTAGCACAAAGCAGAAACCCCCAGGGGAGCTTATTTCTGATGCAGAGAGCCAGGACTCAGCCTGGCGTCCAGTTTATGAGTTGTCCCTGAAATGCTCCTTTTCAATAAGCTACTCAACCAGGTACCATGATCATGGGGGTCCGTGGACTCCTAGTTTGGGAAACCTTGAAGGCATGCCCTTTATCCCCAAATTCTACTGAACAGCAAAGGCTGGATCTTTGAACCTCAGTGGCTGGCACGCACAGGGAAGCAATGTCTCCGGGGAAGGGGTGATCACGGTAGGGTTGGCAGGGAGAGTGCTGCGCAGGGGAAGAGAAAGGGAGGCCACACCCCTGGTTTTACTCCGCCGGCCTGCCCTTGACCCTGGGCCCAGCCCCACCCGCCCCTCGGACCGCGCTGGGACCCGGCGTCCCGCACAGACGCGCATCCAGACGAGCACCTACCCAGCCTCCGTTGTCCTGGATCCAGGTGTGCAGATGCCGGTTCAGGTACTCGGTCATCCACAGGGCGATGCTGTCCACCAGGGGCGACATCTCCCGGTTGACGCTCTCTACGCACATGACCCCTCCGAACTCAAAGAAGGCCACGATGCGCCCCCAGTTCACCCCGTCCCTGAAGAGCTCCTCCACCACCGTGGCGAAGCGTCCCCTCGCGGTGAAGGGCGTCAGGTGCAGCTGGCTGGACATCTCGGCGAAGTCGCGGCGGTAGCGCCGAGAGAAGTCGTCGCCGGCCTGGCGCAGGGTCAGGTGAACCACAGGTGGCACCGGGCTGGGCGCAGGCCCCGCGGCGGCCGGGGGCGGCGGCGGGGAGGTCCTGGAGGGCGCGGGCGCGCGGCCCGGCTGGGAGGACAGGATGCCCGGCGCGGGGGCGGCCCCGGGGGGCGCGGCGCCCGCGTCTCCGGCATCCCACTCGTAGCCCCGCTGCGACAGCTTATAGTGGATGTACTTCATCACGATCTCCCGGTTATCATAGCCTGTTCCCCCCGCGTGCGCCATCCTTCCGCCGCGGAAGGGCAGCCGGGTCCCCACAGCACCTCTCGCGCCCCGCTGCCCGCCCCACGGCCCCGCAAGAGGGGAGAAGAGTTATAATCCAGCTATTTCATTGGATGTGCTTTGCATTCCTGGATGAGGGGGTGTCTTCAATCACGCGGAACACTTGATTCTGGTGTTTCCCTCTTGGCATGAGATGCAGGAAATTTTTACTTAAATTCCTTTTGGATCTTTATTTCATGAGGCACATTATTAATTACTGTTAATATCAGTCTACCTCCTCCGTGATGCTGAAAGGTTAAAAAAAACTAATCAGTCAAAATCAGGTGCGTTTCCCTCTATACGCTGGTTGAAAGCAGGGCACACACTACAAGTTAAACGCTAAGAAGAATATATTAAACTGCCCGGAAATTAAACTTACCCCAATGCACTTAAAGTTAAAATCGCAAAGGTTCCCATTGAAAGTTACATTAAACCAAGTTCCTGTGCAAAGAACTTACTTGTATTTTTTAAGGACAGCATGATCCTCTGTCAAGTTTCCTTTTTTGTGAAAACAAATGGAAAGGCAAAGGGATTCCATCAATCTTCAGAACTCGACAGTTAGAGCTGCTCTGAAAACTTCCAAATGAATCAGGAGTTGGGGGAGGGGGGTGCAAAAAATCAGGAGAATTTCCAGTTTGATTCCCAGACTTCTTCACAGAAATGTCAATCCGTAGGAATCCCAACCGGCGATCTCAAGAGCACGAGCAAACGGAAGGCAGCGGCGGCGGCGGCTGAATTACCATTTCTCAGTCGGTATTTGCAGAAGTCCTGCGATTTCCCCCTTCTCGGCAGTTTTCACGCGCGCCCACACGCGCGGGCACACACATGGATCTGTATCCGCGGGGCCGCCTCACGCCTCCCCGGGGCGAGAACACCGGGCCAGGGCTGGCGGGCGAGCCGGGAACGCGGGCGGGGATCCTCTCCGGATCAAACTCCGAACGGCCAATGCATTTTCCGAAGAGCTGCCGATAGACGCAGGCTGGCCGCGCCGGCCCCGCGGTGCCGAGCGGCGGACGCCGGGGCCCGGGGGGCCCCGGCGCCCGCACCTTCGCGGGGGGCGGCGGAGGGACCGGGCGCGGGGCGGGGCGGCGGGGGAAGGGGGCGGCGCGGGGGGCCGGCCTCTGACTTCATTCTCCGCTCGAACCGCTCGGGGGGGCCCGGTTTCCTGTGAGTGCGTCCACACGGTTCATTCAAAAAAAGAAGGAAGGACGGGCCCTCCCCGGCTCGGGGGCCGCCCCCCGGCCGGGTTAAAGGCGCCGTGGCCGGGGCGGGACTCGGGGGGGCCCCGCGCGCGCCTCGGGGGGGACTCGGGGGCGGGGGCCGGGGGACTCGGGGCCTCGGGGGGCCGGGGTCCGGGGGACTCGGGGGACTCGGGGGGGCCGGGGGGGGGGCCGGGGGACGGGGGGGGCGGGGGGGGGGGGCCGGGGGGGGGGCCGGGGGGGGCCGGGGGACGGGGGGACTCGGGGGGGGGCGGGGGGGGGGCCGGGGGACTCGGGGGGCCGGGGGGGGGGGCCGGGGGGGCCGGGGGCGCCCCGCCCGCTCCGCGCGCCCGGCCGGGGCGGGGGGCGCGCGGCGGCGCGGGGGGCGCGCGAGGGGCCTCCTCGGGCCTGCGGCGGCCGGGCACGCGCTCGGGGTCTCCGGGGCCCGCGAGGGGCCGGGGGCGCCCGGGGAACCGCCCGCGGCCGGGGGTCGGCTGCCGGGGGCAGAGGCGCGGGGGCGGGGGCCACCGAGAGAACCGGCGCCGGGAGTCGCTGGGAACCCTTTCTAACCGCGGGCGCGCGCGTGGCGTGCGCGCGCGTCCGCAGGCTGCGTGTCCACACGGCCGAGGCTGACCCCGAGCAGGGGGCTTCGGCGCCGGCCTCCCGAGGAGAGGCCACGCTGCGCGCGCCTCCGCGAGGGCAGCCCCGAGCCTGGCGTTTCCTTCCAGCTGCTTCCTGGCTGTCCACGCCGAGCGCGCGCTCCGGAGACCCCACCCGGGCCCAGGCTAGACGCGGCTCCCGGGGCCCGCGGACGGACGGCCCTGGCGGCCGAGCGCTGTCCGGTGCGAGTGGTGGCGGCCCGCCGGCTCCCCTGTCCACGGGATTCTCCGGGCCACAAGACTGTCCCTTCTCCTGGGGCTCTTCCCGACCCAGGGATGGAACCCAGGTCTCCTGCATTGCAGGCAGATTCTTTTTTCGTTGCTCCCAACCCTTTTGGCCCTGGGTTAGGAGCCGCGGGGGGCTACGGGGCAATTTCAGGCCCTTAGCCCCACAGTCAGGGCGGGTGGGTTTCTAAAGGCCTCCGAGGTTGTCCAGCACTCAGTTCTAGACGTCCGCACCTTCTCGAGGTATCTGTACGTACACCAACCTATATACACATATGTGTACACATTTTTAATATTTTTATACACATTAATATGTATACATCTTATATACGTACACATTTTTAAAAATTCATCAGTACAAATGGCCCCCAGGAAAAAAGCACAGAGGGCAGACAAGTTGCACGTGCTTATTTTTATTTCTAAAAGCCTTTGCCAAAGTGCCAGGGGAAAAAGTGTTTACTAATAGCATGGCGGGTTACTTAATTGGGCTTCCCTGGTGGCTCAGACGGTAAAGAATCTGCCTGCAATGCAGGGAGACCAGGGTTTGAGCCCTGGGTCAGGTAGATCCCATGCCAAAGGGCATGGCTACCCACTCCAGTATTCTTGCCTGGAGAATGCCATGGACAGAGGAGCCTACGGTCCAAGGAGTTGCAAAGAGTTGCGCATACACCATTGAGTGACCAGCACCTAATAGGGCTCAAGTAAAACTTACGGGGAGCCTGGTTGTTGTGGCCTTAGAAATACAAGGATTGAGTACTGCTGTGTGTACACTTACGTTCTCACACTGCATTTGGCCTCCTTCCTGGACTAAAACCAACACATTCATTCTTCGGTACAATAAGCGCAGCGAGTTATCTTCATCTCTTCATTTATCAAAGCCAGTCAGCCAACATGCAGCCAACCTCTTGCCTGTAGGAACGTGTACCTGGTACAAATGTCTTATCCAGGCAAGGAGTGAAGGAAGATGGTCCTTCCTGCTTCCAGCTGCTGGGACCGGTCGCCTTTCCTGCACGGCAGTGACAGCGAGGCGCGCTGGTCCAGAGAGCGGCGCTGGGTACAGGCCGGCCTGGCATCTGTCTCACAGAGACAGAGGAGAGCCATGCTGAGCCCACCCGTCCTGGGGTGGGGTCTTCTCAGAGCTTGTCTTAACTCCTGAAGTCACTTAGGAGGAACTGAAAGCCTCAGTGCTTGCGACCCAGCATGTGAGGGAGGAAACAAGAGGCCAGAGCTGGAAGCAAGGCTGTCCTCCTGCCGAGGGGGAGACCGGGGGGAGACCGAGGCCGCTCCAGTGGAGGAGAGCCTTCCCTCCTCCCTCCTTCACTCCACAGATTCTTCCACACCCAAGCGGCACCTTGACCATAATCCAGCATTCTCAGGACTGGTCTGCATTCATCTTGACTAAGGCTAAATAATCCCTAGGAATGTTCTGGGTACTGCTTCAATCAAAACAGTGAAACCACGCCTCCATCCAGGTTGCATGCTTATCAGATTCCACCAAAAGTGTCAGGGCAGGTATTCCTCAGAAGCGTGTGAATTAACTGTTTTGAAGGTTGGTGACCTAGCTGGAGGAGCACCAGTCTCAGTCACGAGCCCTAGGTACAAACCTAGAGGCCTTCCAGGAACCTCCCAAGTGCAGGCACCGTGGGATTTCACTTGCCAAGACGTCTTCCGCTTTTAAGAGCAGATGGTTGGTCCTTCCCCCAGCTTTGCTGGCTGGTTCTAGCGGTGGGTGGTACCAGGGAGAGAAAAGGACAAGACGCAGGGAACGGAGATCATACCCAGCGCCTCAAAGGCCTGCGCTTCCCTCCTTCATTCTCCAATCTGCCAAACAAAAAGGGTTTTATTGCCAGTTTTCGCCACCTACTGGTTGATATTTAACAGTATCATTCAGAAAGTTCTCTTCATCACCAATATTGTTGTTCAGCTGCCAAGTTGTGTCTGACTCTTTGCCACCGCGCGGACTATGGCACGTCAGGCCATAATCCTGTCCTTCACTGTCTCCTGGAGTTTGCTGAAACTCATGTCCATTAGATAGCATGCTGCTGCTGCTGCTGCTAAGTCGTTCTAGTCGTGTCCGACTCTGTGCAACCCCATAGACGGCAGCCCAGCAGGCTCCGCCGTCCCTGGGATTCTCCAGACAAGAACACTGGAGTGGGTTGCCATTTCCTTCTCCGGTGTATGAAAGGAAAAAGTGAAAGTGAAGTTGCTCAGTCGTGTCCAACTCTTAGCGACGCCATGGACTGTAGCCCACCAGGCTCCTCCGTCCATGGGATTTTCCAGGCAGGAGTACTGGAGTGGGGTGCCATTGCCTTCTCCACATTAGATAGCATAGGTGCAATCTAACCATCTCATCCTCTGTCACCCTCTTCTCCTCGGGCCCTCAATCTTTCCCAGCATCAGGATCTTTTCCAATGAGTTGGCTCTTTGCATTAGGTAGCCAAAGTATTGGAGCTTCAGCTTCAGTATGAGCCTTTCCAATGAACATTCAGGGCTGATTTCTTTTAGGACTGATTGGTTTGATCTCCTTGCAGTCCAAGGGACTCTCAAGAGTCTTCTCCAGCACCATAATTCAAAAGCATCAATTTTCGGTGCTCAGCCTTCTTTACAATCCAACTCTCACATCCATACATGACTACTGGAAAAAACATAGCTTTGAATACATGGACCTTTGTCAGCAAACTGATGTCTCTGCTTTGTAATATTCTGTCTAGGTTTGTCATGGCTTTTCTTCCAGGGAGCAAGTATCTTTTAATTTCGTGGCTGAAGTCACCATCCACAGTGATTTTGGAGCCCAAGAAAATAAAATCTGTCACTTTTTCCATTTCCCCCCCCATCTATTCATCACCATAAATGTTCCCAAAGTTTATGAAACCCAAAAGGACATTATTCTAATCTAAACATACTAATATTTAATATAGGTATGAATCAAATTCTTCCAAAGTATCAACATTTTTATTTAAAGCAAGGATAGAAAGATAGTGTTAACTGAGTGGGAATTGACAACTAATACGTAAGATGAAAGAGTCAAAAATATAAAACATGACCCCAAAGTAGTTAGGCAAGCAGGTGCAAATAATCCATAAGTGAAACGAACTAAGGAGAGTGCAAACAAGCGGAGCCTGCATAAAAGACGAACGAGCTGCTTAAAGACTAACTTCTCACAGGCATAGATGAGCGATCCAAAACACTGATTTCCAATATCAAGTATTTCTACATTGTTTCCAACTTTACTGAGATATCGCTGACATAGTATCTTATACATTATAAATGCTTATGCTACATAGTGCCGTGTGCTTCAAGATGGTTTGCACACTTTGTGGCAAACATTGCATGATGATGCTGTTATAACCCCAGGTCTGCATTAGTTAGTACAGTAACAGCGATAGCATTCCCGGCTCATTTACAGTCCAGAGCCCCTCTTCTGTACATGCCTGTCCTCATCGGGAACCTCTTTTACGGGATCTAAACCAGCAAGCCCTGATGTAAGCAGGAAACCCACCTGGCTAACTTTCAGTGGGTCCTAAAGCCCAGTAAATGTTTGGAATAATTAAGCAACAACTTTTGAAACAGGCAGTGAGGTGCAGGTAAATCATTGTGCAAATTTAGCCAGCAAACGTTTTCAAAGGAAAGCACAGTAAATTCACTCATGGCAATTTTTTTCCTTTCAGATGAATGACTCGGCACTTGAAGTGAATAAACTGAGATTAGGAACTTACACTTTTCAAATGCTCACTCCTCTTGTTGGATTAACATGAAACACCACAGTACTGAGAACAGGCAAAGAATTTATATTCTTATGTGCAATAACTAATGTTTATTCTCTTATGCTCTTTACTCGCTGTTGGACTAGGTCTGCACGCACAGGGGCTCTCTCCAGCTGTGGTGCGGGGGCTTCTCACTGCAGCGACTTCTCTTCCTGTGGAGCACAGGCTGTTGGTGCATGGGGCTCAATAGTTGCTGCACCCAGGCTCTGGAGGACTGTGGTTCAGGCATACGGGTTTAGTTGCCTCGGGGCACGTGAGACCCTCCTGGAGCAGAGATCGAGCCCGTGTCTCCTGCACTCGCAGGCAGATTCTTAACCCCTGGACCACCAGGCAAGCCCCCTCTTATGCTCCTTAGCACAAGACACAGTATCTCCCAGACATGAACTGATGAACACATTTAGAAAAAGCAAAGATAGTACATTTGTTATCTAGGGCTGCAGTAACAAAGGACCACAAACTGGGTGACTTAGAGCAGAAGTTTATTCTCCCACAGTTCTGGCAGCTCAAAGTCCCAAATCAAGGTGTCATTAGGGCCATGCTCCCTCTGAAGGCTCTAGGAAAAGATCTTTCCTACCTCTTCCTAGCTTTTGTTGGAGGCTGGCAATCCTTGGCTTGCAACTGCATTACTTCTATCTGTGCCACTGTCTTCCCGTGGCATACTCCCAGTTTCTCTGTTTTCTCCTATTTTTATGAGGTCACCAGTCATATTGGATGAGGACACTAATAGCCTCCCCTTAATTTGGTTTTATCTGTGAGGACCCCATTCCCAGTAAGGTCACATCCACAGGTTCTGAGGAAGAGGACATCAGCATCTTTTAAGGACACACAAGTCAACCCTTAACAATATGTATCTAACTTTTTTCCCCCAAACTAATGAAAAATGTTTATTCCAAAGCTCAAGGTCTCAGCAACCCCTAAATTTCAGAGCCATGATCTTTCCAAACTCCAGCCATTCCCTGTTTGTGCTCAGAGTTCTTCAGAGGCTGAAGCCTCAGCCCCTCCACGTTGGGTGATGTGGCCCAAGCCTGCCCGTCCCTAGGCCCCCGCCCCGAGACCCCCGCCAGTCCTCCGCCCAGAGACACCCCGGCCCCGAGACACCCCCCCCCAGGCCCCCAACCCCAGGACCCCCACCCCGAGACACCCCGGCCCCGAGACACCCCGCTCGAGGCCCCCAACCCCAGGACCCCCGCCCCGAGACACCCCGGCCCCGAGACACCCCCCTCGAGGCCCCCAACCCCAGGACCCCCGCCCCGAGACACCCCGGCCCCGAGACCCCCCCAGGCCCCGAGACCCCCGCCCCGAGATGCCCCCCCCTCCACCCGGAGACCCTCCCAGTCCTCCGCTCGCCCCCTCCTGGAGCTGCGTTACCGCCACGGGCTTCCTGGGAGAAGCCAGGGTCTCTCCTGCCTTCTCCTTGCACATACGCTCGTCTCCCTGAAGGGAACCCCGCTTTCCTGTGGCAAATTCATATTCATTCCTCAAGGTTGATCTCAACCGCTTCCTCCCGTGTGACCCTCCCCGCCTGTCCCGGGCAGGCCGAGGAGTCCACTCGCGCCGCTAAGAGGTTTCACGGAGGCCAGGAGGCTCCAAGTCGGAAACTCGTTTGGATCCAGGCTTCATGGCTTTGCTGCTGCGACCTTGGTCTCGTTACTTAATCGCCGTGCCTGTGCCCTCATTTATAACATGGGGGTGTAGGGGTACCCCTGGCAGGGTTAGTGTATGGTTTAAGTGAGTTAGAAGGCGCTCACAGAAGGGACTGGCGCGGGTTGCATCTTCCAACGTTAGTTTTGACGCCTTACTGTTGTCGGACCACCGGGTCATCTCGCTTGTCCACAGTGCTACACAGCACTGCGGGGTCTTCGTTCCCCAACCGGGATCGGACCTGCACCGCTTGCATCGAAGCGCAGGGTCTTAACCACCGGAGCACCAGGGGTTCCCACCGTGTAATTTCCGACATGTGTTTCCCCCCCCAGCCCAAGACTATAAACTATTTGAGGGCAGGGACCATATTTTCCTTTGTACATTCCCAGCCTAGAATAGAGCTTGGCATTCAAATAATGGTGGCATAACGTTCAGAAGCCTGAAGAAAGGAATGGGGAGCGGTTTCTCCTTCTCCAGGAAGACTTGTCCGAGCCTTCAGAGGGATGAAGACGTGAGCGGGGCGAACAAACCAGAAATGGAATCCCCACAGGGAGGGACAGGCTGTTCACAGCCAGTGCTGTTCACATCGCTGGTGCCTGGATACCAAGCTCCTCACAGGCATTCGACAAATACAGGCCGAATGAGAGAAAATGGGGTG
The DNA here is from genome assembly GCA_024291935.2 of Okapia johnstoni. Taxonomy (NCBI): domain Eukaryota; kingdom Metazoa; phylum Chordata; class Mammalia; order Artiodactyla; family Giraffidae; genus Okapia; species Okapia johnstoni. The sequence goes on from CM044309.1 coordinate 129,035,491, forward strand.
TATGGAATCAAGGGTGGGGCAGAAGTCAAGAAATGATTCCCTTTTTAAACATCCAAACATAAAAATTACAGAGGGGATATCCTGTGCCATTTACATATTCAAGTCGCTCAAACTGAACGAGCGGTTCAATTTGCCCATCCAGCCGCCCAGGACAGCTCTTCTCAATGTGAGCACAGCTTTTCTATTTAAGGGCTGAGAAATATTAAAGTGTTCTTTCCCATCTTTCTTCTCTATGCCCTTCAGAGTCTAGGAGATATTTCCTTGTTGGAATATGAAGCTTTAAAGCACAGAAAATCAATTTGTGTATGAAACTACCTAAGAAATGTTCTTGAATTCCATGTTTCTTCCTTTTATTCATATACCCCACATGACAGTCACCCAAATCCAGAACATATTTGAAACAAGGGCCAAACATCTACTGTGAAGATATTACTTCCTGAAAAACGATAGAAATTAAGCCTTGTCAAGTGTTTAAGATGCCAGGTTAGGATAATATCATGAAAGAGATTGGTGTTGTGCTTAAATGTGTCTTTAAAAATGCACATTTCTAAGAAATAAGTTTTCAAATCTATAAAGCATGTTCCCCATTTATTTTTTGTCGTGATTCAGAAATACAAGATATGAAAATTAGGTTATAATTCTGCCACAAAAGCTTCTCAAGTAGCAAACACAGGTTCTATTATATATCAAAATAGCCATATGCACTCTTATCAGTTTAAAAATGCCTTTAGAGTTGTCACCTCAAGCAAGTGTAAAATACAACAGCTAGTCTCTCCTCTTCAAAATACCATATGCCATCACTGCTCTGAACTAAACAAGATTTAGTCCAGGATATGGAAGGTTATGGTTAGCAGGTATTTTTCAACACTGAGTCACTAAGAAGTTAAGGAAATGAGAAAGATACAAAACATTTTAGGTCAAAAAGTATGAATAATTACATGTCCTCAAGTGAGTTAGACATGTTTAAATTGGAATATGATATAATAAAATTAAATCTGTTGATACAATTCATTTAAAAAAATTATTACGGGACTACCTTCTTCTGAAAAGACAAAGACATACAATTCTTTGAATCAAACCAACTATTATCAAAAAGGTTTTGTCATTTAATATTAGAAATGGTCTCTCAAATTTTTACTTTCAAGAATCAACAATAAATGGTTTACCAGATCCAAACAGAGACTTATAATGAAACAAATATAATTTCATGTAAAGGAGCCATCAATAACAGCATTTTTAATTTTTCTCTTTTGAGCTGTGAAAGTTAAATTTTTAAATATACAGAAAGGAACAACTCTCTTGACTTTGTTTTGGCAAAAATAAATGAGAATTTTTATAACTTTTTCAATGATAAAGGGTCCTTGAACATACTTTGCAATTTCAATGGCTGAATAATGTTAAACATTAAAATAAATATACTCACAAATACATTATAATAAAATACTACAACGCACCCTAGCAGAGGCAGGCACTTCATACCTGGAACTCACATAATAAGCTATTGTTGGTTATATACACAGAACCCACCTTTCAACACAATTATGATTAAACTTCTTCCGCCACAAGTAAGACTTACCCACTTCTGGGTACAATAAAGTGTTGAATCAATGTGATCCTTAAAAAAAAAAGCCAATAGTTTCCCTAACAATCTGCAGTCTGACTCAGTCTTTCTCTTCTTTCCAAGCAAAAAATAAATCAGTATAATAAAAGGTTGTACAAGAATTGAGCCAAAAAAGATAAAAAATAGAATTTGCCTTGTAATATTTTCATGATTTAGATGAAGCCAGGTCACTGTGTGATGCTTCCTAAGTGTCTACAATCCCCCATCCAAAAAAAAATTTTTTTTTTTAAACATTTTGAAAAGGTAATATGGGGTCTACACTGGATATTATAAAAACATCTCCACAGAGTCTGGGGCAATCCCTGTAATCAAAACCGATGGTATTTCTTCAGACAAGTGAACAGCCCATGGTGTGACACAAATAAAAACTATAGGAATCTCAAGTCAGGTTTTGCTATCAAGTGAACTATGGCACCAAGTGTAGGAAGAAAAAAAAGGAAGAACACCTCAGTTTTCAAATCTTTTTGTTTACAAAACTGTAGACCTTTGCCATCTCTGATAAAGAGATGCTATATTTCCATGAATCTTACGCTCTAACTCCCCAATGCTGTGATTTCCACGGATCTGCGCTCATGCCTGAGCTTCACGTAGGTTGGGGACCCCTCCCCGCTGTGGAACAGGGGCTCTCAAATTTTTTCCGGTGGTAGGTGACCTGGAATGACTCAACTCTCTCTGAGGATGCTTTGAGAAATGTATACTGAAATAACTACTGTAAAATAGTTAATTAAAGAACACACCATCTTGGACTAGATGTTAACATAGACCATCAGTAGAAGATATCCACATTCAAGAAACACTTACGAGAAAAGAATAAAATTGAGAAACACCCAGCTTTTACTTTGTATCTGTTTTCTGTGAATGAGGAAAATAAAGTCATTACTCCCTTTTAGAAGCTGCCTGATATGACTCAACAGAGTTTGCAGAGGATGGCTCCTGAAGGCTGAAAGATTCATGAAAACTTTATGGGTTCAACCCATCCCGATAGACTGCAATGAAGTCATCCCAAGCAACTTATACATTAAATAATAATTTCTTCTGTCTCTGTCAGTGTCTGAACATGTGCCATTCTCATGTCTTTTTAAAAGACACTGTGGATAAAAGCCATTAAACATGTTACTTTGTAAAAATTAAGCCATTTGAAAGTCAAGAGTTCAAAAACTCAAGAGCAAGAAAGGTTTGTCATAGTGTTCAGATCTTTAATCTCTTGTACAGCCGCTGTTTTTGAACAATAATAAAAAAAAAATTCCTTCTTCCAAAGCAGTGGTCTTTTCTAAAAGGAACTGGAATGTGGTGACGCAGAAACTCACCGCGTGTGAGGGAGCGGCTCCGGGCTGAGACTCCCCGGGGCCCTCGTGCGGAATTCCGCGGTGGAAGCGGGCCCGGCGTCCGGGAAGGAAGAGCGTGTCCAGGCCTCCGCTGTGCCAGCGATGGCTGGGCTTTCCTAACGTGCAGTAGGAGATGTTCTCAAGGTCAGGGGAGTCATGGAAAGAACAGGGCGACTGTTTCACTTCAGAAACGAGCATCTTCAGCGCCGGGCAGCCCTGCCGCCCCAGTTTTCTCTTTAATGAGTAAAACTGAGGCCGCTTCCAGTGCCCGCCTCGAGGGCGGCCGCCCCGCACCTCCGCAGAAGCCCCTCCGACACTGGCAGAAAACGGAAGCGGGGGACTTATTTTATAAGGAGGTGGGTCCCTAAAAGTATTGCTTCAGCTGCATATTAAAATGATTATACACCTTGGCCAGATGGAATCTGCCTCTGCAGGGCAAGGAAGGTTCAACACAGACATGCATCAGTGTAAGGCACCACATGAACGCGACAAAGGGGAAGAACCCACATGACCATCTCAGGAAAACCCAAACTGAAATACGCTGCAAGCATGGTTTTCTTTTCTGCTGTGCCACAGGGCATGTGGGATCTTAGCTTCCCGACCAGGGATCGAACCTGTGCCCCTGCCTTGGAAGCGCCGAGTCTTAACTGCTGGTCCACCAGCAGAGTGCCCCTTCAGTCTTTCTTGAAAGCTACATATATGCTACCAGGAGACAAAGGTCACACTTCCTAACCTTTTCACTTGCTTTAATAAATTCATTAATTAATTTAAAAAGTCAAGAAAAAAACTGGTCTCTCTCTTTTCTTTGTTTCTTTTTGTATAAAAATATTATAGCAGTCTAAGCAAAATTGGAAAGGAAGACACGGGAAGTATAAGAAACTACAATGCAATGGGTGAGCTTCGGGTTATTATGGCTATTGAAGAAATTGTAAACTTTAAGCTTCTAAGGTTTTACTTCTCTTCAGAAAATATTTTAGGAGGCTGCCTTTCTCCATGAGTGAAAGATGAGACGTGCCCTAAGCGTTCGAGTCTAAAGGAGACAAAAACATCGTTATTTTTTCTGCTGGAAAATATTCATCTCCTCCATCCCCCTCTCTGGTCCTTGCCCATCCCCCGTGCAGTTTTATGGGATCAAAGAGAAAGAGACCACAAGGGACCACCAGCATCAGGGTGAGTTGGGGGCATCCTTATGCATTCAGACCCCGCGGCAATGCGCAAAAGGCATCTGGAATAAAACAAACCAAGTTAAAAGAGAGAACAAGAAAAAGAAAAAAGGTCCCAGAAACCCATTTCTGGACATGATTTCTAATGGGAAAAAACAGAATAGAAGCAACATTTCAATGATCACTCTGCAATCCTGCTCACATGCTATGACTTCCCTTACCATCACCTCTCCACCTCGGAGAATCGAGTGGTCTCCTCCGTATTTGCATAGTATTAATAACAGTCTGGAGTTGAACGGGGATCCCCTTGCTTGCAGCCAGGTTTCTGAAGATCACTGGTCCAATCTCACAGATAGAAAGCAAGACATAAGTGTCTGCAAGCCCAAAACTGTGTCCCACTTAGCAGCAAGTTGGTGAATTATTCAGACAGTCTTTCTCCAAGGGGTGAGAATTAGGCAGTTTTGTCTACAGGTTCCGATTTCGCCTTCTGCATCATGCAGCGACGGACGATACTGTCGAAACTTCCAAGGTAGAACAACGCGATCGTGCGGAAGAGGCCCATGGTGACCACCTGCGAGGCAGAGAGGCCTGTGAGCTCACACAGCGGACAGCACGCTCGACCATCCCAGGGGATTTTCGGATGCGTCTCTGATAAACAGTCCCTAAGACGTGTCTTCCGATCTGCTCCAAGGATAAGTATATATAATGAAAACTTTGTAAGTACCAGCAGAACACAGAGAACAAACGCTGTCTGCTCTGCCACTGGACAGCACAGGGCCTGCCAGACAGGTCACGACAAAATGGTTGTCCAGTTATTAAAAATGTATACAAATTATACAAAGAACAAAACCGAGCTTCTTAGTAGTCTTAGGATTCTCCCAGCTAGGGAAGATCCAGAGACACATCTCAAATATCCCAACTACAATCAAGGCTTCTTGGTTTAAGGTTTATGTACTGATCGTAAAAGGCAGACCCTATGCCAGGCGCTGAGAATGGCCAGTGCCAGCCGCCAACAGCTCGCTCCAGACCTGGGCAGACTACCAACTGAAAAAGAGCAATTACTGTCTCAGGCTTAAGAAAGCAATTAACCAGACCCATTAATTTTCGCCCTTTCCACTAAGGGACTCGCACTGTAACACCTGTAAATGGAACTTCTAACAGGCAGGAAACGACAGAGAGAAACATTTCAAAGGAACAAAGCATCAAACAATTGCCTCCCAGGAATTCCCTGGTGGTCCAGTGGTTAGGACTCCACGCCTTCACTGCTGAGGGCCTGCGTTCAATCCCTGGTCAGGGAACAAAGATCCCACAGGCCATGCAGAAATGCCACAAAAAAACTGTCTCCCAAGTAGCACCCCTTTTTCAGGAAGCTGCTGGAAGAGGGAACCCAGCGAAAGAGAAGGGCATCGACAAAGGCAACGTCCTGTGATACAAGGAAGCAGGGGACCCGACACTGAAGAGGCGGAGGGTCACTGAAAAAGCAGGAGAGTCCCAGAAAAACATCTATTTCTGCTTCATTGACTATGCCAAAGCCTGTGACTGTGTGGATCACAATAAACTGTGGAAAATTCTGAAAGAGATGGGAATACCAGACCACCTGACCTGCCTCTTGAGAAACCTGTATGCAGGTCAGGAAGCAACAGTTAGAACTGAACATGGAACAACAGACTGGTTCCAAATCAGGAAGGAGTACGTCCAGGCTATATATTGTCACCCTGCTTATTTAACTTATATGCAGAGTACATCATGGGAAATGCTGGGCTGGAAGAAGCACAGCTGGAATCAAGATTGCCGGGAGAAATATCAATAACCTCAGATATGCAGATGACACCACCCTTATGGCAGAAAGTAAAGAAGAACTAAAGAGCCTCTTGATGAAAGTGAAAGAGGAGAGTGAAAAAACTGGCTTAAAGTTCAACATTCAGAAAACTAACGTCATGGCATTCAGTCCCGTCACTTCATAGCAAATAGATGGGGAAACAGTGGCTGACTTTATTTTGGGGGGCTCCAAAATCACTGCAGATGGTGACTGCAGCCATGAAATTAAGACACTTACTCCTTTGAAGGAAAGTTATGACCAACCTAGACAGCATATTAAAAGCAGAGACATTACTTTGTCAACAAAGGTCCATCTAGTCAAGGCTATGGTTTTTCCAGTAGTCATGTATGGATGTGAGAGTTGGACTATAAAGAAAGCTGAGTGCCGAAGAATTGATGCTTTTGAACTGTGGTGTTGGAAAAGACTCTTGAGGGTCCCTTGGACTGCAAGGCGATCCAACCAGTCCATCCTAAAGGAAATCAGTCCTGGGTGTTCACTGGAAGGACTGATGTTGAAGCTGAAACTCCAATACTTTGGCCACCTGATGCAAAAAGCTGACTCATTTGAAAAGACCCTGATGCTGGGAAAGATTGAGGGCAGGAGGAGAAGGGGACGAAAGAGGATGAGATGGTTGGATGGCATCACCGACTCAATGGACATGAGTTTGGGTAAACGCTGGGAGTTGGTGATGGACAGGGAGGCCTGGCATGCTACGGTTCATGGGGTCACAAAGAGTCGGACACGACTGAGTGACTGACCTGAACTGAATTGAAAAGGCCACCAAACCTTTTGTTTCAGGGAAAAATAAAGAAGACTGTATAAGAAAGGAGAATGCGTTATGTGCATTATATAGCTCAGCTGTGACTAGCACTGAAATAGCCCTAATGATGGCTATCTCAGTACAGATCTAACCAAAATCACAGTATCACTAAAAAGGGAGGGTAAGAGTGGAGGAGGGGTAGGTGTGAGCAAGGAGAGGAGGGTCAGAAAGGAGAGCACCATGTGTACCCTTCAGCAGGATATCAACCTGATCCAGAACCAAGAAACCAGCTAGAAGCCTCCACGGCAGTGTCTGCTCCAGAGACAAGGAGGTAAAGGTCAGCAGGTCCGGCTTAAAGGGCAGCCCAACTGCTTCTGAGAAGGGTGACTGGGGGACTCAGGATGAGGGTCTGCTGGTTTTCATATCAAGCCTCAAAAACGACCTAATTCTCTCAAGTAGGCACAAGGATAATTTTGAAAAGTGTAAAAACCAAAGGGAAGCTGGAAAAGGCAAACTCTGGAGACAGTGAAAACATCAGTGGTTGCCAGGGGTTCAGAAACAGGTGGACCCAAGGGAATATTTGGAGCTTCCAGGTGGCACTAGCGGTAAAGAGCCCAGCTACCAATGCAGGAGATGTAAGAGACGTGGGTTCAGTCCCTGGGTCAGGAGGATCCCCTGGAGGACCGCACGGCAACCCACTTCAGTATTCTTGCCGGGATAATCTCATGGACAGAGGAGCCTGGTGGGCCACAGTCCACAGGGTCACAAAGAGTCAATCACGACTGAAGTGCCTTAGCATGAACAGCGCAATATTCACGGCACTGAATTATCTGTAGGACACTTTACTGCTGGATATGAGTCACTCTATATTCATCAGAACCCACAGGATGGATGGATGACGAATAAACCCGAGGCAAACTGTGGACTTCGGGTGGTAAAAATGTATCGATACTAGCTCATCAGGTGTGACAGAGCCACACCAACATGCAAGACGTTACTAACAGGAGAAACTGGGAGGGAGCGGGGGCAAGTCTGTGGGAGCTCACTGGCTTCTACTCACATTCTCCATAAACATCTAAAAGAAACTTAGTGACTGCTCTTCCTGTGTTGTTGCTGGCGAAACCACGAGGCACGCGGGGTCTCAGTTCCCCGAGCAGGCACCGAACGTGCACGCCCTGCGGAGAGTGTGGACTCACCCCCTGGACCACCCGGGGCTCCCTAGGACCTCCTCCTGAGAGAAGCAGAGAGAGAAGGGAAGCCTCTCCCACCAGATTCGTCGGGACGTTCCGGGGTGGATGAGGCCGACTACACATCCTTTTGTCATAAACCGCCCCCCGAGGGGCTGCCCCGGCCTCCGTCTCCCCTCCATCACCCACGCTCGCTCTTTCCAGAGCGATCCCTCTGTGAAAACCCTCATGACGCTGCACTGCACGCCCTCATGGGTCTCCTCAGTCTCTCCCACCAGACCGCAAGCCTCGTGGTGTCCAGAGGCTGCTGCTTTACCTCTGATTCTCCAACAGCAGATACAGCAGCGGGCTCGTCAAGAAGCAGTTAATTTTTATGTCTCTTCTGGATGAACTGTAATTTCCGTGAGGGTAGGGACTGCATCGCACCCTTGACTTACCTCCCTGAGCTTCTGTGGTCTGACTCACTGGAAAGTTTCTGGTCTCGTATCCTGGGACTTTCAGGCAAGACCACCTCTAACCCCTAAAGACTTCCCAGGCTTCCCAGGTGGCGCTAGTGGTAAAGAACATGCCTCCCAGTACAGGAGACTTAAGCAGCTTCAAACCCTGGGTGGGGAAGATCCCCTAGAGAAGGAGATGGCAACCCACTCCAGTATTATTGCCTGGAGAATCCCATGGACAATCCCAGAGGAGCCTGGCTGGCTACGGTCCACGTGCTCACAAAGAGTCGGACACAGCTGAAGCAACTTATCATGCGTGCATCCCCTGAAGACAGAGATTTCCATTTTTCAAACCCAGAAGGTGACGCGTTCTCAGAGGAAAACCCAGGTTAACACCCTAACGGCAGAGCGGCTCCCTCCTCTCTACACCTGCGGGGCCACGTGGGAGACTGCTTCCCGGTCTCACCTCCTCACCCTGCATCTTTAACCTGGGTTCCCTGGTGGCTCCGACGCTGAAGAACCCGCCCGCCAACTCAGGAGACGGGTTCCATCCCTGGGTCAGGAAGATCCCCTAGGGGAGGGCATGGCGACCTACTCCAGTATTCTTGGAGAATCCCACGGACAAAGGGACCTGGCAGGCTATGACTTGGTGACTAAACAACTTTAACTTATTTCCTATTTACTTCTCCTGGGTAGAGGAAGAAAGAAGCTGATACTTCAGTAAGAACTCTTCAGATCCTCATATACAACTTCCATGTCGTCCTTCAGCCTTTGCTCACTGAGGTTCAGTGAGCGGCCCGGCCGTTTGTCTGGCTGTCCATCTGTCCTGAGGCCCAGGCACGGCTCACCTGCTGCAGCCCTTCCATGATGGATGTCACCGGAGCCATTCCACAGGTCAGCGATGAGAGCATGTACCCGTCGGAGCCGATGGAACTGTTGAAATTTCCTTGCTGAAATGGAAAGAAAGGAAAGAGGCAACACGGAAAGGAATCAGCTCAGCACGTCAGAGGTGATGACCCGTGTCCGTTCACGTCGGGGAGGGGCGGTCATGGGCACGCGTGAGCTCGGGGATGAATGTGGCCGTGGCACACAGGCTGGCGCGGCTGGACGGACACTTCTGAAAATGTGGGCCACGGACCCTGAATGCCGGGAGACCCTTCCCCAAAGACAAAACCACAGGCATGCCGGCACTAAGACGTGAACCGCCGTTTTCAGCCCGTGCCGCTTGCACCGACGGGAAACGCCGCTGTCTGGCTAGCGTGGACCACGGCGGCGGCGCCTCTGCACTGTCCCAGACACTCACAATGGTCGATAAACACAGGAAGAGAACAAACTGTTCAAATCGCCAAAAAAAATTTTAAAGGTCAGTTTTGCTTAAAACTGCACTCGTTACGCAGTAAAATGAATCGTTTTGTTAAATCTCAACCCCGGAGGACCTTTTTTTCCTGATTTTTTCTGATTGGCTCGTAGTTGCTTTACAATGGTGTGTTGACTTCCGCCGTACAGCCGAGCGCCTCAGTCACACGCATGCACGTACCCTCTCCTCCAGGCTCCTTCCCATTTAGGAGCCCACAGAAAACGAAGCCAGAAAGAGGAAAACAAACACCGTGAATTAACGCATATATGTGGAATCTAGAAAAAGGTGCAGATGAACTTGGTTGCAAAGCAGAACTAGGTGCGCAGACGTAGAGGGCCGACGCCTAGACGGCGCGGGAGGAAGGAGGGGCGGCGCCCGTCCGCCAGGAGCCCCAGCGGGCGGCTCGTGGGGCCCTCCGCACAGCGCGGGCAGCTGCTCCGCCCTCGGGGACACGTCCTCTCACTGAGGAGCACACCGGGGGCCCCTCGTGCTCGGCGCCCCCAGAGGGGACGGACGCCTCCAAGGCGAGCCCCGCTCCCTCTGTGCACGTCGGGAAGGGTCCCGCTGCTTCCACGGACCGTTTCTACAGCGAGAACCAGGACTGACCATCTGTGGTCATCCGGACGGGGGACTTGGAAGACTCTCAGCAGAAAACGAATGAAAAGACTGTCGCTTCAAGGAAAACTGGCAGCTTTTGTCGTCAGCGTGCACGGCTGAGCTAGAGCTGGGAAAAACGTGTGTCTGCCATTTTGAGGCTGTCAGCTTCTCAATTACAGAAGGACTTCTATCATAAGACCAGCAGTGATGTGAATGAATGCGATTTTCTTGGATAACTCAAGGAATCCATATTTTCCCAAGGATGAATACATAATGTTACAAAATCATGAATGGGTACCAAACAGTGCAAGGCAGACCGATGGACTATCATGGAACAGAGAACAGAAAGTTCATGGATAGAATTTCCAATTTCACACTGCAACTAACCTTTAAGAAACTACTATTCATCTAGTTTAGGTTTTATATCCAAAAAAAAAAAAAAAAAAAGGAATGTCCACAATCATCTCAAAAGCCTACAAAGTCTCCTTTCCTTTTCCAGCTACAGTCTTTGCACGGCCAGCCTCACTTTACACCTTCACTCAGAATGACACGGCAGACTGAGCGCAGGAGCAGCTACGGGGCCAGCTGCTCTCCATCAACACAGGCACTGAAGAGGCTGCTGAGACGAAAACAATGCCACCCTTCCCCCTAAACTTCATTTTGAAAAATATTTTGTTATAAAAATGTTACAGTAAAATACACTGAATTTATCATTGTCGTTTTAAGTGAATAAATAAACCCTTGTTAAATGACACAGTTTCACTTTCTGATGTAGCAAATATTGATAAGGATAAGCCATGGAACCAAAAGTTCTCTGGGGTCGTGGACAAGTTTAGGGTGGAAAGGGCTCAAGAGATGAAAAGCGTGAGAACCTCCAGATTAATGGAATCCTGCCAAAATACAAAGAGCTGCTTCGAATCATTAAAAGCACGGAGCATGTTTGCTTTGACTTGAGATAAGCAGGAAAAACAAAGTCCACCCAATCCACTGGTGCCATCTTCCTACGCCTCTGAACACAATCGGGGCAAAGTCCTTCCCACATCCGCAGATGTTTTAATAGCCTTCAAGGCTTCCTGTATTCTGCTAGGTTTGGCCTGAACAGGCAACGGATGTTCCTTTGAGGCCAAGGTCCAGCCAGCCGATGCTTCTCATTCCGATCGTCCCCAAGTTTCCTAAATTCAATGTGGGCCTAAGGATTACATGTATATTTACATGTCCCCTGGACATGTATGTTTTTCTGCATGTGGGTTAACAGGAATGCTGCCAAAAAGCTTGTGGCCCATACATCGTCCTACAGAACAGCACCTGGTTTCGAGAAAGACCATTTTGGACTCTGAATAAACTCGGGAACATGAAAGTGCATCAGCTGAGTTCACAGGATGATGGCCTAGGGGGCTGGCAGCACTTTCTTATTAGTAAACATTTGGGCAAACCATACCAGGAAGCAGGAAGGGGAAAGGAAAATCCTTAAACAAATGTGGCAGTAAGACCCCTAAAATAATCTAGAACTGAAAATACTGTGGCAGAGAAGGAAGATGATAACATGCCAAACACAATCTATAGTACAAACCATGTACACATCACAGGTAAATCTCGTTTTCCTTTCAAAGAACTAAGGTTCTCAAATGATCAACCTGCTCCTAAGATTAAGAGACACAACTGGACTTCCCTGGTGGTCCAGGGAATAAGAATCCGCCTGCCAGTGCAGGGGACACAGGTTCGATCCCTGGTTCGGGAAGATCCCACATGCCACAGAGCAACTAAGCCTGTGTGCCAACAACTGCTGAGCCCAGACTCCAGAGCCAGGAGCCACAGCGACAGGAGCCGGGGTGCCTGGAGCATCCACGCTCCTCAGCAGAGAAGCCTCTGCCGTGAGACGCCCCTGCAGCACCGAGAAGACGCGCCTCCACTCACCGCAACCGAGGCAAGACCGCGCACGCTGGAGAGACCCAGGGCGATCCAGAGTTAACTTTAAAAAAGATACATAACTAGTGTCCAGAATTTATTAATTAACACGGAATTAACCAGCGAAGAAAGGAACAGTCTATGATATTAGACATGATGAATTTAATACACACATACATACAAAAAAGCTAGTAATTTCATATTTTGAAATAAACCCTGGCACAAATACCTTTTTGGAAATACAGCACTGTAACTATTAACAAGGGAACAAGGGTTTTACTTACTATGGCGTCTTTAACAATTTGTTTGGCCACTTGTTCTGGTTTGCAGACCGATGTGGTCTCTGAAATAAGACGTGTCTCTAAAGGCTAAAAAGGTGAAAAAAAAATAGACATTATCAATACCATTACTTCCCACTGCATTACAAAGGAAATAATTTTGACAGTCCTCCTCCCCTAATTTATACATAATTCCAGTTTTCTACCTTTGAACAGATTCCTATTTTTAGAACTAAGTCCGTCTGGATTCCAGATCAGTCTCTACCTGGTCACCATGTAAAATCCAGCCCCTTAGCTCCCCAGTTACTCCTGATTCCAGTGAGAGCCATCAGAGCTTCATTTAAAATATGAAGAAAAAAAAAAAAAGACCCTGCCTTGTCTTTTTCATTTTTAAATCTTTGGAGCGACATGCAACCCATGTGCTCAAAAATTCTTTATACGGGAGTTTCAGTTAGAAGTTTCAACACTGAAGCCTTAAATGGTATGAAAGGATAAATTTTATTTACCACGTGGGCTTGAAAAAACAAAATAAAAACCAGAACGTATTTCCTTAAAGTAGAAAAGCACAGAGCTCATAAAATTCCAGTGTTTCTTGATGAACCTGAATTAAGAGAAAAGTCCTTTTGAAGGTGCCACCGCTGTCCCACGTCCCCAGGCCAACAGGACCATGTGGAGGCCAGGCCCACGGCAGAGGTCAAAGCACTATGCGCCCTCTACAGGACGCACGGAGCAAGGCTGGACTTCATCTGCCCATAGCAGTCAGCCCAACCTTCTAGCCAAGGAAAAACAAAAAACAATTTAACATCAAAATCAAATCTTCACGGGGAAATCACCACCTGTTGTCAGCTCTGGCTTCTACCTAAAAGACCACTTATCAAATGTTAGCAGATTTCCCTTATTCTAAAACAGGGCATTCAGGTTAAATTTATTTCTTTGAAATAGTAGTCATTTTAAGAAGCAGAGTCAAAAGGAAATGAATAGGGGGAAAAGCTTCTAAACCATAGACATCTTTCTGAAAATATACAGCTCATGGCACTTTAGTGCTAGTTTTTATGTGGTGCAGATTCACACATCACTACAAAAGAGAAGAAAACCAGTCAACACCAAGTTCAAGGGAGGAAGTTCTCACTGATTCCTTTCTTCCCCACTTTGCCTGCTCAGAGAGTGCCTCTTGACCTACGTGTCAAGGCAGGTTCACGTGAACAAAGCACAGAGTCTGCTTTCCGCTCAGGATGACTGACAGTCACTGTATTCAAGTCCAGAGGTGAGAAAACACCACAGAGAACAAGGCCAGGCAGGAGGGTGGTGAGCATCCCACGGGAGGGACGCTGAGGCACGGCAAGTCAGGGGAGTCCTCTCCAGGGCGACGGCTGCACAGAGGTGACCAGACACACGGGAGGAAGATCGACTCCAACACCCAGAGAGAGCGCGGCAAGAGCACAGCGCACACGTGGCATCGGCCGTCAAGCTCAGGGGCCGGGGCTCCAGCGCGGCCGAGGCCGAGAAGAGGAGACAACGCGGTGGGAGGGTGGCCGAGGTCCAGACGCGGGACCGAAACGGCTGGAGGCCCCTGGCTTCTACCCCCAACGTGCTGGGATCCCGGGGAGCTGCACGCTGCAGAATGCCATCAACACCAACACACGGCATTTAATTCTAACTTCAAATGAAATAAAATTAGACATTCCGTGTCTTGGTCCCACTAGCTGCACGGCAAGCATTTCAAACAGCCACAATGTGACTGCATTATAGAGCTGCAGACATAGATCATTCCCACCATTCTAGAACATTCTGTTAGACCATGCGGCACAAGAGTTTTTGATCTGTTGTGCTTTTGGTTTAAGTTTTGCTTTCTGGCTTTTTACTCACAAGAGGGGTTTGAACAGAGCTGACTTGTCCTCTAAAAGGATCACTAGCTACGCCATGAAAAAGACTTCAGAGGGTAAGAACTAGGAGCAGGTAGACCAAGTTGAAGACCATTAGAGCAGTTCAGGCGAAAATATCAGCGAGTCACACTCCTGGGATGGTAGTGACATCTGCAGTTACAGAAAAAGTCAGACTGGGGATAGGTCCTGCGAGCAGAGTGCACTGTGGTGGCAGAGGAGGCGTCACAGCCGGCTTCAGGGTTTCCAGCCTGAGCAGCTGTGGGAATGGTGGGCACCAGAAACGAGATGGAGAACAGTGAGAGGGAAGGAGAGGGAGCTGAAAGTGCTGGTTTTGAAACGTTACATCTGAGGCACCCATTAGACCTCCAGGCAGAGACAACCGATCAGCAACCACTTCAAGTCCTTAAAGGCACTTAAGTCCACAGGAGAAGCAGTATCATCAAAGAACATCATGTGTCACGCTGAGTCAGTAAGTCACACCGGGCTCTTCGTGACCCTGTGGACTGCAGCCCGGCAGGCTACTCTGTCCGTGGAATTCTTCCCCACCCAGGGATCGAACCTGGGTCTCTTAAGTCTCCTGCATTGGCAGGCCAGTTCTTTACCACTAGCGTCACCTGGGAGCCAAGGACTATTAACTTGTTAGTTACAAATACAAGCTGTACTCTCCACCAGAAAGAGAACCCCTTATTCATTCAATCAAGCCTGAAGACTCGTAGCAAAAATGGCCTTTGAGAACAGGGTCACGCCAGGACTTTCCTCCTGGTCCGGAGGTTAGGGCTCAACGCTTCCACTGCACGGGCCTGGTTCAATCCCTAGTTTGGGAACTAAGATTCCCACAAGCTGTGTGGCACTGCCCAAAAAAAACAAAGAAAATGGGGCTATAGCCTCCAAGATTTCAAATGAAAGTTCCAGAAAGTTCTGAGGCCTCTTGCAAGCACATAAATTGAAAGAAGCTCAATTTTCAGACGAAAATGCCTGCAAGCTGAAGGGTAGAAAGACAGAAAATAGGAAAAGGGGTTTCCAACGTTCAAGACTGGAAACAGGGCAGAGAGAGGCGTGCTTACCTTGGTCTGGTTTTCCTTTGCAAACCCGGGGGTGTCTGTGTCTGGGGGGTAGGCGACTGTGACATACACATTGTAAGGCTTCACCTGCATTTCAGAGACAACATTGGGCCCTTTAGTAAAACAAGGTACAGGTTCACATCCTCCCTTATCAACCACTCTGGTTGCCAAGCAGACATTCTCCACGCGGCCCTGATCTTCTCAAAAGGTGGTGAGACCAATAGGGTGATTCTGTAAGAGGAGTGGTGATGCGTGCACAGTCGTGTCTGACTCCTTGCACCCCCAGACTGCAGCCCACAAGGCTCCTCTGTCCATGGGATTCTCCAGGCAAGAGTACTGGAGTGGGTGCCATTTCCTCCCCCAGGGAATCTTACCCACTCAGGGATCGAACCTGTGTCTCTTGTGTCTCCTGCATTGTAGGAGGTTTCTTTACCCACTGAGACACCAGAGAAGCCCCTATCACCCGCTGGATCAGGAAACTCTTAGCCCTGAAGATCATTTAGAAATAAAGTTAAAAAGCTCACCCAAGCCTCTATTCCAGAAAACAGCTGGCCCTGAGCTACAGAGGTTCGTTCGCCTCCTTCTAAGGTTCTTTCGCCCCCACTGACCAGGGCCTGGAAGCTGCTATGAGGACAGCAGACAGCGCTAAAAGGAAGCCCGCTCACCCCCAACCCCGACCCCGACCCCGACCCCCACCCCGACCGCTCAGCACGGCGGCCATGGCCACGGGCAAGTCTGTTCTTGGCCATCTGGCTGCAAAGCTGCTCTCCTTCACGCTTGCTTCTCAAACCACTGCTCTGCTAATCTCACCTACAACACAGGCTGAGACCATTCAAATCCCTCCCCTCTGGCCCAGACCCAGGTCGAGAGTGACACCCATCCCGAGAGTCTGCTGGCCCAGGAGTCCCCAGTGCCAGGGAGGGCTCAGGGCTCACTTCTTCAGCAAACAGGGTGCTCCTCGGGGGTTCCCCGCAGGTTAGACCAGGACAACCTCACTCGCATCTAAATGCAGAAACTCCTTCCCAGCTCCTCTTCCCAGCACCCCTGCCCGATCTCGAACAGGATCCCAGACTTAGTTCCCTCTCCGCCAGAGTCCCCCCCGGAACCTCTCCACTCAGAATACACTGAAGGCCCTCAAGGTTGTCCTGCTGCTCAGCTGGGACACGGGCCCCATGGCCCCCCACGGACCCCCGTTGCACACCCCTGCGGCTCAGGGACGCCTTCAGAACCTCAGCCACGACTCTGCTTGCTCCTGGCTCACTGCTGAGCCCCCTGGGAACACCGAGGGGACCCGGACAGGCACTGGCCTGAGGGAGGCCCCGCGCATTTCAAGGAGGCCGACAGGTGAGAGTCGCAGGACACTGGCCTTTCCCCTGCTTCCCTCCGTGAAGTGCGGTCCCGAAGGCTGAGGAGGGAGCTGCAGGGGCAGGGGCACCTAACCGGTCAGCCTGGGAAGGGCAGTAGCAGGGGCCGCGGTCCCCGCTGGCTGGGCTCCGGACACCGAAGGCCTGAGACCACACTTTGCTGTGCACAGGCCGGAGAAAAACACCACCGCCATCAAAAAAAAACAGTCAGTAAGCAGTAATCAGACAGCCCACCTGAAGCCTGAAGCTGGCGGCTCAGACACGGCCACCACAGGGATATTCCTCCTGCGCCCCCTACGATGGGCCAGGACGGTGGTGCTATAAACTCCAGGGCAGGATGTCAGAGCGTGTTTCTCCAATTCAAGGTTACGGCTGAGCTTCCAGAAAAGCTTACCGCTTTTCAGAACAGCTTTTTCCCGGTGGTGGGGTTGGGAGAAACCAGTCCAGCCCCTTTCTGAGTACTGGTATCCTCGGTCTAAACCTAGAGCCAGATGACCCTCTCAGCCTATGGCTGGATACCTCCAGTGGCTACAAACTTAACCACTGTATTTATTTATTCTAATGTCTGTTTATTTATCTGGCTGTGCCAAATCTTGGGGCTTCCATGGGGGCTCAGACAGTAAAGAATCCGCCTGCAAAGCAGGAGACCTGGGTTTGATCACTGGGTCGGGAAGATCCCCTGGAGAAGGGCATGGTGACTCACTCCAGTGTTCTTGCCTGGGAAATCCCACGGGCAGAGGAGCCTGGCGGGCTAGAGCCCATGGGGTTGCAACGAGTTGGAGCCGACCGAGAGACAAACACACTCTCCCCTACACTGGGAGCCCCGAGTCTTGGCCACTGGACCACCAGGGAAGTCCCCCTTGTATTTATTTAACCGACAAGTGAAAGTGAGACAGTTAGACAGCATCAGTGACTCAGTGGACATGAGTCAGTGAGCAGACTCCAGAGAGCATGGAGGATAAGAGACCCTGGTGAGTCACGACCATGGGGTTGCAAGAGCTGGACACGACTGAGCGACTGAACAACGGAAACGGCCCACCAGACACTTGCTGCATTATTCCTGTGCCCTCATGGAGCCTGCGGGCTCCGGAAACTCCCGGTCAAATAATCTGTTAAAATCTACAGCAACTAACTCTGCTTGTGGTTTAGTCACTCAGTCGTGTCCGACTGTTTGTGAACCCTGGACTGTAGCCCACCAGGCCCCTCTGTCCATGGCATTCTCCAGGCAGGAACACTGGAGCGGGTAGCCATTTCCTGCTCCAGGGGATCTTTCAGACCCAGGGACCAAACCCAGGTCTCCTGTGCTGGAGGTGATCTCCTGTACTGCAGGCGGATTCTTTACCATCTGAGCCACCAGGGAAGCCCCCCAAAATTAACTCCACACCTTGATTTAATTAACTACAGCAAGTCTCCTCCTTATGGATGAGCTCCACTCTAAGCGAGTGCGTTTACATGCAATTTGTTTGTAAGTCCAACGATGTTAGCCTAGGTACCCAACCAACATAATCGGCTACGTAGTACTGTACTGTAATAGGTATATAATACTTTTCAAAAATTATACATAAAAAAATAAAACATTTTAAATCTTACAGTACAGTACCTTGAAAAGTACTGAAGTACAGTACAACAGCTGGCATACAGGGGCTGGCACTGCGTGAACAGCAAGGAGCGTCTCTGACTGGAGCGGGGAGAACGGGCGGGAGACAGCAGAGCTGAAGGATCGTCAGCAGGAGGGGACGGCGGGCCAGCCCCGACCTCGCTCACGGCGTGCGGACCCGACGCGCCCAGGCACATTCGCGTCTCTGCAAGCTCACAGCTTGAAGCTTTGCGTGTAGGGGACACATGCAACCCCCCGACCCCGGCATAAAAGGAAAAGAGGGCTCTGTGGCCTCACTGGTTCTTGCTAAGACAGTGCTGACCCCTCAAGACCACTTCTGCTAAGAATTTAAGCCAGGACTGCACTGATTCTGTTTGTTCAGCCACTGTCTGCGCCTCCCTGGCCCTGCTGACTGACTCTTCTCTCCCCTCCACCTCAGGTCTGCCTGCCTGCTCCCACCCTACCATCATTTCCTCCCTTCCACCTGGCCTCATTCTCAAAGATGACCACTTACTCAAGACCTAATTTATGACCCAAACAATCTCACCGAAAGGCATGCTGGTCCTCATCCCATCAAAGCAAAGACAAGGCAGAGAGCAGGGAGGAGCTTCCTGGGGGCCCAGGGGTGAAGAACCTGCCTTCCAGCGCAGGGCCGCGGTTCCATCCCCGCTCGGGCAACTGCGATGCCTCGTGCCATGGGGCAGCGAGCCTGAGCTGCAACCACTGAACGTGCAGGTCGCAACCAGAGAGCCCCTGGGCCGCAGCGAAGACGCCCCCGTGCCACAACTAAGACCCAAGACAGCCAAACAAAGTAATAAATAATCATTAAAAAAGAAAAGCTAAGACAAAGGCCTAGGAGCTGGAGAAAGCATCAGAGCTGCTGACACTGAAGCTCCAGGACTTGGGCTTCAGCTTCCTTTTGAGCAGGAAAAGATGAGGGAGGGGTGGGGAGTGCCCGGGACCAGGGATGCAGAAAGTGGGACACTTGGCTTTCTTGTGTTTGGTCTCTGCTGCCGTATCTGTGGCTACACTCCCACCTCACAAGTCTACTTTCCTAAAAGAACAACTTCTAAAATCTTTAAGTGATGTCTTTATACTTAAAAGACTGAGTTTAAAAAAGAAAGCAAAAAAGTGCCCACAAAGCGTCCTTCCCAATTTAGTCACCGCACATAAAGCATTTCTAGACCCGACTTTAGTTCAGGGTGCAAGAGTGTGGCGGAGGAAGATTTAAGAGTTCATTAAACCAGAAACAATAATCACAGGCACTCAGAGTCTAAAGTATAGAACATTTCATTCACAAAAAACACAAAACCACTTTGGCTAAACAGACCAACAAAAACACAACAGTATAAGTTTGTAAGGAAACAACTGTATCGGTGGAAGTTCTGCTATGAACATGCTCGATTTTGATGACTTACTTCCCCTCAAATTTATTTTCCACGGTGCATGTTGATTTTAGTTTTTGCTTATGTGAGGACATTTTATTTTAATAGAGTCCAAATATAGAGCAAAGTTAAGCCGACTGGCAAGTCCAGACTGGCCACTTTCAGCCTGTGAATCACATGTGTCACTAAGAGGCTTTGGGGACTCACCCAGAAGGGAACCAGGCCACGCAGATCAGACATGTGCCCTGAGTGACTCCTGGAGTCCTTCTGCGAGACAGACTTGGGGACAGAAAGCCCTCATGCACAAGCCTTTCAATCCCCAAACATGCCTTCTCCTGCTGGGTTCCTAAGACCAAAGGGAAGGGCTGAGGCAGCCCTGCCCTACGTTACAGACACATCACAGAGCAGACGGGGGGCGGAAGGCAGAACCGAAAGCCGCAGACTTGGTAACTGTTTCTGTTACAAAGTCACCGTGTGGCTTTCAGCAACCCTTCAGAATTCTGGAAAACTCAGTTTTATTATCTAGAAGGCTGTACAATGACATCTGCCTCATGTATGTCACGAAACTGTTATAAAAGAAGATGGCTATTCATAAAGGGATGTAACAACGTGAAAGCTACAAAAGAAATTACCAGTGTTCTTGCTGGAAATTTCACAGCCATACGTGCCCCACTGGCTAAGCATCCATTACAGCGATCTGTTATCGACTAAACATATCAAGGATGTTGATGAAAACGAAATTTGTGGCCGATTCCTTTGGGATGAGACGAGCACAGCGTGCTGGTCCCGAAGAGGCCGGTGGGGACTCTCACTGACCCAGGACATGAGCTCATCCAGTGTCGGGGCAGCAGCAGTATCAGCACCAGTATCTCCAGTATCTGGTGGCAGTCTGCTAGCACCACCCGGGGCTCTCTGGGGACTTTAGGAATCAGAGGTCGGCCACTGTGGCCTGAGGACCAAATCTGGCCCTTTCCCTGTTTCTATGAATAAAGATTTATTGGCACACACCTGCTTATTTAAACCTCCCACAAGGTTGCTTTCCTGCTATCGTAAGAGATCTGAGTAGTTGCAGCAGGCACCATCTAGCCCTCAAAGGCTAAAATATTCACTCTGGTGCTTTGGGGGAACAAAGAAGTACCCACTCCTAATCTAAATCATGAAATGCGATCCTCAAACCTCACTCTTACTGTAAGAGGACTGCTGCGTTGTTGTTCAGTCACTAAGTCGTGTTCGTACCCCGTGGACTGCAGCCCGCCAGGCTCCTCTGTCCATGGGATTTCCCAGGCAAGCATACTGGAGTGGTTGCCATTTCCTTCTCCAGTAAGAGAAACGGCCACAGTTAATTTTCTTTTGGGCTTTTAACATCATGAGGTAGTGTTACATTTCAGTACACAGTTGACCCCTGAACAACGTGTCAAAGGCACCGACTCTCTGCGTGACCACATTTAAAAATCCACATTTAACTTTCCAAGGGGCCCGCCACACCCATAGTGAAGCATCTGAGGATTCAACCAACGTCAGATCATGTAGCTCCATCATCTTTATTGGAAGAAAGTGACTTACAAGTGGACCTGTTCAGTTCAAATCCGAGATGATCACAGTCAACTATATATAGAATTAGAAAGAATTTCACCTTAAAGTACATGGTTTTGGAAAGACCCATGCAACGCTCTCCAAGCATCCCCGCCTGACAGTGGCACAGAAACCTGCTTCACAGATGAGGAGGGAGGCTGTACACGTCTGACAGGCGCTTACTCGATGCTAAGCCTAACCACACCCTCCTTCCACAACACGTTCCATTAACTATGACGATAAAAAGCACTCCCGTTCCTCAATATTTCTTTAGGATATTAAAACGTAAGTATCAGGAGAGCCAAGTGCAATTTTTAGTCCAAGTCTTATTCTCATTTTTACCAACAAGGATGATGAGATCAAGTTAAATGATGTGTCTAAAAACTGAGAGCTATACAGTAGCTCTTCCCTCACACACATGCTCATTTTATTAGTCAGGCCAGGTGGCTCAGCGGTAGAGAATCTGCCTGCCAACGCAGGAGATGCAGGAGACGCAAGTTCGACCCCTGGGTCAGGAAAATCCCCTGGAGGAAATGGCAACCCACCCTAGTATTCTTGCTGGGAAATCCCCATGGACAGCAGAGCCTGGTAGGCTCTAATGCCCAGGGTCGCAAAGAGTCAGGCGTGACTGAACACCTGCACGCGCACGCGTAAAGGGCAGACCGTTTCATTAAAGGAGTATCTTTAAAGAATGTTAAAGAACAGTGACCAAAAGAGAAACCAAGCACCTGGTCGCCCTTGCGCACACTCACACAGTATTAGGTCAAGACAGTCACAGCTTACTGAGTTTTTTAAGATTTTTATTTATTTATTATTATTTTTTAATCAAGGGGCATCTTTCTTATTTTTACTTATTTTTTTGGCCGCACTGTACAGCATGGGGAACTTCCCAAACCAGGGATCGAACCCATGTTGCCTGCAGTGGGAGCTTGGAGTCTTAACCACTGGAAAACCAGGGAAGTCTGACATAGTAATTTTATTGTGTTTTACTTTATTGCACTTTATAGATACTGCATTTTTTTACTAATTGAAGGTTTGAGCTTCCCAGGTAGCGAGAGTGGTAAAGAACCTACCTGCCAATGCAGGAGACATTAGAGATGAGGGTTTGATCCCTGAGTCAGGATGATCCCTTGGAGGACAGCACAGCAACCCACTCCATTATTCTTGCCTGGAGAATCCCATGGACAGAGGAGCCTGGTGGGCTACAGTCTATGGAGTCGCAGAGTCGCACATGACTGAAGTGACTTAGCATGCGTGCATAGATACTGCATTTTTAACCAAATGAACGTCTGTGGCAACCTTGCATTGAGCAAGTCTATTGGCATCAGTTTTCTAACAGCAGTTGCTCACTTCATGACTCTGTGACACATTTTGGTAATTCTCCCAATATTTCAAACATTTCATCATGACTGTATTTGTTATGGTGACCTGAGATCAGTGATATTTGATGTTACTACTAAGACTCACTGAAGGCTCAGAAGATAGTTAACATTTTTGAGCAATGTAGTATTTTTTAATTAAGGAATGTACATTGTTTCTTTTAATGCTACTGCACACTTAATAGCACAGTATAGCATAAACATAGCCTTTATTTGCACCGGGAAACCAAAAAATTCATGTGACTCGCTTTATTGTGATATCACTTTATTGCAAATGTCTGAAACACAAGAGCTCTGTAGACTGCCCGTAATAAAATACTATGAAGATGTTAGTACTGCTAAGTTAGGTTCGGTCGCTCAGTCGTGTCCGGCTCTTTGCGACCCCATGGACTGCAGCATCCCAGGCCTCCCTGTCCATCACCAACTCCCGGAGCTTACTCAAACTCGTGTCCGTGGAGTCGGTGATGCCATCCAGCCATCTCATCCTCTGTCATCCCCTTCTCCTCCTGCCTTCAATCTTTCCCAGCATCAGGGTCTTTTCCAATGAGTCAGTTCTTCGCATCAGGTGGCCAAAATATTGGAGTTTCAGCTTCAGCATCAGTCCTTTCAATGAATATTCAGGACTGATTTCCTTTAGGATGGACTGGTTGGATCTCCTTGCCGTCCAAGAGACTCTCAAGAGTCTCCTCCAGCACCACGGTTCAGAAGCAAACTGTGTATTAAATTAAGCCAAATGCCTCACAGCCATCTTGCTTCTGTTGACATCTACCATCTTTTATGCAATGAAAACAGGATAATTGCAAATTCAGGGGTGGAGTCAATTCTCTTACACTGAAGACAGATCTACGAAGTTCTAGTTTCAAACAATGACACCAGGAAGAAAGCTACAAACTAAAGGGGAACACGTCCCGTTGGGCTGAAAGGAGTCAGTGTAAAAGTGAAGATGCTCTTACCTCCATCTGCAGAGCCTCCGCCAGCCCCCTGATGGCAAACTTGGACGAAGAGTACGCCGTGTAGCCAAACAGGCCCAGCTGCCCGGCCTGGGAGGACACGAAGACGACCCTGCCCACGCGGCGCTCCTTCATGGTGGCGATCACCGCCCGGCTGGGGTACACGCTGCCCAGGTAGTTGACGCTCATCAGCCTCTGCAGGGAATAAAGAGGCCTGGAGCCCGAGCAGGGCACATACCACAGGCACCCCGCCCCAAGTCACCAGCGCGCCCCTCGGGCACCTGCCCCGAGTCACCAGCGCGCCCCTAAGGCACCCGCCCCGAGCCGGAGCCTGGGTCACTGGGGGCTCAGCAGAGCTGCTGAACAAACAGGAACCAAAGGGTCCCTACGTGACCGTGACACAGAGGGCTCCCCACTGGGGGCCCATTTCTTTGCTTTCTCTCTCCGTCTTTTTTGCTGCCATACAGTTGCTTTACGGTGTCGCTAGTTTCTACCGTACAAGAGAGGGAATCAGCTCCGTGCAAACAATCCCCGCTCCTGCCCCGGCCCCCCGCCCCTCCGGCTCATCACAGAGCGCCGAGCTGAGCCCCTGGCCTACAGCTTCCCACTCCCTGTTTTACACAAGGCGGTGCACGTACGTGTCCGTCTCCTAACCTCCCAGTTCACCAACCCCAGTGTCCGCCCGTGAGAGCCTATTTCAATCTCCTGTTTCACTCTAACCTCACTTTCTCAAGACAGCACTCAGGTCTTTGCTGCAGCCTGGACAGAATTAGTCTCCTCCTTAGAAAAAGTACACTGCAGGGTGCGGGTAATGCTTTGGGGGACAGTTTGAGCAAAGAGCCTCTAAATACTTCCAGCCCTGTTCTAAGTCATAGAGAGACCGCAGAGACCAGGACAGGGTTAAGAGCGCGGACTACAGGGCCAGGGTTCTACCATTTACTGCCTATTGGATGATGAGCAGCAAAGTCGGGCACTCTACTTAATTCCTCAGCCAAAACTGGGTTCGCACGGTGTGACCTCACAGGCCTGCGGCAGGACTGAAAGAGGGAACAAAAGGTAGGCACCCTGCCAGCCCCACCTGCAGTAACCACTCAGGACACGGGGGCTCTCGTGATGGGGCAGGACCACACAAGTGCCAAGGGTCTCCTCTGCCCTCACCTGGGAACTCTTAAAAACGTTCACATTTTCAACCTGAAAGTCTCATGATACTGTATGACAATGCTTCCACACTAAAAGTCTTATAAAAGACCAGGTCTGTCACCACGTGCAATATAAAACAGAAAAATAACAGAGGCTCCCAGGGGGCACCGTGCCTCCTGCGTGTCCTGTTGAGCTATCCGGGAAGCCCTCCAGGTGGCGCTAGAGGTAAAGCGCCCGCTCGCAACGCAGGAGACAGGGTTCCATCCCTGGGCCCGGAAGATCCCCCGGAGGAGGGCATGGGAACCCACTCCAGTATGCCCGCCTGGGGAATCCCATGGACAGAGGAGCCTGGTGGGCCCCAGTCCGTAGGGTCGTGAAGAGTCAGATGCGACTGAAGCAACTTAGCAGGCACGCTCTACATCTATTAAAGAAATTAAAGTTAAAACCTTCCACAGAAAAAATCTCAGGCTTCACTGGTGATTTCTACCAAGCATTTAAGGAAAAATAAATCAATTCTACACAAATTCTTTCAGAAAACTGAAAAGGAGAGACTATTCCTCTACTGATGCCACGAGGCCACCTTGACTCTTACACAAAACCAAAAAGTAACGTTACACAATGCTACGGCTACTATCCCTCAAGGACACAGAAAGGATAACACATCCTGACCAAAGGAGGTTTATCCCAGGAACATAAGGCTGGAAACATCTGCAAACTAACCAGTGTAATTCATCATATTAACACACTAAAAAAGAACTCTATGATCACCGCAGTAGATGCAGAAAAAGCACCTGACAAAATTAAACATCCATTCCATATAAAAACTCTCAGCAAATTAGGATAAACTGCTAAACTTGATAAAGGGCATCTACCAATGGCACCCCACTCCAGTATTCTTGCCTGGAAAATCCCATGGACGGAGGAGTCTGGTAAGGTACGGTCCATGGGGTCACTAAGAGTCGGACACGACTGAGCGACTTCACTTTCACTTTTCCCTTTCATGCACTGGAGAAGGAGGTGGCAACCCACTCCAGTGTTCTTGCCTGGAGAATCCCAGGGATGGCGGAGCCTGGTGGGCTGCCGTCTATGGGATCGCACAGAATCGGACATGACTGAAGTGACTTAGACCAAAAATAAACAAAACTACAGCTAACATCATACTTAAGAGTAGAAGACTAACTGCTTTCTCCCTAAAGTCAGGAACAAGACAAAAATGTCTACTTTGGCCACTTCTGGTCAACACTGCACTGGAAGTTCCAGCCCACGGAATAAGCGTATCTAGATAGTAACGGAAGAGGTAAGATCTGCAGATGACATGATCTTGGAAGTAGGAAGTCCAGCGAACACTAGAATTAATGGTTGAGTTCAGCAACACTGCACAATCGATACACAAAAATCAGCTGCAGTTTTCTACACGAGCAATGAAAACTCAAGAAACTGAAATAAAAACCATTCACACTAACATCAAAAAATATAAAATACTGAAAAACAACATGCAAGCTCCACACACTGAAAATTATGAAACACTATTGAGATAATCTTGTTAAAAAATTTAAATAAATGGAGAGATATATTATGTTATATGGGTTAGAAGACCAAATAGTGTTAAGATGTCAGTTTTCCTCACATGTATCTATAATGTCAGTGCAATCCCAATCAAAAATAACTCCTACTGGGACTTCCCTGGTGGTCCAATGGTTAAGAATCCGCCTTGCAATGCAGGGACATGGGTTTGATCCCTGCTCAGGGAATTAAGATCCCACATGCTGTGAAGCGCCTGAGCCCACTCGCCTCAACTAAAGAGAAGTCTGCAGGACACCACTGCTGGGACAGAGTGACCAACAGCCGGCATGCAGAAGTGCCGGTGTGGGGATGGTGCGGGGGCAGGGGTTGCAAAAGCAATCAACTGCTTTTTCAAACAAAGTGAGAGAGACAGAGGGAAGGAGACAGTGTAATGGGAGACAGGCTGAGAATAAAGTGAGTTTTTTAAAAAGATTAGATTTATGCATTTTTTAAATATTGCAGCATACTTCATATTCTATACGTGTGTGTTCTTTCTTCATCTCACCCGTTTCGTGTTTTCTCCTTGTCACTGACACCCACCCGCAGTTGCCTGAACTCTTTTTTTACGCCACACCACAAGGCAAGCAGGATCTTAGTCCCCTGGCGGGCTTGAACCCGTGACCCCTGCAGTAGAAGCACGGAGTCTTAACCAGGACTGCCAGGGAAGGCCCACACAGTCACCCAGTCTTATATGCTTAGTTCCTTCTGTTCTTGCTCAGTTATGACCCCCGCAAATCTTTGACTCAATTACCTCCAGACTTCCATTAGACACGGATGCAGATGCCCTCCCCCTCTGCCCTGGATAGACCCTGCTTCCTGACGCCCGCTACACAGCTGTGCGTTTCTCTGCTGCAACCACACAGCCCCTTACACACCTGTCCTCTTTGCTGTCCACGGTCGACCAAGGAGTCTGCCGATCCTCCCTGCAAATCCTCTTCCACACACAGGCACATACACTCACACTTCTCTTTCACCGGCCACCTCTGAAGTCTTTCCCCTCATCACGTCATGCCTAGACTACAACTACTTTCTCCAACTAATTCTTTACACAGCCGTTGAGATAATCTTCAAAATCTCCCTGTCAATACCTAGAGATAAAGGCATATATG
The DNA here is from genome assembly GCA_024291935.2 of Okapia johnstoni. Classification (NCBI taxonomy): domain Eukaryota; kingdom Metazoa; phylum Chordata; class Mammalia; order Artiodactyla; family Giraffidae; genus Okapia; species Okapia johnstoni. The sequence continues at coordinate 129,062,943 of CM044309.1, forward strand.
TCAAGACATCTATCTTTTGATTCCTCCCACCCCCACCCGCTTTGGCTGTGCTGAGTGGCATGCAGAATGTTAGTTCCCAGACCAGGGATCAAACCCACAGCTCCTGCCGCAGAAGGCAGAGTCGTAACCACTGAACCACCAAGAAGTCCTGACCCAGCAGCTATCTTTTATGCCGAGCTGATAAAGAAGCCTTATGATACCAGAGTCCCAGCTAAGGCATCACTCTGCTTCTGCCTCCACTGGACTTGCCCAGCTTGACTTGAAATTGCAGAGTTTATAGTGCTTTCCCCCAGCTTGCCAGAGCAGGACATCTGAACTGCCGCTCTGGGAGTCTCCTCTTCCATAAAAGGGGTGCACTCTAACTTCACCGAGAAGATCATTCAAAGCCCATCACCACCATGAAGGCTCTAGAGCCCAGTAAGAGAGAGACAGTTGACACAACATCAAATGAAGAAAAACATGCTATGCACTTAAGAAGGATTTCAACTCTGTTGTGCACTTCTTTGGCTGACGTTTTTAAAAACCATAAACATAAGTATGATGCATTGCCTTCTTCTCTTGGCTTGAGAATGCCAGGTCTGCTCTTCAACTTTTTTGGGTTTTCATTGTTAAAAACACTGATATTTGACAAGAAAATCCAGCATCTCTTGGCTTACAAAGAGCTCTGTTGATAATATGACCTCAGTAAATCAATACTAATCTGTGTCAGGTTGGAGGTTGCATTCCCATTTTACAGCTGAGGAAGGCAAAGTCCAGTGGCTTGCATAAAATTCTAAGGCTGGATGGTCACTGTGACTAAAACCCTGTCCAGCCTTCCTCTAGTTTGCTGAAGCTTCTATTAAACTGGAATGCATTTTACCTATTTCATTCATAAAGGTTTCAGCCATAAACTAGTTCTCCCTTTTAGTGTATGGGCTACCACAGTGAGAAAAGAAACAAATTTTTACTTACTTCAAATGTACTAACTTCAAGATCTTCAAATTTTCCTGCAAGTGACATTCCTGCACAGTTGACAAGCATGTCCACCGGGCCCAACTTCTCCTGTGCCTGGAAGTTTATAAATTGGGCATTAAGGAAGAGAAACAAAAAATCCGTTAGTAGCCAATCAATGCCAATAAACAAAATCTATAAAACTATTAGACCTATAGGGAAGATATGCCAACTCCAAGCCACACATCAAACTGGCAAGGACCAATCAAAAGGCGGGTGGACTAATTCCAACTGACCCAATCTCTTACTTGTTTTATGACGTTCTCTACTTGGCTATAGTCTTGAGATACATCAACTGATATACAAAGCACCACCTATTAGAAAGAGAAAAAAATGATCAAAGCTATGTAGGGCTTTGAAAGAACTGTTGTTAAAAATCAAAGGCAATGTTTTCCGGTAGATAAGGGGTCCAGTTTGGATATTCCAACTGCAGGGCTTGAAATCTGCTGACAATGCAATTAGAAGAGGCAAACTGGGGATGGGAGGGCAGTTTTTCCAGTGGTTTATCAGTAAAAGACTCCACCCACAATGCAGAAGATGCAGGAGACCGGGGTTCGATCCCTGGGTGGGGAAGATCCCCTGGAGGAGGGCACAGCTACCCATTCCTCCCCTAGCCCTGAGGACCTTCCCCTTCCTGGATGTGCAAGTCAAGGACTTTCCACACGACCTGAGGCTTCTGCTGCATGAAGAGCGGGAGTAGCAAGGGGGGAGAAGGAGCGGACAGGGCGTCAGCGAGACTGGCCTTCACCTGGACATTCCAGATCCTCATTCCAGATGATGCTCCTTCTCTACCAGAACTCACAGGAACAGTAAAACAAAACAACGCCAACTGGGGAGACCTGCCGGGCTGGTGGCATTCCGGTGTCTGTGGGCTCCAGAGAAGGGGGTACAGACAGAGGCCCCCGTACTAGAGAAAAACTCAACATACACAAAGCGAGGTGGATGAGGACGTCTGCTTGCAGCATGGAATGCAAAGGAAGAAAAATGCAAACAGCCAGTAAAAGGGAGCTGATTCAATAAACTCTGGGGACCCAGGATTACGCCACAGCAGTTTTAAGAGACGAGGCAGATTTAGCTGACTGACATGCAAAGTTCTCTTTGCTTCACCACCTTAGCATCTTAGCATCACCGACTCAACGGACATGAGTTTGAGCAAACTCCAGGAGAGAGGGAAGGACAGGGAAGCCTGGTGTGCTGCAGTCCACAGTCTATGGGGTCACAAAAAATCGGACATGACTTAGCGACTTAGCAACAACAACAAAAACAAAGTTCTCTAATGTATTTCTGGAGGGAGAAAATGAGGCAATTAAAACTACAGTGAAACACCATTTAAAACCCATCAGAAAAGCAAAAATTAGAAAGTCGTTAATACCAAGTATTGGCAAGGAGTCACTACTGGCAGGAGTGTAACCATTTTGGTGATGCATATACTCAACTCGACAATTTCATTGCTAGGTGTATTCCATCCTTGTACAAAGTGCACGGAGATAAACTTTAGCAACAGCAAGAAAGAAAGCAAACTGGAAAAAAAAAAAAGGAAACCACCTAAATATCCACCCACAGTAGAGCAGATGAATGGAAGACAGTCTATACATGCAAGGAAACTCCAGACAGCAGCAAAAAATGAACGATTACTTCATGCAGCAACTGAGAGGAATTTTAACCACGATATCAGGAGAAGAGATCAAGCTGCCTACGAATACACAAAGGATGATGCTGTATAAACTTAGAGAGAGAAAACAGGTTAGTGATTGCCGAGGGCTAGGAGGGGTTGGAACAGAACAAGGACTGACTGCAAAGAACGTGGACTTTCTTTACGGGATGATGAACGGATCCTATAACTGATTCCGGTGAGAACTGCAACTCTGCGGATGTGCTAAACCCACTGAACTACACACCTTCAATCAGTGAGCTAAAGGGCGTGTGAAACTCTATCTCAACAAAGCTATCAAAACAAGAATGATGCCATGAAGTTCAAAAAAAGGTAGAAGTAAACAGTGCACTTCTTAGGGTTACATGCACTTATGGTCAAATTATTTAAAAAAAAAAACAGTGGAAGGGAACTCCCTGGCAGCCCAGTGGTTAAGACTTTAAATAAAGGGGGTGAGGGGGCGACCCCTGGTCAGGGAACTAAAGTCCCACATGCCGTGTGGCACAGCCAAAAAAACTAAAAAACAAAAGGGAAAAAAATGGTAAAAATCAAGTTGGGGGTTAGCTCTAGGAATGAGACAAAAGATAAGGCTGATGTGGGCAAACAGGAGATTGCAGGGGCCCCGGAAAATGCCATTTAAGTTGGGTGATGCTGCTGCTGCTAAGTTGCTTCAGTCGTGTCCAACTCTGAGCGACCCCATAGACGGCAGACCAACAGGTTCCTCCGTCCCTGGGATTCTCCAGGCAAGAACACTGGAGTGGGTATTAATTTATCATTATGTTTTATCCTAAAATATACATTGTATACATACACGTACCATTGCATTCATCAAAATATTGCATAATCAAAAAATATTTTTAATACCTCCTTCCCCTTGTGTGAACTGGAATAAATAACTGAACTGAAATCACTTTCTAGGAAAGCATTCTGTTACCAGATCACCTGTGTGTGTGTGTGTGTGTGTGTGTGTTCGAGTCTAGGCATTGCTTCGGTAATAACCTGAAATCCAAGATAATTCAAATAATTTCACCATTTTAAAAACAACGTAATTAGGAAAACTTGACATGCTTTTAATGAACTATTCATAGGTGAAGTAATGGGCTTTTCCTTTGCACACCCGTGCTGATTAGACAGAAAGTACATGACGAGCACAGTGACTTTACCTGTTTATCATTAATAGAGTGTTTTTCGATTTCTTTCTTTGCCTGCAACAGCTTGTCCTGAAAGTAACAGAGAACAATTAGTTCTGGTGATGGTCTATTTGTCCATTTGTTTATTTAAAAGGAGAGAAAAAGCAATTTTTGTACAAGGATTTATTAAATGCCAGAAAGCACAGGACAGCACCTGTGTGTGCAGAGCTATGGACCACATAGCTGTACAGTAGGCTAAGCTATGACTAAGGGATAGTGAGGTTTTAAATTCACTGCAGAGAAAGATCATAAAAAAAATTAATGAACCTAAAAGTTCCAATCATCAGTATTAATTGCTAAAGGTCTCCCATTAATTCTAACAAATGTTTTCATTTGACATTACAGAGATATGAAACATATTTCCAAACTGAAGGGTGTGTGTGATTTCATGGCATAATGATTTCCTACAAGATCATCTAAAGAGTCCCTCCTCCACCAAAAAAGCAAATAAAGTAAAAATCACTTGTGAGATGGACAAGGTAAACCTATGCTTGGCTACTTCCAAAAATACTCTGAGGACAAGCAAAACTATCCAGTAATTCAGCAATTCTCCCAAGGTCTCAATTCTGCTTGTTTTAGTCATTTTCAAGAAGATGGAGATCAGTTTACAGCGCCTCAATTTGCTATAAATGCTAAAATCTAAATACAGCCTGACGGCAGAGGACAGAAGGAGAGGGGAGTCCTTCCCAAAGACATGGAGGTTTTCTAAACAAGAATGTGCCTGTGAAAAAATCATATTATTCTATTAATACAGAGGGACACCACCTGACTTGCCAGAGTCAGAGTACAAAATTACGCTAGAGAGTAAAGGCCTTCTTGGTGCCAGAAGGCTCATTCACCCCCAGCAATGCCAGGAGCCACAGAAAGCCTGGGAGCACCTGACCTGCTGGCCTGCCCTGCCTCCTGTTTCATGGGTCTCCTGTCAAACCTCAGCACTGGATAAATCTCACAGGAGGCCATTTCATCACAGTCGGGGTTTCAGTCGCGGAAGGTGGTTTCGATGCCAAAGCAGATGCGCTGTTAGGGAAGTCAGGGGACAAATAAAAGGGAGCTAATTCTGCCTTTCTTCATGTTTTAAAGAAATGATGGCTGCCGAGCCTGATCTACACGTTCCCCCAGGGCCCCCACCGTGGTCTGCCATCGCCCTGGGCACTGCCCGGCTGTGCGCCCCCCCCGGGCCCCCCGTGGTCTGCCATCCTCCCGGGCACTGCCTAGCTGTGCGCCAAATCTGCAGTTACCCCAAGGCCCCCCGTGGTCTGCCATCCCCCCCGGGCACTGCCCGGCTGTGCGCTCCCCCCAGGGCCCCCGGTGGTCTGCCATCGCCGTGGGCACCCGGCTGTGCGCCCCCCCCCCAAGGGCCCTCCTTGGTCTGCCATCCCCCCTGGCACTGCCCGGCTGTGCGCCTAATCTGCACGGTTCCCCCAGGGCCCCCGCGGTCTGCCATCCCCCTGGTCACTGCCCGGCTGTGCACCGACCCCCCGGGGCAGCCACCACCCGGGCCGCCCTCCCTGGTCACGGGTGAATCAAACCCCATCAACGAGGCTGCGCTGCACTCCCCCCTCGGTCCATCGCCCTCCCTTCATTTCTTCAGCCAACAGAGACGTCCTGAGCACCCACTATGACCCGAGCTTGAGGTCGAGCCCAGCACGCCGGCTGCGGTCCCCCCCGCGCCCCCGGGAGCAGGAGGACGCGGGACTGTCGGCGAGCACTGAGCGCCTGCCCTGGGCTCCGGCAAGGATAACAGACGCTGTTGGAAAGGAAAACAGATCTTGTGCTGACTCAGCGCAGAAACACCCGTGTTTTGTCGGACTGCTGGGGAAGAGGGAGATTGCCCCTGTGGAGTCTGGGTCTCACTAGAGATGGAGATGATGTCAGAAGCAAATTATAGAGAAACGCCTACAGTCATCCTTCAGGACTCAGAGGTCGCCCCTACATGCCGCTGTCGGCGGCTCCGGTCAGGGGGCGGCCTCCCTGGCTGCCTACGGCCAGGGGTGCACCTAACTAAGTCTCTGCCTCTCCCAGGCCTGCAGTCTCTGCAATGTTGCCTCAGAGTTCCTGGCCCTGAATAAAATATCTGTGGAGCTGACCTGACTTCAACCAGGAAGTTTTTGCCTGGAACACAAGCAATAACCAGTCAGATGATGAAGAATCCGCCTGACATGCGGGGACCAGGGTTCGATCCCTGAGTCGGGAAGATCCCCTGGAGGAAGGTATGGCAGCCCACTCCTGTATTCCTGCCTGGAGAATCCCATGGACAGAGGAGCCTGGCGGGCTACAGTCCACAGGGTTGCAAAGAGTCGGACACGACTGAGCATAGCACAGGAATCATAGCTCTAAGCAGAGACAAGATGTGACCACTGCGAGGCTTGCACGGCCTCTGTGACCCACGACATGCTGACTTGGTACCTAAGAACGTAACTGGAAGACTTACCTCATTCCGCGCAACCAGAGTTATAAAGGCTCCTTGTTTACAGCACTCGATAGCAATGCACTTTCCGATGCCACTGGAGCCTCCTGTAACCTAAAAAAAGAAATGAAGGAACCTTAACTCTCGAAACTTCCCTTCTGTGGGAAATTTAAAAACATTTCCCTGACAGGAGGCTTCCCTGGTGGTCCAGGGTGAAGAACCTGCCATATGTAAAACAGACAGCCAAGGCGAATTGGCCGTCTGACGCAGGAAGTCAAACCCGGGCTCTGGAACAACCGAGAGGGCGGGGACGCGGGTTCCCCACGGCTGATTCACGCTGATGTTTGGCAGAAACCAACACAATACTGTTAAGGAGTTACCCATTAAAAATAAGTAAATACTAACAATTAAAAAAGAATCTGTCTTGCGAGGCAGTTTGATTCCTGGTTGGGGAACTAAGATCCCAAACGCCCCGGGACAACGAAGCCTGTGCCTCTCAACCAAGACCCAGTGCAAAGAAATAAAACAACTATGATGGGCTCCAAAATGCAACCTACAGGAACTAGATCTTCAGCTACTGTAGCATCATCATCCCAGACCGAATGAATGGAGTTTGAGAACAAACGTGAAAGACAACACTGTCGGCAGAGCGTGTGGTTTTGACTGCTTCCAATACTGATCTATCCACGGCACGCCTGTAATATATTTCTGAGTCCACTGGGGGGAAAGAGCCCTATACATCTAGCTAATAGATGAAGTATTAGTCTGATAATTCAAAAAGATACATGCAGCCCTATGTCCACAGCAGCACTAGTCACAATAGCCAAGACATGCAGACAACCTAAACATCCACAAATGGATAAAGAAGACGTGTGGACACACTGTGTGGATGTGTGCACATATGGAACGGAGTGGAAGACCACTTGGCTTTAAGAAAGAAAGAAAGAAAGAAAGCTGTTTGCAGCAACACAGATGGGCCCCGAGATTATCGTACTAAGTGAAGTAAGAGATACAGAGAAAGACAAATATTGGTATCGCATGGTATTGCTGTATGTAGAATGTGATATATGACACAAACGAACCTATCTATGAAACAGACCCACAGACACACAGAACAGGCTGGAGGCTCCAGGGTGGTGGCGGGGCAGGGGGAGGAATGAGCAAACAAGAAGGCCCTGCTGTACAGCGTTCAATCTGCGGTAAACCATCATGAAAAGGAATGTGTATGCATATATTGTATGTAATACATAACTGAACCACTTTGCTATACCGCAGAAATCAACACACTGTAAATCAACCATACTTCAATAAATTAAAAAATACATTAGTTTGGCTTTGAGTCCAAATCCAAATGAACATTATTTTTCTATATTTCTATGAATGACCAGTTCTACAGATGAAAATAATCACCAGCATATGTCTTATGATCTTTTAAATGACTGCTTATTATAAAGAAACATATGATCACGTGGAAACACTGAACAGTGAAGCTTTTCTTCTGGCCCCATTCTCACCTTCACTCTCTACAGCTCAGCCATACTGGCTGGCTCCCAGTCATGCCTTCTCCAGCCGCGGGACCTTTGCACATTCTATTTTCCCTGCCAGAAACGCTCTCCTCCCCTCTTTTCATCTAATTGGCATCTATTCACCCAATAAATCTCAGCTCAAACGATCACAGCCTCAGGAAAGCCTCACAGGCTGCCCTTGCCTCCCCTCAACCCCGCCCAGCCTGCTTTTCAGCACTGCAGCCTTTCTTCCCCTTGCTTTTACATCACTCCGTAAGTAAACAGCTGTGCATTTACCTGCGTGACTATCTGATTCAAAACCATCTCTCCCATTACCACGCCACAGACTCCCTAAAAATACCAATTCTGTTTGGGCTCCCCACTATATTCCTGGACTTCTCTGGTGGCTCAGATGGTAAAGACTCTGCCTACAATGCGGGAGACCCAGGTTCTATCCCTGGGTGGGGAAGATCCCCTGGAGAAGGGAATGGCAACCCTCTCCAGTATCCTTGCCTGGAGAATTCCATAGACAGAGGAGCCTGGCGGGCTACAATCCACGGGGTCGCAAAGAGTTGGACACGATTAAGCAACTAACACACACATTATATTCCCTGCCCTTAGTATAATGCCTGGCATATAGAAAGGGTTCAAAATATATTTAACTTAATGATACAAAGGTAACATTGTCTTTCTATTAATTTTTCCTACGCACATTATATCACACAGGCCAGGGGAGCAGGTGACGGAGGAAGACAAGAGTCAGAGAGGCATCTGCCCTCACACACTTCTGTATCCTACCTTAAAAAAAAAAAAAAAAAATATATATATATATATATATATATATATATATATAGTCCAATGTCTGAGGTCGAAAAACTAAAAGGCCACATAATATTGCACCAGATAAGCCGTGTCAAACCTTAGTTAGCCAGTCCCCTATAGTCAGACATCTAGATTGTTTTGAATATTTTATTGTTAGACATAAATCTTGCTGTAAAGAATATCTCTGATCCCATCTCATGACTTTAAAGACCATCAAGCCTGCTTCCTACACGGTGCACCTATCTCCATGGAACACCCCAGTTTCTCCTGAGCCTCAGCTTCTCACTAATGAACGGATTTCTTTGGGATAATTAACCAATTATCTACCAGTTACTGTTAAGATACATCTGCTATCCCACCTAACAGTCACCTCTGAAGAGCTCTTTGCTATCGAAATAGTTTATGGGGGATTTCCCTGGTGGTCCAGCTGCTAAGACTCCCAATGCAGGGGGCCTGGGTTCCATCCCTGGTCAGAGAACTGGATCCCACATGCTCAACTAAGAGTTCACATGCCACAGCGAAAGAATGTGGTTGCCACAATTAAGATCCGGACAATCCATATAAATAAATGTTGTGGTTCGGTTGCTCAGTCGTGTCCGACTCTTTGCGATCCCATGGACTGCAGCACGCCAGGCTTCCTGTCCTTCACCATCTCCCTGAGTTTGCTTAAACTCATGTCCATTGAGTCAATGTAGATACATATTTTTAAAAAATATACTTCATAGGTGGTTTTGGCTTATTACTTTTTATCAGACATTCCAATTGGCAAGATCATTAAAAATGTCCCTGGCTGTTACTACTGCCTACAGATACCTTCACCTAACATCTCCCACACACCTGCATTTCCAAATCCTATGGAACCTGCAGAGGCCGGTCCCAATGTCTCCTCCTCCAAGAAGCCTTTCCAGACTCCGTCCCACTGTCCCGTCTGTCACTTTTGCACCTTCTACAGTTCCTTCTGTACCTGCCTGAGCTTCCGGGTCAGACTCTAAGTTCCCTGAGGACGAGTATCAAGTCTGAGCTACCATCCTCATTTCTAGCATAGCACTCTCATAAACAGTTGCTAAATAAATACTTGCCTACCATTAATTTGCAAAGTGGTGTATGATGCCATTTCCCTGAAAACAAAAAAAGCTTGTAAGTAAAAATTCCCTGTTATTCAATGAATACATGGGAGTTGGAGTGATGAGGCGACTGAGAAAATGCATATGCTCTCAAGTGCCCTGCAGATATTATGACTGTTACCATCCTTCTTCCAGACTGAAACAGGCAAGCAAGCTGTGTCAAATTACTGCACAACAAAGAACAGGGTGTAATCTTATAAGATTTGTCCATAAAAACAAGAATAAGAATTCAACTTCTGAGTCATGGTTCATGGGAAACTGACCTTCCAGTCCAAGCCAGCTAATTCATAGAAGGTATCTAAGAACACGCGTAAGTCAATCCAGGCTACATTACCCTTGAGTGGCATAAGAAAACATAAGAGGCTTTCCTAATGGCTGAGAAAAAGGCAAATACGTACTGAGTTGCCTGACCATTGGTAACTTGAGACATGAGACCCTAAAGATAACAGTTTACTGCCTTTCTTTATCACTTGCTCTGGCTATTCTCTGCCACTGCTGTTTTAAATGTTAGTATCTCTTCAGTTGCACCACACACCTCTTATCGAAGGCGACAGAGGGGGCTCTGCTGTCAGAACAGTGTCTCCATCCATCTTCCCAAAAGGGCCGGCTTGATTTTCTAGTTCTCACCAAATCAGTTTAACAGCTTTGTTTAAAAAACAGCTGATTTAAATAGGTATATACTGTGTAAGAGGGCTTCCCTGGTGGTTCAGATGGTAAAGAATCTGCCTGCGATGCAGGAGATGTGGGTTCGATCTCTGGGTCGGGAAGATCCCCTGGAGAAGGAAATGGCAACCACTCCAGTATTCTTGCCTGGGAAACCCCATAGACAGAGGAGCCTGGTGGGCTACATACAGTCCATGGGGTCACAAAGAGTCGGACACGACTGAGAGACTAAGTGTGTGAGTGTGTGCACACGCGCATGTACACACACACACTTGCTCCACAGCTTTACCACTGTAGAGAGATAACACTAGTCAATCAGAATTGTTTTAAAAACAAAAGAATAACTAGTTCTGACTTAAGCCTGCTCCTGCTTCCCCATCAGCAAGACATTCTAAACACTGGCCCCCTTCCTCATACGGCTGGATCTAGTCCTAACAAATCTCAAGAAAAACAATTACACTTTTACTTTTTATGTCATTAAAGAAAGAAGACAGATGGTGACATCGTGTGAATTATTCATGTCGTCCTCACATTATCTACAGTGGCACAGCCAAATGAGATGGTGAAAGGAAGAAATTCTGGGGGATCTACCCCAGCAGACGTGTTCATTATCTTACCCACGGCCTGCAGAAGCATGATGGGGTTGGTAGGGCCAGAGTCGCGGTTAAGTGCGAGTCCCTTATACACACTACAAGGGATGCTCCGCAAACATCACTGCTAAAAAACCCGAGTTTGAAAACCACGTTTTTGAGACAGAGGTTCTCTTGCAGATGTGCCCCTTTCAGAAGGTAACATGATTGTAAAATTTTGCTCCTCTCTCCCTTGCTAAAGAACTTACAGCTCACCTCCTTACCTATCTTCTGCATCAGGAATGGCAGGAGCCGCAAGGACACTAATAGTTTGACCAGAGAAATTAAACAAAATATATGTTCCCATTCACAAACTCTCGGCGGGGCGTCAGACACACTAAAAGCAACCACCATCCCATCCCATCTCATCCCAGCGATGCTCGGATCTTAGCCAGGACACCTATTTGTCACCTGCCACACCAGGCGGATTTGCGCTAACTTCTTAGTAACTAACTTTTCTTATTCATAACCTCCCGCCTCGGGCTTGTAAAAAAATCAAGTAAGAAAAGGGCCCAGAAAGCCACAGCAAATAGTGGCATACTGGGCGCAGAAAAGGCGGCCACCTGTTTAAGTGAGGTGGTCTACTTGCAGAAAAGGGATCGTCGAAGACAGGAGTTTCTGGTAAGAAACAAACCAACCCACCGACGTCCCCTTCATCACAAACGCACAAGCCAGGTCCTCCGGCTCAACCGTCTGACTCTGCACCGGGGCGGCACCGGCCAACCCCAGGCCAAGTCCAGCAGGGACAGGCCGTGCAGACTGGGCAGAAGGGCCCCAACGCCGCTCGCGAGGACGGCCGCTCCGCCGGAGTGGCTCGCTTCCCGGACCGCTCTGCCCGCTGTCACTCGCGCAGGCCGCCTTCCGGGGGCAGCCCCGGCGGAGCCCCGGACCCCGGCCAGGGCCGCGCGCCACGCCCCGGCCGCCAGCGACTGCGGGGTCCCGGCGGAGTCCCACAGCCCCGCTGCCCCTCGGCGGACTCACCGGGGAGCCCGAGCACAGAAACCCCCAAGCCCCCGGACCCCGGAGACGCCCCGGGCGCGGACGCGCGCCCCCCGAGCCCGCGCCGACCCCGGGAGAGCCGAGGCCACGGAGACGGCGCGGGGCGGCGGGGCGGCGGGGCGGCGGGGCGGCGGGGCGGCGGGGCGGCGGGCCTGCCCGCGGGGGAGCGGCCGGCCTGGAGCCCGCGCTCCGGGGACGGCGCCGCTGCGGCCTCGGGGCCACTCACCACCACGTGCGCCCCAGGCAGGGCGAGGGGCTTGGGGCTGATGAGCGGGGACACCATGTAGAGCAGCAGCACGAAGGCCACGAGGGACGCGGCGGCCAGCAGCAGCATCGCGCGGCCGGCGGCCCGGGCGCAGCTCGGCGCAGGCTCGGCGGTCACGCGCGGCGGGGCCGTGCCGGGGGCGGGGCGGGGCCGAGGGCGGGGCCTAAGCCGGCGTTTGGCGCCGGGCGCGGCCGGAGGCGGAGCGGGGTCGGCTCTCGGCGGCGCGCGGGGCGGGCGGGCGGGTCGGGGCGGGGTCGGCGGCTCTCGGGGCGGCGCGCGGGGGCGGGGCCGGGCCGGGGGGCGGGGCGGGGCTCGGCGACACGCGGGGGGGGGGGTCGGCTCTCGGGGGCGGGCGGGGCGGGGCCGGGCACGCGGGGCGGGGTCGGGGCGGGGGGCGGGGCCGGGGCGGGGCGGGGCCGGGCCGGGGCGGGGCCGGGCCGGGGCGGGGCGGGGGCGGGGCGGGGGGCGGGGCCGGGCCGGGGCCTAAGCCTGTTTCTGGCGCCGGGCGCGGCGGATGGCAGAGCGGGGCGGGGTCGGCTCCGGGCGCGGGGCGTGGGGCGCGGAGGCGGGAGTACCCGGGGCTCTCCACGTCCCCGGCGCCCGGACGGGACCGGCACCCTCCCCCGGGAGGCGGGGCTGCTTAGGGCCGCGGGGCCGGGCGCCGAGCCTCCCCGGGTCGGAGGCGGCGGCCCGGGGCAGTCTACGCGCCGGTCCGGACCTCCAGGCCTCGCTCCAGCGCGGAAGGCCCGGCATCAGGCCGCGAATCCCGGGCTCCATTTCGTATTTTCTCTCGTTCTTAGAAAATGGTCACAGCGCACTTTCGCTTGCCGAGGACCGGGAAGGCCTGGACAGGGAGTTATAAAATCGCTCAGGTCCTTCAGCTTCCTTGAGTTCAGAGTTCACCTTTTACCAAGGCAGGGTTCAAAAAAGCCAGACGCTTTATCGAGATCTAATTCGCATACCATACAATGCACCCGTTTAAAGTGCATTATATAGTAAGAGTTGTGCAAATGTCACCACCGTCATTTAGCTGCACCCGGAAAATACACACAAATCCCTACCCATTAACAGTCACTCCCCATTTCCTCCCACCCCCTCGGGCCCTAAGTAATCACTAATCTTTCTGTCTCTATGGATTTACCTATTCTCGATATTTCGTATAAATGGAATTATAGAATAGGTAGTCTTTTGTAGCTGGCTTCTTTCAGTCAGCATAACGTTTTCAAGGTTCATCTATGTGGTACAGTGTATCAGTAATTCGTGTTTCTTATGACCAAATTCCATTGTGTGGACAAACCGTATTTCAGTTATCCGTTCATCAATTGATGGACATTAGGTTGTTTCTACTTTTTGGCTATTATGAACAATGCTGCTGTGAATATTCATGTAGAAGTTTTTCATTTCTCTTGGGTGTATACCTAGGAGTGAGATTGCTGGATCTTATGATAACTGTTTAACCAGAACTGCCAGACCATTTTCCAAAGCAGCTGCCCAATTTTACAATCCCTCCCAGCAGTGTGTAAGGATACCAGTTTCTCCGCATCTTCACCAGCACTGTTTCTAGCTGTCTTTTTAATCACGGCCTCACCGGGGGTGCGAGGTGGCGTTTTGTTAGGGTTTGGTTTGCAAAAGGCGCATGTTTCTGTTCCTTCATGTGCTTTACTTTTTGAAGTTATTCTTAGAAATACAGGAGAGCTCAGAAACAAAGGAATTGATCTTGAGTTTTTCTTCTTAATTTATTGCCCAGAATTAGCCAAATCGCAAGCTTTGAGTCCCCAGGACTTCTGACATCAATTGAAAGTTTGGAGGAGGGGTTCCCAAGCCACCCTCAGGTTTGATTATTTGCTGGAAGGACTCAGAGAGCTCAGTGAGAGCTGTTACACTCGTGATTACGGTTTATGAGGGTCAGGCAAGAGAAGCTGTATGTAGGACAAAGTCTGGGCTTCCCTGGCGTCTCAGTGATAAAGAATATGCCTGCTAATGCACGAGACGCGCAGCTACAGGTTCAATCCCTGGGTCTGAAAGATCCTCTGGATAAGTTTCCAGTATTCTTGCCGGGCAATTCCATGGACAAAGGAGCCTGGCAGGCCACAATCCATGGGGTCATAGAAACAGTCAGATATGACTTAGCAACTAAACAACAAGGGCACAGTCTGGAAATCTCCAGCCGTGGACCTCCCAACACTGGGTGTGACAGTTCCCATGGAGAGTTGCCAACTAGGGCAGATCACCAAGGAAGCTCCTCTGGCTCCAGAGTTTATACTGGGGCTTCATTACTAATAGGGGCTTCATTCCTAATAGAATTGACTGATTGCCTTTGTGGCTGAAGGCAGTCTCCAGGTTAGCAGATAACACAACAAGGAACTTCCACCTAAATCACGTGACTGGTCTTTCTGAAATGGGCAGGCCCACCCTAAAGTCCAATTTCGCCAGCCCTCTTCTGAACAAGGACCCTACCATCGGGTCTGAGGGAGAACACCTCCAAGAAGTCGAAGGAAACGGCAAGAACTTCTCTCAAGTCCAGGCCACCCAGTGCTCTTCTACAACAGAACAAACATACGCCTAGTATCTGGAGGAGGCAATGTGAAGTAGGAGGCTCTTAATTCAGTTTCCCGGCAGAGGTAACCTCCAGTGTCCGTGCTACAGTCCTGCTGCTGAGATGATGAGGGTGTCACCGCATGTCAAGGTGCCTTTCTTGTCGTGGTTTAGCTGCTCAGTCGTGTCCGACTCTTTGTGACCCCGTGAACTGTAGCCCGCCAGACTCCTCTGTCCATGGAATTTTGCAGCAAGAATACTGGAGTGGGCTGCCATTTCCTTCTCCAGGGGATCTACCCAACCCAGGGAACCAACTTGTGTCTGCTGCATTGGCAGGTGGAGTCTTTACCGGTGAGTCACCTGAGAAACCCTATCTAGGTGTGAGTGGTAGACATGGCCTGAAAAAGAAGAGCGAAATGGACTGAAGACCTAGACAGATGTTTCTCCAAGGAAAACGTACAGATGACCAAGAGGCACATGAAAAGATGCTCAGCATCACTAATTATTGCTGCTGCTGCTGCTGCTAAGTCGCTTCAGTCGTGTCCGACTCTGTGCGACCCCACAGACGGCAGCCCACCAGGCTCCGCCGTCCCTGGGATTCTCCGCAGGAACACTGGAGTGGGGTGCCATTTCCTTCTCCAATGCGTGAAAGTGAAAAGTGAAAGTGAAGTCGCTCAGTCGTGTCCAACTCTTTGCGACCCCATGGACTGCAGCCCACCAGGCTCCTGCAGAAAAATGCAAATCAAAACACAGGTCAGAATGGCCATCCTCAGAAAATCTACAAATAATAAATGCGGGAGAGGGTCTGGAGAGAAAGGAACCCTCTCGCTCTGCTGGTGGGAATGTAAACTGATACAGCGACTGTGGAGAACAGTATGGAGGTTCTTTAAAAACTAAAAATAAAACTACAGTATGACCCAGAAACTCCACTACTGGGCATATACCCTGAGAAAATTGTAATTCAAAACAACACTTGCGCCCCAGTGTTCACTGCAGCAGTATTTATAATGGCTGGGACATAGAGACAGCCTAGCGGTCCGCCGACATACGAATGGATAAAGAAGATGTGGTACGTATACACAATGGAATATTACTCAGCCATTAAAAGGAGTGGAACTGAATCATTTGTAGAGGTGTGGACAGACCTAGAGACTGTCAGACACAGTGAAGTAAGTCAGAAAGAGAAAAACAAATGTTGTGTGTTAATGCATATATGTGGACTCTAGAAGAATGGTCCAGATGAACCTATTTGCAGGCAGGAATAGATATGCAGATACAGAGAACAGACGTGTGGACCTGGGAGGGGAAAGGAGAGTGAGATGAATAGAGAGATTGGGCCTGACATACATACACTACCATGTGTAACACAGACAGCTAGTGGGCACGCAGCCCCCTGTGTAGAAGAAGGAGCACAGCTCAGTGCCCTGTGGTGGCCTAGAGGGGTGGGATGGGGCTTGGGTAGGGGGAGGTCCAAGAGCGAAAGGCTGTATGTATATATACCGCTGATTCATTTCATTGTACAAGAGAAACGAACGACACATTGTAAAGCAACTATGCCCCAATTTAAAAAAAGATGGAGTCACATTTGCTGGATTTCACTCAATTACCAACAATTGGTCCAGCTTATCAACACATCATTTGACCAAAATGTCTCCCAAAGCACGCCACTCAGGGTTGCAGGTTTCAGAGACTGTCATCTCGTGCTCTGAGCTTCCCTCAATGAATTCGTGTAACGTTGATTTTTCCTTGTCACATAATCCATTGATTCATTCCTTTTTCTTTGGTTACTGCTTCTCCTTCTATTTGTGATTTGTTTTTACTCAAATCATTGTGTTTGAGGGACATTGTGTTCAACCTAGTATTCTGCTTTTCCAGACTGCTGGCGCAGATATTAATCTAGAAGAACCCTCCTCTCGGTCCACTCTGATTTGCGTACGGTAGTGTGGCGCAGGCATACAGCTAGTGGGCTTTTGGCAACCATTAGGCTTTCCTGGTGGCTCAGACAGTAAAGAATCTGCCGGCAGTGCAGGAGACCCGAGTTTGATCCCTGGGTCCAGAAGATCCCTTGGAGAAGAGAATGGCTCCCCACTCCAGCACTCTTGCCTGGAGCACCCCTTGGACAGAGAAGCCTGGCTGGCTACAGCGCATGGGGTCGCAAAGGGTCGGACATGACGGAGGGACCAAGCACAGCACACAGCACAGGCAATCCATCTGCATCCACGGTCAGGCGGATCAGTTCATGAGTGTGCCAGGTAGAGGGAAGGCGTGACCCACCCATAAGCCTTCTAGGGATTCTGGTGTAAAGGTTTCAAAGTACAGTCACAGTGTCTCACTCGGATGATCCCTGATTCAGCACCCACAGTTGAAGCACTGGTCCTTGGGACTACCGCATCAGGGGGAAAAATAAGGAAGGTGAGGCACTGCGAAGACAAAAAGAGTAAAAGGTAGTTTTACCACCGTCTTCTTTCCATGAGAAGAGCTGCGTAATGACGTCAGCGTTCTCCCGCGCCCCTTCACCTCCAGAACCCCCGGAAAAGGGGAGACGTGTATCTAGCAGCCGCTTTCTTGGTCTTCCTCACGCTGACATCTGCACACACTCGGGGCAGCGTGTGAGCCTGCCCCACTCGCCATCACAGCCGTTCCGATCGCCTGTTGCAGTTCTCTGAGACCTTTACTCTGAGGACGGCGTGCCGCAGGAGACAGGCATCTGACGGGCTAGCTCCCGGCCCATTGTTGGACATCATGGGCTTATTTTTACTTTTATGCTGTTATTTTTTAAATTTTTTTAAATTTATTTTATTTTATTATTTCATGATAAAGTGTGTTTTTCCAATCAAAATCTTAGCGAGATATTTTTTGTAGCTGTAGCCAAGATTATTCTAAAATTCGTATGTAAAGGCAAAGCAACTAGAATATCTAAAACATGGGGGGAAAAGAGGGAGTAATCAGTCTACCTGATTTCAAGACTTATTATATGGCTACAGTAACAAAGACAGCGCAGTAGCCACAGAGAGAGCAGAACCCAGCAGAACCCAGAATCCACGACAACACATGCCACAGGCTTTTGACAAAGTTTCGAAAGCAGTTTGATGGAGCAAAGGTCGCCTTTTCAAGAAATAATGCTGGGAAAATTGGACATCCATCGACAAAAAAATGAAACTCAACTTCAACTTTACACCTTCTGCAAAAATAAACTCAGATAATCTGATGGTTAATTTTATGTGTCAAATTGACTTGACCACTCGGTACCCAGCTATTTGGTCAAACCTTACCCCGGGTACTTCTGTGAGAGTGTATCTCATGAGACAAACATTTCAACCAGGAGGCTGAGTAAAGCAGGTTAGCCTTCCCAGTGTGGGTGGGTCTCATCCAATCAGCTGAAAGCCTAAAAAGAACCAAAAGGCTGACCTTCCTCCAAGGAAGAGAGCATTATTCCTGTCTGATGAACTTTTAACTGGAACACTGCCCATTTTTCTCGACTTTGGACTTGAGTTGAAACATCAGCTCTTCTTAAGTCTCCAGCTTGCCAACTCACCCTGCAGATCTTGGAATATGCCAGCCTCCATAATCATGGAAGCCAATATCTTATATTTCATATACATATATATTCGTATCTTCTATTAGTTCTGGTTTTCTGGAGAAATCTAATACATAGTGGATCATGGGCTTAAAGGTAAAAATATAGAAAAAAAAACACACATTGGGTTTAAAAGAGGGAAGACTTTGGCCAATCAGGCCAAAAAAAAAAATCAGGTCACTTGTTTAAAAAAAAAAATCCATCTAATTTCAGATTTCTCCACAATGACATTCCATGTGTGGGAACAATGATATGTCTATAAGATCCTCCAGGAAGGAAATGTCGAGCCAAAGTTTTCTATTCAGCTGATCTGTATTTCACCATTGAACGTGTAATGATTAATACTTTTCCCATGAGTGCCTCTTGAGAAAAGCATTAAGGTTATTATATTAGTCTGCCTGGGCAGCTGTAACAGAAGACCATAGACTGAGTAGCTTATAAACAACAGAAATCTATTTCTCTCTATTTTAGGGGCTGAAAGTGCAAGACCACGGACTGGTAGATAGGGTGTTTGGTAAGAGTTCACTTCCTGGTCCCCAGAGGCCAGTGTTTCACTGTGGCCTCACGTGGAAAGGGCAGGGAGCTCTCCGAGCTCTCTTTAATGAGGCTGCTGATCCCGTTCGTGAGGCCCAAACCACCTCTCTTGACCCCACCTTCCGATACCATCACTTTGGGCGTCAGGGTTTAACATGTGAGTCGGGGGACACAGACATTCAGTTTCTAGCAGAAGCTTCGGCCAGTCACAAGATGACCCGGAAGGGTAGACTGAAAGGACTGTCTTTTGAGAATCTGGCAAATGAAATAAGTTTAACTGTATAACAAAGATTAAAACAAATGCAGCGTCCAGGGTAAAGACGGGTTATAAGTGTTGTACCTTAACAAGGTAGAGATAATAGAATGTTTTGGGAGGGGAAAAGGAAAACATGTGGAAGGTAGGATGACTTTATTAACTACCTCGTTTGCATCTGATGCCCAAAGATACTGGTTAAAGTTGACAAATCAAGTCACAGAAGTATAAATATTTACCACTGTAAAGGTAAACATTAAGAAATATATTATTGGGGCTCCCTTGATGGCCAGTGGTTAAGCATCTGCCTTGCAATGCAGGGGACACACGTGTGATCTCTGGTTGCGGAACTAAGATCCCACAGACCTTGGGGGAACTAAGCCAGCTCCACAGCTAGAGAGGCCGCAGAGAGTTCAAGCACCACAGAGAAGACCTGACACAGGCAAAGAAATAAGAACAGGAATATATCATCGACTGAAAAGAAGTGTGCAAGTTTTATCATTGCTTGTGGTAAAGACTCACAGGTCCTATCAAAGGGAGTGGATCTAGGGCTAAATAAGGTGTGATTGTACAGGCAAACGACGCTACTACAAACTATGCTAATGGGAAGTTATAAAAAGAAGGCAGAGAGGGGCTTCCCTAGTGGCTCAGTGGTGAACAATCTGCCTGCCAATGCAGGGAACACGGGTTCGATCCGTGATCAGGGAAGAGTCCACGTGCCTTGGAGCAACGAAGCCCGTGTGGCACAATGACTGAACCTGCGCTAGCGAGCCCGCCCCGGAGCTGCAGTTTCTGAAGCCCGCAAGCCTGGAGCCCGTGCCTCACAGCAAGGGAAGCACCGCAGAGAGGAGCCCATGGATTGCAACTGGAGAAAAGCCCAAGCAGCAGGGAAGACCCAGCACAGCCAAAAATAAACGAAGAAATAAGAAGGCGGAGGGAAGACAGCACCCCCGCCCTTCACAGGGTCCGTCCGCCGCTGCCTCTCCCAGCACCTGCCGCTGCCGAGTCCCCCGCGGCCCCCACTTTCTGCAGGACGCACAGGCGACCCCCAGGGGGTACTGCCCTTTTCACTCTTTAATGAGACCAGTGCTTCTCAAATTGTGTTGCATGTCCAGTTTCCTTTTTGATTTCCTTTCTGTGGCCAACCAATTAGAAAAATGAAACCAAACCAAAACAAAGACTTGCAAAATACAACCTTTAATGATTTATTATTGGACTCCACAGGCTTAAAAATGCATTTTAATAAATGTAATCTGAACAATCACAAAGAAGGAGAAGGACACAATTGTACAGGCTGTTCGTGGAAAGTATGCATAAAAGTGGTGAATACAGACAATTATTTTTGCAACAAACGATATTTTCCAAGGATGGTGGCCACAATCTCTCCAATCCCATATGTTCTTTCATAATGTGACCACTGCTGAGTGGTGGGGTCTATGAACGCGGGTGGATCTTTGTGACTGCCTTGACCAAAGGACTGTGGCCAAAGGGACACGGCAGGCCTTGTAGTAACAACTTGGAAAAGGGCATGCAGCTTCTCCCTGGTTTTCTTGGAGCATTTGCCCTTGCAGTGATCCGTTGTCCTTTGAGTGAGCTCAGCCTGTCTATGGAGAAGTCCATCCAAAGAAGAACTGAGGCCTCCATCCCACAGTACTGCTGGACTCCCATTCAGTAGCTGACACCAACTTGCCAGCTGTGTGAATAAGCCATTTTCAAAGAGCATCCTCTGCCCACAGTGACAGCACATGGAGCCCATACATTTGGCAGTTTCATGAGCAAAATAAATGGTTGTCATTGTTTCGAGCTACTGAATTTTGGAGTTATTATGAAGCAACAGTTCGTAATAACTATTGGCCACCTGATGCGAAGAGCCAACTCATTAAAAAAAAACCCTGATGTTGGAAAAGATTGAGGACAGGAGGAGAACGGGACGACAGAGGATGAGATGGTTGGATGACATCACCAACTCGATGCACAAGAGTTTGGGTAAACTCCGGGACTTGGTGATGGACAGGGAGGCCTGGCGTGCTGCAATCCATGGGATCGCAAAGAGTCGGACACGACTGAGTGACTCAACAACAACAGTTAATGAAACATGATCACATTGACAGCTTTCTGTTATTTTGTTTTCATAACAAAATTATGAGTGAACTAGCAATGACTCACATTGTTATTCAGTCGCTCAGTCGTGTCTGGCTCTTTGCGGCCCCATGGACTGCAGCGCGCCAGGCCTCCCTGTCCATCACCAACTCCCGGAGTTTACCCAAACTCATGTCCATTGAGTCGGTGATGCCATCTAGCCATCTCATCCTCTGTCGTCCCCTTCTCCTCCCGCCCTCAATCTTTCATTACATGCCTATAATTACACTGTGCAGCATTTTTATCGTGAGGCATGAGCTTGCCCCCTTCTCCTTAATTTATCTGATGTAGGTTGAGTTATATCAACAGTGTAACTCAGAAGGGATAATCTTTACTGAAACTGTTTGCATGTTTTGTTTTAATACATGCTGAATTAATAAACCAGATACAAAAGGGAAGATGCTATAGATTCCATTTATATGAGGTACCTAGAATAGGCAAATTCGCAGAGAAAGAAAGCAGAATAGTGGTTCTCAGGGGCTGGAGGGAAGGGAGAAGGGGGAGGTTATTATTTAACGGGCTGAGAGTTTCTGTTTGGGTCGAAAGTTCTGGAAATAGTGTTGACGGTTACACAGCACTGTGAATGTACTTCAAACCACTGAATTGTATTACACCCAAAAATATTAAAAAATGGTAAATTTTATATTATGCATATTTTACGTCAATAAAAAAAATGCTCCCTTCATAAAACTTAGAAAACAAGAGCGTCAAGAAAACCTGTTTAATTAGCAATTCCACAACTCGGAGAGGGCTGTTTCTAGCCCTAGACCTTCCCGCAGACACCCTCCTGGGATGGCCTAAGCCTGTGTGGCAGGGTGATTACTGTCTCTATTTGCTCCCCGCTGCTGTCTGAACATGGCAGGCTTCCCTGGCATCGAGTAAACAGGCAGAAACACGATCTCGCGCTCAATATTCTCCTTCTGGCTCCCCCACCGACAGATCCTAACCTCTCGCGTCACTGAGGAGGTTAAGCCAAATACCCTCGAGGGCAACAGGAGGAAAAGGAGATTTTGCAGGCTCCAGGGACCCTAGGGCTGGCCCTCCCGCTCCCCCGGGGCCGGACCTCACACCGGCGGCCTGAGGGGGTTCTCGGCCTCCTTCTGTGCGGGAGGCCGGAGCGGAGGGGCGCCGGCGAACCTGAACAATGAAACGCAGGCAGCGTTTCTGGACTCGAGGTCCACCTCCTGTTCCAGAGGACCTGAGTGTGACCCTTGGAGGAGGAGGTCTAATGAAGACCACAGTGATTTTCCCGACAGCACAGCCCATTCGGGTTTGACTTACTGATAGTGTAGAAATATGATACTTCTGTCTGGAGTCTGTGAACTGAAATTTAGACTTGCTGTTAGCGAGTTCCCATAATTTCAGCATCCCCTATACTAATAGAAAAAATTGTCAAAGGGTTTTCTCTACTCTGTAGTCACACCTGGAGCAGAAGGAATCTGTGAGAACACAGGTTCTACCTCTTATTGGAAAGGTGCGTGTGTACCTTTATTAAGATTCTAGACCTGTCGCCTTGGAGGTTGACCGGTGCCAACAGCAGACGGCCATTCTGATTGGCCAGTGCTGTGCCCGCCGTATCCCTGAGGTTAAACACTTTTAACATCACCCTTCCCACTTTCCTTTGAAGTGAAGTGAAGTATAGACCGCATGGTCTACACAGTCCACGGGATTCTCCAGGCTAGAACACTGGAGTGGGTAGCCTTTCCCTTCTCCAGGGGATCTTCCCAACCCAGGGATCGAACCCAGGTCCCCCGCATTGCAGGCGGATTCTTTACTGTCTGAGCCCCCAGGGGAAACCCTCGCTTTCCTGTGGCTGCTACCAATTTCTTCCGTTTTCAAAGTTTTTATTTAATAACCTAGAACTCCTTTGATACTTTGTTACTACTTTTTAATATGGAATGTTCAAAGGTTTCTATAAAATTGTCAGTGGATTCTTAAAGGAATTATTTATGGCCTAAGACATCATACATTGCAATTAAATACAGGAAGCCTTTTAATGTTGCAGTATAGATGTCTTAGGCCATAAATCTTTCAAGAAGCCACTGGCAATTTTATAGATGTCTTTGGGAAAATAGAATATAAGTCTTAGAGTTTTGACAACATTCTAAGACACAACTATTTCCATATCAAGGAATACCTACACTCAAGTACCTTACCATTTCAAATTGTGCTCAGTTGTATACAACAAGGACAGTTCCACAACTTTGTTCACAGAGAAGTCCTGGGTCTGTGTTGAGTTCTTGGGAAATATGAAGATCAGTTGGTGGTGATCTTCTAAAAACCACTACGTGTTTTTAAAGTTGACTCTTCAATTTCATCTCCTCCAGAAATGCCCCTTAATCCTTCAGTCCTATGTATTTACTCAGTCACATTTGCTTTATGTGGGGATGTGAATGTGGGTAGGTACAACTTTGTAGTTGCAGACATCATGGGCTTTCCTCCCCCATCTCTGTATGTGCAAAATTCAGGGTGTATCACCTGAAAACAAGGGCCCTACAAACACCAACGTAATCACAATATCATGATCACATCCAAGACAATAACACTTTCAAAGTATCTGATATCTAGTTTGTAGTCAGATTTCTTCAATTACCTCCAGTGTCTTTTACAGCCGTTTTCCCCTCAAACCAGAATTCAAATCAATGTTCTTATCGCGCATTAGGTTCTGGGTTGTCCTGTTTCTTTTAACCTAGGGCTTCCCTTGTGGCTCAGCTGGTAAAGAACCCGCCTGCAATGTGGGAGACCTGGGTTCGATCCCTGGATTGGGAAGATCCCCTGCAGAAGGGAAAGGCTACCCACTCTAGTATTCTGGCCTGGAGAATCCTTTTAACCTAGGAAATCCCCTCAACCTTCCATTTGTTAATGACACTGAGTTTTTGGAGACCGGGCCAGCTGTCTAGCAGACGTCCTACACGCTCTTTGGCCGGACTGGTTCCCCATGATGTGATTTATTTCTCTCTCCCCTGAACTTCCTGTAACCAGCAGTCAGGTCTATGGTTTGGCTGGATTCAGATTACACACTTACGGTGGGAACAATTCCTGAGTGTATTTGGTGTTGCATCCCATCACTTGGAGAGAACCCGAGACTTGGAGAGAGATGTCCGCTGTCCCCAGACATGCTCCCAGCTCCAGCCACTGATCCCAGCTGAGCAAGAGGCTCCTGGCCAGAACTGCCCAGCCAAGCTCCCCTGAGCTCTGGACCCACCGACTCGGAGAGAGAAGGTAGTGTTTTAAGCCATGAGGTTTGGGAATGCCTAATGCAGTAACAGAGAACTGAAGTCATTTTTTGGGGTTATCACCGTATCTGCTTATTGTATTATATCCTGATTTGTTGACCTTAGACATCAGTTTCCTGTTTTGATAGATGTGACCTTAGCTCACTTACATTAACCTTTCTCTTCTCCCTCCCAATTTTTCATAGTAAATATCACCATTTAGAACTCTTATTGGTTACATTCGAAACTCTCACCATTTAAAAACCTTTATTTCTTGTTCCATCAATTTTTGAAACCTGGCACTACTACCCATTTTGTAAGATTAAGCTTATATAATGTCTGTATCCTTTTAAGGATTTTGTTCTTATTTTTTGAATATTTTATTGTTATTTTGTGGGGGCCGCATGGCCTTATGGGGTCTTGGCTCCCTGAGCAAGGATTGAAGCTGGGCCCTCGGCAGTGAAAGCACTGGATCTTAACCACAGACCACCAGGAACGTGTGCCTGTATTCTTTTTAACACACCTCTTTCAATTCTCAGCCATCTCAGATATGTTTCAATGATACGTTAGGCAAACAGAAGAACATGTAAGTAGGTAGGCCCTGATATTCTCTAAAACTCACTCCTTTTCTGCACTGTCCATCCTGGGGAGTTAAATCGGCGCCTGGTGGATAATATCACACCAGCATCTTTCCTGTCTCGAATGGTGGCATGAATTTGTGGGATTTCTCCTAGGGCTGTAAATACTCCTTCACTGTTTTCTCAGGAAGGTGGAGCTCCAGGGGCCCTTCTTTTTTTTTAACCTTCACTCCCTGGACCAGCGAACGGCCAAGACGACCCTGACCACGGCTGGCTTGTTCAGAGTTCCCCTGGGCCTGCTGTGGTGCAGAGTCTGGTCAAAACTCCACCTCACTTATCACTTCCTCCCCATCAATTCTCTCTTGAACGGTGGACAAGGACTTCCTGATTCTCCAGCAGAGAATATTAGCTCCGAGGCAACGTCCAACAACCCGAGTATTCCTCTTTATTTCACAGCAGCCTGAGGCAGCCTCACGCCCTTCGGGAAAGGCTGAAGGCAAAGCTCCCACTGAACCTGAGATGCTCTGGCAGAAGCCTTTCTCAATAATACACAGTCTCCACTTCTTTCAAGTGGTACCGAGTCTATGACCTGATTCAGGTCTGGAAATCACGACGGCTGGACCTCTGCTCACCAGGCTAGGAGTTTTTTGTTTATACTCTTGCCTCAGCGCCTCAGTGACGGTCTTAAGGACCGTGCCATCACTGAACCACTGGTCATGATCTCCGCAGCAAAGACCACGACCAGCGCTCCAGCCCCGCTGCTCTGTGGTAACCAGGTCCCCCGGGCTTGTGCTAACTGCTACTACCTGACTTCTGCAACCAAGACTGCTCCAGCTCGGATGACAGTCAAGACCCTGGAGAACACTCTGGAATGCATTCCTTTCACCTATCAGTGCCCTGCTTAAGGGGCTGGGTTCTGGGTCTCTTCCAGGAACGTGTGGTTTTGTGAGTGGTTCTCACGTGATAAATCCACTCCAACACTCCTATTTCCTAGATATTGGATTCTTTCTTTTACCTTTCTTTTTCTTTTAAAGTCGCTCAGTCGTGTCTGACTCTTTGTGACCCCATGGACTACACAGTCCATGGAATTCTCCAGGCCAGAATACTGGAGTGGGTAGCCTTTCCTTTCTCCAGGGGATCTTCCCAACCCAGGGATCACCTTACTGGAGTTCAGAGCTCTTGACGGTCAAGTTCAGTTTCTTCAACCAGTCAAGCAAACAATTGAAATCACTCTCACCTGCTCAAATCAAAATTCTAAATCCTGAATGTGTTAACTGAACCCATACTGATAAATTCAGTAATTAGCTACAAGCTCCCCATCCAGACTCTTGGCTCATCACAACATCATCCATTCCCACACAGCTCTCCACATATTGCCTGATACTCAGAATCTTCCAAATCCTCACAAATATTTCAACAGTATGGCTCCTGCTCTAAATTTCTTTACCATCACATAAGAAATCTTGATGAATTTGTGTATTCCATGATATAATTAGGCAACCTGCAGGATCAAACGCTGACTTTTGCTTTTGGTTACTTTAGTACTGTGACTACAACTGTTTCTTTCAGCATAGTCATGAAGGATCCCCGGGTTTCCAGCCAGCAGTCTTCGAAGTTCTTGTGCCTTCATTGTTTAGTACTATTGTTGTTTAGACCCTCAGTCGAGTCCAGCTCTTTGCAAGCCCACAGGCCGTAGCCCCGCCGGGCTCCTCTGTCCGTGGGTGGACTGGGGAGCCACTGCCTCCTCTGGAGGGTCTTCTTGATCCAGGCGTGGACCCCCGTCTCCTGCGGTTGCGCAACGTCGTCCCCTCACTGGATCCTTCATTCCGTGAGGCCACAGACAGTAATTCGCCACCAGAGCCCCGTCCACTCACTCAGACGCTGCCGATGCTGCTATGACCTTGTTTTTAAAGTCCTTCCATCTTTGCTGTGCTCAAGACTGAAGGACTGGGCAGCAGCGCCTGAAAAGCCAAAGCTGCTCAGGGGCCCAGGCGGCGTCCGCCACCTGAGGGCCTCCTCACTGTGGCTCCTGGATCCGGGGGCGTTCCCACAACCTTGTAGGCAACAGGGATGAACATTCCTCCAAAGTACGTTTGGTGAATATCCTCTGTCCTCTGTTCCTTAAAACCTTTCCTTTTCTGTTATTTCATCAGGTTCCAGAGGAGACAGTTTCCTTTCCCTAGCTGACAAGATGACTGCAATTTTTTCTTAAAGACTTTTAATTTTGGGAAAGTAACATATGTAAAGATAAAAACAAAGAAGAAAATTAATAACTATCCGTATTTCTATCACACAGATTTAGCCATTGTTCTTGATGTGGGCTTGCCTGGTGGCTCAGTTGGTAAAGAATACGCTTGCAATGCAGGAGACCTGGGTTTGATCCCTGGGTCGGGAAGATCCCCTGGAGAAGGGAATGCCAACCCACTCCAGTATTCCTGCCTGGAGAATCCCATGGACAGAGGGGCCTGGAGGGCTACAGTCCATGGGGTCACAAGAGTTGGACACAACTTAGCAACTAAACCACCAAATTCTTAATGTTTTCATTCCTAATTTTCTTCTTTTACAAGTAAAAACTGTAGGGTTGGCAGGGAGAGAAAGAGGGGCAAAAATTATACACACTCTTTGTCAAGTATTCAGACTTAGGAAAAATACGAAGGTCCATTCACTCAATAAATATTTATTGAGCACCCATCAGGCACTGGTACTGTTCCAGATCCTGAAGGGACAGCAGAGGAAGAAAACAGACAAGAAAACCCCAGCTTTCCTGGAACAAACGTGAGGAGAAATCACAGATAAGAACAGTAGTAAATCACACAGCATGTTAGATGATGGCGAGAACTACAGAGAAAGTAAAGCGGTGGGGGCTGTTTTCATGTCTCTAATTGCTGCTACAACACAGAAATACAATTTTTACTTATTAACCTGTATCTTCTAATCTTGTTAAATTCAGATTCTAAGTTTGTCACTTTGGATTCTCTACATACAGAATCACGTCACCTGAGGATGACAATTGAGTTTCTTCCTTTTTAACCCCTTTTATTTTTCCTACAACTGGGTAGGATCTCCTGCACAAGCTGAAACGGAGTGGTGGCAGCAGGCACCTTGTTCTCTTCCTGATGTCTGGGGAGTAAACTTCAATAATTCACAATCAAGTATGGTATTTGTTAAGAGTTTCTGTTTGTTTCTTTGGTAGATGTTCTTTATTAAATTAAGACGTTCTCTTCAATCCTTAGTTTATAAAGTTAAAAAAAAATCACAAATGGTGCTGGAATTTTATTAAATGCTTTTTATGACTCTTCAAAGACAGAACTTTTCTCCTTTATTTCTGTAAACGCGGCAAATACAAATTTTTCAATTTTAAACTACACTTCTTGCTTCGTACTGCGCCATGTACGTGGAAACTTGCTAGATTCTGCGGTGAAGATCACTCCACTGCGAAAGGTTTCAAGCTGCCCATGCAGTGACCCCAGGTGGCCAGGAATAAGAAAATCTGGTTCTTGGGGCCAAGAGGAGCCAGCTCTGGCACACCTCTGATTTCAGCTCCAAGAACCAAGACTGACACTCACCACGACGGCAGTAGACCAGCAGGAACAGAGCAGCTTCAAATTATCTCTTTTATGAAAAGTCTCACAGATAATCTAGCAAGTTGATAAATATGGATACTAACTCCCTTAATTTTTTCAAGCCTTTATTAAGTACATCATAAACAGTGTCAAGCACCATGCTAATCCAAAGGAAAGTTGGCTTTACTTGTTGGCTCAGAAGAAGACTCAAAAGTCCCTTGGACTGCAAGATGCAACCAGTACATCCCAAAGGAAACCAACCCTGAATGTTCATTGGAAGGACTGATGCTGAAGCTGAAGCTCCAGTACTTGGCCACCTGATGTGAAGAGCCAACTCATCAGAAAAGACCCTGATGCTGGGAAAGACTGAAGGCAGGAGGAGAAGGGGATGACAGAGGATGAGATGGGTGGATGGCATCACCGACTCAATGGACATGAGTTTGAGCAAGCTCCGGGAGATGGTGAAGGACAAGGCAGCCCGGTGTGCTGCGGTCCACGGGTCACAAAGAGTCGGACACGACTGAGTGAGTCAACAACAGCAAAGATCGTAATGGGCAACACCCAGGCGGAGAGGCCTGAACATTCAGCCGCCTGTAAAGAGCACATGGAAACGGTCTATGTCCCACCATGTAGAATAAGTTTAAAATGACCAGATTCCAGAAGCAGTTTCAAAACCAGGAATGTGGAAAATGGCTAAAAGTGACATAGATACTGAGGCATGGTTTTCAGAGCACACAAAAGAATTAAGTGATGAAGTATTCACTTGTCATTAATGCTGTACTTACACACTATTTGGTGAGCTGAAGTGAAATACTTCCTCAAAACAAATTTTGGATTCACAAAGAATTCTGGATTTAATTATTATATAGTTTATAATAATATAGTTAAGTTAATTCTCTTAATGACAAGATTTTAATAGCAATACTGTATGATTCTGAGGCAGCTAAAGGAGAATTTTCATGGATACATCCTTAATTAATAATTTTTAATGATCTCTTTGTATCTAATCAATCTAGATAATATTTTCTCCTATACAGAAGATCCCGAAATAAAGAAGCGTACACAAAATATAGCCAACAGTAGGTTATATCAATTTACTTCACGTAAGAACAGCGTATTTCGGGCCTATGATTTCCATTTAATATCAACAAAAACAATCCGTACAGAAAACCCCAAGGCAATCATATAGCATAATATGTAAAATGTGCAAATAGACTTTAAAATGAAAGTTATTCTATAGCATTTGCAAGGCAGAACTTTATAGTACATTAAGGAAATCTACCTCATTCTAGCTGACTTAATAATACTTTGCATGGAGAGGCCAATGCAAATGTACAAGGCACAACTTAGTGTTGGTGCTGAAGTGTGTAACACACCCCCTCAGATTATTTATTTGAGGGTATTAAAATAACATAAAATCATGTTTGCATTTTATTACTTAAGGAGACTATCAGCTCATTTCTAAAGCTTCATGAAACATTACATGGATAACATTTGTGTGGTCAGGACAGGCTGTTCCCCGAACTTAAAAGATCAAAGACAAGAGTCTAGCTATCCTATATTTAAAAAATTTATATATATATATACACACACATCCGATATCACATACAAGAAGCTTTCCATAATGCAAAGGGAGGCCGCTTGTTCCTTTAAGTAAAAGTTCCCATACAGTATTTCATGACAGAATTATTTTAAAAGTACATATTTATTCACCACCTGTTTTGGTCAATCTTGCTACAAAAAGACACTGAAACACACAATTTTTTTCTTCAAAACAAAGACAATGTCTAACTTAGAGAGTCCTCTACAGATTGCACAGTGAAAGGTATTACTTAGTGAAATATAAAAAAGCTTGCAGCTTTTATAGAAGCTATTTAAATCTACATGGAGAAAAAAAGTCAACCTATCAAAAATCAGTAAGACCCGTGGCTACAACACAATTAAGAATCTTTCAAGCCCGATGACAGTGCTCTCTGCTGTTTGACTGCCCATCCCTGAGAGTAAAGCATTTAACATGTTTTTAGTAAAGCAAACAAATTTTACTTTGATGAGAATGATGCTTAAGAATTTTTTTTTCAAAATATGAAATCAGCCCCGTTTCATTTTACCTGGGGAAAAAAAAGAATGCTCTTTGCAAAGACCGCTATTCCTAACAATTTAAAATACCTGTGTGTCAACCAATCTTCATTCTCTCTTTACTGGGTAACCACTCCCCCCGCTGTTCGTGTGTCACTCATCCTCTTTTTTTCCTGGTTTTGTACATCACTCATTGTCTTATGGCCCATTATTGTATGATCTTTGTTAACAGGAAGATTTCATTGGTAATGGAGCAAAAGTACACATCAATCTTAAAGGAACGCTGAAGTGAGATCTCTATTTCCCTGGAGTAAAAGAGTTTTACCGGAAATAATCTGACTACCATCCAGGAAAAGCAACACTACCTATGAAAGCGAGAACACACGTGGTGAACGGCGTCCTCGCTGTCTCTGGTCTAGCCCTCTTGGCCAAAATCCTCTGTAAACTTCTTCAGTTTCAACAAGTCGTGTTCATTGACCGTGGGCTTTGTGCTAGACAGTGACCGTAACATGTCCGACTGTCGGGAGAAAGAACGGCGGAGGATTAGCCATTGATTTAATTGAATAAAAAACATTTCATTATCAGCATTATTATTACTAACTTTCACCTGAGGTTAAATCTGAAAATCTGCATTGTGTCAGACTACTGATGATAAACTCTCGCTTCCCCAAAAGACAACTTTGACTATGTTATTCCTTTGCTTATAAACTTTCAATTGCTTGCCCCGTCCTGATCATAACCTTCAAAGGCTCCTCGGCACCCACGCAAGTACAGTCTCTTCGCCCAAGGACCAAGGCCTCCAGAATTAAACCCCGATCTTTTTTCTGGCTGTATGTTTACTTTTAAAAGGAGCAGCTGTCAAAATGCAACTCAGAAGGATACAATCATTCACTTCTGTGAAACAGAAGAATACCATTTAATCAAAATCAACTAATCAAAAAGTTTAACTATTAGCTAAAATCAAAATCAAAATGGCAAGAAAATATCCAATGTAAAAAATTTATTAGAAAATTAACTTTTAGGCCATGTCTCCTGTAAAATAGTAACGGAAAAATGATCCAAAGAATGAAACCATTAAAAAATAAAGGATTTCTAAATAATTTCTCAGATAAGCAGCGGTTAATTAACACATAAATATTTCTATATGTTTACAGATATATTATTATATACATATACATACAAGCTTATATACATACATGTCTCTATGTCTAGGTCTACCTATCATGTGAAAGTTACTGTTAATTTTGACATATAGGTTTGAAAAATCTTTAACTAAGAGAAGATTTTAAAACTGAATGTTCATATTGGCTATACCCCAATACAAAATAAAAAGTTTAAAGTTTTGGGGAAAAAACTGAACACTCATAATAAATACGTATCTTTTCTTTCTTTTTTGGCGGCATACTGCGTGGGATTTCAGTTTCCTCACCAGGGATCAAACCTGTGCCCCCTGCAGTCTTACAGATCACTTTATTTCCTCAATAGAACCTCTAGAAATGCAATATTTTATTAATATTTTAATTCCTTCAATATAAACTACAGAAATGTAACTTCTTATAATAAAAATTTTGTTTTCAGAGCTTTTAAAAAAGTACTGCATTATTTAAACTTCCTACGATGACTTGAGAAGTAAAACAGAAAAACACTGTTATGAATACTATGATTCACATAATAGTGTTTCTGGATATTTTACTAAATCAGAGATTCAGGGAAAAAAATTTTCACAATATTATTGTAAGACATATGTCAGAAACCTGTATGTTTTAAAAAACAGCTTATTCACTTATAATTAAAATTTCCTTGAAGCTCAAGAAAACATATAAAGATAATTATTTTTGATACTTTATATTCAATTAATCTCTATAACCTTTAAAGTATTACTATTAAACATGTCTGACTGTACTAACACGTTTAAACTAAATTTTATAAAAGTGAAAATTTTATCTGACAAATTATAAAATATGTTTAAAATTTTTTTAAAAAAGCAAACAAAACGTCAAACCATGCAAACAACTGGCTCCAGAAGTTTATCCCCAGGGACGTCCATCCACGTCATCTCAATGGCCCCAGGGTCGCCTGGAGAGCAGGGTGTGAGCAGGTCATCTACTGTGTTGTTAGGATCAGCTCGTGAAGGTCCACGAACCTGCAATAAACGGTCATTTGAGATATTTACTTGAACAAATTGAATAAATATTAAGATTTAGACCACCATCAGGAAATCTGAACACGTACTATTACCACGTTTTATTAAAATGCTTAGTTCTGAAAATACACAGAATATGCAACACAAAGCGCAGCCATCTCCGGTGACGGGGTGGATTGTGGTTGATTTTAATGTTTTTCTTGATTTTCTATTTGAAATTTCCTACAATAAGTTACTTACATGATCATAGGGAGAAAATGAGTTAAAAAAAAATTCCCTGTGCCTAAAAATACCTTTTTTCTTTTCTAATGGTTATTAAGTGGTAATAATCCTGGATACCAAGAACAGACCTGCATAACACACTGCTATATTTAAAACAGATAAGCAACAAGGACCTATCGTATAACACAGGGAACTCTGTTCAGTATTCCGTAATAACCAAAATGGGGAAAGCATTTGAAAAAGAATGGATATATGTGTATGTATAACTGAATTACTTTGATGTACATCTGAAACTAACACAACATTGTTAAGCAACTATAATTGGTAAAATAAAAATTAATAAAAAATAGACCTACTTAAAAATTCCTTTAAGTTACTCTATTTTCCATAGTAAGAAATTTCTGTGATCTTTGGGAGGTTTATTATTGTGAAATCACTGTCTCTCCAACAAAAACTCCTTCAAATATAAGTACAAAGTTAAATGCTGAGTGTAATTTCAGTGCTAGGTGAATTTATAACTCATAACTGATTTAAAGTAAAGAATTTTCGCCACATCCAGAAAAAGAAACTCTGTGACAGTCGCATGTAATTTTCAGCTTGCAACACACATGTATCAAGGCAGGGGCTGCTTCATCCTTCATACTTGTTTTAAATGGCTGCTCTTGAACACTGTCTTAGGGTTAGGGTGGGGGCAGGGGCTGCCTCACCCTCATGCTTGTTTTAAATGGCTGCTCTTGAACACTGTCTTAGGGTTAGGGCGGGGGTAGAGAGACATTCTCACTTGACTTGTTATTTATTCCATTGTTTGTCTTCTCTCACAAAAATTTCAGTGGCAGGGATTTTTGTGTTTTTCGACTACTGTACTTTCTGACTTACCTCTGGGCCCAGATGAGTGCTGATACATTTAATAAATAAAATCACAGGCAAACGTGTTCTTACTGACCGAAAAGCGGAGGAGATGGAGCCACAGAGATCTACTGGACTGGGATACAAAAGGCCTGATGTTGACAGATCTGGCTGCTTCACCTTTATCCTCCTAACAAGGGCCTGGCTTTCGGGTCGTATAAGCTGCCCCCAACAGTAATACAGAAAACTGACTGGAAAGTTCTTAGCAGGGAAGGACTGAGTTCCTTCTAAATGGCAAAGAGAATGTACGAAGAAGCACAATGGCTGTGGCAATAAACTTGCTCCCGAGCTAACTGCGTTTCTCTCAGTAATGAAATGACTGAGAGATGAGTGGCATTTACTGGGTTATTCAGGTACCACGACAGCTGCGTTATGAATCTTCCTCTTTCCATTCCCATACGAGCATTTCAAAGCAGTGTTACCATCCTTATTTAAGAGATGATAAAAAAAAATGAGACCTAAAAAGGTAACACAATTTGGTCAAGTAGATAAAATACGTAAATTGTGGAGTCAGGCTTCAAATTCAGGTTTTAATTCAAGCTCCTCGTTTTTTAAAAGAAATTACTTACCGTGGTAATACATGGTAT
The DNA here is from genome assembly GCA_024291935.2 of Okapia johnstoni. Lineage (NCBI taxonomy): Eukaryota > Metazoa > Chordata > Mammalia > Artiodactyla > Giraffidae > Okapia > Okapia johnstoni. The sequence continues at coordinate 129,097,516 of CM044309.1, forward strand.
ACAGTAGACATAATACATGGTAATACAATAGACACGCATATGCTTACCAGAGTCGTGACATATTAGTTCGTCATATACTGATGGATTAGGTTTGCTGACAGTGTTTTGGGATTTTCACATCTATGTTCATGAACATATTGGTGACTGCTGTTCTCAGCAAGAGTGTAGGTCCAAATTACCTAGTCTACAGTTACTTCAATTGAGTCTCCCAAGACTGCACAAAATTCCCTCTAAAACCACACATGCTTACGTCACTCATGAGACCCGGCAGTGCACAGAGGAGCAGGAGACGAGAGGTTAAGACCTCTGTGCCGAGCACGAGAATTAATTTAAACGATATTTAGCTATCATTATTGTTACTTTGATAAGGAGGTGTAAATGTATGGGTAACACGCTTCAAAGCACTGCATACAAAGTAGTTTTAAAACACATTGGGAGAATCTATTTCAGTGGAATGGACACGTATCTATTACGTAAACCCACTTATTTATCACGCAAAACTGAAATCTTCCTAAAATTATTCAAAGACAAGTCAACAGTGGTCTCAAAACTTGATTTTAAAAATATATGAAAAGACAGATAAACGTTCCTTACCTTTTTAAAATGAGTAGCTGACTGCACTTTCCTAACTGGCTGCATAAGTGCGTCCCGTACAATGATACTTATGTCTGCCCCTGAATAACCCTCAGTTTTCTTTCCAAGGTCCCGGAAGTCTGCTTCTGTTAAACTGTTCTGAGTGGCCCCCAAGTGCAGTTTAAACATTGCTGCTCGGGCATGGGCCTCAGGCAGAGGAATGTAAATTCGTTTCTCAAACCTTAAAATCAAAGAAAAATTACTTCAAGAATATTACCATATGATAATATTTAATTTCTATTAAAAATTACTTTTCCAAGAACTAAGCAAGACATTTAGATATTCTCTTTTATACAGAGCTAAGCTGAGTACATTAAATGGGCCCGTATCCACCAGATACGGGCAAACATATATATTTAGGGTAATAAAGGGAAAATACCCAGAACACATTAACAACAAATGCCTGCCTCTCCTGTCCAAGTCGGGGGTCAGCAGGGTTCAAGCACACTAAAAACATTCTAAAGTTATCAGAATGCCTCCTCTCTAAACTGAAGGGGAATTAATATTCATTTACTATACTGTAACTAGAAATAAGGTATTTCCTGTATTGTCATACCTTCGCCTAATGGCAGAATCCAGAACCCAGGGTATATTTGTAGCTCCCAGAACCAAAATTCCATCATTGTCCACGCCAACCCCTACAGCAAAATAGAGACAGTTTCAGATGATTCGTCATCTCAGCGTTCTGTAAACCTCATCTGTATCTTCTCTTACGAATGTGGGACTTCTTTGTTAAAAATGCCTCCCCTTGAGAGTCCCTCTGAAAAAACTGTATTTAACCATATTTCATACTACTAGAACACGATGTAAACATTGCCAACAGTAGAATCTCCTGAACTGTGGGAAAATACTATTAATATTCTTTTCAAAATATTTCTCAAAAGATTTGAATCTGAAGTCCACTTTTTCCTTCTACTGATGTTGTTTCTCGTGTAAGTGAACACATAGGTGAGTCTCTTCACTGCTTATACCGAGACGATCACAACCGGGTAGAAATGAAGTCAATCGAGCGCCACCTTGCATCTGAACGAGGAATTCTGTCTTAATTCTTCTTGCAGCTTCACTCTCATTCTCACTTCTTGAGCCACACAGAGAATCGATTTCATCAATGAAGATAATCGAAGGTTTATTCTCTCTGGCAAGTTGGAATAAGTTCTTCACTAGCCTAAAAATAAATTAAAAGTTTCAATTTCTAAAAATCAGCCAATGACACATGACAGTGAAAACATTAAAATAAAACCATGCAGCGATGGGAGCTCGAGTAGACCAAAAAGCCTAAGGTATTTTGATCTAGAAAATAAGACCACGACATCTGGGTAACTCACTTCGTGACTTACAAACCCTGCTGCTCAGGTGTTTAGTCCTGTCCGACTCTTGCAGCCCCGTGGACTGAGCCCACCAGGCTCCTCTGTCCACGGGATTTTTCAGGCCAGAATACTGGAGGGGGCTGTCATTCCTTCTCCGTACATGTGTCATCTATCCTAAACCATACGTGTGCCACATATGCTATCTTTTCCCTATGAAATAAATTTTGCACTAGGGAACAGTTTGACAGAGAAATGAATAGCACGTGTATTAGAGCACTTGTTGGGATGCCCACTAATAGGATGCCCACTAATGATGTAAGAGACCTATTACTTTATAGGCTGATATGATGACTACTAGGTAAAGAAAAACTTAAAAGAAAAACCAATTTACTACTTACTTTTCACTTTCACCTAGCCACTTAGAAACAAGGTCAGAGGAAGATATTGAGAAAAACGTTGAGTTGTTTGCTTCCGTGGCTACGGCTTTGGCCAAGTAGGACTTTCCCGTCCCAGGCGGCCCAAATAACAGGATCCCCCTCCAAGGCGTCCTCTTGCCTGAAAAACAACACGAGAGCTTCAGCCCGTTGACCTCGCCACCCGAAGCGAAGGACGCCACGAGGGGGCTTCCACTCCAAAGCTGGCAGGAGGATGAAACAGAATTCAAACAAGTCAATCTAAGGTAAATACATCTTAAATGTACTTTATTTGCTTTTGAGGACCACTTTGTCAAAACCGTGTTTACACAGCTATAATTCTCCTAACAGGCAGCCCATCTGCACGCTCACTCACGTGGCCGCTATGTGCCGAGACCACAGTGGCAGACGGAGAACCCCCAACAAGGGTCTCTGACCTCCCAGGCCTGCCCGTCTATTCAGGGGAAAAGAATTCGGTTAAAAGGGAGCTGATCATCCACTGTGTGCACGGCTCAGACTCAGAATGCTGTGGGAGAAAGCACGCCCACAGGGGAAAGGCAGCTGGAAGTCTTCCCTTTTAACATTCGTGGCATCTGGAGGGGTGAGACTAACAGAGTTTGGATGACTCATGAAGTCACACTCAATTCCTGACCCCACAGGAAGCACAGGTTATCACTCCAGGTGGCAGATCTCCGTTCCGACCATTGGAGAACAGTGAGGGGAGTCCACCTTAAACTCTGGTTTTGCCAAAATATAGTAACAAGTGAACAAAACCAGTTCTTTGAACCTCAGTTCTACTCATGAGAAATTATAATGTTGCCTTACATAAACCAGGCTGGGTTACAACTAGCAATAAAATATCAAATACACGTTTTTAAAAAAACAAAACTACTAGGTGTAAACTGTAGGTGGACACAAGGTATCTGTAAAAGAAGGATATGCAGATGACTGATGGCAAAGCTAAACATTATGTGTGCTGTTAGGGAAGCCTCAACTTTTACTTGAATTCTATTCGCCTAGTTTAAATGTCTGCAACTGTAAGTCAGTGTCCCCTTAAGTGTGGTCTGTATACCACTGGTGGCAGATGAAATGCCTTTAGGTGGTATACAAACACTTTCCATTTAAATAATTTTTAAAATGCGTTCTATGAAAATACTACTCATCCACAGAGACACAAAGACGTCTTTTATTACTTTAAAAAATTTTTGTGGCCACATCGCACAGCGTATGGTATCTCAGCTCCCCAACCAGTGACCAAACCTGCGGCCCCTGCACTGGAAGCGTGGAATCCTAACCACTGGGCCGCCAGGGACGTGCCCCCAGTGACCATTCTATAGTAGAGTTATTAAGTAAAAGCAAATGAGACGACTTAGAAGTTCAATGTGGGCAAAACAAGCTGTGCTGTTAGAAGTCAAGCGAGCCCCTCTCTCTGGGGAGACACAGGGAGGGGCTCCTAAGCTCCGCAGGTTGATCTCTCATCTGGGGGAGGAGTACCATCTGCGATAATTCATGAAGCTGAATGCACGTGGGTTCCTGCATGTCTTTGAATATGTATACTCCACCCTAGCAAGTTTCTCTAAAAGTGATTTAAAGAAGAAAATTTAAAAAATAATAGTACACTTATATGGAAAAATTCATGAAGATGACACACAGGACTCATGTTTGAGAAACACTGGTATAACATCAGTTCAACTGCATTTTTGTACCTTTATAGGATTCTGATGGCAACTTTTACACGGTTAGTTTCATATTCCTGAAGTGAGGTTCTGAGTCGCAGCTCGAAGCTGGGTGGACAGCGGGCTCTTGCTCTTCATCACTGCTCTATAGGACACTGCTGTCTGGACCTGCTCAGTTTGAGGCCAGTATCACAGATTTGCTCTCTATATAAATCAGCTTGTTTTTAAAAGGAAAAATCTGTTTCACTGTTAAGACTGTGGGTATAGCCGTATCATGAACACAGGCTATGGGTCACAAAAGGGACAACGTGAAGGATGGTTCAGCACAGACAAACCACCTACTGCTGGAGCTGTAACTTCAGCTCGATCCAGATGGTTCGTTAGCAACATTCTCCCTGCAGTGATCATGAGCTACTAGAGCATACGTGTTTCACCTGAAACTGTTAAGTAATTGGACACATACTGTATAACTTGCTTTTTGACCTTTACAATACAGGTGGACATTCTTTCATGTCAATTATAATAAAGATGGTACATTACATTCTAGTGAGTGCACAGTACTCCACTGTATGTTCCTGATTTACCCTATGCCCTGCTGCTTGACATTTACGCTGTTCTAAAATAGATATATATTATAAATACGTATATGCATATGAAGTATCTGTATAAGGGTATACCACTACCTTATAAGAGGATTTAAAGTAACAATTTACGATACAGTGACAAGAGTTCACGATACTCTACCTCAGTCATCAGTGCGTTTTTAAAAAAAGCATCAAAAAAAATTATTTACAAGCCATCTCACCTGTAAAGAGATGAGGAAATTTGATAGGCAATATCACAGCCTCTTTCAGAGCTTCTTTAGCTCCTTCCAGACCAGCAACATCGCTCCACTTCACATTGGGTCGCTCTATAACAATGGCACCTACAGAAAATTAAATCATCTTTCAGTCAAAGAGGGCTGTTCCATCAGACTGAGATAACAACATGAAACAAGGAAATTAAAGAAATGCCTTATAAATTTGTCTGGAAAAGTTTTACGTATTAAAGACAGTTCTAGAAGGGTGTGGTGAGGAAGTGGTTGTTAGGCGGCAGTCAGGAGGAGTCGGGACCTGGGGTGGGTAGCTGGATAATCCAGCATAAAGCCATTCAACTGTTCTATCTCCACTACCTCACTGTGAAATAGAAATAGCATCATCTGGCCAGACTACTAAAGCCAGGTGAGTGTAAAGATCAAATGACGTAACAATACCAGAGTGCCTGGAAGAGCACCAAACATTACGTCAAGTATTTATAATGTTTGACCACACTGATTCTGGAATATCTTTTAACCAAAAGAATCAGTGATCTAATGCTCCCCCTAACCACAGGAATAAAATACATTTAACCACTTTACCTGAAGACAGACAGGCAGAGATGGACGGACAGAGAGAGGGGAAGGCGAGGGTGAGAAGGGGATGATGGAGAGAGGAGGTGTGCTCTTACAGACCTGCGGGATTTCCCAAGATTCCCCACAGTTACCATTCGACTTCTAAATAGATCTATTTACAATTTCTGTGCATTAACAAAGCTATTTAAATGATTTAGTTTTTGAACATAATATATTCAAAAGTCATAGCAAACTGTCACAGTAAGAACAAGTAAAAATCAGTAACAGTCCACAAAACATTTCTTTTACTATAGCTTACTATTGGATCTTTCTACAAATCTTTTATCAAAAGTTTTCCCAATTTTCTAGTCTATAGAAACAGCTCAACTACCAACCATGAAGTAGCCTGTTCTAAGATGATGTGTAATTGTTTTAAGTGTAACATCATCACTTACACAATCTACTCACTACCTATGATATTACTTTATGGGTATTTTTTCTTGCTTTGAAAGGTCATCTGTTATTTTAAGCTTGTTTATACTTGGCAACTTCCCTAAATTATGAAACTCTTTAGCTATACATTAACATAAATAAAACTATGAACTCTTTTTGCTTCCTGAAAGTTCACACTAAGTATAAATTAAGGGAAAATTTTACCTGCCTCCTGAGAAACCTGTATGCAGGTCAAGAAGCAGCAGTTAGAACTGGACATGGAACAATAGACCGGTTCCAAATTGGGAAAGGAGTAGGTCAAGGCTGTATATTGTCACCCTGCTTATTTAACTTATATGCAGAGTACATCATGAGAAACGCTGGGCTGGAGGAAGCACAAGCTGGAATCAAGACTGCCGGGAGAAATATCAATAACCTCAGATATGCAGATGACACCACCCTTATGGCAGAAAGCAAAGAACTACTAAAGAGCGTCTTGATGAAAGTGAAAGAGGAGAGTGAAAAGGTTGGCTTAAAACTCAACATTCAGAAAACTAAGATCATGGCATCCGGTCCCATCACTTCACGGCAAATAGATAGGGAAACAATGGAAACAGTGACAGACTTTATTTTTTGGGGCTTCAAAATCACTGCAGATGGTGATTGAGCCCATGAAATTAAAAGATGCTTGCTCCTTGGAAGAAAAGTTATGACCAACCTAGACAGCATATCAAAAAGCAGAGCCATTACTTTGCCAAAAAAGGTCCGTCTAGTCAAAGCTATGGTTTTTCCAGTAGTCACGTATGGATGTGAGAGTTGGACTATAAAGAAAGCTGAGTGCCGAAGAACTGATGCTTTTGAACTGTGGTGTTGAAGAAGACTCTTGAGAGTCTCTTGGACTGCAAGGAGATCCAACCAGTCCATCCTAAAGGAAATCAGTCCTGAATATTCATTGGAAGGACTGATGCTGAAGCTGAAACTCCAATACTTTGGCCACTTGATGTGAAGAACTGACTCATTGGAAAAGACCCTGATGCTTGGAAAGATTGAAGGTGGGAGAAGGGGACGACAGAGGATAAGATGGTTGGATGGCATCACTGACTCGATGGACAAGAGTCTGAGTAAGCTCCAGGAGTTGGTGATGGACAGGGAGGCCTGGCATGCTGCAGTCCATGGGGTCCCAAATAAGTCAGACATGACTGAGCAACTCAACTGAACTGAAGGGAAAACCCAATTCACTTTTCTTTTCTATGTTCCTTTCTGATTAGTAACCCTATGTGAGAAAAACATGTCATCTGACAGGATTTTGTGTCTATTAAACAAAAGTAGATTTATACATAAGCATTATCTTGTCAACTAAAATGTTTTGCTACAAATTTTCTAAGTATGTCATAATTTATCTTCACATTTAACTAATACTCTTCTCCTTAAAGTTTAAACTAGGTGACTTTGGAATGTTCAGTGATAAAAGAACATCTAGATAAAAGTAATATTAATTACTAGACATGGATTAATGACTTTTAAAATTAAAAGGGAAGGACTATTAGAAAATAAAAGCCAAACAGTTCGCCTGTTCCCAACTGAGTGGCCCTGTCCAGTCTCCAGCGCTGTTCGTCCACTGACACGCTCTGTGTGCGCTCGGTCGCTCAGTCACGTCAGGCTCCCTGCGGCCCATGGACTGTGGCCCACCAGGCTCCTCTGTTCATGGAACTTTTCAGGTAAGGATACTGGAGTGGGTTGCCATTTCCTACTCCAGATATTAATATGTTATTTAACCTCAAAGTCACTGAATATCAAAATTAACAGAAGACTCAAATAATTGCTTTTAATAATTAAATATTACACTTAATATCATAATCTAAAACAGAAGTAAAACATTTGGAAAACTATTTCAGGAAAAGTGACTAAAGATTCAAAAACGGACTATTACACAATGAAATCCATCAGCAAATCATGAAACTAAAAGATGAGGGAAAAAGGACTCTCAGGTAAGAAAAGCTAGGACTCTTTCCATATTCTATTTCATCCTGAAATTCCAGATAAATTTCCTCGTTGAAATGTTTTAAGCATCTGTAGTTTTATACATCCCTGGGCCTTATCATCACTGATAGGAAATGTAGAAAAAAATTCCTTATTAAAAACTGGGTTGTATCTTTTCCAAAATTAAAGATATTAAAAATTCCAATTTTTCCTTCAGTGGGGCAAGCCAGAGAGATGGGGAACAAAACCAAAAGAATGGAGAGAAAAAGGCTTTCTGCCTTACCAGTAAATAAAGCCACTTGGCATGGCCCACGGGGTGGCCCTAAAAAGCTAACAGGGGAGGAAGCAGGCCCATGCGCTCGAGCCCGTGGAAACTCCAGTCACTGCCCTTGGACTACACCCACCACGACGTTCCTGGCCCACAAAAACATCTTCGTTAACTGTAATATTATCCTTATAGGATTCCCCTATCCATCCCGGTGGGGTCGGTAAGACGGAAACAGTAACCAAATGAAGAGACTAGAACAGCAAGGTTAAAGGTCTGTCCAAGCTAGGAACATCCACCAGTCACTGAGGCTGGCCCTGCGCAATGGCTGTCCTTCCTAGGTACAACGCGTTCTGCCAGGCAAGATTCAAGTCAATAAAATCCAGGCTACCAGTGAATCAGCATAAAATTCAACTTGAGAGACCATTTGCTAATGTATCAAAGAACAATCAAATCTCAGTAATTAAAGAAGTCAGTAATTAATGAGAGGCCTTTTTAGACACACAGAGCTGCTATCTCCCCTGCGCGCTAAGTCGCTTCAGTCGTGTCTGACTCTTTTCGACCCTGTGAACTGTAGCCCACCAGGCTCCTCTGTCCATGGGGTTCTCCAGGCAGGAACACTGGAGCAGGTAGCCATTCCCTTCTCAAGGGGCTACTTACTGAATCCCTAGTATTTGTCAGATGTAACACTAGGAAGTTTTACACTGTCATTAACCTTTTCAGAGCCCTGAAAGCATTTTTAACTTGCATTTTAGAGTTGGGGGGGTCTCAGGCTCCTTGCCCCAAATCAGAAAGACCTCAGCCCGGCACAGCCTGCAGTGGAGTCCAGACGTGAGCGGGGCCACAGTCCACATCGTCTCCACCATCCCCTTCCCTACAGCAGAGAGGAAGGGGTTTCACAGTGTGGGAGGCGCGAAAATTAAAAGGGAAAGAGCAACGTAAGTAGGAACACTGAAACAGGGCAAAAAAGTATGAGGAAGAGCAGGGAGGAGCATGAAATAAATGGCATCAGTGGACTGGTGACAGCAATAGCAATAGAAGCCAAGTGTGAGTCTTAATTCATTCTGTTCCTCTGACAGGAAACTCTAATACCGTCAGGTTTCAGAGTATGTTAATAGTGTAACTGCTACACTCTCTGAAACAGGGCAAATAAGACAAAATGAAAGAGCGTAAACTTTTTAAGGCAGATATAACATGAAACAATATTTTTATCGCCTAGGAAAAAAATCAACCCATCTGAGAACCTACAGAGGAAATCTTACAAAAATGGTTTCAAACAAAGCCAGCACGTAATCACTGGGAACCAAAGCCAGTTCTTGACCCTCATTTAAGTACAGGTGGGAAACAAAAACCAATTCAAACAGACAATTCATTATGAGTTTTTAAAAAATAAGTAAATTTAAAAATGAAATCTAAAGCAACCTTGAAGTTGATTCTGTAGTTTCTTTTTTTCAGGATCATCAGATTCTCCTTCCCCATCACTGTCATTCCTAATAAAAAGAATTTAATACATTCAAATGATCACTCATTGCTATCAAAAAATGAAGGAAAAGAAATACCTGTAATGCAAGTGCCAAAACGAGACATTCACTAAACGTTCAGCTCATTTCACAACTTTCAAGAATACACTAGACAAAAGAGGGGGCAGGCATTTGTTGTTGTTTAGTTGTGATGTCGTGTCTGACCCTTTGCAACCCCATGGACTGCAGCCCACCCAGGCCCCTCTGTCCATGGGATTCTCCAGGCAAGAACACTGCAGTGGGTTGCCATTCCCTTCTCCAGGGGATCTTCCCAACCCAGGGATGAACATGCATTGGCAGGAAGGCAGCCTATTACATGGAATCATGAACAGAAAATGGAGAAAAAGACCAACAAGAAGTCAGGAACTATCTCCAAATTCCTGTGTCATACCTATGCATGTATTAACTCATAAATGCATGACCCATACTTCATTCCACACAAGATTTAAGATGAATTACAAGAGTGTTGTAAACAACAACAATTAAAAAAATCAGGACCATGCAAACTACATATTAGACCAAGAAGCCATAACTAGGAGGGAAAAAACCCAGAATACTATTTAAGGTACAAAGATGGATAACCTTAGTCTGGGGGTTCCAAATGCCGGATGAAACTTCTGATGAAAATGAACTGACCCCAAAGAACAAGGAGATCAATCCAGACATTTCGTATTTAGGGATTTATTTTGAGGACATAATTTAAAATGAGTTCAGGGACTTGACTGCAAGGATAATCATGTCCACGTTGTTGACGATAGGGAAAAAAATCAGCAGTAATGTGCATTCAACTATAAGGATCAGCAACATGATACAACACGCTGCAACCTTTAAAGCAAAAATATGCGTTTAAGACACATTGTTTACAATATTTAAAAAATGTCATTACATAAAATACTTGACAGGTTTCATGCCAAAATGGGACCGTGTGGTTCTCACAGGATGGTGGGGTTATTTATGGGTGAGGGAGAGCCTGCAAACTGACTCACCTTGACTTTAGAGTTGGAGGGTCTACCAACTCTCTAACCTTTTTCTACCATGCTTTCTTATACAATAGACTGTACTTGCTTAAAGAAAACCTGCCACTCCTAGGCCCCTAGCCACATGGAATCCAAACCTGTCTCCCTGGCCCTCGGATTCTGAAGGGAAGGCGCTACAGGCCTCCCAAAGTGTGCTTTATGACACTGTGCTTCTACACAAGACCTACATCAGTACCTGTCTGCACTAACTAAAAGACAGCCAAAGGGGATTACTGCTTTTACGAGGAAAGGCAAACAACAAAAACAGCCTTCAGCGCCTGTTTTGCAGCGAGCTCTTACAGAGGCAGCGCCACCCCGCGCAGTGAGAGCTCCTTCCAGGAACTGAACCCAGTCTCTAGCACCAAGATGCCACAGCTGGGACCGGGGGCTGTGAGCCTCTGTGCCTGCTTTCCGTGTATCCTGTACCTCTATTACCAAGAAGTAATGGCTTCTCGGCTTTACCCCGTTTCAGTTTAAAGCGGGTCCTGCCGTCCGCTACAGAAGCAGGCCATCACCTCAGGAAGGACACCACAGGCTCTCCAAGCAGACCAGGAGGGCCTCAGCTCGCAGGGGAGGGGACGCTTCTGCTGCCAAGGGGGTCTCGGTGAGATCTGAGGGCCCACGCACCCGAGGTCAACCGATCCTTCCCAACAGTTTCATTTCAACTTCCAAGAGATTTTCACATAAGAAAAGCAGTGACGTTCAGCTGACTTTGACATTCGGTAGCTATGAGATCAGCGAGGGTCTCATTTTGTCCTGCCAACGCTAGAGCTATGAGAGGATAAAATATGTTTAGGATGTCATAGGATCTCCTGGTTCTCTGACCGTGTCTTGAACAGAGAATATAAATAAAAACCCTGAGCTTATTAAAAGTTTCTTTGAACTGTCCCACATAGTCCGAAGCAGCCTGTCAACTCTTAGATCTTAAAGTTGCCTATGGGAGTAGCCACAGGCTGCCAGAGCACTGCCTTCGAGGGACTCCGTGTCCAGTGATCACAAGGATCACCTCAGGATCACAAGTGATCACCTCAGGAGCCTGCACCGCTGTTTACGGTGAACAAGTGTCACGTCCTCTCGTGCCAACAGAACCTCCTGCCTTCACACCCAGTGAGGCCAGATAACCCCCCCCCGGGTCTCTTTTTCCAGTGTGCACGTGTTATGTATTAACTGATACATTCTGCATCTGTAAGTGATATATCTCCCATCAAGGAAGCCACTTCAAAAACGACTTTTGATATCTATAAATTATGCTGTGTTGCTTTCTTTACAATGATAAAGTAAAGCAAATTCGATGCAAATTCACATCAAAAAACTTTACTTAAGATATCCAAAAATTTGTTTACATTACTAGAGCTATTTTTCACATTGTCCATGTGATTAGTACTGAGTCAATACTACCAGTCAAAGAGTCAATTCTCAGGCCACTCCTACAACTTTAAACCTCATTACCCGATGGCCAGAGGGAAAGAACTGAGCCGCATTCCTGCCAAGTGGTTTTTCTGCTACCAGCCAGTCAAGGAGACGATTTGATGTGTATCACCTCCTGAGCTTGGCAAACTAGGGGTTCAAAACTTTTTTCTGTAAAGAATCAGACCGTCAGTATTTCAGGCTTTGTGGGCCACACAGTCCTTTGTCACAACCACACAGCTTTGCAGGCGCAGCACAAAAGGAGCCACGGATAACAGGGACTGAAGGGACGAGGCTGTGTCCCCTACAACGTCAGCTGCGAGAGCAGGCGGTGGGTCAGAGCTGGCCCGGGAGTCGTTCTTTTCTAACACCTACAGTTTCAACACAAGAAATCTGCTTCACAAACTCCTGGACTCGCGTGACTCGCTCTGAGACGCATACCCCTTCTCGTCCTCGGGGGCCGGCTGCCCCTCCTTCACCGGCTTCTGGGGCTTCTTCTCTCTCTTCTTCAGGTACTCCTTCAGCTTCTCTGCTCTATCAAGATACTCCGTACACTTCGCCCTGATACTTTGCTTGGCTTTATCACCTTGTGCTTCATCTAGTGAAGGGAAACGCAAGAGATTTTTTCCTTTAGTATTTTATACAGACAGGTTTAAACCCTTAGACACACTTTTCAAACAAGGAACATCTATTTTGGAGGAGAGAGAAAAGATCATCTCCAGTTCATCGTAATCAGATGATGATCAATCTTTTCTGATCCTTCCTCTGGCAGGCTTCAACAGTGAGTACGAGTCAGAAAGAGTTCTGAGTGAGACACTAGCAAACTTTAGGTTCATGGTAAAGAATAAGCAGAAATCCTGTAATATTCTGTGGGATTCACACTCTCCCCTTCCATTCCTTGCAGATAGTTGAAAGCTGCTCATCTCATACAAAACCAATTACAAGACAAATGTAAGGCAATATTAACCATCCCCACTAATGCCTGCGTAAGCTTTATTTCAGGATATGAAAAGTGACGGAAGTCCCAGACATCACGTGTACCACCAATGCAGTAACTTTATTACATAAAGGCCCCAGTGAGGGCTGTTTGAAAGGAGACTTCAGCAACATATGCCGTTCATAGGATCAGCCCTACCTGTCTTATCAGGTTATGACTCATTCTTAGTTTCTCTTTAATGTGACAGAAAAACCTCAGAATTAAAGAGGGAAGCTCAGAAGAAAATCCTTAATTACCCAACTGTTAAAATTTTTATTTAAAACAGTAACAGACAGAAAGACACTTTTTTAACGTCTTATTTCACATATGTTCAGCATTAGGTTTAAGAGGTTTTTCTTTATCCGTTTCTTCCTTACTGCTGTATCCCACTGTCTAGGACAGTGCTGGGGATGGGGGTGGGGGCGGTGTTAACACTGAACACAGACTTGGATGCACACAAATAAAGTGTCTCCCAATCTCTTTTTAAAACATTAATTTCAAAGAGACGTTTAGAAAATGAGTAAGTCCAGATTACAGATCTGGGTACATTACCAGTAAAATAAAAAACTTTCTTTCATTCACTAGACGGCGTTTTAATACGTTTAGGTGCACAAAGTAGTAAGTATGACAGCTGCACACATTTGCTGGCTGAGGACCCAGAAACTACTAAGAAGCTAGCGGGACTTTTTTGCAAATCGATGGTTTACAATCTTCTAGGATTGTACTTCAATGTTTATAAATGAAACAGGATAATCTTTTCTATTTCTTGGAACAGAAATGAATAGAATAATTTTTTCTATTTTCTTGTTTCTAAAATAACAAAACGAACGATGAGCTCACATTTAATTACGTGGAGAAAATACTGCACAGCGTGTTGGTAGAGTTGAAGAGCTTCCTCGTAGTTTCCGGCTTTATCTTCCTGGGCTGCTTTGCTAGCAAGATCTATGGCTTTCTGTTTGAAGGGAGACAAAAACCATCCCATCAAAATCAAAGCACAGGATAACTCTGAAGTCAATAATCATATTGAAAGCTTTCTTTAAAAATAAAAGCAACCTTAAAACAAATCTTTTTTCTCTAAATCACAACTGCATTAAATTATAAATGGTAACTAGTTATAAAATGCAAATTACATTTGTTACATAGGTAAAAGCTATCTGAACACTACTTTATCTAGTACCAATCAGTAAGAGTCTCACATAATTTTTCATTCAACAGAAGTCAAGCTCAGGGCTACCAAAGAATAATCGAAAAAGATGAAAATTCAACTCAAAAGCATTTACGGAAATTCTCAAAAATCAAATTGTTATGTCTAAAGCATATGACAATAGCAAAATTTAAATGGAGAAAAAGCCCTTCAGAAGCAACAGAGCAATGAAATACCAAAAGTCTGAAACATGCCCAGATCTTTTAACTCCGTAATTAACTAAAAGGTTCACCAAGCAACGAGTAACCAGAGAAGTCTTAAAAAATAAAACAAGACCTGGAAACTTCAAAAATTCTATAATGAAACGGGCAACTCTGTGTAGCATTAAAAACACAAAAAACAACTACCAGAATTAGATCCATACAAATACATCTAACTGAACTTTGACAAAGACACAGAAAGGCAGGTTAAAGGCAGAGAGATAGGCCTCAGAACTGGTTCCAGAGCAACTGAACATCCATGAGCCAAAATAAAAAAAGAGAGAGAAGGAGAAATCGCAAACCAAACCCTGCACTTTGTACAAAAAGTAACTCAAAATGGATCACGGACTCAAATCATAAAAACTTTAGACAAAACAAAGCATATCTTTGCCACCGAGGGCTAGGAAAAGGGTTCTTAGACTTGACACCAGAACACAATATATGAAAAGAAAACAATAAAGACAGTATGACACTGGCATAAAAACAGACGCAGACCAATGGACCAGAGGAAAGAGACCAGGAATAGACCAACACGCACACTGCCAATCAATTTACTGGAAAGGAGCAAAACACGTACGGTAGGGAAGGAATAGTCTCTCCAATAAATGGTGCTGGGAGAGCTGGATAGTCACATGCAAAAGAATGAACATACGCATTATCTTACACCATATGCAGACATTAACTCAAAATGGAGTAAAGGTCTGAACGTGAGACCTAAAGCCGTGAAACCCCCAGAAGAAAACGCAGATAAGAAGCTCCCTGGCCTCGGCGACAATGCTTGGATTTGACGCCGTAAAGGCCACAAAAGCAAAAGTAGACAACGCGTGACTGCATCAAACAAAAAAGCTCTGCACGGCAAAGGAAATGATCAACGGGATGAAAAGGTAACCAGCTGAAGGGAGAAAACACTTACAAATCACGTGTATCTGATACGGGGTTAATGTCAAGAAAACAAATCAACACCAAAAATCACAACAATTCTGTCAAAAAAACGGGCAGAGGATCTGAATAAACATTCTTCCAAAGAAGACATACAGATGGCCAACAGGTACATGAAAGGGTGCGCAAGAGCACCAATCGTCAGGGAAACGCAGATCAAAACACCGAGCTGTCACCTCACAGCCATCCGAACGGCTATTACCAGAGTTCTTACCACAAACTATGCGTGGGGACAGACGTTAACTAGACGGACTGTGGGGATTGTCTCACAGCGTATGCAAATAGCGAACCACGCTGCACACCTGAAACTAACACCACATTATGTATCGATTACACCTCAAGGTGGGGCGGAAAGAAAGAAATGATAAATGGGAGCTCATCAAAAACCTTTGGTTTGCAAAATATCACATTAAAGGGCCGAAAAGACAGGCTACAGACTGGGAGATGTTTGCAGACCGCACATTAGAGAAAGGACTAGTACTGAGAATATAGAAGGAACTCTCAGAAACCCACAGTTTAAAAACAAATGAAGTAGAAAATAAGCTAAAGACACAAACAGACATTTCACCAGAGGATATACAGATGGTAAATAAGCACATGGAAAGATGTTCAACACCACTAGCTGTTAGGGAAATGCAAATTAAAAGCCACAGGGAGACATCACAAAACACGTATCAGAATGGCTAAAATAAAAAATGGTGACAATAGTAAATGGTAATGAGGATACAGAGAAGCAAATCACTTACACACTGCTGGGACATAAAATGGTACAGTTATTCTGGGAAACAGGTGGTTTTTTTTAAACAAATCTAAACAGGTAACTACCATATGGACCAGAAACTGCACTCTTGGGTGTTTATCCCAGAGAAATGAAGACTATGTTCACATAAAAAATTGTACTTGAACATTCCGATGTCCTTCAAAGGCTGCATTAAACTCTGGTACGCCCACAGGAGGGAATACCATTCAGCAACAAAAAGGAATGAACTACTGATACACACAACTTGGATGAATCTTGGAAGAAGTATGCTAAGTGCAAAGAACCAATCCTGAAAGGTCACCTACTGCGTGACTCCACTCATACAACCTCAAATGACAAACCCAGAGGTGAAGAACAGTTAAGCATCGTCAGGAGACAGGGATGCAGGGGGAGAGAAAGAGAAGGCACTGTGCTTACACAAGGGCAGCAGGAGAGACCCCTGTGGAGAGAGCTCTGCTGTATCACGGCTGGGGTGGGGGTTCAAGAATCAACTCACGCGTCAGAACTCAGACAGACACACAAAGTAAAACTGGGGAAACCCGAGTAATGCAGCAGAATGTACCAAAGCCAACATCCGGGCTGTGACACTCGACTACACGAGATGCTCCACCGGGGACGACAGGGCGGCGGCTACACAGGCTCCACATTCCTCACAACTGCACGCGGGTCTGTGATCACCTCAAGGTGAGATTTTCACTAAGAAAGCTATCTTTACTATTCGAAAATATGCACACACATACAAATGAAGAACAAGCACGGTTACCGAAACATTTCGCCTGGATTAATTTAGGTAGTAAAACTGTATTCAACAGAAATAAGAGCCAGTAGGAACAAGTGATCATGGTCATGCTATATCAAAAATAAGCATACAATTAAGAAATTATTCATACAATGCAAAAACGAATCATATGCTATAAATAGGATATTTTGAAGCAGTTGCTCATGGACTGAGTATAAATGGGATAAATGGGAGGAACTGGCCTTCCAGCTGCTGTAGCAGGAGGGAAGGAAAATACATGGTGTGTTTTAGAGTTGACCAAATGTAGCAGTACATGCTTTCAAGTTCAGATTGTTGAACTCAAAGCTTAATTTGCAAGTCTGGTCAGCCCAGCAGGATATAAAGGGCAGAGTCACAGCACATGGCACCTGGTCACACAAAATGCGTCCAGAAGGCTCAGTAACTAAATCACGTAGCAGAAGGAAGGACTGTCTTTTTTGGCTGTAATTTCCTTCTTAAGCTACTTTGAATTTGTGCCTCTCACCCCTTTACTCTCACATCCCCCTCCTTCGCAGTCAGCCCTCTTCTCAGTTCAGTTCAGTTCAGTTGCTCAGTCGTGTCCGACTCTTTGCGACCCCATGAACCGCAGCACGCCAGGCCTCCCTGTCCATCACCAACTCCCGGAGTCCACCCAAACCCATGTCCATCGAGTCGGTGATGCCATCCAACCATCTCATCCTCTGTCGTCCCCTTCTCCTCCTGTCCCCAATCCTTCCCAGCATCAGGGTCTTTTCCAATGAGTCAACTCTTCGCATGAGGTGGCCAAAGTATTGGAGTTTCAGCTTCAACATCAGTCCTTCCGATGAACACCCAGGATTGATCTCCTTTAGGATGGACTGGTTGGATCTCCTTGCAGTCCAAGGGACTCTCAAGAGTCTTCTCCAGCACCACAGTTCAAAAGCATTTAGGAACCAAAATGACACCAGCTGAAACCTGTATAGTCAGTACTTAATAACCTAGCTCCATATATGGTAACTTTTTCTGATGAAGTACACCTCTGTATTTGCACTGTCCAGTACAGGAGCACATAGCTTTTGAAACTTTTGGCTAGTGTGACTGAAAAGTGAGTTTTAAATTTTATTTAAATGACATGTAAATTGCCACAGGTAGCTACCACACTGGACAGCAAGGGTTCATCTTTAATCAAAGGTGAGGATTTGAGGACATGCGTTTGTTTTTCCCCTGCCAAACGCCTCACTTCATCCTCCTTTCTGTTACCACTTTGCATTTGAAACAAAATTACAATCACTGCCACCCTAGCTTGGTCCTCTACTGCTGTAGTCAAACTTCCTGCCTACCCTCCTCTTAGCGGTCGGCCTGCTCTACATGTGATGCTGAAGTCCACACAGCACCAGCGAGGGGCACCCTTTGACAGTTTCCCCTGCAAACAATCGGTCCCCGGTGCTGGGTCATGGTCTACGCGGGCCTGGCTCTGTCTGGGTCTCAACTGAAACCCCGTGGTCCCTGTGCACTCGGGTCCATCTGCTGGGGATGCTCTTCCCTCAGATCATACTTCAAATACCAGTTCTCAGAGAAAGGGAAAGTCGCTCAGTCGTTTCCAACTCTTTGAGATCCCATGGACTACACAGTCCATGGAGTTCTCCAGGCCAGAATACTGGAGTGGGTAGCCTGTACCTTCTCCAGGGGATCTTCCTGACCCAGGAATCGAACCCAGGTCTCCCGCACTGCAGGCGGATTCTTTACCAGCTGAGCCACCAGGGAAGCCCATTCTCAGGGAGGCTCCATTCAAAGGCTGCGCCCCATCCTCACTCTTAGCCCTCTGCCCGCCCTGCGTGTGTTCCATCACTTGCCGGCACTCTCACTCACTGACCATCTCCTTCCACATACAGGGAACCCCCACCAGGTCGGGGGCTTCCAACTCTGTTATCGCTGACACCTTCTCTCCACGCGACATCGCTATGCGCCTGCAAACAGCCCTCCTTTAGACAGAGATCCCTTCTCTCCACGAGACATTGCTGTGCGCCTGCAAACAGCCCTCCTTTAGACAGAGATCCCTTCTCTCCATGTGACATCGCTGTGCGCCTGCAAACAGCCCTCCTTTAGACAGAGATCCCTGACACTAACACCCCCTTCAGCTTGGTTGTTTCTCTGCTACTGTTTAGAACCCAAACTTCACCAAAGCAGCCTCTACGCTCTCTAGCTCCTTTTCTCTACATACCTTCAGCTGCCGACCTGGGCTCCTGTCCCTTATCTTATCAATAAAACTGCTCATATCAAGGTTCTCTGTGATGCCAGATCCAAAGGCCAGCTCCGTCTTCATACTGATCCCCCGACAATGTTCTACAAAAGAACAGTACAATATCCTCCCACCTCTCTGACAGATCCCGCTCAGTTTCCTTTGCTGATTCTTCTTCTCGTAACCGACACTGAAATACATTAAGGTTCCTAGGGGCTTGGGTGGGCCTTCTGCTTACTACCTCCCCAGGTAGCTGTTCTCAATGATTAAAACTGATTATCTTTAGGCTGATGATTCCCAAGTTAACTCCATTTGAAAACACATCACTCTTCTGTTTAAAATGCTTCCAATGGCTTCTTTCTGTGCATGTGGGTTTGGTTTCGGCCTGTCCTCTCCTACCGGAATAAAAGCTTCATGAGGACAGGGGTCACGTCTGTCGTAACGGGTCTTTTATATTCCGGAGTCTCGCACAGAGGCCGGCACAACAGACTGGACGCTGGGATCAGCCAGGATCCAGTCGCTGACGGGGAGTTACAAAGGCCGGGAACTCCTGGGACTGTCCTTTTCAGGTTAGGAGACCACGACCTGCGCATGCGAGAAAGCCGTGGGACACTGGCTAAATTCCAGAGCCACCTATGTCAACAGGCAGGATGGCCCAGACCCCGTCTTTCAAGGCTGACCTCTCCCCAGTGCTCCGGACCCCACCCCGCCTCGTCCTCTGACAGTTCCTCCCCCCGATTGTATCAGCTCGCCTGCTCTCCCCAAGCTAACTTTCCCCTTTTTCGAGGGAGCCATCCTTGGCATAAAAATGTCTGTAAGTCTTATCTTAGACTCATCGCTACAGAACACCAACAAAACACACCACCTCTCCCTAATTCTAAGGTTCCCATGTAACTAACAACTTACCTATCTCTTCACCCCCACAGCCACGTCCAAGGAGAGCCCTGCATTCATCTCGGTTTCCTGGTTCCTCCCGCAGTCGTCTTCCTGCCCCGGGCAGCCCGGTCTCTCACTCGCCGGGCTCCGGTGACCAGGGGAGCACGGAGCCCTCACAGACAGACCCGTGACACGGCCTCCCCTGTCCTCCCCAGGTGCTCCTCTCGGCCACGTCACCACGCTTTCTTGGGCTCCCTTCTCGCTCCTGAAGCTGTTCTTCCCCCCGGTTTGCGCCTTGTCCCTGTGCCCCTCATTCCATAAACTCCAAGACGCCCCCACCTCTGCTACCATCTGTGTGCTAGGAACCCCCAAATCCTTATCCCCACCCAGTCTAAGTTCTACATACACGAACCCAACTGCTCAGTGGACATTTCCACCCAACTGTCCCCACAAGCATTTCAAGCCCCAAAACTTCAGGACCCCTCCAGCCCCAAAGCTGCCCCCTCTCTTCCTGTAATCCCAGAACCAACCCACTCAAGACACCCAACAAGGAATCTGGGAGCAAACTCCCCTTTTAAACAGAGAGGCTCGCCCAACTCCCCTTCCTCTTCAGTCTGTCTCTCGCCAAGCCATCCTCTATTCTCACAGCTACTGCACCACTCTGGCCTTTGCCACCTCTCATCGCAGAGACAGAACCTGCCTCCTAACTGGTTTCGGGGCTTCCAGGCCTGCCACCCATCAAGCTGTCCCTGTGCACACACAATGGTTTTGTTCTAAAACAAAAACCGGAGCTTCCTGCCTTCTCTGACTCCCCATGCGGAGCAGGATGGGGCCAATCACCAGGGCGCACACTGCTGCTCGGGACGTGGCCGACCTAGGCTCGACCTCTCCCCCGGCACACTCCGTTCCGTCACGCCAAACTACCGGGACAACCCAGATGGCTCAGACTCCGCACCTGCGTGTACAGCCCGCAGTCCACCTGGAATACTCTGCCCCTGTGTCTCCCTGTAAAACTCCAGCTTCTCCAGGACTCAGCAGAGTCACTGTGGTCCTCCTCCTGTAAGCTCTCCCCAGCGTCTCCCCATAAAACTCCAGCTTCTCCAGGACTCAGCAGAGTCACTGTGGTCCTCCTCCTGTGAGCCCTCCCCAGCAAGCCCAGGAGACCTAGCCACATGTCCTCTAGATTCCCACTGCCCCCTGCACATCCTTCCAAAGGTCACGGAATATCCCAACAGTCACTTTATATGTCTGTTTTCACA
Source organism: Okapia johnstoni (assembly GCA_024291935.2). Classification (NCBI taxonomy): domain Eukaryota; kingdom Metazoa; phylum Chordata; class Mammalia; order Artiodactyla; family Giraffidae; genus Okapia; species Okapia johnstoni. The sequence goes on from CM044309.1 coordinate 129,118,723, forward strand.
TCAGAATATAAGCCCTTGGAAATCAAGGATGATATGTTTCTTTTATGATGCCCCAACACGTAGACACTCTTAAAAACAAGCAAACGTTTAGGACTGAGTAAACGTGAGTTCTATGCACAATGAACTTGCAGTTTCTCCCAACCCTCTCCAAGGTCTATTATACTTCTAGACTAAGACATAAGTTGCTTTTCTCTACCTGGAATGCATCCTACTCTCCTGTCCAAGAAGGCATGATTTTATCATGAAAAAGCACCAACATATAAGCAGATAGGCCTGGATTCAAAACTACCTTCAACAAATTAACTGTATGTCTTTGGGTAAATCATAACCTTAATAACCTTTGGATTCTTATACTAAGAAACTGAAGTAATAGTCTCCTTGAAGAGCTGTCTGAGGACTAAATGAGATCACACCATTATACCAGGTAGACAATTAGTGTCAGCATCTCACTTTATCTAAGCTCACCATCACCTCCTCTGTGGAACAGCTCTCATCCTTGAAGAGTTACACAAGCCTTCCTTTCTGCCCTCCCTCACCAGAGCATCATTACATGATTTTGATTTTTAGTTATCTGCATTCCTCCATTTGATTATAAGCATCTGGCTATGGAGATTTTTGCCTTGTTTGGAAAGTTATTTGTCAGTTGAATATTCTTCACCCAAATTTCCTACATTAGAAGGTTGAAAAGGTTGAATGAGAAAGTGCACCTGACCCAACCACTGATAAAAATATAACTCGTTCTCTCTTGCTGTTTAACACTAGCAACTATGCCTTTAAGACAGGTCAATCTCAAACTGATTCACTGAAGAACATTCACAGTCCAATTCCAATATAATGCAAACAATTATAGAATGAAACTGCAATCTTGCAAAAGAAAAAACATGGATAAGTAGATGAAAATTATATTGCAGAAGACACAAATCACGTGCAAATTCTTGACAAATGAAAAGCTGGTGGACTATGCATAAAGTGGATGAGCAACAAGGAAACAGATGGGCGCAGGAAATCATATCCATGCAGTTACCCGACAAACCAACAAGGATGAAGACAAGATGGGCACTTCAAAAGAAACCACCTTTGATACTCAAGGGAACAATACTTTGATCAAATGACCAATACTTTTTCCAAGTACATTTACCAGAAAGACCCCTTCTGAATGGGGTTACATTATTGTAGCATCTTAGTTTAAGGAAATCTTGTTGAAAAAGAAACAGATATAAAAATCAACACATGACATTCTCTTTTTAACAAATAAGTCACAGTTGCAATTGTATTTTGTGAAACAAAACATTTATTTTCATAATCTTTTCGGTCGATTTTCAATATAAAAGTCCCAAGAAAGCACTTCACCCCCTTTCTGATGAAAATTTGATTTCGATTTAAATTGGTCTACTTTCAGTGATCTTTCTTCAGGATCAAATATTCTGGGCTAAGTAGATCCTCTGCTAATTATCCTAGGTGCCTGTACTCAATAGATGCCTTTTCAATTGTTAAACCAAGGGGACGATTCAATATAGGTATTCATACCACTCTTGTCCCAAACTTATCTAGTGGACTGCCGCCCTCGAGGTTAAGTCACATACCCCACTTACAACTGGACAGGGAACAATGCACTGGTTCTAAATTGGGAAAGGAGTACATCAAGGCTGTATATTGTCACTCTGCTTATTTAACTTACATTCAGAGTACATTATGCAAAATGCCAGGCTGGATGAAGCACAAGCTGGAATCAAGATTGCCGGGAGAAATATCAATAACCTCAGATACGGAGATGACAACACCCTTATGGCAGAAAGTGAAGAGGAACTAAAGAGCCTCTTGATGAAAGTGAAAGAGGACAGTGAAAAGGTTGGCTTAAAACTCAATATTCAGAAAACTAACATAATGGCATCCAGTCCCATCACTTCATGGCAACTAAATGGGAAAACAATGGAAACAGTGACAGACTTTATTTTGGGGGGCTCCAAATCACTGCAGATGGCGACTGCATCCATAAAATTAAAAGACACTTGATCCCTGGAAGAAAAGCTATGACCAACCTAGACAGCATATTAAAAAGCAGAGACATTACTTTGCCAACAAAGGTCCGGTCTCGTCAAAGCTATGGTTTTTCCAGTAGTAATGTATGGATGTGAGAGTTGGGCAATAAAGAAAGCTGAGCATCGAAAAATTGATGCTTCTCAACTGTGGTGTTGGAGAAGACTCTTGAGAGTCCCTTGGACTGCAAGGAGATCCAACTAGTCCATCCTAAGGAAATCGGTCCTGAATGTTCATTGGAAGGACTGATGTTGAAGCTGAAACTCCAATATTTTAGCCACCTGATGTGAAGAGCCGACTCATTGGAAAAGACCCTGATGCTGGGAAAGATTGAAGGCGAGAGGAGAAGGGGACGACAGAGGATGAGATGGTTGGATGGCATCACCGACTCCATGGACATGAGTTTGAGTGAACTCTGGAAGTTGGGGATGGACAGGGAGGCCTGATGTGCTGCAGTCCATGGGGTCGCAAAGAGTCAGACACGACTGAGCGACTGAACTGAAACCCCACTTAAGTCCTAGATCCGTTCAAGGGATGGGAGGCACTGTTTAAAAATGTCTCATCTCAAAGAATTCCATTCCACAGAGGTTGAACAACTGTCTAGAATATTAGGATAACGTGCTTTATGAATAAAACACCGAACTCACTGCAGCAGGGGTGGAAAGGTGAAGTAGCAAAGGCGGTAAAGCCTACTCCATGATCTTATTTACATGCTACGCTTGGGGAGCCATCAGGGCGCACCTGAACGCAGAGCTCCAGGAATTCACGAATTCCTCCGATTCTGAGCTCACGATTCTACTCAGTCTGACAGCTCGAAAGAAAGGCTTTGCTACAGCAGCTTGAGGAGCCAGGAAAGGACTCCAATCTTTCTATTTTCATCTGATCCAGAGCAGTGCAGTGCATGCATTCCATTCTTTCCTCTCTCCCTTACACCTATTGGGGTCTGTGCCTCTCCTTCAAGCTTCAACCAGTTCGGTTCAAACTCGGATGGTTTGAAAAGGGAAAAACACCACACACACACGGCAGAAAAGCCTCAACCGAAATCAGGAGTCTACCGTGCGGGGGGCTCGGGCGAGCCCGGGAGCAGGCGGAAAGCCGGCCTCTGCCCTCCCCGCCCCGCGAGGGGCGCGGCCGCGCCCGCCTCCCGCCCCCCACCCTCCCGCGCCGCGCTCCGGAGCCGGAGCTGGGGTACCTGCAGGTTGGTCATGGTGGACGCCATGGCGGAGACCCGGGGAGGGCCGGGGGCGGAGGCAGCCGACAGGGCGACGTCGACTCACACCTGGGGCGGCCCGAACGCACGCAGGCCGGCGGCTTGGAACCTGGCGGCTGCCTCCCTCAGGAACCTGCTCCGAAACCACTCGGCACTCGGACAGCGCCCGACCCTCCCCACGGAGCTTCCGCGATCCCAGCCCCCCGCGCCGGGCTCGCGTCCCGCCCCCGCCGCAGAACTTCCGCTTTCGTCATCAGCACGCGCACCACGCCGTCCCCGACCGTCGCGGTCTCACCTTAGCCCTGGGCCTCGCGAGGCCGGACGCGGGTCCCTGAACCCTGCTGAGGCCTGGCGGAAGTCAGCCTGCGCGCAGGCGCACTACGGCTCCGCGAGCCAGTGGGTCGCTGGGGGTGGAGGGCTGCGCCTGCTTCTTCCTTTTGCGGCTGCTGTATACTTTGAGATGAGTTCCTGGTTCTGGCGCCTCTCACGTGACTGAGCGTGGGTCGTGCTCTGTCGCTCTGTCATCCGAGCTCCCAGACCCACTGGTTGGGGCTTTGGGCCGGTTACCCGTTCAGTTCAGCCGCTCAGTCGTGTCCAACTCTGTGCGACCCCATGGACTGCAGCACATCAGGCCTCCCTGTCCATCACCAACTTCAGAGTTCACTCAGACTCATGTCCATGGAGTCGGTGATGCCATCCAGCCATCTCATCCTCTGTCGTCCCCTTCTCCTCCTGCCCTCAATCCTTCCCAGCATCAGGGTCTTTTCCAATGAGTCAGCTCTTCTCATGAGGTGGCCAAAGTATTGGAGTTTCAGCTTCAGCACCAGTCCTTCCAATGAACACCCAGGACTGATCTCCTTTAGGATGGACTGATCTCCTTTAGGATGGACTGGTTGGATCTCCTTGCAGTCCAAGGGACTCTCAAGAGTCTTTTCCAACACCACAGTTCAAAAGCATAATTCTTCGTCGCAGGCAATGGCACCCCACTCCGGTACTCTTGCCTGGAGAATCCCATGGACGGAGGAGCCTGGTGGGCTGCAGTCCATGGGGTCGCTAAGAGTCGGACACGACTGAGCTACTTCACTTTTACTTTTCACTTGCATGCATTGGAGAAGGAAATGGCAACCCACTCCAGTGTTCTTGCCTGGAGAATCCCAGAGAAGGCGGAGCCTGGTGGGCTGCCATCCATGGGGTCGCACAGAGTCGGACACGACTGAAGTGACTTAGCAGCAGCAGCAGCTTTCATTATAGTCCCAACTCTCATCCATACATGACTACTGGAAGAACCATAGCCTCAAGGACCATAGCCTAGACGGACCTTTGATGGCAAAGTAATGTCTCTGCTTTTAATATGCTGTCTAGGTTGGTCATAGCTTTTCTTCCAAGGAGCAAATGTCTTTTAATTTCATGGATGCAATAACTATCTGCAGTGATTTTGGAGCCTCCCCCCCAAATAAAGTCAGCCACTGTTTCCATTGATTCCCCATCTATTTGCCATGAAGTGATGGGACCAGATACCATGATGTTAGTTTTCTGAATGTTGAGTTTAAAGCCAGCTTTTTCACTCTAATTTCACTTTCCTCAAGAGGGTCGTTAGTGCCTCTTTGCTTTCTGTCATAAGGTGGTGTCATGGTTACCATTTACTCCTCTGTAAAATGGGATAATTATGGTACTACCTCAGGATTGTGGACAATCCTAGTGCTGTGTGACTAGGCGCATTGCACAGTGATGAGTGAACAGGAAGATCTCAGGATGCATTAGAACTTATTGTTCACACTTTACATTTCATCCAACAAGCATTTTCCAAAATGGTTACTGTCATGGCTCTACAAAGCCCTGAGAATTTTAATGAAAGTTGTGTTGGGCCCTCGTCTCAAGGACTTTCCAGTAGATTGGTGGGGATGTGGCACCTGAACAAGTCCTGTGAAACTGCTGTGCTGAATCACTTCAGTCGTGTCCAATTCTTTGTGACCCCATGGACTGTAGCCCACCAGGCTCCTCTGTCCATGAGATTCTCCAGACAAGAACACTGGGGTGGATTGCCGTGCCCTCCTCCAGGGGCTCTTCCTAACCCAGGGATCGAACCTGAGTCTCTTACGTCTCCCGCATTGGGAGTAATGTTCTTTACCTCTAGTGCCACCTGGGAAGCCCTGAAACTGTCAGATCAGATATTTATTCCAGTTACTGTGACAGGGAAGGTTAATGGCTTGAGCAGCTAAGTGCTCTATGTGGGACGACGGAAGTCAGAGATCAGTGGCAGAACTAAAATAAGCCCTTTCCCCAGCGTTCTGTTGTTTGCAGGAAGAGTTCTTTCTTTTTTCCCCCCTTCCCTTCCTAGCTTCTCAAAGGAAAGAGAAATAGATGTTTAATCACTCCAATGTTTTCTTTCCCTCTCATTCCCTAATTCTTTCTGAACATCTGGCGTCTCCTAAATAAAGAACTTCCCTCCTGCATCGTATTTAGTATTGGCAACTACCCAGTTCTTGAAACCTTTTCTGGATAGTGTCTTAAAGTCCTTTATCCTCTCCACTTCCTCCCCTCTTCACTCAGAGTCTGACACCCTCTTCTCTTTCACTCCTCAAGCTTTGCGCATCTTATCTCCTTGCTGGATTCTAGATGCAATAGAATAGAAATGGCTTCAAATTTAGATCTCTAGGCCTGCCCTGTCCTCCGTCCATCATTGACAGCTACCTCCCAGAGAGCTGCAAAAGCCATGGGAGTTTCCCACAGGAAAAATACAAGACAGTAAAAGGCAAATTAATTATCATATACTCCAGACTTCCATCTGTGCTTGCTCCTCAGAATAAATGTCACCAGCTCTCCATCATCCAGGCTCAAAGCTGAAGACCTCTCTCTGCCTGCGTCTACCAGTTCTTCCCACCCTTCTGTCCCCTTCCAGTTACCGATAAAATACTACAGCGAATCCAGTCCTTAGAATGGCAGCACATACTATACATTTAGTAAATATTAAACTGTTTAACTGAGCTGCTTAGAACAATCGCTGGTTCCTTAATGACTTTCAAGCTTGATTTTGCCTGAAGATACAACCAGACTCCAAATCACCTTTCAATTCAATCCCTAAATGTTTACCAAACTCCCACTAAAGACAAGCCTACTGGGCATTAGAAATCTATGAATATGAATAAGATTTAGGATCTAACAAGTTAGTGGAAGGCACAGACATGTAATAATGAAAAGAGAATTTATTTGAGTACCACTATGTGCCAGTCTGTTTTAGGTGCTGGATATGAACCAAAGAGTCAGTGATTTCTCTTTTATAACCTATACAGTAATAAATCACGTGGGTACCATGTACTCCCTAATGTGCAATGAGAAAAGTGTCACCTATGATATTTAAACAATTCAGTCTCATCATGGTAAAGCACCGCAAAAACACAAATTAAAGTGTTTTTTTTAAACTTCTACAAAATACCTAACTGGTGTGCTTCAAAATGTGAAAGTCTTAAAAAATAAGGAACGACTGAGAAACTCATCACAGCTTTTAGGACTGCATCTGTGCTTGCTCAGCCACTCAGACATGTCTGAATCTTTGCAACCTCACGGACAGCAGTCCGCCAGGCTCCTCTGTCCATGGGATTTTCCAGGCAAGAATACTGGAGTGGGTTTCCATTTCCTCCTCCAGGGGATCTCCCCAACCCAAGGATCAAATCCAAGTCTCCTGTGGCTCCTGCATCGGTAGGCAGGTGCTTTACAGCTGAACCACTTGGGAAGTGTGACTCAGGAGACTGAAAACTAAATGTAATATGGGGTTCTGGATCGAATTATAAAACAGAAAAAGACAGTGGAAAAATTGGTAAAATCCAAGTAAAATCCATATTTTAGCTAATAGTATTATAATGATGCTAATTTCTTAGTTTTGATACATATGCCACGGTTGTTTAAGATGTTAACAGCAGGAGATATAGAATGAAACATATATGGGAATTCTCTTTATTTTTGCAACTCTCTTATAAATATTATTTTGAGATAAAATGTTTCCTTAAAAAGTCCTGCTCTTTGAAGCTTGCCTTCTAGTGGAATAGAAAGTTTTCCTTTTACATGTGTGAGATAAATAGAAAAAACATATTATCTGTGCCCTTGGTTCCTGGCACAGAGCTCCTGAAACCTTGGAGTTTTCTGGGTGATCAAAATGTCTTTTGTTCTAATGAGGTGACCCTGGGTAGGCTCCTGGATGAGGATTGGTCACCAGGAAGTATAACCCATGATTCGAAGCTAGGAATTTTCAGCCCCACCCACCATTCTCTTAAGGCAGAAGGGCTGAAGGTGGAGTTAATGATTGATCATACCCATGTGATGTGGTGAATCATCTGTAAAAATCCCCAAAGTATGGGCTTCAGAGAGCTTCTGGGTTGGTGAGCATGTGGAGGTGCTGGGAGGGTAGTGGGCTATGACGGGGCATGGGACCTCCACGCCCGTTCCCACACACCCTACCCTTTATTCCCACACGCCCTATCCTGTTTGTTCCCACACACTACCCTGTGCACCTCTTCTGTCCTGATGTTCAGTTCAGTTCAGTTCAGTCCCTCAGTCGTGTCTGACTCTTTGCGACCCCATGAACCGCAGCACGCCAGGCCTTCCTGTCCATCACCAACACCCAGAGTCCACTCAAACCCATGTCCATTGAGTTGATGATGCCATCCAACCATCTTATCCTCTGTCGTCCCCTTCTCCTCCTGCCTTCAATCTTTCCCAGCATCAGGGTCTTTTCCAATGAGTCAGCTCTTCACATCAGGTGGCCAAAGTATTGGAGCTTCAGCTTCAGCATCAGTCCTTCCAATGGATATTCAGGACTGATCTCCTTTAGGATGGACTGGCTTGATCTCCTTGCAGTCCAAGGGACTCTCAAGAGTCTTTTCCAACACCACAGTTCAAAAGCATCAATTCTGTGGTGCTCAGCTTTCTTTACAGTCCAACTCTCACATCCATACATACATGACTACTGGAAAACCATAGCCCTGACTAGACGGATGTTTGTTGGCAAAGTAATGTCTCTGCTTTTTAATATGCTGTCTAGATTGGTCACAACTTTCCTTCCAAGGAGTAAGCATCTTTTAATTTCATGGTGTTCAGCTGTATTCTTTATCCAAACCTTTTATAGTAAACTGATGAAAATGAGTTAAATGTTTTTCGGAGTCTTGTGAGCTGCTTTGCAAATTAATCAAACCTGAGGAGGGGGTCTTGTAAACTCTGATCTATAGCCAGAAGCACAGGTAACATCCCAGGCTTGTGACTGGCATCTGAGGAGGGTGTGTGTGTTGGGGGGGGGTTGCAGAAAGGCAGTCTTGTGGGACTTAGCCATTAAGTTGTGGGATCTGACACTATCTCCGTGTCAGAATTGAATTAAATTTTAAGACACTCAGTTCATGTCATAAGTTGCTGGGTATGAGGTAAAGTCTTCACATATTTGATGACCAGAAGTACATAAGAAATCTCTTTAAGAAATGTCTTAAAACTCAACGTTCAGAAAACTAAGGTCATGGCATCTGGTCCCATCACTTCATGGCAAAAATAGATGCGGAAACAATGGAAACAGAGACTTTATCTTCTTGGGCTCCAAAATCACTGCAGATGGTGACTGGAGCCATGAAATTAAAAGATGCTTGCCCCTTGGAAGAAAGCCTCTGACCGACCTAGACAGCATATTCAAAAGCAGAGACATCCCTGTGGTCCTTTCATGGACCGGAACCTGGTGGTCCGGAGTCGGCGATGAGAGAGTGCAAGAGGGAAAGAGAGTAATAGTCCCTGGGTTATGCAGAGAACCAATAAAGCCCTAGAACAGGGCTTGTACCACTCACGAAGGCACAGGGCATCCTCTCGAGGAGGTCTTGAAAGCCCGGGCAGGAAAGTGAGCTTGGCAGGTTTCCATGCTCCAGAGAACTTAGTCAGAGAGAGAGAGAGAAAGAAAGACACGGGGACCCAAGTCTCTAGTGGAACAAGGGTGTTTTATTGAACTCTGTGAGGGTATATATACTGTTTTACAAGGTAGCTTTTTCAGCAAAGATAAAGATCAAAAGACCAGACTTATAAGTTACCAAGGAAACAAGGAGTAATAGAGGTCATAAGGCCAGAAGACAATCCATATCTTAAGAAAGAGGGTCGTGACTAATCACTTTCACCGTATGGAAAAGTTAGTGAAGGAAATCCGTGCACGCATTCCACCCCGTGGCCTCAGTCCTGGGAGCAGCGCGCCGCTCCACTTGTTCCTGTTACCAGAAACTGATGAGGAACAGGGGGCTCAAGAGAGACAGAAAACAGCACTCAGGAACCCTACTGTTAAACGTTCCCTGACAAGACATTACTTTGCCAACAAAGGTCTGTCTAGTCAAAGCTATGGTTTTTCCAGTGATCAAGTATGGATGTGAGAAAGCCTCTGACCGACCTAGACAGCATAGACGGTGAAGAAAGCTGAGCGCTGAAGAATTGATGCTTTTGAACTGTGGTGTTGGAGAAGACTCTTGAGAGTCTCTTGGATGGCAAGGAGATCCAACCTGTCCATCCTAAAGGAAATCAGTCTGAGTATTCATTGGGAGGTCTGATACTGAAGCTGAAACTCCAGTACTTTGGCCACCTGATGCGAAGAACTGACTTATTGGAAAAGACCCTGATGCTGGAAAGATTGAAGGCAGAAGGAGAAGGGGGCGACAGAGGATGAGATGGTTGGATGGCATCACCGACACGATGGACATGAGTTTGAGTAAACTCCGGGAGTTGGTGATGGACAGGGAGGCCTGGCGTGCTGCGGTCCATGGGGTCGCAGAGTCAGACACGACTGAGCGACTGAACTGAGAAGTACGGTATGTGCTGTGTTAGTTGTTCAGTCCTGTCCAACTCTTTATGACCCCACGGGCTGTAGCCCACCAGGCTCTTCTGTCCATGGGATTCTCCAAGCAAGACTACTGGAGTGGGTTGCCACGCCCTCCTCCCGGGGATCTTCCTCACTCAGGGATCAAGCGCCTGTCTCTTACATCTCCTTCTGGGGAAGGATCCTCTGGGGAAGGGCAAGGCAACCCACTCCAGTGTTCTTGCCTGGAAAATCTCATGGACAGAGGAGCCTGGTGGGGTACAGTCCATGGGGTCACAAAGAGGCAGACATGACTGAGCAACTAAGCATGCATGGCAGGCGGGTTCTTTATCACTGGCGCCACCTGGGAAGCCCACAGCCAGGGTTTGTTGCACGAAGTGAAGTCTCCTTGTGAATGATCTTTGGCGATTTGGGAGGTTGGTTGCTTGGCAGATGGCATCTGTGGACTCACCCTTCTACAGAGTCTCACCATCAACCTGTCCAGGAACAGTCTGTCTCCCTCGGACTCTAAAGGAAGAGCACAGTCTGAAGCCCTTACGGCATGATCAGGGCTACTCTTCACGTCCACCCAGGAGGCCAGTTTCTGCTTGCTGAGTCACCCGCCCTTCCCTGACCCAGAACACAGCAGTAAGGCAGACTCAGCACCAATAGCTGACCACGTGAAGGAGGTGACTCATCGGGGTTCTCAGGCTGGAAACCTGCTCTCCGTATCAGGCAGCACACCTTTCTGAACGTGCTGGTCACCTGGAGGCCCCACCCTTGCCCACTTCCTGCTGTTCATTTTATTCATTTGAAGCTACAGAGAGTTCTGGACTGTTAGTGGGTTTCGGAACCAGCCCATCAACATCAGTCATCCTCTGAGGATGGGCGTGTGGATGGAGGCGTCCGTTCTTCACTGTGTCTGGTCTACGGTGAGCGTGCTCTAAGGCATCCACTCAGAATGAAAGTTGAGGGGCCTGCCTTCAAGAATTTTGCAAGCTGGGTGATCATTCCCCAGATGGTGGGCACTTAGATGGGCTTCCCAGGTGGCGTCTGTAGTAAAGAACCCAGGTACCAATGTAGGAGACGTAAGAGATGTGGGTTCAATTCCTGGGTCAGGAAGATCCTCTGGGGAAGGGCCTGGCAACCCACTCTAGTGTTCTTGCCTGGAAAATCTCATGGAGAGAGGAGCCTGATGGGGTACAGTCCATGGGGTCGCAAAGAGTCAGACATGGCTGAGCAACTAAGCATGCATGCATGCTACTTTTAAGCCCCCTGAAGTTGTTGGCCAAATTCATGGTAGCTTACTTTATCAAAGCCAAGAATGAACACGAACACACACACACACACACACACACACACACACACACACACACACACATGATCTTGGCTGCTTCAAGTCTCTGGCTTCAGGGAAGGCTCAGACTCTGTCTTAAAGGGTTTTCCTGATTAGGTCAGACCCACCCAGGATAACCTTGATTAACTCCAGGTCAACTTATTAGGGACCTTCCTTACATCCACAAAATCCCTTCACCTTTGCCATATTCTGTTGGTTTGAATGAAGTCACAGGTTCTTTCTGTACTTAAGGGAAGGTATTACACAAAGTTATGACTCACTGGGGGGGTCATTTAGAGTATGACCACCACAGTTATATTTTACAAGACATGTCTGTAAGGGAGATGGAAAAAAATTAATATTTTGTTTTAACATAAGAGATGTGCGTAAGATTTCATATTATAAATACTATATAAACTTTTTGTCGGCTCTCTAGTTTATGTTTTCCAGGGCTCTGATAAGTATTACGTTCATTGGATAATTAAAAAAATGGAGTAACTGACAGAGAAAGAAGAATGCAGTGATCTGTTACCTATATATGGAATCTAAAAATAGACCTAACAAGTGAATATAACAAAACAGAAGCAGAATAACAGGTACAGAGAACAAGTTAGTGGTTCCCGGGAGGGAGAGGGAAGGGGCTAAGAAGTAGAAATTGCTCTGCATAAAATAAACTACAAGGACATACTGCACAGTGCAGGGCATGTGGCCAATGTTTTATAATGACTTTAGATGGAGCATCATCTACAAAACCTGTGAATCATTACGTTGTACATCTGAAACTAATATGATATTGTGAATCAACTATACCTCACCAAAAAGAAAAAAACCGTGGAATGAATAAAGACAGATGCTTAGAAAGAAGGAGTTCATGAAATATCATTGCCTTGGAAAATCGTGTGGAGCAGAAGCATTTGGTTTAGAAAGAGGAACAACTTCTCTGTATCTTAGAAATATGCAGACCATACATATTCTAGTAGCAAAGTTGATTCATACATAGAAGCCTTTGCTGTCCACCGACAGCTTCTTCTCCAGAATAACTCAGCCCCGTTGCCTTTTGAGCAGGTAAACTCGCTCAGGTTTGCTATCGCCAAACGCACACACAGATCTGGGGTGAGATTTGTTGGGGTGGAATAATTTTTAGTTCAAAAATAAACTTCCATTTATTTCTCATGGACTAGTTTTAGGAGAACTTAGGTACTATCTTGACTACACCCAGCACAGGAGAGCACCCCCTTCCAGATGGCAAGGATGGCTTCAGCAAGTAATGACTGTCTAGATTAGCAAAGGAATTTCGGATTTTGTGATCTACACCAACATTTTCCCAAGAATTATAGTCTAACTTAGTTGTTCATTGTCCCACTTGATTGCTAAATTAAATCAACTCTACCACAAGATTAAGCAGAAAGAAAATGAATACACTCTTAGAGTAGCAGCTATGTGTTTTATAGGAGAGGGTTCCAATATGATATGTTTAGTGGTGTTTTTTTCTTCTGCTGCTGAGAATAGTGTCATTCTCTCTTCACTCTTTTAGAAGCTCATTATTATCCATTTTAGAAAATCTGTTGAGACCTCATCTTTGTTTCCATTTTCCTTTTCAAAGTGCATATACTTGCACCTGCATACGTTTTTGAAGAGATATCATTATGTCAGAAAAAAGAATTGGTTGTGGTTTTGTGTGTGTGTCATGACTTAATTACCAGCTGAGCGATACGTGGCACTGTGGTAAATGTCTGAGCGCTGAGTGAGGGTGATATTCTGAGTACAGAGGGGTGTTGAGGCAGGACTGGGGAGCCCTGAGTAAAGGTCAACTTGACCTTGACCACCGTGAGATTGAAAATTAGCTAGCAATTTTCTTCTTTGTGACTTATCCATATTTATGAAGAGGTTCAAAAAGGATACGTTTAAATGGTGAGATGAAAAACTAAGAATTGTCAAACCTAAAATTTCTTTATTGGCAGTTGCTGTATCAATGCATCTTGAGGTCAATATCTTAACTAGATAAGACATTTCACACTCCTATTAAATTCCACTTGTAATTGTGCTGATATTTGGAATTAGAGCATATGGGATGGAATGCTTATTTACATGTATGGGACATATATACAGCGCACATGTTCAACATGTGGTTTGCCCAGGCGTGTCCGACTCTTTGCAGCCCCATGGACCATAGTCCACCAAGCTCCTCTGCCCATGGAATTTTCCAAGCAAGAATATTGGAGTGGGTTGCCATTTCCTCCTCCAGGGGATATGCCCGACCCAGGGACGGAACCTGGGTCTCCTGCACTGGCAGGCGGGTTCTTTACCACTAGTGCTTCCTGGGAAGGCCCAACAGAGGTGAACCCTGGGACTCGAAAGGATTCCCTGGTGGCTCAGACAGTAAAGGGTAAGCCTGCAATGCAGGAGACCCAGGTTCAATCCCTGGGTCTGGAAGATCCCCTAGAGAAGGAAATGGCTACTCACCTCAGTATTCTTGCCTGGAGAATTCCATGGTGGGTCCGTGGGGTCACAAAGAGTTGGATACACCTGAGTGACTAACATTCGCAGTACACTTTTCACTGAGACTTAAAGAGGAGACAATAGGACTGGCGACATCCCTAACCTTGAACCTGTGATACTTTTCACCCAACCAACTGGCACTGACCGAGCTCCTGTTAGGCAGGCAGACCTGAATGTGCTGTTGAAATAAATCCAATGAAAGGTCAAACCTGGCCCTTTCTCCCTAAAACTTCTGGGATAGTTTGAAAAACAGTTGTTAACAGAGACCAATCTCCACCGGGAAAAGTGAACACTGAAGGCAGTGTAGGCGTCATGAGTTAGAGACAAGTGGTGAGAGATGCTGACTGTCTGCCATGATCACAGAAAAGGCTGAGTCTTAATTGTGCCGGGAGAGGGGACTTTGGAAGCGGCGGAGGAATTTACATTTGTTCATAAAATACGCTCTGTGCTACTGAGGGGAGCTGTCCTTTAACATTATTCAAATTATAATCACAAAATGGGAGTCTTGAAAGCTCAAGCGTTTATTCATAATCTTGGCCAAATTCCACCTTGAAAGAGTAAGGATAGGTTAAAAACCACAGCCAATTCAATTATTTAATTTCACTGTATTAAAGCTCAAGGTTGCCAGATGATCTCATTACCGAATTACATCCTAAGGTCATGCTGGGAAAATGAGAGATACTATGCCAGACAAACTACTCCCAAGGGCAACCGCTGGCCAATGATGTTTTTGAAGTTGCAAAATGGCTGTGTTTTTCATTGGAAAATTCCATCCTTCACCCCTGGTACTCTTGAAGGGGTCCTAGGCTTAACCAATCTGTGCAACAGAGCCTTGTCTTTATCAATGTAAAACACTCAGTAACACACAAGTGACAGCTAATAGCAATCTTTCCCATTGGCTCACCCCGTAAAGAATCTGCCTGCAGTACAGGAGATGTAAAGAGACATGAGTTCAATCCCTGGGTCAGGAAGATCCCTTGGAGAAGGAAATGGTGCCCCACTCCAATATGTTTGCCTGAAAAACCCCATGGACAGAGGAGTCTGGTGGCCTACTGTCCATGGGGCCACAAGAGTTGGACTCAACTGAGCAACTAAGCAGCAGCAGCAATCTGAGAAGCAATTTTGTAATCGATTTTCCAATGAGACCTCTTAGGTCTATGAAAGTCACGGGAGAAAGCAGCAGGCTGGGTGTTAATGACAAGTGTCTTCCACACAGTGGGATGATCAGTATTTGCTGGTTGTTGCAGACACTGTAGTAAGAGACGTCAAGCTAGTGGCATGCATGCTAAAACAAGTGAAGATGCGGAAAGACTGACACGTCCAGCTTTCATTCCTCACCTTTTAGGATCTGTTTTATGGTGGGACTTTGTAGAAGTGAAAAGGTCAGGTTCCCTCTTAGAGAAAGTATATAGCCCTATCGAGGCGAGGAATACACCCCAGAGAAAGTGGCTTCATTGTGCCAGTGAGAAATTCCAGAAGAGGGGTATTGTAAGAGCCCCTAAGGAGTAGATTCAGGTCAGGGAAAATATACACCTTGGAGAGAGATGGAGACATGAACTTGTTTAGAGGTTGGCTCTCTTCGAAGACCCTAGAGTGTAAAGTATCATGTAATTGATCCAAGTGGACAGTATGTCAATCAACAAATCTAAGATGAGCTGACTGTTACCTGAAAGGCATCTCACCCTCCAAGTCCCTCTAAATCTTCCAAACGAAAAAGCTGAGCATTGTGCACTGACGTCTAAGCAATGGGTATCACAACACAGATATGTGTGAGAAATACCGAAAGAGGTGTTGCAGTTCTTACTGTGCGCTCTCGGCACACCGTCGTGTGGTAGAAAGAGGTCGCTCTGGGCGTTAAGCTTTGACATCCGAGGCTCTAATCCCAACTCTCCCACTCGACAGCTTCCTAGCATCTCTTAGCATTAACAGGAGTTGAAACGAGACCCGGTGAGATTTCATCAGAAGACCCCGGGCGTGTACTCAGCTACGCCCCTCCATTGCTTTCTGGCTTTAGGAGAGTCATTATTAGCTTATTTTTAGTTTGCTTGATTGTGATGACGATGAGCTAGATCATCTCTGAAATCTCTTATCGCCTTAAAGGAATCCCTCAAAGCGTAGCATAAATATACTGTACTCGAAATGACTGTGGATTACAGATGTACTTTGTTTCTTGCCAGATTGTTGAGGCATTGTGGCGTAACATTAAGTATTAGAGATTTTGAGGTGAGACCTAAGGACAGGCACTTAACTGCTCTGAAACCTAGTTTTCTTATCTTTAAGACTGGACTAATATTCCTGCTTTACAAGGTTTCTGCAAAGGTAAGAGATAAGGAACTATAATGTCTAAGGCCCATTGTGGGCATTCAGTAAATGGTAGTGTTTTTTTACCTTCACCTCCATGAACCACTTGATGCCGAACTATATAGCATTATTCCTTTGGGAAAATAAAATAGACTTCATAACAGTCTACAGTTTCTAGAGTGGCTTTGTGGCAGACAGCATAATGCTTTCTTTTGTAATAGAGATGGTGACCAGGAATGAACTTTCAGGAAAATGTGTTAATGGACTTCAGTAGGAGCCCACTACTTTACAACGGTATTGGATGTTACCTCTGTAATATCTTTACTCAGATCTTACAGTTACTTCTGACACTAAATGCTCATTAGGCTGGCTCCAGCAGGCCCCAAATTAACCTGCAGGGCTACAGTGTGGACTGGGTGAAGCTTCTCACCATGGCACTTCTCTCCATCTTTCCTTCCAGGCTCCTCTTTTCACTGCCTCCCCTGGCACGCCGCCTGCCGTTTGCCCTGTGCTTCTGCGTTGTCACCGCCCCTGGGTGCTGCTGGAGGCCGCTTCCTCTTTCTCAGACAAACACACAGCAGTGGGCAGCTCTCTGCAACCTCAGCTCTTTGCGCCATCTTGTTTGGAGCAATGGTGACCTTGTGAGGCGCAAAGTTAGAAACCCTTTACATTTTACACAGTGATGTTGGATTCAGAGTCAACTCCGAATGAGTTCACTTATCCCACTTTTGAGCATCTGTCGTTCTCTGTTCTTGAACCTGGGACTTCTTGTTGATTCTCACAAGTGAGCACTGATTTGTATTTGCTGTGATGCCTTTCCCGGCCTATCCCTGTATAAAGCACGATTCCTGTCCTCAGAGTTTATCATCCATTCCTCTCATGAGGGATCAGGGGAGACAGACCCTGGAGACAAGGGTGAGCTGAGTGTTACCTGCAGCAGATGCTGCAGGAGGGAGACGAGTTTGCCCCGGGCTGGACCAGGCTGCCTCCTGATGGGCACGGACTCTCGAGCTGGCCCTCAGCGGCGGAGGGGAAGCTCAGGCCAGGCGTGGGGCCGGATGGTGCTGACCACGTGGTCTGGGCACAGAAATTACACAGCAGATTCTTATTGCACAATCAGTTCATAAGCTCATTTCTGCCATGGACGTTTCTTAGCCTAACACAGGGAAGAAAAGTGGGTGTCGTATACTGGATGCGTGAACTTGGCTGAATAACGTGTCCACGTAAAGTTCAGTTTTCTCGACAGCCACAGCCAGCTGGGTCGGTGCTAGACAGAACATGTTCGTGGCCGAGAGCAGCCCCTGGGGACCCGTGAGGTGTCACCTCTCCCTTTGCCCCACGTCCATATGCATCTGTGACCGGTGGGGTCGCGTCATGTTTATCTCCAGAGTTTATCCATTTTACGGAAGAGTTTATTCACAAATTAATTCACATATTTATGTGAATAAATCCAAATAGAGTCATTCCGTAGACTTCCTGGTTCTTTGTTATGTCTGAAATGTTTCTGTGATGGATGGAAAGACATTAAACAATAATTCAAAAGAAACCTTATTAGAAGTCTAAGCACAGAAAGCAGAGGATTGTGGCGGGGCTTTTGGCGGTTCAGCTCCAAAGTCAGCCTTTATTTTTAAGTGTTCATGTCCTAGTGCTGTTGTGATAAAACAGGACAGACTTTGTGGCTTCAAGCAACAGATGTTATTCTCGCGCCAGGAAGGCTGAAGGGGCTTCCCTGGTGGCTCATATGGTAAAAAACCTGCCTGCAATGCAGGAGACCTGCGTTAAATCCGTGGATTGGGAAGATCTCCTGGAGAAGGGAGTGGCTACCCACCCCAGTGTTCTGGCCTGAAGAAGCTCACGGAGAGGGGAACCCGGTGGGCTACAGTCCTAGGGGTTGAAAAGAGTTGGACACGACTGAATGACCAGCACAGTGCTGGGAGGCTGGAGGCCCCCGATCAAGGGATTGGCAGATGGGACTTCCCTGGTGGCCCAGTGCTTAAGACTTCACCTTCCAGCGCAGGGGCGCAAGTTAGATTCCTGGGCAGAGAGCTAAGATCCCACATGCCCTGCAGGCAAAAACTCCAAAAGTAAAATAGAAGCAATATTGCAACAAATTCAGTAAAGACTTTAAAAATGGTCCGCATCAAAAACAAAAAAATCTTGAGTGCTGGCAGAGCCCTGCTGCCTCCGAAGGCCCCCGGGGTGGGTCCTGTTCGCCTCTCCTGGTGTCCGCGCCCCTGGGTGCTCCTCGGTTGGTAGATGCACAGCTCCAGTCTCTGTCTCTGTTGTCACATCATGTTCTCTTCATGTCTGAACCTCTGTCCCCAAATTTTCCTTTCCTTCTAAAGACACCACCTACCTTGGATTTAGGGGCCCGCTAATCCAGTATGAGTTCATCTGAATTTTTTAAAAACTGAGATATATTGACACATAACATTATACTAGTATCTGGCACACAATGTGAGTGTGTGTGTGTGTGTGTGTGTGTGTGCATGCTAAGTTGCTTCAGTCGTGTTCGACTCTTTGTGACCCCATGGACTATAGCCTGCCAGGTTCCTCTGCCTATGGAATTTCCCAGTCAAGAATACTGAAGTGGAATGCCATTTCCTCCTGCCGTGGATCTTCCCTACCCAGGGATCTTGCATCTCCAGCGCTGGCAGGCAGGCTCTTTACCTCCAGTGCCACCCGGGAAGCCCATGTGTGTTAGTCGCTCAGTTGTGTCCGACTCTGCAACCCCACAAACTGTAGTCCACCAGGTTTCTCTGTCCATGGAATTCTTCAGGCAAGAATACCGGAGTGGGTTGCCATTCCCTTCTCCGGAGGATCTTCCCCACCCAGGGATTAAACCCTGGTCTCCTGCATTGCAGGCAGATTCTTTACCGTTTGAGCTACAGGGAAGTCCTGGGAAGCCCATAATGATTTGATATTTGTATGCATTGTGAAATGATCATCACAATAAATATGGTTAACATCTATCACCGCACATAGTGACCACTTTTTTTTTTCCCTTGTGTACTTCATCTTAATTTGATTGCATCTGTAAAGATCCTATTTCCAAACAAAGTCACTTTCATGGGTGCTGAAGGTTAGGACTTGAACATACCTATCTTTGGAGGACACAATTCAACCTACAACACGCAGATTGCCCAAGCAGAAGCAGAAGTTCCTCCTTGTGGAGGGGCTGGGGCACAGCCAGGTGGACAGAGCATGTGAACTTACAAACTCAGCTTGGGTGTTCTTGTTTAAGCTTTTGAATCCTAAGCAGGTGGCCCAAAGTAGCGAAGTCAGAGTCCGCAACCCACCAGCAGAGGGGCAAATGGCTTTGTGTGTGGCTGTGGCCGCTGGGTGGGTGAGAGGGGAGGTTTCCCACCTCCTCTGTCAGTCACTCAGTCGTGTCCGACTCTTTGTGACCCCAGGGACTGTAGCCCACCAGGGTCCTCTGTCCATGGGATTCTCTGGGCAAGAAAACTGGAGTGCACAGCCATCCCATTTTCCAGGGGATTGTCCGGATCCAGGGATTGAACCCCGGTCAGATTCTTTACCATCTGAGCCACCAGGGAAGCCCTGGTCTCCTTTGGCTCCTGCTTAATTCCTGAGCTGGATTCTCTGGGCTTCCCTTCAGTTCCCTTCTGGTCCAAGAACCCTTTCACCTAATTCCCTCTCCTTTGTTTCAAGTACAGAAAGTCTGATTTGTTGTTGTTGCTGTTGTTCTCAAGCAAGAACTCTGAGTAATGGCAATATCATATTAAAGTAACTTATTATCCAAACATTTCCAGAAGGTTCCGAGGGGCAGCAGAACCCGAGGACAATTAGCTTCAGAAGAGTAACTTCCATTAAGAACATTAATTATGGCAGGACATTAAATATTGACTACCAAGTCACCCTTTTGTTGTAAATATTTTATACAAACGACAAAGGATAGAGCTACTTTATAAATAAAGTAGTTACATCAGGAAATTTCAGATTTTACTCTTCAGTATCTAGAGGTCTGAAAGGGAAATTCAAATTATTTTTAAAATTGAAATGCAAAGTTTTACGGAAAAAAATAAAAGGAGTTCAACTAGTATCATTCCTTTTAATAATTTTTGTGGCTGTTGAAGCAGTCCCCCAATGCAGGACCATCTGCAAAATTGAAGGAAATTCTCCCATTCAGTATGAATTAGTTAATTTTCTTGGTTCAACCAATGTATCTGTAAAGCAATTAACCAGCCTTTAAAGTAACTGACGCTCCTGGCTGTGCAGGGGGCCCAGTTTGTCAGTCCTAAGTGTGACAAGAGGGCCCTCTACTGGCGACTCACAGAAACTACAGCTCTGTACTCACGTGGCTGTAAAGAAAGGAAAAAAAGAAAGTTAGTCACTTAGGCTTCCCTGGTGGCTCAGATGGTAAAGAATCCGCCGCAATGCGGGAGACGCGTGCTCGACCCCTGGGTCGGGAAGATCCCCTGGAGGAGGAAATGGCAACCCACTCCAGTACTCTTGCCTGGGAAATCCCACGGACGAGCCTGGTGGGCTACAGTCCAGGGGTCCCAAAGAGTCGGACACAACAGAGTGGCTTCTCTTTCTTTCTTTCTCTGGTCACTTAGTCTCATCCGACTCTTTGGGACCCCCTGGACTGTAGCCCACCAGGCTCGTCCGTGGGATTCTCCAGGCAAGACTACTGGAGTGGGTTGCCATTTCCTTCTCCACGTGCTGTAAAACAGGGCTTCAAAAGCAAGAAGCAGTTTTACTGTAACCCCCTTGAAAATTGTCTGAGGTAGTAGCCTCAGAGTAGGAACAAGCAAAGGCACAGATTAGGAAATCAGCTGTGAAGGGATCTTGGCCTACTACTCTCTGGATTCAAATGAAAAGTGCACCCCAGTAGAATACTTGTTCAGTAGAAAAATTGCAAAAGCCACAAGTGTGAGCCAAGTATTAATTTGAAATTTCTTAGTGGCCATATTTTTTAAAAAAGTAAAGCGAAACAAGTAAAATTTATTTTAACTATGTATTTCGTATTCAACCCAATATATCCAAAGCATGATCACTTCAGCATGCAATCCATATAAGAAATTAACTAGCTATCTTTTACTGAGCTTAAGCCTTTGAAATCTGGATTGTACTTTCCACTAGCACTACATCCCAGTTTGGACTAACCACATTTCAGGGGCTCGGTAGCCCTGTGGGGCTAACGGTTGTTAATTAGACATTGTGGGGGCAGAGAAACTCCAACAGCAGGGACAGGAACACGAGAGATATGATATTAACTGTTTCATAATTTATAATTCATAGCTCAGGGTAGCATCTCACAATTTGTCCAAAACCTGTTTAGGAAAGGACCATTAAAGATGAATAAACTGACCGCCAAGAAATAGGAGATTTGTTTCCTTTGTATCATTGTTGATGACACTCTGTACAAGGCTCTGGAGAGTGATTTGACATCATGCATCCAGAGCTTTCAACTGTTACGAACTTACACCGTGGGAACGGTAGCAGCGGGGTCTGAGCACAGGCTGGCTCTGGGTATTGAGAAATGGAGCATTTCTCGCCATATCAGTAAACAAGGATGTCACAACATCAGTACTGCAGCCCTGGGAGCCGGGGAGCCCTAAGGGCACTCAGGAAGGACAGGAATGCCTGCCATCCGGAGGTCCTCAGGCTGCAGCCAACCCTCCAGAGCGCCCCATGGGAGCTCGGAATGTGGAAAACCACAGGGAACCGGCCTCCATAGCAGAGGTGCACATGGAAGGAATGATTTCAGGGAGCCCAGACTCCTGCATCTTCTCACACATGCAAAAGTGCTAAATTCCTCAACTCGGGATATCTGGTTTTCTTTAATTAATAACGCTCTTTTGATGTTCACACTACCTGCCCTTTGTTATAAAACCTCCATATAACCTGGCTCCTCCCTTCACCTCCTGGAGCCAGTCTCTCAGGCTTACTTGAGATGCTGCTTCCTGGGCTTGTTGTTGGTCAGTCGCTCAGTCGTGTCCGACTCTTTGCGACCCCGTGAACCACAGCACACCAGGCCTCCCTGTCCATCACCATCTCCTGGAGTTTACCCAAACTCATGTCCATTGAGTCGGTGATGCCATCCAACCATCTCATCCTCTAACATCCCCTTCTCCTCTTGCCCTCAATCTTTCTCAGTATCAGGGTCTTTTCCAATCAGTTGGTTCTTCTTATCAGGTGGCCAAAGTGTTGGGGTTTCAGCTTCAACATCAGTCCTTCCAATGAACACCCAGGACTGATCTTCTTTAGGATGGACTGGTTGGATCTCCTTGCAGTCCAAGGGACTCTCAAGAGTCTCCTCCAACACCACAGTTCAAAAGCATCAATTCTTCGGTGCTTTCTTTATAGTCCAACCCTCACATCCATACATGACCACTGGAAAAACCACAGCCTTGACTAGATGGACCAGTCTTAAACATCTCCACTGGGTAAAGCATAACGCTCAGCTTGGAGGCCGTGGCTGTGTTGTAAGTTGGCAGTATGAAGCTCCTGACAGTAGCATGGGCTCTGTCTTTCCACCTGGTGCATCTCTGTGGGCTCTCAGGGCAACTGCAGCTCCCGGTGGCAGAGGTCTACCCAGGGCCCAAGGGAATAGCCTCAAGACCGCTCATCAGCACTTTCTTGGCGGTCTTTCCTTATTCTTCTTGTGGGATCCGAGCCTGGGTGGCTAGTTAAATGTAAGATGCATGTATAAAAATTAATGAATTAATGTATGTAATTTAACTAATTAAAATAAGCATATAATTAAGCTCATGAAATTTACTATTGACTATGAAAGTCTTTGTCCTCAGGGGCATCTTTAGTGAGTCTGATTAGATGCAGCCATGCTTTCAGTGGAAGAGCACGACTTTCCCAACAGGGCCCACTTCCTCTGCCCCAGAAGGGGGTCTGCCCTAAGAAAGGGTCAGAGACCCAGGTGCTTGGATGAAGCTGTTCAACCGCCTGATGCTATTAGGAAAGAAGCGAGGCAATTTATTCAACAATAGGCGACTACTTAACAAAATTTCCATATAATGGATATTGTGCAGCTTTCAAAGAAGATTTCAATGAATGTTTTTCCACTTTATGTTTGGTTTTTGTTTTCTCAGTGATACCCAAGTTTTGAAAAGCTTCAGCCCCCTCTTCTTTCCATCTTCCTTCTTCCCAAAAGGCAGACTAGGCAAAATTCACCTTCCACCTGAAAAGATTATAAGGGATAGGTTATCAGGGGAGAAAAGTCAAATTCCAGGTAATTTAATGTGTGGAGCTGGAACAGGCATACCAGGAAATCATTGAAGATATGGGGTTAAGTATTCACGTAACTCAATGAATTTTCAAATATCAGGCATTAAAACTGTAACTGTTTTGACAACTGAATTTAGTTCTAATACAGAGAAAAGAAAATACTTTGGCATCTTATTAATACATTCAGTATCTGGAGGAAGCAGTACTGATTTAAAACTTTGTCATATTCAGAATGAACTCAGTTGCATGAAGGAGAATCTTTGCAACCACACTTTCTTCCTCTAGGATGGATATTAGGATGTGATGGTTTTGTATGGTTCAGATGGTAAAGAATCTGCCTGCAATGCAGGAGACCTGGGTTCGATTCCTGGGTTGGGAAGATCTCCTTGAGAAGATCTACTAGAGAAGATCTACTGGAGAAGGCAGCCCACTCCAGGACTCTTGCCTGGAGAATCCCATGGACAGAGGAGCCTGGCGGGCTACAGTCCATGGGGTCGCACAGAGTCAGACACTACGGAGCCACTTTCACTTTCACTTTCCTTCCCCTAGGATGGATGTTAGGGTGCGATGGCTTTGCTTCCCAGCTGCACAGGGACCCTGGAAGAGGGTGACCATGGCATTTCAGAGGCCCTCCTGTGCCCGCACACACTCTCAGCCTGCCCCTTCCTCTCCCGGGCTGCCTAGCCTGGTGACCTCAGGGAGAGCCTCTCTGTGGAGCTTGCTGTCTCCCGGGGCCTCCTCCAGGTTTGAGGCCCAGGCCCCGCCTGATCCTGGATTCAAACTTCACAGGAGGTGTCAGCTCCTTCCACCTCCAAATGACTTGCCAAGGGAGAGACAGCTTGTGTGGCTCCCACACTGAGCACTTCCCACTTGCTTGCTTTCCAGGCCCCCTTCCTCCTCCATCCCAGATGAGAGGGACTTTCATTTTGTCGGAGTGGTGTCTGCTAAGTCACTCAGTCATGTCCGACTCTTTGCGACCCCGCGGACTGTAGCCCGCCAGCCCCCTCTGTCCATGGGATTCTCCAGCAAGAATCCTGGAATGGGTTGCCATGCCCTCCTCCAGGGCATCTCCTCAACCCAGGGACATCCTGCTTTGGCAGGCGGGTTCTTGACCACTGAGCCACTGGGGGAGCATGAAGGTGGAAGCCCCAAGCAGTACCATCTCACAAAGCTCCCTCGACGCTCACAAAGAGCAGAGATTCTGAAGGGGCCTGTGTAGCAGGGGGCGGGTGGGGTGACGCGGGTCTCAGGGGAGCACTAGGGCCAGGCCGGACAGAGAGGCGAGTCCGGAAGAAACGGGGGCAGAGGTTTGCACCGTCAGCGGTGGCAGTGCTGGAACTGAGGGGAATTTTATGGGAAGTGGCTGGTATGGAGGTGGAGGAACTCACAGCGGACAGAACTTACCGTATGTTGATGAGCCATTTGTATCATGGCTCTAAAAGTTTATTTCCTCTTCATTTTCCCCCATTTATTTTAAACGTGTTGTGGTTGGAAACAGATTGCTTATTATTTCTTGGGCATTAAAGCGTATTTTCCTTTAACCCTAAGTAAATGCCTAGATATTTGAAAAGGCAATAAATTAAATGCATTAGTAGCTTATACAACTGTTCTCTCTCACACACGCACCACACGTTTGCACACCCCCCTGCAAGTCCGCGCGGGTCACGCTGAGGGACCGTCTCGTCCCACTGGGCGTCGGACCGCCGCCGCGATGACGTCGCTCACCGGCAGCGCGCTCACGGGCGCCATCACTGAGTCTGACAGGAAGTTAGGGAAACGAGTCCGCAGGGAAACACGCTGGCGGCTTCTAGTTCCGGATGTAAGTGTGTCTCTGGAAATGAACACAGACGCGCGTTACTCCTCATCAGCGCGGAGAGACGCCCCCTGAGGCAGAGCGGACGTCCTGCCGCTCCGCGCTCAGCTCCCTGCCTCGAAGGTGCTGTTCGGGGCTCACTGCTGCGGGCTGGGGACTGAAATGTGATCGTTTAAAAACATCTGTCCCGTAAGTCCTTCCCTGCCCTTATTCAAAGTGTGAGTCATTGTGTTGAGCCAAGATTCAATACAGGCAGGGCTTGCCCCGCGCCCTGACGGAACGTGCTTTTCGAATGTGTAACAGAAACGCATTCGTCCCTAAAACGGGAACCGGCGATTCTCTTGCAGGGGCTTGTTGGGGCAGTCCTTTACTGGAGCAAACCTCCCTGGGGACTGTGCCCGCTGCCGGGCAAGAGAACCTGCTCGGTCACATTTGCATCCCAAACCGAATATCCTGTCTTACAGGGAGATGAACGCGTTGTCCTCTTTATGGGAGCCTAAGACGGGGTGGTTTGACCGAGGTAAGAGAGATGAAGGAAGACCTGGAGAAAGAGAGAAGCAGATCCTCATAGGTTTAGAATTATTAAGAAACAATTGATTTTGGGTGGGGCAAATTCTGAATTGTAGAATACTTGAAACATAATTTAATGTTTTGAATATTATATATGTAAAACTAAACTGAAGAGGTGAACGGTTTTAGTCCTGTATCAGATTTTAATATGTCATAAGTAAAAAAATTATTTGAACTTTTAAGCGAATACAAATCACAATACAATATACACATGAGAATAACTTTCAAATGAGTGAAATCAAAATCAATGGAGCTGTTGGCTTATTACTAATATTAAAGTAATATTGTTTAATAATGAAAATGACAACTTCTCTAAGTTCTTGGAAAAGACCTTTGAAGGGGTGTTCCCCTTTCCAGTGAAACAATCTGAATGCAAAGATCTGTAAGAACACACATTATTGGGAACAGACTCCGATACCAAGAGTGCCAACTCATATGGTAAGTGTAGGTTTAGTGTTGAAGGAAACCACCGAGCTATTCCCCAGAGTGGCTGTGCCATTTCACGTCCCTGTTCGCAGTGGCTGAGATCTGCTTCCCCTCCTCACCAGCATTTGCAGTTGTCACTGTTTT
Organism: Okapia johnstoni; assembly: GCA_024291935.2. Classification (NCBI taxonomy): domain Eukaryota; kingdom Metazoa; phylum Chordata; class Mammalia; order Artiodactyla; family Giraffidae; genus Okapia; species Okapia johnstoni. Next base: position 129,145,070 of record CM044309.1, read on the forward strand.
TCTTATAGTTGTTCTAATGTCTACAGTTCCACTGAATTTTTAATAATGAAACAAAAGCATTATCCTACTGAAAATACAGTTGTCCTCAAGACTGAATATGAAGAATGGGGAGACTTGACAAACTCAGGAAAAAAATCCCTGAGAGTGAAATGGGCTTCCCTGGTGACTCAGTGGTAAAGAGTCCATGCAGGAGACACAAAAGTAATATGGACACATAAACACACACACATATACATGTACATGCATGTGCATTCATATGGATAAATTGGTGAATGTATTCTTTTTGAATAAACGTATTTTGTGTCTTTTCTCTTCTTGGGCTGGAGAGGCAGACGTTCAAAGGAGGAGAGGGAAGGTGGGGGATCTCGGCATGTAAGGAGCCACGTTCCCTCTCCCTGAGTCTCTCTCTGCCTGGTCTCTCACGTGGAAATGTGGCAGGTAAATTGGGCTAGGAATGTCTTCCTCCTGAATAGAGATTTTGAATCAACTATCACTCAGTTGGTCTTTTCTATCTGAATGATAGAAGTGGTGAAAGTCTAGATGACTGATCCCCAAACCTCAAAACACTTGACACGATATAATAAAATTCATCTTTTCAAGGGTGAGGCTCAGGGAACTGTTTTTTATTCAACTAGATTTGGGAAACACTGGTTCCATCCCAATCTTTCTGGTCTTGAATTTCAGACATTCTAATTAACTGGGGAAGTTGTTAAAGATGGAGATTTGGGTACTCCTCCCAGAAATTCTGACTCAGTAGACATAGGGTGAGGCCCCACCCTGGAAACCTCATTTTACAGTCAAACCTGGTGATTCTGTGGACACTGACTCCTATTCACAATCTGAGATGTAGTTCTCAACCCTGGTTACTATTCAGTGTCGCCTGGGAACTTTTACAAAGTAGACATCAGGGCCCCACCCCCAGACCAATTACATCAGATTTTCAGGGAGTGTAACTAGGAAACTGACTTTGTTAAATGCTTCCAGGTAATTCTAACATGTAGCTTGAATGAGGAAGATCCTAGCTAAACAAGGGATGTATATGGTGAGGATGGCATTTGATTGTATACTCAGAGAGATCAGTATTTATTTACAATTCAAGATGTTTATTTACACCTCATAGCAGTTGTGAGTTCCCAGTTTATAGATGAAGAAAACAAAGGCTCAGATTAGTTCAGTCTCTCAATCATGTCCAACTCTTTTTGCCACCTCATGGACTGCAGCATGCCAGGTTTCCCTGTCCATCACCAACTCCCAGAGCATGCTCAAACTCATGTCCATTGAGTCAGTGATGCCATCCAACCATCTCATCCTCTGTTGTCCCCTTCTCCTCTCCTTCAGTCTTTCCCAGCATCAGGGTATTTTCCAATGAGTGGGCTCTTCATGTCAGCTTCAGCACCAGTCCTTCCAATAAATATTCAGAACTGATTTCCTTTAGGATTGATTGGTTTGATCTCCTTGCAGTCTAAGGCACTCTCAAGAGTCTTCTCCAACACCACAGTTCAAAAGCATCAATTCTTTGGCACTCAGTTTTTTTATAATCCAACTCTCACATCCATGACCACTGGAAAAACCACAGCTTTGACTAGATGGACCTTTGTTGGCAAAGTAACGTCTCTGCTTTTTAATGTGTTGTCTAAGTTGGTCATAGCTTTTCTTCCAAGAAGTAAGTGTCTTTTAATTTCATGACTGCAATGATTTTGGAGCCAAAAAAAATAAAGTATGTCACTGTTTCCACTGTTTCCTCATCTATTTGCTATGAAGTGATGGGACCAGATGCCATGATCTTCATTTTTTGAATGTTGAATTTTAAGCCAGCTTTTTCACTCTCCTCTTTCACTTTCATCAGGAGGCTCTTTAGTTCCTCTTCACTTTCTGCCATAACGGTGCTGTCATCTGCATACCTGAGGTTATTGATATTTCTCCTGGCAATCTTGATTCCAGCTTTCGCTTCATCCAGCTCAGCAGGTCTCATGATGTACTCTTCATATAAATTAAATAAGCAAGGTGACAATATACAGCCTTGAGGTGTTCCTTTCCCAGTTTGGAACCAGTCTGTTGTTCTATGTCCAGTTCTAACTGTTGCTTCTTGACCTGCATACAGGTTTCTCAGGAGGCAGGTAAGGTGGTCTGATATTCTCATCTCTTTAAGAATTTTCCACAGTTTGTTGTGATCTACACATTCAAGGGATCTTGACTTTAGCCTAGTCAGTGAAGCAGAAGTAGATGTTTTTCTGGAATATTCTTGCTTTTTCTATGCTCCAGCGGATGTCGGCAGTTTGATCTCTGGTTTTTCTGCCTTTTCTAAATCCAGCTTGAACATCAGAAATTTGTCAGTTCACATGCTCAGGTCTCAGTTCAAGGTTCAGAAAAGCTGTATAATTAATTCAAGATCATACATCTTACTAGTTTTGGAACCAGCACTGGATTCTGAGCTCAAAGATCCTTGTAATACATCTTACTGTCTTCTTCCATTGAGAGGTGCTGTGGAAAAATGAAAACAAGCTTGTTTAATTCAATTTTGGAGTTAAAATGAACTGATGACTCAAATTCTTTATATAAGATATATTGTTCAGTTGCTAAGTTGTGTCCACCTCTTTGTGACCCTATGGACTGCAGCCAGGGCTTCCCTGTCCTTCACTATCTCCCAGAGTTTGCTCAAGTTGTCCATTGAGTCAGTGATGCCATCCAACCATCTCATCCTCTGTCATCCCCTTCTCCTCTTGCCTTCAATCTTTCCTAGCATCAGGGTCTTTTCCAATGAGTCAGCTCTTCGCATCAGGTGGCCAAAGTATTAGAGCTTCGGCTTCAGCATAAGTCCTTCCAGATAAGATATGTATAATGTACTACAAGCTTAAGTGGGTCATGTGCCTGTAATGTGATGAGTGATTAACCAGTGGGACAGTCTTGTCAGTTGCTGACTTATAGGCATCTTGACCACGTGGATTGAGGTATGGATGCCTCACAGACATACTAGTGACTTTTGCTGGAGACCCGCTTCTGAGAATGCCAGTCAGCTCATCTCAGACAGGGGCCGGCTGGAACGGTTACTGCTTGCTTTCTCTGGTCCAGAATTGCCCTGAATCTCAGCGGAACATTAATTTGTGTATAAAAATTGAGGGAGAATACTTAATCTCTTCTCCCCTCCTTTGCGGTGTTTCACAGCTTGTCTGACATAACCTTTGAGGGGTGTGACCACAGCTCTCATCCAGCCCTCTGCCTTGCCTGTGATGTCACTGGCTGCCGCACTCATGGGACTTGGCCTTGATTATGGGCAGATTCATGCTGACTCACCAAGAGCTCCCAGTAGCCTGAAGCTTTTTGGACACTGTCATTAACTGCCCCACCCATGGTTCCCTTGACTCACCTGTTAGGGGAGGGACACTATATAGTGCTTCTGGGCTTCCCTGGTGGCTCAGATGGAAAAGCATCTGCCTGCAATGCGGGAGACCTGGGTTCGATCCCTGGATTGGGAAGATACCCTGGAGAAGAAAATGGCAATCCACTCCAGTATTCTTGCCTGGAGAATCCCATGGATGGAGGAGCCTGACGGGCTACAGTCCATGGGGTCACAAAGAGTCAGGCACGGCTGAGCAACTTCACTTTCTCTCTTTCAGTTAAATGTAGGACTTGTATATTTTCTGCACTCACATAAGTTATGAACAGATGCATTTTTCTTAGCGGATCACAACACAAAAACTTTGGTTTTGAATGTAGACTTTGAGTTTGAAAGAAGGACAAGAGTTATTCCAAAAACTGGGAATATTCCAGGTTCTAAGTTGTTCAGTCATGCTCTGGATGATCGCTAGAATGCTTCTGAGAAGTACTATTTTTATACGATGCATAATTGCAACCCAAGTCACCTGCTGACGTCTCTATGCCCTGTGTGAATTTCTCTCTCTCCCTTACCATGGTCTGGAGTGCCAACTTCAACCTGCAGGTGAGTGGCAGCCCCTTCTGCCCACCTGCTTCTCTGTGTGGCAGACAATTCTGACTATATATTAGTATATGTATATATACATAATATGCACAGTGCTGGAACGGCAAGCAGCCGAGAGGAGATACCCCACATCTAAGATCAGGAGCGGCGGCCGTGAGGAGATACCCCACGTCCAAGGTAAGAGAAACCCCAGTAAGACAGTAGGTGCTGAGAGAGGGCACCAGAAGGCAGACAGACTGAAACCACAGTCACAGAAAACTAACCAATCTAATCACATGGACCACAGCCTTGTCTAACTCAATGAAACTAAGCCATGCCTTGTGGGGCCACCCAAGATGGACGGGTCATGTGGAGAGTTCTGACAAAATGTGGTCCACTGGAGAAGGGAATGACAAACCACTTCAGTAGTCTTGCCTTGAGAACCCCATGAAGAGTATGAAAAGGCAAAAAGATAGGACACTGAAAGATGAACTCCCCAGGTCAGTAGGTGCCCGATATGCTACTAGAGATCAGTGGAGAAATAATTCCAGAAAGAGTGAAGAGATGGAGCCAAAGCAAAAACAACACCCAGTTGTGGATGTGACTGGTGATGGAAGTAAAGTCTGATGCTGTAAAGAGCAATATTGCATAGGAACCTGGAATGTTAGGTCCATGAATCAAGGCAAATTGGAAGTGGTCAAACAGGAGATGGCAAGAGTGAACGTTGACATTTTAGGAACAAGCCAACTAAGTGAAAGTGAAGTCGCTTAGTCATGTCCGACTCTTTGCGACCCCATGGACTGTAGCCTACCAGGCTCCTCCATCTGCGGAATTTTCCAGGCAAGAGTACTGGAGTGGGTTGCCATTTCCTTTTCCAGGAACTAAGATGGACTGGAATGGGTCAATTTACCTCAGATGACCATTATATCTACTATTGTGGGCAAGAATCCCTTGTAAGAAATGGAGTAGCCATCATAGGCAACAAAAGAGTCTGAAATGCAGTACTTGGATGCAATCTCAAAAACGACAGAATGATCTCTGTTTTTTTTTAAGCAAACCATTCAATATCATGGTAATCCAAGTTTACACCCCGACCAGTAATGCTGAAGAAGCTGAAGTTGAACAGTTCTATGAAGACCTACAAGACCTTTTAGAACTAACACCCAAATAAGATGTCCTTTTCATTATAGGGGACTGGAATGCAAAAGTAGGAAGTTAAGAAACACCTGGAGTAACAGGCAAATTTGGCCGTGGAGTACAGAATGAAGCAGGGCAAAGGCTAATAGAGTTCTGCCAAGGGAATGCACTGGTCATAGCAAACACCCTCTTCAAACAACACAAGAGAAGACTCTACACATGGATATCACCAGATGGCCAATACTGAAATCAAATTGATTATATTCTTTGCAGCCAAAGATGGAAAAGTTCTATACAGTCAGCAAAAACAAGACCAGGAGTTGACTGTGGCTCAGATCATGAATTCCTTATTGCCAAATTCAGACTTACATTGAAGAAAGTAAGGGAAAACCACTAGACCATTCAGGTATGACCTAAATCAAATCCCTTATGATTATACAGTGGAAGTGAGAAATAGATTTAAGGGACTAGATCTGATAGACAGAGTGCCTGATGAACTATGGATGGAGGTTCATGACATTGTACAGGAGACAGGAATCCAGACCATCCTCAAGAAAAAGAAATGCAAAAAAGCAAAATGGCTGTCTGAGGAGGCCTTACAAATAGCTGTGAAAGACGAGAAGCAAAAAGCAAAGGAGAAAAGGAAAGATATACCCATTGGAATGCAGAGTTCCAAAGAATAGCAAGGAGAGATAAGAAAGCCTTCCTCAGTGATCAGTGCAAAAAATAGAGGAAAACAATAGACTGGGAAAGACTAGAGATCTCTTTAAGAAAATTAGAGATACCAAGGGAACATTTCATGCAAAGATGGGCTCAATAAAGGATAGAAATGGTATGGACCTAACAGAAGCAGAAGATATTAAGAAGAGGTGGCAAGAATACACAGAAGAACTATACAGAAAGATCTTCATGACCCAGATAATCATGATGGTATGATCACTCACCTAGAGCCAGACATCCTGGAATGTGAAGTCAAGTGGGCCCTAGGAAGCATCACTACAAACAAAGCTAGTGGAGATGATGGAATTCCAGCTGAGCTATTTCAAATCCTAAAAGATGACACTGTGAAAGTGCTGCGCCCAATATGCCAGCAAATATGGAAAACTCAGCAGTGGCCACAGGACTGAAAAAAGTCAGTTTTCATTCCAATCCCAAAGAAAGGCAATTCCAAAGAATGTTCAAACTACTGCACAATTGCACTCATCTCACATGCTAGTAAAGTAATGCTCAAAATTCTCTAAGCCAGGCTTCAGCAATACGTGAACTGTGAACTTCCAGATGTTCAAGCTGGTTTTAGAAGAGGCAGAGGAACCAGAGTTCAAACTGCCTATATCCGCTGGATCATTGAAAAAGCGAGAGAGTTGCAGAAAAACATCTATTTCTGCTTTACTGACTGTGCCAAAGCCTTTGACTGTGGATCACAATAAACTGTGGAAAATTCTGAAAGAGGTAAGAATACCAGACCACTTGACCTGCCTCTTGAGAAATCTGTATGCAGGTCAGAAAGCAATAGTTAGAACTGGACATGGAATAACAGACTGGTTCCAAATAGGAAAAGGAGTCTGTCAAGGCTGTATATTTCACCCTGCTTATTTAACTTCTATGCAGAGTACATCATGAGAAATGCTGGGCTGGATGAAGCACAAGCTGGAATCAAGATTGCCAGGAGAAATATCAATAACCTCAGATATGTAGGTGACACCACCCTTATGGCAGAAAGTAAAGAAGAACTAAAGAGCCTCTTGATGAAAGTGAAAGAGGAGAGTGAAAAAGTTGGCTTAAAGCTCAGCATTCAGAAAACTAAGATCATGGCATCTGGTCTCATCACTTCATGGCAAATAGATGGGGAAACAGTGGAAACAGTGTCAGACTTTTATTTTTGGGGGCTCCAAAATCACTGCAGATGGTGATTGCATCCATGAAATTAAAGGACGCTTACTCCTTGGAAGGAAAGTTATGTCCAACCTAGACAGCATATTAAAAAGCAGAGACATTACATTGCTGAAAAAGGTCCGTCTAGTCAAGGCTATGGTTTTTCCAGTGGTCATGTATGGGTGTGAGAGTTGGACTATAAAGAAAGCTGAGCACCGAAGAATCGATGCTTTTGAACTGTGTTGCTGGAGAAGACTCTTGAGAGTCCCTTGGACTGCAAGGAGATCCAACCAGTCCATCCTAAAGAGATCAGTCCTGAGTGTTCATGGAAGGACTGATGTTGAAGATGAAACTCCAATACTTTGGCCACCTGATGTGAAGAACTGACTCATTGGAAAAGACCCTGATGCTGGGAAAGATTGAAGGCAGGAGGAGAAGGGGATGACAGAGGATGAGATGGCTGGATGGCATCACTGACTCAATGGACATGAGTTTGGGTAAACCCTGGGAGTTGGTGATGGACAGGGAGGCCTGGCGTGCTGTCGTCCATGGGGTCACCAAGAGTTGGACATGACTGAGCGACTGAAATGAACTGAACTGAACTGACGGGCCTCCCTGGTGGCTCAGTGGTAAAGACTCTCTGACTAAACCACCATTACCATCACCGTATATAATATATATAATGTTTACAAATCTATGGAATGCTTTTCTTCATCATCCTAAAATTTTCTTTCACAGTTGAACATTTTCGAGTACTATGAATTACTAAACATGTTGACTACAGGTAGGATCATCCAAAGGTACCACATACCTTAGGTGAAAATCACAGCTTATGCAGATAGGATTTTAGAGGTTGACAAACATACTCTAGATCAGAAAGATAGTGAGAATCCATGAGTAATCACTGTGCCTACATCTTTCCATACATATGTTTATAATACAATTAATTGATTTATGGCATCAATTGCTCTATCATAACTGGTAAACATTTTCACTATAGCATTGTCAAGATAAGACCTAGATTTTGTTTCCCCTGTGTGTTCATCATTGTATGTAATTGTTTGTCACAGAGAATTCTAGAAAACACTTTCATGAGCATAAAGGACTCCTGTAAGTTTGTGTTCTATCTTCACATGACTTTTCCCGTTTTTATAACACAACCAGCTATAATTTTGACTAAAATCACAATTAGTAATTATAACATGTAAGTTGTTATCTAGAATATCTGCTTGAAAGGGAAAAGTATTGGTTTCTCTTCTTGTCACTTGTTCTGATCACTCTGCTGCTACTTGACCTGAAATCTTTCCTTAATTGGCAAAGTGGTCTGTCTTCAAAATTATCTCATTCTATCTAGTAGTTTCCTGGGCTTCTTGTGTCCAGAGGCTGTATACTTCTTAAACTCTTCCTCTCTCTTTGTTTTTAAAACTTTAGTAAGGAATACTGTATTTCAAATATATTCACAAGTAGAGAAAATACTATAGTGAGCCTTCATTTTGTCTGTAAAAATATGAGTAGGTATCTTTGATTGAGAAGAATTTTCAAAAGTTGTAACCCTGCTATAACAACCGCACCTGAAGAAATTATATTGGTTTTGAAATAATATCTTTGGTATCCGATGAGTCTTCACATCTCAATTTTCTCATTATTTTCATTATTTACAATGTGTGTGAAGCATGTTTCAAATAATTGTGATTACTTGACACCTCACAGGTTTCTTCAGATTACAGGTTCCCCTGTGAGCTCTCTGTCCTTGCAGTTTAGCTGTTGAAATGCTTGTAGAATTTCTTAGAGTCTGGATTTTGCTGGTGAATCTCTAGGGTACAAAATTCTCCTTTATTTCTTATATTTCCTGAAATTTGTAGTTAAATTTATATGCTTGATCATATTCAAGTTCTACTTGTTTTGGTTAGACTATTTCAAAGGTAATGCTGTAGACTTCCATCTGGAAATACACACTGCCTGATTAAATCTCTTTCGTGATGGAATCAATCACTGATGCTTATAGCCTAGATGTGTTCGTTTATTAGAGGTTATAAAACCGTGTTCTAATCTTATAATTTCTTTATTCACTAGCTGGAATATGGCTATAAAGAGAAAATGGCCAACTACTTGGTTATCTGCGATTAGCATAGAAAAAGCAAAAATAAATGCTGAGTTCCTTCTCCTTTCATCTGCTTTCAAAACAGTTGCTTAGGAGAGTGTGTTCTTCCAGACAGCAGAAGATGCAACTATAGAATATATTTGTTCACTTGCTGAGAATTCACCATACAGATTTTAAGTACAGCCTCATCTTTGGTTTTCCTAAAAACATGCCAATACAAATGGAAAATACAGCATCTTCTGCCAGACAACAAGCGCAAAGAATAATGTGGTAATTTTCCTCTTCAAAGCATTTCAGCACTAATTATTTCTCCCACCTCCCCAAGAAGTAGGTGTTATTAACTTCATTTTAAAGATAAGAAAATGAAAACTTAAAGAAGAGATGAGAGCAACTTGCTCCCAGCTAAGATGGCATCACCATGAATGATGCGAATATAATTTGTGTATGGTTTAATTTAAAATTTTATGCCCAGAAAGAGAGACACATGGAGAGCCAGAGGAAAGTGGAGCTGAGACTGCTGACTCAGTTCTGACACCATAAGTTGTGCAGAGCGTAGAGAGTTGAAAACTGTCTGGGCCATGGGGATTATCAATGAAACATTTGATATTTTAACGTCTGGTGAATAGTCTGATGAGCAAATATTTGTCAGATGACTGAGAACAAATAATTTGCCACACTTTGCTCCTATGGCTATCCCTATAGTATGACAAGAACAAAAAATTTTCCACTAGATTCTAACTCCTCAGTGATTATACACCAGGTAGTTGGAATATATGAGTCATTTTTTTTTCTCTGTGCTGTGCTCAGTCACTCAGTCGTGTTCAACTTTTTGTGACACCCTGGATTTTAGCCCTCCAGGCTCCTCTGTCCGTGGAATTTTCCAGGCAAGAATTCTGGAGTGGGTTGCCATTGCCTCCTCCAAGGGATCTTCCCAACCCAGGGGTTGAACCAGAGTCTTCTGCATTGCAGGCAGATTCTTGACCACTGAACCACCTAGGGAGCCTCCTTTTTCCCCTCTAACTCAGAAGCACTTAGTGTATGCGAGTACTTCCTGTATAAAGCAAAGACAGTCTCCGCATTAGACTTGAATGTGCTCTATTCACGCTGACAGAGCACATGTGATTGTGAGACTCCATCAAACAAGAGATGCTATAATGTAGTTCTCCAGAAGAGTCTTCTTTATGTCAGGGTTGGTGCTTAGATTTTTCACAGTAGAGATGTTCTAATTAAAATAATAATCCCCATGCTTTGGAGCTGGAACACACAAAATTTGTGTTCTCCACCCAGATTAATTGTCTCAACAGACGATATAATTGCTTAGACCTTGGGTAAGACGGCCTCATTAGCACAAACACTGCTGTCTATGGTGGAAGAGCGTGGAGAAAAGAATGTAAGATGTTTTTCAAAAGGAAGAAACCCAGAAGCTTCTTTCTGAGATTAGACATATCTTATTAAGTCTCCTAAGCTAAAACACACCTAATGAGCTTTATGATGACTTGATAATTTAGCTCCTCCTTGAAAAGGACCGCTAGTACTGGCTGTGGACTGTAGACTCCTGTTTTTCTTAGAAGCCGTTATTGACTTTGTTACAATATTGCTTCTCTTTTATGTTTTGATTTTTGGCCGGGATCCCTAACCAGGCTTCGAACCTGCACCCCCTGAATTGGAAGGCAGATTCTTAACCACTGGGTCACCAGGGAAGACCCGATTTTTAATTCAGGAAACATGCTACAGATTTCATTTACCGGGTAAGAAAGCTCAGTTTAATTCACACCCCGTGTTTCTTCTATTTAATTCTCAACTCATATGCCAGCAGGCTTCCTTGGTGGCTCAGATGGTAAAGAATCTGCCAGCAATGCAGGAGACCTGGGTTTCGATCCCTGAGTTGGGAAGATCCCCTGGAGAAGGGAATGGCTACTCACTCCAGTATTCTTTCCTGGGGAATTTACTGATTTTTTTTTTTTTTTTTTGTAAAAGGAACTACATTCCTTTTTAGCTTTTCTATTTCCTAACTGAAAGCTAGCCTTGCTGTTACGGCTTCTCATCTCTGAAAGCCATGCTTTGGGCAGGTAATGAGGAAGGATCTTGCCATTCATACAACCTTCTCCTGCAAATCAACTCAAAGGCTCACTCCATTTCCCTCAGGCTCCACCTTCTCTTCCTGTGAAGTCGTGACTGGTAACAGCAGGTAAACACTAGGGTGTGCATCCAATCCTGGAACACTAACAGCTTGAAAAGAGTAGATGTAGAACCCCTAGTAAGGACTCATTATGTTCTATAAGGAGAGTGAATGCAGCGTCTTCGTAATACTAGCAAGTGGTGTAGCTGACAGTATAGTTCAGTTTATGGGTGTGCACAATCCTGCAGTGAGAGTCACCATCACAGAGGGCAGCCGTGACCCTCGGCCAGTGATTGGCACTGAGCAGAGAGGGGCGGGATTGGGCTTGATGGCGTTAATGTCCAGGTGAGTCAGGAGGGTGGTTTAGCCTGCGGTGAATCTTTGGGCTTCCTCTTCAAAATCTTTGAAGAGAAAGCTGGTAATAAATGTATAAGGTATTTTCTTTGTTTCATTAATTCCCCCCCCCCATTCTTGACTCTATATTTATTTAAAAAGTTTGTTTTTAGTAGTGGAGAGTGGCTTAGTATTTGAACAGGCTCACATTCTGGAGTCTATCTGGGTGTGAGCTGCACTCCATTTTTAATCAGCATGTACTTAAATTTCTAATATCACTTTCCTCACTCGTAAAATTGGAATCATAGGACACGACTGACTGTGAGAGAGATAATATACATGAAATTTCTGTGGGGAAAAGGCTGGATGTGCAATAAAAGCCTATGAACTGCAAAGCATCAAAATATAAGGGAAGTCCTTACACCACATTTTTTTTTTTTTAATGTTTTGGCTGCCCAGCGCGCAGGGATCTTAGTTTCCAGTCCACAGATCTAACTGGCGCCCCTGCCTGGGTAGCTTGGCGTCTCAGCCACTGGACCACCAGGGAAGTCTCCAATCACTTTTAACACTGTGCATATACAGCACTGTGGGCTTAGTTTTTGCCATGTGGAGACAAGAGATTTGGACTTGGGCACGGCCAGACTTCCTTCGGAGCACCCGTTCTCCTTGAAGGCTCTGTTGCATCAGGGAGGAGGCCGCTGAGTCAGCGTGGGCCTGCCCGGGAGGAGGGAGAAGGAGGAGAGAGAGGGTCAGGCGTGTCCCTGAGGGTGCTCCCTCCCGGGGCGGGGGTCCCGTGGGAGGACCCCTGGTGCCGCAGCTCCTCGGGCTCCTGCCCTGCCTGGCCGGGCTCATCTCAAGATCTCAGGGCTGCCTGCTGGTCTGTGATGTGACCCCAGCTTCTGCTGAGTCCCTGAGCGGTCCTGGATGTCATCAAGGGAAACTCCGGAATTTCTAACTTCTCAAGAAGCACAGCTGCTTCTTCTTTTTTAGAAAACCTGGGTGTCCCTTTATTAACAACTGAAATAGACACTATCTGTTTCTACAACACAGTAGTGATTGATGGGAGATTTATTATCTCCCATCCAACAGGCAAAGGCCCTGTTGTGACAGTTTTTGGAAAGCAACTTGTCAAGAAACATAACTCTTTAATCATAAGAAATGATACATAATGACTGTAGGAAATTTGGGAGATATAGGAAACTATATGAAGAAAAGAAAAATCCTCTTTAATTTCATTAAACAAACTATTGCTAAAATTATTTTATGCATTTTCTTTGTCTTCTAAGAACACACATATACACACTCACGCAATCTCTTAATACAAATCATATAACCTTAAGTGCATTACAGCATAAAGCAAAAGTTTCCAGATATGTAAATGCATATATATATTTTTTACCTACTCTTAGACAACTTAAGGGCTTCCCTGGTGGCATAGTAGTAAAGAATCTGCCTGACAAGCAGGAGATTCAGGTTGGATCTCTGGGTTGGGAAGATCCCCTGGAGAAGGAAATGGCAACCCACTCCGGTATTCCAGCCTGGGAAATCCTATGGACAGAGCACACTGGTGGGCTGCCGTCCATGGGCTCGCAGACTCAGACCCGACTTAGTGACTCAGCAACAACAAGGTAACTTAATCTTGTATTACTCTTAGAAAAAATTTAGTTACTTCCGTATTGATGGACACTCAGGTAGTTTCTAGTTTTTCTGTTATAAATAATACTACCATAGACATTTCTGTATACTAATCACTGACCTTATCTGTAATTATTTCCTTAAGAAAGATTTCTAAAAGCTATATTACTGGGTTAAATGAGATGAATATTAAAAAAGTAACATTGCTAAATTATTTCCCAGAAGAGTTGGCCAATTTACACACCTATCAGTTGTGTTGAAATTCTAGGTTTTACTAGATATCTTGGAAAAGTTGCATTTTGATTCTTATACTTGCTTTTTTTCTCCTATAAGAATTATGCAAGAAAAGAAAATGTAAACCTTTATATACACAGATATTTGAACTACTGAGTGTGAAGTGAACAGATCACATAGCTCCGGCACTTAAAGAATTCAAATCCAGTCCCTAATGAACTAATATGATTAATTTTTATTTCACTTTTATGTCACATCCAAGCGTATTCCATACTACCCATTTTCAAGAGTATTGTGCTCTTTTTAGTTAGGTAAAGGTAGGCTTTCACTCTTTGACCTTTATGTCCAAAACTAACATAGCGACAGTGGTTCAACCCCTCTCTCCTTTTCACTGCAAAGTATTCTGAGGTCCAGGGAAGGCAAATTTTTTGCCTGTGATTAATGCCCGGGGAGCAGTGGAGTGTGGCTCAGAATCAGCTCCAAGATGGACTTTTTCCACAGTCTCCTCTATTTTCTCTAATCCATCAGCCAAATCTAGGTGGTTTGATATTGAATTTTCTGCTTGGATTATTCCTTCCCACATATATTATGAATTTCAAAGGCAAATCTGACACGTATGCCACCTGGTTGTCTGTGGTTTCTCTCCGGAGTCCTGATCTTTTTTCACTTAGCTTTTTTTCCCTCCCTTATGTTCGCCTCTTAGGAGAATTTCACTCAAATTTGTATAAATTAGAATTCATGTAAATTATTTTCCAAAACAGGTTATCATTTCATATAAAATTTCTCCTAGATGGAATTTTAGGTTTCTCAAACACTAGAACATGATAAGACGAAGAGCATGAAGCCGTATTAAGCTATTCATTCCCGAAGTGGACGTAGGGTTAAGGATTGTATATCTGGTGTTTTGGAAACTTTTTTTCTGTTCCAGTCAGAAACTCCAAGGTAAAGTTGCCTCATCTTCCTTGGCTCAGTTTCTCCACGTGCGGAAAGGTGGTAACAGTCCCCAGGGGCGAGGGAAGACTTCTGTGAGGTTTCTCTGTTTTTGGAAGCATGTAAGTGTCAAGTTATTCCTTTATGATACAGGGGAGCTGTCAGAGGCATTGGTGAAAATCCTACTGATCGGCAGGAAAAAACAACACGATGATTTGTAGGTATTTGGGGAGAGTGTTCAAGAATTTGTGGCTGAAATTCATCTTCTTGGAAGAGAAGTTAGAGAGGGGGAAAGAGATTCTAAGCGTGCTGTAACAAAGCTCCTTTGAGCTGTTCCTGGGAGCGGCTGGGTGTGGCAGGCCTTCCCCAGTCAGAATGCTCAATAACCAACTCATAATATTTGCAATGATTCAACCTACAGGTAAGAAAAAGCACCAACAAAACAGTCTCCTAGGTTATTAAATATTTGAGCTGATGACTATTTTTGTTGAGCTAGAGGAAACTATTGCTCGATAAAATTGTACAATGAATGGATGGTGTATTTCTTTAAGTTGTATTTCTTCACTCCACCCCCCACTAACATCTACTCTTTTTTTTTTAAATACATTTATTTATTTTAGTTGGGGGCTAATTACTTTACAATATTGTAGTGGTTTTTGCCATACATTGACATGAATCAGCCATGGGTTTACACGTGTTCCCCATCCTGAACCCCCCTCCCACCTCCCTCCCCATCCCATCCCTCTGGGTCATCCCATTGCCCCAGCCCTGAGCATTTGTCTCATGCATCGAACCTGGAATGGTGTTCTGTTTCACATATGATAATATACATGTTTCAATGCTATTGTCCCAGAACGTCCCACCCTCACCTTCTCCCTCAGAGTCCATAAGACTGTTCTTTGCATCTGTGTCTCTTATTCTGTCTCACATATAGGGTTACCGTTACCATCTTTCAAATTCCATATACATGCATTAGTATACTGTATTGGTGTTTTTCTTTCTGGCTTACTTCACTCTGTATAATGGGCTCCAGTTTCATCCACCTCAATAGAACTGATTCAAATGTATTCTTCTTAATGGCTGAGTAATATTCCATTGTGTATATGTACCACAGCTTCCTTATCCATTCGTCTGCTGATGGACATCTAGGTTGCTTCTATGTCCTGGCTATTGTAAACAGTGCTGCGATGAACACTGGGGTACACGTGTCTCTTTCAATTCTAGTTTCCTCGGTGTGTATGCCCAGCAGTGGGATTGCTGGGTTGTATGGCAGTTCTATTCCCAGTTTTTTAAGGAATCTCCACACTGTTCTCCATAGTGGCTGTACTAGTTTGCATTCCCACCAACAGTGTAAGAGGGTTCCCTTTTCTCCACACCCTCTCCAGCATTTATTGCTTGTAGACTTTCGTATAGCAGCCATTCTGACTGGCGTGAAATGGTACCTCATTGTGGTTCTGATTTGCATTCATCTACTCTTTTAAATACAAAGTCAACAACAAGGTTTTTGTGGCAAATCAAAGAGAGTAAAGAAGTTATAGATTATTGGGAGTTATAGATTATTGGGATGTCCCTGGTGGTCCAGTGGTTAAGACTCTGTTCTTCTACTGCAGGGGGCACAGGTTTGATCCCTGGTAGGGGAAGTTCCACATGCCATGTGGTATGGCCAGAAAAAAGAAAATTATAGATTATTTTTGGAGTTATAAAACAAATGCTTTCCCCCACAAACAGGGGTTTATAATTTCCCACTAAATATTTTTAAAGAAACATTTATTTCCAAGAATTAGAGTTATATTTGGGCTTCCCTAGGTATTTCTGAATTCCTGTCTCTGGAAGTGTTTCTGCTGAGGTTAGACAAGCCCTGAAACAGGAGTGTTGTAGAGAGAATTCAGGCTTAAAAAGAGAGAGTGGACAAAGATTTCTGATTTAAATGCAAATCTCTTGAAACCTTTGGGTCACAGTAGCAAGCAGGGGGCTTCCCTGGTGGCTCAGTGATAAAGAACATGCCTGCCAACGAGGGAGGCGTGGGTTTCATCCCTGGGTTGGCAAGATCCCCTGGAGAAGGAATGGAAACCCACTCCAGTATTCTTGCCTAGGAAATCCCATGGACAGAGGAGCCTGGTGGGCTACATTCCACGGGGTCACAAACAGTGGGACACGACTGAGCAACTAAGCAACAGCAACAGAGGAAGCAGGCAGCAGGTGTTTGGTGAATTACTGTAGTGACCTAAATGTGAATATCCTGCACCACCTTCTGGTCATTGTGATTGTTCCCTGAGCCTGTGCCTGCCTAATAAATAGGCAAAGTGCTGGTCACCACCACACGCTATGTGCCAGACCCTTCTTATATACTGTCTTTCCATGTACCCGTGTGTATCATTTTACAGATGAGGAAACTGAGGCTAACGAGATGAAGCACTTTGCCTAGGATTTCTCAGACAATGAATGGTAAGGTAGAGTCATTTTCCAAATTTATGATTTGACTCTTAAACCCACATTTCCCTACCACAGCAGACTGGTGTCATTTTCCAGGGGTAGCTGGCCAGCATCACTCTCTTATGACCTTCTTGCCTCTACTAGTTCCCCTGATGCCTGAAATTCTACTTTCAGAGTTCAACTCATTTAGTTTATGACTTTGACCTGGTTCATAATAAAACACCCAGGGTATGAGGAGAAGGGAAGCTGTTAGTCACTCTTAGTCACTTCCATTCATATAGCCAACAAGCATTAGTTGACTGCACACCTATCAAGACCACACCAAATGTTGGCATTACAAAAATGAATGAGCCTCGGTCCTTACTTCAAGATTCTCATAGTGAGATAGAGGAGGTCGTACAATAAAATAGATGATTATGAGACAACGTGGTAAATGGACAACAGAGAACAACAAATGAGCACAGCAGATAAGTGACTGGCTCAGATTTAGGTCCTTTCCTGAGAACAGATTCAGCTAGGAAGGGAGTAGCTCCCCGCAAAAGAAGGAGCTGCCGGAAGGCAAGAAAACTCTGGAAAACACAAGAGATTTTCGAGCAAAGCTGGGTAATCCTAATCGCCATATTTCATCGGGAGGCCCATCAACAGTTTCTCCCGTCAATCTGGTATTACATATTTTGCTGAGTAGCATGTATTCATAGATTCTTTTTTTGTGTGTGATCACTTTTTTTTTTCTGGCGTCTAGCAGAATGAGCTATGGAAGTGAAAGTACTTTCTGTGGCACCACCATATTTGAAGAGTATGAATTATTATGACCATCACATATTCCTTCTATTTTATGTAATATGTCACGTTCCGGCCCTACGTGGCCTACTAGGATTGCCCTTCTGTGTGTATGCATGTTTTCAGCCTCAGGTAGGATCCACCGACAGTCCCGTCGTGCCTGAGCACGTTGGAGGCCTTCAGAGGCTGTGCAGACAACAGCAACTTCAGTCTGAATCATTCTTTTCAATCGTGGACAAGCTGCCAAGAAGCGGGAGCCAGAAAAGCAGGCGCAAAAGTGGGCGGGACGGGCCCCAGTGGGCGGGGCGGGCCCGGCGGGCGTGAACCCAGTGGGCGGGGCGGGCCCGGTGGGCGTGGCCGCGGGCGAGTTCAGGTGAGCCGCTCCTGCCCGGCAGAGCTGTTTGCACGTCCAGGTCGGTCTGCACCTGGCTTTCCTTTTCCTGACCGTGCGTTTCCCTGGACCGCTGAAACTTCAGGTAAGCAAAGCGCAGGTAACAGGGCTTGGTGGTGTCCTTGTTTTTGGCAAGTCTTAAAAGAAAATAGCTCTTTGAGATGATTTGCGATGGTGCAGAGTGGGCAGAACCGCGTCTTTTCGCGGGTGGGCTGTCGGCTGCGCGTGGCCATCACCCCTGCAAGGGCAGCGTTTGCCGCGCCCGGTCCTTTGGGAGCCAGGCATGCCACGTACAAGGTCAGAATATGCAGAAACGGCACGGCCGGGGGGGGTTTAGTGTATGTGTTGGGGCGGGGGGCGGCGGGAAAGAGTGATTTGCGGGGGAGAATTATTTCTGAGGATGTTTTCAGCCCTGCTTTGGAGCTCAGAATGTTTTGCGGCGCTGGTTCCAGAGAGGGTGTGGTGCCCTAACCTGAGAAAGCGGAGACGCGCAGGAGCGTCTGGCCGCCTTCCTGGCTGGCGCTGAGCGGCGAGGTTCAGACTTCGGAAGCGCTCGTCTTCTGCGCATTTTAAAGCATCCCGTCGTCCGTTTATTTGCACCTGCGTTCTTCCGGGCTGGAAGTAGTCTCTCACCCTATCTGGGTTTCAAGATACTTGAAGCGAATCACATATTTCAAGCGTGTGTTCTTGGGCAACTCTTGGAACAGGTTGACTCATAGTTTCTTCCTCAGGGA
This sequence comes from Okapia johnstoni, assembly GCA_024291935.2. Classification (NCBI taxonomy): domain Eukaryota; kingdom Metazoa; phylum Chordata; class Mammalia; order Artiodactyla; family Giraffidae; genus Okapia; species Okapia johnstoni. The sequence continues at coordinate 129,163,685 of CM044309.1, forward strand.
AGGTACTATGTTCATGGTTTTCTTTAAGCCTGTCACACTCAAGAGCGGTTAACAGGCCAGGCTGTTCCGTGGGCTCCTCATCAGGCCAGGCTCAGATGAACAGAACTGGGGGTCTGGCACATCCTTCAGGCCCTCCTCCCCTGTGTTGTGAGTCCCTCAGCTGATACAGAGCAGGAGGAAGTGGAAGCCATGCCTGCAAACTCACAGCTCGTGGTCTTCTCCAGGGCATCAGGAATTTTCTTTTCATTATTCTGGCCACGCCCTTCAGCTTGTGGGATTTTCGTTTTCAGAGCAGGGATTGAGCCCATGGCCCTTGCATTGGAAGTGTAATCTTAACCACTGGACCGCCAGTGAAGTCCCACCAGGAATTTTCTTAACAGCTCTGTCACCCCTACATCACTGAAGAGGATTTGAATAGATCTGGGGGCAGCCAAACCTTAGTCCCACCAGTATATGTAAGTGTTTGATAGGTTCCTGGATGGACGTAGAGATGGAAGCTTGTCTGAAGAAAGGATTCTCCATATGCGTTGGCAAGTTGGTACCTTTGCTGCCAGCACCTGAGTTCTGCCATTCAGTCCCTCTGGTTCGCGGGTCCAGGTTGAGGGTGTGAAGTCTCGGCAGTCCCGGTCAACCTGAGGTGGCAAGTCCAGCTGCAGTGTGTGGTTAGGCAGCAGACGGGTGGCTCAGCGATAAGATCAGGCTTCTAACTGGGTAGGAGCAGGTATGATGGTTCAGGATATCTGCGCGAAGCAGGGGCTCCTCTCCATGGAAAATCAAGCATTCGCCCTTACCACTGAGAGTCACGTTGTTCTTTCCTGCTAACAAAGCGCTTTCCGGGTTATTTACTCATTCATCCCCTCACTCAGACTCACGCTATGCTTTCACGTGGCAGAAGCTGTGAGATCTCCTGTTTTCTTAATCTGGCTCTGACTTTTTTCCTTGTGAGGTTGGAAAGCAAACAGCAGAGACTACGTTTTTATTTTTCATGTATTTTTTAGCCACACTGTGTGGCATGTGGAATCTTAGTTCCCCGCTCAGGGATTGAACCTGTGCCGCTGCATTGGGAGCTGGGAGTCTTAACCACTGGACCACCAGGGAAGTCCTGATACTGTGTGTCTAGACATTCCATTATAGTTGTTGCAATAGGCAAAATTTCTCAAGGTGTTGCCTAGAGACCGTCTCCACCAAAGGACCTTGGTGGAGATGGTCCACAGATGAAAAGTCTGGGGGAATATTGGCTTGGATGCATTAGAAGTGTTAGAAATCGTATGCAGGGGCCGATGAGCAGCTGTGAGTCTGGAGAAGCGAGTTCCCTGCCTGTGCTCACACCCCAGCGCACGCCTCTCCATTGGTTCAGGACGCCATTCATTGCCGTCTCTGAACTCTCAGGTCTCTCTGGTCCCCCTGGGTGCATGGCTCACTCCTCCTTGTTCTTTAGGAGCCCCTTTAGTGTGCCTCATCGGATGTCACTGTCCCTGAGAAGGCCTCGCTGAGATTTCTACCAGGAGTGCACTGTCTCCCCTAAGAGCTGCAGGATAACTTGTGCCCCCCGTCAAAACACCCATCACGCCGACAGACATATCATGCGTTAGGTGTCAGCTCTTCGGAGGCGGAAACCTCTGATTTGTTCATGTCTAACGTGGTGCTGACACACACTGTTAGGTGCTCAGTTGATACCTCTTAAGTGAAAGCAATGTACTATTGGTAGTTTGCAACACTAATGGTAGAGAACAATAGTTTCTTCCAGTAGGAAAATCAGGGGGAAAAAGTTTTGTTTTGATTAAAAAGAAAGAAATCATGTAAGAAAAAAGAAGAAGAAAACATGTAAGGTATCTTGATGTCTCTAAAGGGGTAATCCAAGACACAGAGGGTTTTTGGAACTCTAAAGGCTCCTGAGTGAGCAAATGTCAGCAAAGACACCATTACTGGGAAGGAAGGTGATAGGTGTGGTTGGGAACCAGGAGCGCAGAAGAAGTAAGCGCCGGGTCTGGTTTGACCACTCTCACTCCCCGCGTGGGTGGCCTGGGAGAATCACTTTATCTCTGTGTCCCTCCCTTCCCTCACCTTTAAAATGAAGAGGTGGGGCCAGATTAAATCCAACCCAGGATCTTGTCTGCCTTTAAAGGTTTATGGCTTTAGGACGTATTGCAAATAATAAAAACAAAACGGCAACTTTACAATGAAATTCTTAGAACTTTTTGTTGTTTATTGTATTCGCATTACTACTTCGACTTCTCTCTCACATTTCTCTGATTAAAATAAAAGTGTCTTTTAAACTTTTAAGTGACTAAAAGATGTAGTGTCTTCTATGTTGAATCTGTAAATGAAATTCTTCATACTTGTTCTAATCATTAGGTTTTCATGAAAATGAAAGACATCTCTGTAATAATGGGATCACAAAATGAAGACTCTGCAGAGACTTTAGCACTCTGAGCAGGTCATTTCATATGTAAATTTACTGTGTGTGAATTGCTGATCTCTATTCTGGTATCCATAATTTTCTTTTTGTTTTTATTTTTTTTAGCTGGAGTATAATTGCTTTGCAAAGTTGTGTAAGTTTCTGCTGTGCTATGTCACGAGTCTGCTGTATGGATACAAACATCACCTCCCTCTCGGGCCTCCCTCCCACCCCTCTCCCCCATCCCAGCCCTCTGGATCCCACAGAGCCCCAGGCTGAGCTCCCAGTGCGGTTGGGCAGGTTCTCACCCTGTCTATTTCATCCATGGTAGTGTGTTTATGTCAAACGTAGTCTCCCAGTTCATCCTGCCTGCCCTCCAACACCCTGCACCGCATCCGCACATTGGTTCTCTATGTCTGCATCTCTGTTCCCGCCTGGAACTAGATTCATTTGTACCAGATGAATCTAGATTTCATCATACATGATTTCACACACATGTGTTAATATACAATACTTGTTTTTCTCTTTCTGACTTACTTCACTCTGTATGACAGACTCTAGGTCCATCCACATCTCCACAAATGATTCAGTTTTGTTCCTTTTTATGGCTGAGTAATATTCCACTGTGTATATGTACCACATCTTCTTTACCCATTCATCTGTTGATGGACTCTTAGGTTGCTTCCATGTCCTGGCTATTGTATTAATAAATAGTGCTGCAACGGACATTGGAGTACATGTCTGTTTTTGAATTATGGTTTTCTCAGGGTATATGGAGAAGGCAATGGCACCCCTCTCCAGTACTCTTGCCTGGAAAATCCCATGGATGGAGGAGCCTGGTAGGCAGCGGTCTGTGGGGTCGCTTGCTAAGAGTTGGACACGACTGAGCAATTTCACTTTCCCTTTTCATTTTCATGCACTGGAGAAGGAAATGGCAACCCACTCCAGTGTTCTTGCCTGGAGAATCCCAGGGATGGGGGAGCCTGGTGGGCTGCCTCTATGGGGTCGCACAGAGTCGGACATGACTGAAGCGACTTAGCAGCAGCAGCAGCAGCAGGGTATATGCTCAGTAATGTGATTGCTGGGCCATATGGTAGTTCTAATTTTTATAAAATTTGCTCATGCAACATGGTCTGCTTAGGAACCTGACCTATTTTCTTGTGCATGCTTTGCTAAAGTTGCTGAGATTTGTTGAAATGCTTCAACTTACAGCTCAAGGAGGTAGCAGTTGTCTGTGACCAAATTCTTCCCTTGAACTGTCTCAGACCAGAAAGCTTTACAGTCTTTTTAGGTCACTTGGAGCTAATTACCAAGCAACTGATCAGATTTACCAGGCAACATTTGACTGATTACTTGTCTCTATGGCCAACCTAGATGTTAAGTGTGTCCTGATTTACATTCTCCAACAGGGACTGAATCTAAGCCTTGGATTGCAACACAGTGTTAACTGTGTTGTGTAATTGACTGTGCTTAAAGCCACCATGATCTTGTATTCACTTAGAGCCATTTGGATGAAATAGAGCTCAGAATGTTATAATGAATGAATGAAAGACGCTTCAGTCGAGCAAAATGGCATTTCCTCACTCTTTGATCCACTTGTGGGATCCACAATTAGATGTTAGGAGTCAAACTTCCTCAGCAGATTACTCCAAGGCTTTAAACACACAAAAGACATCAAACTTTAAAGTTTGTTATAAATGATGCAAAATTATTCAGATCTCTCCTCCTGGCTGGTTGGAAATGCGTGCCTGGAAGAGCTACTTGTGTTTGTTGTTTTAACAACAGCACAAGTTATCGGTGTGATTACGGCTTCAGTGGTTGAAACTTCGAGGAGTTTGCAGGCATTTGGGTTTAGGTTGCTCTACTGGGTGAAGAAATAGCTCATTTAACCTTTTCTATTTGATAGAGAAATAGCTCCTGTTGAATTTTACTCATAGATAAGCTCAGTATTATTGTTAAATTCACTGCTGGAGAAAGCCAGACTTCTTGTCCGGAAAGTTTGTTTGGGATTCCCCAGACCTTTTAATCTCCCTGTGAGGGACGCGTGCTTCTGGGCGTCTCGCTGCCCCCTGCCCTCCTCATGGGGGTCTCCTTCCCCTGAGAGTTCACTCTCCCCTCACGGCCCCCGCCCTCCCCAGGGGAGAGAGAGTAGGTAGGAGGCCTTAAAGAAGTGTAAGATCCCTGGCCTGACTTCAGGTTACCTTTTTTTTTTTTTAATTTTAATGTTTATTTTTATTTATTTTTTTGGCTGCGGTTGGTTTTACTTGCCACATGTGGGATCTAGTTCCCTGACCAGAGATCAAACCCGGGCCCCTGCACTGGGAGCTCAGAGTCTTAGTCACGGGATGACCAGGGAAGTCCCGGGTTACCTTATCATAGGTTCATAATGAAAACGCTGAGGTCACTTGGCTGTACTTATTGGGTAGGGGAAAAAGCAGTCATTGGAGAAGATCTGTGAGCGTGAAAGGGGCAACTAAAAAGTTTTTTTTTTTTTTTTTTTTTTGCTAATAAACTTGTGACTGAGATTTATTATGATCTTTTAAATTCTGTCCTACACAGAATTAGTCTCATAAAAGGGAGAATTCTGAAGGACTGTTTGAAGACCGGAGGCACATTCCTTGATCTTAATCTCTTGTCTTTGCGTTTTGAATTTCTGTTCAGGGATAAGGTGCAAAGGCGAGATCCTGTTCATGCATTTGACTCTAATGCATCCTTGGCTCCTGATTGACGGAAGCCCTCTGTCTTGAGTGGTGATGCTTTGTCTGAGGCCAGGAAGTACTTCCTACCTGAGGACTTCAATGTCACGTTCGCTCTTGCTGTCTGAATACATGACTGCACAGTGCTTGAGTGCCTTGGGGGAATGCTTCAAACCTTGATCCATGGGATGGTCATCCAGGGGTAATGATACCCCTTACATGCTATGCTAGGGTCAGGCAGAGCTGAGGGGTTCATGCAGCTCAGCTTTGCTTCTAGAAGGGACTATGCCTTGACTGCTGGATTTACCCAGGAGCCTTCGGGCTTCATCAATCAATATCTGCTGCACTAGGACTAGACAGATAGGCGGACCTTTCATTAGCACAGCAGTTGTCAAACTTTTTAACCTCCAGACCCCTGTACACTCTTAGAAATAACTGAGAATCCCAAAGAGTTGTTTTTTTTTTTTTTTAATGTTGATTATATCTATTGGTGTTAAGTTAGAAATTAAAGCTGAAAAAATTCTGAAATATTTTATTAACTCTTTAACAATAATCATTACATAGCAACATGGGTAACATGCTTTTATGAAAAATAACTCTTTTCTAAAGTGAAATAACACAAGGAGAAGAGTAACGTCATTTTTCGTTTCTGCAAATCTCTTTAACATTTGGCTTCATGGACGACTGAGCGACTAAACCACCACCACCACCGTAGTCTCTGGAAAACTCCAGTGGGTGTTTGTGAGAGGTTAAGAGTGAACGGAAGATGATGTCTAAGCACTATTATGAAAATAGTTTCAACCTCATGGAGCCCCTGAAAGGACCTTCGGGGCTGCCAGGGGATCAGTAGACCCCACCTGGAGAACCTCTGCTTCAGCATAACGAGATGCTCAGGCAAGACCAGGGAGGCCCACCGCTGCGGTTTCCACTTCTGTCGCTGTTGTAGCTGAGTCGCTCAGTTGTGTCCGACTCTTTTTGAGACCCTGTGGACCGTGGCCCATCAGGCTCCTCTGTCCGTGGGATTCTCCAAGCAAGAACACTGGAGTGGGGTGCCATCCCTTCTCCAGGGGGTCTTCCCGACTCAGGGATTGAACCTGGGTCTCCTGCATTGCAGGCAGATTCTTTACCACTGAGCCCTGGGCTCCATGTTTTTGGCTGAAGCTGCCCTCTCTCTCTTTAACTGGAATCACACAGAACTGCTGACTTGGCTGTTTTTGAAATCTACAAAAAGTTCAATTTCATATGGTTTAACCTAAATCCTAATTGAAACAATATAGATAAATAAACTGATTTTCATCAGTGTTGACGATTGTCCCGACTACATGCAGAGAAGAGGCATCCCGGCTGACAGTTAATCTAATTAGTTAAACTAATCCCACCCCTGACAGTGGCCATTGTAGCTGAGTGGGCCTGAATTCGGAGGTTCGGGGCAGAGCTGTCCAGAGAGAGGACCTCATGTGCTAGACACTCAGACCTCAGGACGTGTGGGCAGGAATTTCTTCACCGCTGGCTTTAGATTTGCATTTACAGGAAGTTCCTGCCTCTCTTGTACCCTAGTCTGTGACTTTGACTAGGATTCTTACTGGGTTGGCCGGATGCAGTTGAGGACACTTGAAAGATGCTTTCGAAATAACCTCTCTCTTGTCCTTTGTTCCAGGCCCACAATGGAGGCCCTGAGACTGGCAAATTCAGCCTTTGCAGTTGACCTGTACAAACAGCTGTGTGAAAAGGAGCCAGCGAGCAACATGCTCTTCTCTCCCATCTGTCTGTCCACCTCTCTGTCACTTGCTCAAGTCGGTGCCAAAGGGGACACAGCAGATGAAATTGGACAGGTAGGGCCCGAAGCTTGCCTCTGCTTTCAGTGGAAGAGTAATAAAAATGCACAGGTGGTGCCTGGGGAAAGGCAGTGAGGCTCTGTGGTCAGATTTGCTCAGGGTTGTACATTTTGCCACTTCTAGCACTCTCTCAATGTACTTTTTAAATGTGAAAGCTCATTTATCTGGCCTGCAACCCATGTTTAAAACAGGCACCGTGTTGTGGGGGAGAACCCGGGGATTAACTAGACAATCAAAAGCGTTTCCACTAACAAGTGGCCTTTGACAAGTCACGTGACATCTTTCTGCCTGTTAGAACGTAAGTGTCAATCAAGATGATGTTTGTTAATGTTCCGCTGCAAATACCCCAACTGGGAAGACTGTATATCTATACCCTCTGTCTTACGCACAGAGTTTATTTATAGCATCATGCTTTAGATTAAGATGCAGGCTCCACTGTATTCTACTCTATAGTATTTTCTGCCCTGTTCTATATCCCTACTGGATAGATAGAATGTATCCATGCTTATTTCAATGGAGAGTTTACACTTGAAATTGAGTGGGACTTGAAAAGGAAACTTCCTTTGTGGGGAGAGGAGCTTCATCTTTCCATCCATCTCTCTCCCGCCCCACCACCCCTACCCCATTTCCCTTTCCTCATTCCTCACCTACCGTTAGAGAAGAGACAGAGAAGAGCGTTCCTGGTACCACGCCTGCTCCTCGGTGATAAAGGCCTTTTCTGTACTATTGTTCTCCTACAGTGGTTGCTTCGGTCTTTAACTTTCTGGTCTGTTTGCCTGTCAATAGGCGTGACAGTAATGTACCACTTTGGACCAGCCAATTTGACCCTGCAGGACTGAGGCTGTGTGACTCATGGGTGCAGTGTGCCCATAGGTGATGTCACCTGAGGTGTGGCATCAGGGCTCAGTTATCATGGGTTAGGATGGGGAGAGAAGCACCTTATCCTGACGTTATGTTTTGGGCACCATGGAGCAGAGATGATGCTGGGCTAGTGGTTGGAACAAAAAAGTTAGGAATAAAATAAAAGGTTTTAAGCCTTCCAGAAAATAGCATCCTGGTTTTAAGTGGCTTATTACTATAAGAATAATTATTAACATTTTGAATCCATATAATTCATGTCTGTAATCCTCATGGCAATTTAGACAACCAGCTGTTGTCAGTCCATTTTAGAGAGCAGAAAGTGAAGTTCTGAGAGTTGGGCAAGACATTTCTAGTAGGTACAGGCTGGGATGGAAGGCAGGACTACTGAACCATAGGCCACAGATGGCGTGGAGCTGTCTGCCTTAAGTGACGCCATCGGCCCATTTGGCGCTAGTTAGGACGCTGAAGGAACTGCTGGGGACACCTGCATCTGGAATCTGAAGCCTGCCTGGTGATTGTCTCTTGGCCTTAATTTTTCTCTTCTTGTCTCTGAACTGGGTAGAAATTTTAACCTGCTTCCATCTTTTCTAAGTTTGGAAAAAAGCATAGAGGCATCATTCTGAAGAAAGGGTGAATTTTCCTTATAGTTAAATCAAGAGAAGAGTACCTTTATGCCGGTGTTTCTCAGCTGGGGACAGTCTGCCCCTTCCCTCCCTCAGCCTCTCAGGGGCATTCAGCGATGACTGGGGACACTTTTGTTGCCCCAAAAAGCGTGCTGCTGGCATCCAGCGGGTTAGGGGTGCCCAGCACTGCCGCCTGCACCCCTCCCCCTAGAATTATCTTGTCTGAACTGTCAGCAACGCTAAGGTTGAGAAGCCTTGCTCTCTGGGATCCACAGAGCACCGAGGTGTCAGGCCCTGTCCCCAGGAGGCTGACCATCGTCATGCGTCCACCGCCATGGGAGCAGGCAGCGCTTCATGGGTAACGGGGATTTTTTTCTTCACAGGTCCTTCATTTTGAAAATGTCAAAGATGTGCCCTTTGGATTTCAAACAGTAACATCGGATGTCAACAAGCTGAGTTCCTTTTACTCCCTGAAATTAATCAAACGGCTTTACGTAGAAAAATCTCTGAATCTTTCTACAGTAAGTGGCTCAGTGCAATTAGCAAGATTCAGTTGTTTACCAAGGGTGACATTTTCTCATGGTTAGACCAACAACTTTTTCTCAGATGCTCATTTATGGTTTATTAAAAATAAATTAATCCCGGGGGAGAGGTAGAATGCAGTGGGAATCAATTGCAGTCACATATTTTAACTAAAATACAGAGGAGCCAGGAGCCTCCTTTTCCCTCTTAAACACCCACAAACCCCACCCTTTCTCCTAGCTTCCTCACTGAGAGAGGTGGAAAATGAGGTTAACTCTCTAACAAATGCGTCTCTATAGATGATGTAAGACAGCCTGTAATTTAAACCTCTTTCTCCTTAAGCATCAGGGCAGGTAACCTGGGAAAAGATTTTAAGTTCTTTACCTTGCTTGTTCATGCACACAGTGTTCTTCTGATGTTTCCCAAAATCAGTAAGAAAAATAATAATTTTATGAATTGACAGTTTTCATCAGTCATGGACTAGTTTTGTTTGCTTTACCAGGCTGGTCAGGTGGGTATCCATACAAGACAGCGGTGGTAATTTTAGCTATTTCTTGAAGGAATCATATAAAGAACACTGAAATATCCTTAAATTTTATCCAGAGTGTATCATAATATTTTAAATATCTGTACTTGAAATATGTAGCCAATTCCTCAACTACAGAGATGTTCATTCTCTGCTTTAGTAATACTGAGTTCAGTTTATGTTTGGATGGTTAGAATTTCAAGCTTTCCAAATCTAAAAGGTGGACTACCAGTTAAATATTTTGCCCTAGTTTTACTATCTTCAGCAATAAGTGTTTGTTTTTCTGGCAAGGATCTTTTGGGGATGTAGATCACTAGGTACTGTTGTGAGTTTATTTTTATTGCTTAAACACACACACACACACACACACACACACACAGCCCTTCTTCTTCCAACAATGACCTGGGGGAATTAAAGAAATATTGAGATGTGAGTTGGGGCCCAAGAATGAAAAACATTTAAAAACCTCCCTAGGTGGTCCTTACAGATGCTTAAACACATTTTGTTGCTGGCAGTGAAGACAGTGAGGCCCTTCCTCTTACACATCTCTGGAATGTTCTAAGCTCTGTGAGTAAATGGTAACTCTTAGTCCCAAGGTTGGGTTGCAATGAACAGAATCCAATTGGCTAAGGCTTTGACTGCTCTGAAAAAAATCCAGGGAGTCCTGTACTCAGAAGTGAAGGGACATGGCATTTAATCAATCTGTGTTTAGTTTGGTTGAACTTCCATTCAACATTTCGAATTATTTTAAACCAGGAGTTGCAAGCAATTTTTCAAAAGAGTGCTTTGCATTGCTTCTGCAGGTTGTATGTCATCTACAGATTTACTAGTAACAGTACAAACAGGTGTGGTCTGTGGAGGGCCAATTGCATCACAACTACCTGGTGTTGAAAATGTGTATTATTGGCTTTGGGTCACTTGAATCAAGATCACCAGGGATGGGACTTAGGCTTTTGCATTTTTAACAAGCATTATAATTAGAAACACTGCTCTGTTCTTTGCAGCACTGTTTCAAACTTTAATGTGTAGTTGAGTCATCTGGGAATCTTGTTAAAAATTCAGATTCTGATTCAGTAGGTCTAGGGTGGGGCCTGAGATTCTGCATTGTTTTCCTAAATATTTTTTTATTTATTTGGCTGCACTGGGCCTTAGTTGCTGCATACACAGTCTAGTTCCCTGACCAGGGATTGAACCCAGATCCCCTGCATTGGGAGCATGGAATCTTAGCCACTGGACCGCCAGGGAAGTCCTGAGATTCTGCATTTTTAACATGGTCCCAGGTGATGCTGCCCATCTTGGTCCTTGGACCAGACTTTGAATAGCAGGCATCTTTATAATCTTTATTTCAGAGTGGGTTAGATTTTTCTTCTCATAGAGCTCCCTTTTCTGTGCGTTTCTTCCATTCTAAAACATCATACATAAACTTACATTTTTGCGTTTCTGAAATTGGAATTCATATAATTGTTGTGTTCCTTTAGCAGAATGTTGCTTTTCTCCCCCAAAGAAACAAGTTGATGGGGGCGTTTAATAATTGTGTCGCCTTAGAACTGAACAAGTGAAGCAGCACAAAGAAGCTTCATTGATTTTTACACGAAGTTTCAATCTATATTGTGTTACCGATTTTGAAAGGGCGTCCACAGTAATAGACATTTAGAAGTCCTTGTGCTAGAATTGTGTAAGAGCACGATGGTTTGACTACAGGCTTTAAGCTTTGTGATTTTGTGAAATGGATGTTTTTTAGGAGTTCATCAGCTCCACCAAGAGACCCTATGCAAAAGAGATGGAGACTGTTGATTTCAAAGATAAATTGGAAGAAACGAAAGGTCAGATCAACAGCTCCATCAAGGACCTCACAGATGGCAAGTATCCTTTACTTGTTCTGCTGTCAGTCAGTAAGTAGATCGCCTGTGTCTTCTCATGAGTCTGCTAAGCATACAGTAACACCTGGGGCTCTTTGAATGTTCTCAGTGCACAAGCTGAATTCGTGTGCACCAAGCCGTTCCAACCGCGCGGGTTTCTGGGCGTCTCCAGCCTCATGTCACAAGTTGGCTGGAATTCCAGCTGCTTCGGTTTCAGTCTGCCTTGTCGTGCTCCCCGATGAGCTGCCGCAAGCCCTCCCGGAGCCCCAGCTGTGCCTCTAACAAAGTGCAGCTCTGGGCGGTTTCCGAGACTGGTTTTTCAACCAGGAAATGAAGGGCTTGGACTGCAAACTGATTATCCTTGAAGCTACTTTCAGCTCAGAATTTTACAAACTTATTAAGGAAACAAGGACGGAAGGCCTTAGGTTGTCAAAAAGACGTGTCGAAAAAGTGGACCAAGACAGACCCCCACGGTGGAAACTTGTCTCAAGCCTCCATCCCGGTAGACCCTCTAGACAGCCCAGGTCCCGGGCCTCTTGCGGCACAGGTCCTGCCTCTTGCCCAGCGCTTCCCTTAGGCCTCTGCCTTTTCTGGCTCCTCCCTCCATTAAAATTCTCTGTGAGTTGTCTTCCTTGCTGAGAAGCAATTGGCGCTAAGATGAATTTGGGTGCAAATCAGTGTCCACCCCCCCTTCCTGGGGACACAAGGAGAGATCTGCGGGGGACACAGCGCCTCGTGGGGCTTTCTCAGGTGCTCTGCGCTCCCCGGAGCCGGGGGAGGGATGTGTTTCCGCAGCAGAGGCTCTCCGAGGTGAGCTGGCCCCCGGGCACTCTGACTCAGGAGTGACGGAGCCGCTGGGGTAACCACAGGCTCAGCCGTGGGGAGGACATTCAAGCCTGGGAGTGGGCTTGAAGTGGGCTCCTGACCACTGAGTCATCTGGGAAGCCCATAGTATGCACACACACAAATGTGTACATCGGAATATATTTGTTATTGAAATGAACTTTCTTTGACTTCGTATATAAAGAAAGATCTGGTCTAGGTAATACCAGGTTAGGCACAATTTTAAAATTCACACGTGAGGAAGAGCTCCCATTTAAATTGCGGGAAGGGGGTCTGAGCCGTGGTGTGAAGATCTAAGAGATTAGGGCAAAGAAAAATCCTTTGCGAAAACGTCAATGCTGTTCAAAAGCAAAGCCTTTACTCAGGGTTTGTCACCATTGAACTGTTCTGTCTGTTGAGGGTTTGAGCCCCGTGGTGGTTAGTTGTTGTGGAGCCTACAGTGGTGATCATAGCTGCCCTGGAGGCAGACACACTGGCAACAGGGCGATTTAAGGAGGAGGGGTGGGAGCTTTGGGGTAAAGAGGAGAGCATTGTCTGGCATCAAACATGCTTGGCAGCTGAGTGAACCCGGAGAGCCACCTGGCTTCTCCGAGCCTCAGTGTCCTCAACTGTGCAATGGGGATGATGACCTTTGCCCTCCAGGGTTATCCTGAGGGAAGTGAGAAGAGAGACGTGACAGTACTGAGCACAGGCCTGGGTGGAAAACAAGGTTTCTGGCACTTTTTTCCCCATGAGCACAGGCTTTGGAGTCACAAAGAACTGGCTTTGAATCCTGAATTCCCCATTGCTCATGCATCATCTTGGGCACGGGATTTAACAGGGAGTCTCAGCTTCCTCATCTGTAAAGGGGGGAGGTGCAGGGCACTGTGCCTGAGTGTCCGGCAAGGCCTTCCTCGGCGCTGTGGAGACGCCACGGCGGCTGCACGCTCTTCCCGCCTCCCCTGCTCCCCATCACCCTCCTCCCCAGTGCTCTTCGGAAAGGCTGGGTGTGGCAGGATGGAAGGAGAGAAGGGATCCTTTTGAAATGAGATGGGCTGGGCTGCCAAGCCACATTATAGGTGTGGCTCTAGCCAGTGAGTGGGCTTGCATGTGGACATCAGAGGTGGTTTGGAAGAATAACCCTGTGCAATTTGTGGTTTCCTATAATTGTTTGCAGGCCACTTTGAGAACATTTTAGCTGACAACAGTGTGAGTGACCAGACCAAAATCCTTGTGGTTAATGCTGCCTACTTTGTTGGAAAGTGGATGAAGAAATTTCCTGAGTCAGAAACCAAAGAATGCCCTTTCAGAATCAACAAGGTATGTGGCCTGCATGGAGCACGCAGAGGATCCCAGCTGTGGATCTGAAACATTATGCAAGGGGCCCTGGGAATTCACTCCGATGAGGACAGTTAAGGCATAAAAGGTTATCTTTTCCCAAGACAACAGCCAGGGGGTAAGTGTACAAAAGGCTCCATAATCCAGAGAGTCTCATTCTTTTCCTGGGATGTCCTCTGGGTCGGGTCTGAGTAAGATCCTACAGAGCTTATAATACAGTGTGTGTGTTAGTCTCTCAGTTGTGACCAACTCTTTTGCGACCCCATGGATGAGGTCTGCCAGGCCCCTCTGTCCATGGGATTCTCCAGGCAAGGACACTGGAGTGGGTTTTCACTCCCTTCTCGAGGGGATCCTCCTGACCCAGGGATCGATCTCAGGTCTCCTGCATGGCAGGCAGATTCTTTACCATCTGAGCCACCAGGGAAGCCCTTATAACATAGTGGTTAAATCTAAATCACCAACCAGAAAATAGCTACAGATATTTGGGCCATTAATAAGAAAGGAAAAGAAAAGAAACAAACTGCATCCCAACTTCAGAGGTCTTTGGATCATCATGAAACATTAACCATTTGGGAATCTCATTCCAGGTTAATAAGCTCCTCTGTGGTCTCATTTCCCACCTGGTAGCAGTGAAGTACATGCTTCTGATATTTTAATTTAGAAAGTGCTTTGAGGTGCTTGCTGACTGTGAAGGAGAAAGCGTAGCTTACTCATCTCCAGGGCTGGGAGTCATTATGGGGAAGAATTACAAACCTGCATTGTAAGGAAGTATAGTTTTAATACTATTGAGTGAATAATGAAGTCATAGACCTGAGACTGGAAAATTGACCATTTCGTTATGAGGTGGGAGACAGTGGGCCTCTGGGCTGGATCCCTGGTGTTTGTCACGTGGAGTAAAACTGACCCTTTGTTCTCCCCCAGACACTCCCAAGGACAAAGCTAGTGGCAAAAGCTGAGCTCTGCTAAAGCAAAGAGATAAGGTGCCCACTCCTGAGGTCAAGGAAGTCTTCCCTGTCTGTACGTGTGCAGGGGGGCTTCTTGGGGGTCGAATAGGGAGGGGACCCCACCCCATAATAAGTGTGGACATACACCCATAGGCCTCTGCGGTGGGATCCATTTCAGACAAAAAGTTATGCATGCATCTTGGGGAGGTCCATGGACCAGTCAGGTGTGAAGAAAGAAACAAGGTAATTGGCCTAAGGTAAACAAAGACCGGGAGGGTCTGTCCTGCCTGAGTGACTTGCATCACCTCCTCACCACGCCCTCCTCGCTCAGGACGTCTCCGGGGGTCTCTGCCCAGCTTCTGACTCACCGCATGCCCCCTCATTGGAGAGGCGGCCGATACCCTTTCTCTCTGGGTGTGCATCTCTGCTCTGCTTCTGAGGTAGATAAACAAACTGTTTTCCTGTTTGCTTGCCCATACATTGTAGTGTGTCTCTAATAATAAGCTTTGTACATGTTTTTATAGTTTTTGCCTCCGTGAAACATTCTTGCTTTCAAACAGGGGCAAGGGCCAGGGCTACTTTTCATCCAGCCTCTAGCCCCTGGTGGTCTGGTGGCTAGGACTCTTGGTTTTCATCTGGGTTACCCAGGTTTAATTCCTGGGCAGGGAACTAAGATCTCTCTTCAGGCCTCTCACTGCTCTCCTTCTGAGCTCAGGTAGAGGAGCTGGGAAACTCCAGGAATTTATAGGATGGTGTGATGTGGTTTCGTTTGATGAGATCTGGCTTGTGATAAGAACACAGACTCAAACTGTGTGCCAGTCGGCAGGATAGTGGAAGGAAGCTTATTTGCCCTGTGGCCCCTGGGATCAATTCTAGTTTTCAGGTCTCTCCTAGAACCTACAGCTGTTGTTGTTCAGTCGCTCAGTAGTGTCGGACTCTTTCTGATTCCATGGACTGCAGCACACCAGGCTTCCCTGTCCTTCACCATCTCCTGGAGTTTGCTCAAACTCATGTACACTGAATCGATGTTACCAATGGTGCTTCTCATACCAGCTTCAGGGCCAGCCCAGAAAGTCATTAGAATCCTGTAATAGTGAGTGAGTTCGCCACGAACTCTCGTGCTAATCGGGCTCAGGTCTGTGGTTTTACATTGAAGAAGATGTTAATGAGTGTTTTACAGAGGCGGGTAGAATGTGTGCAGTCCCTTTATTCTTGTTATTAAATCATAAAGCTAGGTCGGATCAACATCCTGGAGTCTCGGACTCTAGAAAGAGAATTAATAAGGATTTAAAATGCCATTGATCTCTCAGAGGTTCATCAAATAAAACACTATTCAAGGCTGTGTGGGGCTACACCCTGCTTTTGAATGCAGAAGCTATTACATTTCCTTTGAGTTGCTTTTGTCAGCTCCTAAACTTTCAGGTGATGCTACTAAAACTTTTCTCATGTCCTTTGGTCTCATGTCTTTTAAGGGCTAGACTAAATTGATGAAGTTATATTATTAAAAGTTTAGTATAATACCTCTTCTGACAAAGGTGAACACACACACACACACACACACGCTCTATTTCCTGGGATGGTCGTTACTTAGTCTTATTTTCAGAGACACATCTCAATTTATATTTTAGCAAGTGGGGTTATTGTTTCCACAGTCAGTGCTGAAAAATGAAACAGATGACAGTTTTTGTGAATTCAGAAACTATTAGTAATCTAAACTAATGGAGATTTTTAGACAAATCTATATCCTCTTTAAGAAATAGAAGAACTACCAGTTAATTGCAAAAGTAGTATTTTTTAAAAAACCATAATTTTGGTTCTGATTATATGTAGAGTCAACTCTTCAATTATTTAATAACAACCAAATGTTTAGTGAGCAGTTATTCTGTGCTGGGATGTGCCAAGGTGTAAGACACGGTTCCTGTTTTGACTATAGTCTGGATGAGGTGGGGGTGTCGCACACACACATGTTTCTGTTTTAAAAGTGTTTCCTCTTTGTTTGGTGTTTACACCCTGTTATTTATGTCTTTATGTGTTTTGGTTGTGCTGGGTCTTCGTCGCTGCACTCGGGCTTTCTCTGGGTGCGCGGTCTCCTCGCTGCGCGGCTCCTCTCCGTGGGGCGCAGGCTCTAGGCGCTCGGGCTCCAGGAGCTGCAGCGCAGGGACTCAGGAGCTGTAGTTCTCAGGCTCTAGAGCGTGGGCGCAGGAGATGCAGTGTGAGGGCTTAGTTGCTCCATGGTATATGGAATCTTCCTGGACCAGGGATCAAACCCGTGTCCCCTACATTGGCAGGTGGGTTGTTATCCTCCAGGGAAGTCTTACACACATATTTCTAACATCGTGACAAGTGTTAAAATGGATATATGTAGGAACAGTAAAACAAGTAAGGTCTAGTTTGCTTGAAAATAGTTTTGGGTAAGGTTCAGCTTACTGTTGAGGAGGCCAGATAAAAACTTCACTGTAGTATTATTTCTGCAGACTTGACGTTTGAAATTTCCCCCCAAAGAGATTCAGTTAACAGGCAAATATCCCGTGAGAGGTATAAACCGAGAAATAAGTTGCACTAAATTACTATCAGTCTTTTACTCCCTAGTATGAATTAATTTTTCTTTAGAAAATGAGTCACTTCTGTGGCAGAGACACAAGGTCAGAAATTAGTGGGGACGCTGAGAAAAAAAGGCCTGGGATGCTGCCTGGAGAGAAGGACTGTGTGATAGGAGCTGTAAAGGACTTTGAGATAATTTTATCTGTAATCATTCTTAATTTTTAAAATCAAGGATTATTTCAAATGTACAGTGAATTATAGAGAATAATATAACAAACACCAATGAACCAACAACCACTTTTGTAAAATCTTTATATTTTGCCTCATTTCTGATATTTTGAAAGAATAGTGTAGCTAGATTCGCCCTGCCCTGTGTAGCCCCCTCACCTCCCCTCTCCAGATCCCCACTCCCACCTCCCACCTTCCCCCCAGAGGGATGGCCATTCTGAGACCTCCAGCTCCCTCATGCTACTGACAAAGCAACTGAGACCCAGGGAGGTTACAGAGACTCACTGAGGGTCACTGAGGGTCACGTGGCTCACTGAAGGTCACGGCATCACTTTGTGTCACATCTGAGACCGAAACCCAAGGTTCTCATGTCTAATCAGATCGGAGCAAGAAGAGGGGGTAAGGCAGGGGTGACGAAAACCACAGGCAGACAGAGGACTAGGTGAGCGTGATTTTTCTGCTATCTGCTGACTTCTCCATAATAGGCATTTTATAAGGAAAAGCTATATAAATGGGTGTGTGGGTTTGCGCTGGAATTGACTTTCAAGTGAGCTCCACCAGGAATAGTTAAAAGATCTTATAATTACAGGCATCTATAAAGCCTAAGTTAATGTTTGCTTGTATTTCCAGTCATCCCATCTTATTTTTAAAGTTTTATATGTGCAAATACAGTAATATGTATAGTTCCTGTAGTTACAAGGCACATGAATAACTTTTCAGAGGAAGTCATAAACTCTTGACAGGACTGTCTCTTGTCTCTGTAAGTGCGGATCCCCCAGCGGCCGCTCTAAGCCATAATGACTTGAAGCTATATTAGGAACAAATTTATGTGCTGTGTATATATATACATTGTGTGTGTGTGTGTGTGTGTGTGTGTGAGAAGCAGGCAGAGCGAATTTCTTCTCCTTTTACAGACAGACACCAAACCAGTGCAGATGATGAATCTGGAGGCCACGTTCTGTATGGGCCACATCGATGGTGTCAACTGTAAGATCATAGAGCTTCCCTTTCAGAACAAGCACCTGAGCATGCTCATCCTGCTACCCAAGGACGTGGAGGGTGGGCCCACCGGCCTGGAGCAGGTGAGGAGGCCGGCGAGATGCAGCGCGCAGGCGGAGACGCGTGGGCAGCCCTTGCGGGGCTGCCGGAGGGCACGCGGTAGCCTTTCCCAAAGGTCTCCAACGGTTTCAGGATTCTTTCGGGGTTTTTCTCCTCAATATTGAAACAGCTATTATTTATTTGGTACTTACAATGTGCCAGGAACTGTACGTTCACACATGCACTGGCCATCTAATTCTCACTGCAGCCGCAGGACTTAGAAGCCATTACCATGAGTGCCGAGTTTACCAGGGGACGCAGGGACAGAGGCTCGGTCACTGTGCCGTGGCCACAAACCCGTGTGTGGGATGGAGAATCGGAACGTGAGCCCAGGAGATTGGAATCTGCGTTCTTAACTTTCTGAACTCCAGCCTGTGCTAAGCTGTGCTTAGTCGCTCAGTCGTGTCTGACTGACTCTTTGCGACCCCATAGACTGTGGCTCAGCAGGCTCCTCTGTCCTTGGAATTCTCCAGGCAAGAAGACTGGAGTGGGTTGTCATGTCCTTCTGCAGCGGATCTTCCCCACCCGGGGATCGAACCCAGGTCTCCCGCATTGCCTGCGGATTCTTCGCCATCTGAGCCCCCAGTAGTGCCTCTTTGAGGAACCTGGGATTCACTGCTTTATATCCGGCCACAGCTCACTTACTCCCTGCCTCGGGCGATGGGCCAGCTTGGTCTCATCCTCTCTGCTACTTTGGTTTTCATTGATTTTTCCGTTACTCTATGAACTGAATCATAATTCCTGTCTCCGTTTTCCTTCTGTTCATTCTTCTCTCTCTTTTTTATAGCCCACCAGGTTCCACTGTCCGTGGGATTTCTTGGGCAAGAATATTAGAGTGGGCTGCCATGTTCTTCTCCAGGGGCTCTTCCTGACCCAGGGATTGAACTGGCATCTCTTGCATCTCCTGCATTGGCAGCCGGGTCCTTTAACCACTGCACCACCTGGGAAGCTTTGGTCTTAATAATTTGTCTTAAATGAAACAGTATCCATGAAGATTAGCAAGAGAGTTCAATGGTTCCCTCCCCCATTAGAAAAAAAACTGGTGATCAGTTTGTGACCTTGTCATCGCCCTGATTTTTATAGGTTTCATATGAGTAACTTCAGTGCAGATTGCCCATGTAGTAACAGTCAGGATATCATTCTCTGTTGTACACGCATTTCTCCTCTAGCCAGTGCGGAGACTGGAAGGGCAAGGAGCAATTTAAGATTTGCTCAATGAAGAATTTTATGACTAAATCATTTTATGCATCATTGCATATCTCTCATTTAAAAAATAACCAACTGATATGGACGCATTCATCACCTATGTTCTTAAAGGATGACCCTAGACAGTTCAAATTCTCATTTTAAAAAGGGTAACTTCAGCTTTAATTTATTAAATTTGATGCTATGCCTAGGGCACGAATAGTCTAGGTTTCCTAGTAGAGGAATTAAAATAAGTGTTCAGTAAATATAAAGCGTAAACAGTTTTCAATTTTATATTTATTTCACCATTATCCATGCATCATCATAAACCATGGATTCATCTCTGTGGAGTTCCTCTATAGTTAAAAGAAACGCTCTCATAAAATTCAGAGCAAAGGGACCATTGTCATAAGGTGTGTGGGAGAATGATGCTGGGTGGCTTGCTGCCATGTTTAAGAGAACCTGATCACATACCCAAACTGCAGAGTTGGTTCCCTCTTGGATGGACCATCGTTACTACTTCTAAATCAGGCCCTCAGTGACACTGTATGCTTTTAATCAAGCAGGATCTCTTACAGTTGGAAATAAAAAAAAATAATTTCCTCTGCTTTTTGTCCTTCAGGTCGAAAAACAACTCAACTCAGAGACGCTCTTGCAGTGGACAAATCCCAGCACGATGGCCAATGCCAAAGTCAAACTCTCCATTCCAAAATTTAAGGTGGAAAAGATGATTGATCCCAAGGCTAGTCTGGAAAACCTAGGGCTGAAAAACATCTTTAACGAGGATACGTCTGATTTCTCTGGGATGTCTGAGACGAAGGGGGTGGCCCTCTCAAACATCATTCACAGGGTGTCCTTAGAGATAACTGAAGACGGTGGGGATTCCGTAGAGGTGCCAGGGTCACGGATCCTGCAACACAAGGATGAGTTCAATGCCGACCACCCCTTTATTTACATCATCAGGCACAACAAAACTCGAAACATTGTTTTCTTTGGCAAGTTCTGTTCTCCTTAAGCGGCAGAGCCCAGGTTAATCCCACCAACTTGACTCTGCATCCAGAGAATCCTTTTCTAAATATGATAAATTGTTAATACTGCCAGGTCAGAGAGCCACCGGTACTCACACTAATAGACCTTTTTTTGCAATCCTTTTTTCTGGTTTTCTGTTTTCCCTCCCACTCCCTTAGAAGACAGTGCTTTTAATGAAGAGGAATCACCTTAGAGAAAAAAATTCGTGTTCATTATTTGTCAGACAATCCAGGGTTATTGGCAGGAGCACAGTCTTTCTCAAAGAAAATTCCTCTAAGGAGGATCTAGAGGATTTTTATTACCAAAGCTTAGCCTTCCCTTTCTGGGATGCAGAATGTTCTAAACATCCTCTTTTCCCTGGGACGTGGGCGCTGCAAAGCTTTCCTGGCATGAATGAGGCTTGGGGACAGCACATCTACAGCTCCTTATGCTGAACACAAGGGACCGATATTTCCTTCAGAGCCTGATTCTGGGGGGATTTTAGAAAGACAGTGTGTTGCATATACCGCCTGTTATGGAATTTCACTGACAGAAACTGGGACAGCCCCTATAAATCAACACCTTAATGTTTCTGCCACGAAATGTAGAATGTCGGCACAAAGTACACAAAGTCCTAGGTAGCCCAAAGTATCCGGTTTTGCTGCCAAATGAGCATGTCTCCTGCTTACGAAAAGACTTTGTTTTCAGAACTTTGTGGAATTTTGGAGAGTTGGACCTGTAGCAGCTGAAGGGCAGCACCTCAATGGGAATTTCAGATCTTAATAAAACTTCACTTCAGAACAGCACAGTGGGTTAAGGAGAGTTCCCTGCGCTACACGGTGTGTCCCCATCACTCGTCTATTTTATACACATTATCGATAGTGTGTATGTGTCAGTTCCCACGCACCCCTCTCCCCCTTGGAATCCACTCGTTAACAATACCATATCCTATATTTGAAAGGTGCTAAGAGAGTAGATCTTAAAAGTTCTCACCACGCACACGCAAAATTGTGAGTGTGTGAGGCGATGCGTTAACTCACTTGATTGTGGTGATCATTTCGTAATGAATTACAAGTATTCAATCGTTACATTGTACACCTTAAACCGGTACAACGTTTCCTGTCAAGTATATCTCAGTAAAGGCCAAGGACAGCAGCGAAAAAGATGTAACAGAGTGCTGCAGAGTGAATAATTTAAGCCTAACTTAAAACAAAACCACGTTCACTTTTGGTAGAACGCCCACCTGGTTGTTGGGTTGGCGAGAGACCACCGGCAGGAAATAACTGACTCAAGCTTGTGGATGGCTGACCACCAGGGACCTAAATGCACCCGGACCCTCGCAGTAGCCAATAAAAGAATGCCACGTGTGTGGAAGGGACTTGCGTCTTTGCTCTGACTTAGTGGGAAAGGGGGAGGAACTTCACGCTCTTAGGACAGGTAACTAAAAATGCTCATGCTGCCTCAATATGTATTTTTCTCAGAGTCTACGGGTTTAGTTACTGTAGATAGCTAGTTGGTAACGCACAACAATAGCATGTTTTTAAAGATGTTTCTGAGAAGTTACCTGTATCACAAGTTCAAGTGTTAATTCACTGCAGAAAGAGGGCGGCTGGAAGGTTTGAATTCGGAAGGGCGGCAGAACTCCTCTCCCCACCCCACCCCTGCCAGCTTCGTTGTAAATAGGTTCAACTTTCTTCTTGCTCTGAAGGCTCAGTATTGAATTCCTTTTATGCTGTTGAAAATAAAATATTATTGAATTACAAGACTTTCTTTTTCCCATGAAAGTTAGATTTTCTATTTTGAAACAGAACCAAGCCAACTATTGACAAAATTTTTTTTGCAGGGAGGGCTGATGTAGAATAAACAGAAATAAGAATAATGACTGCCCCTATTTCTGGTCTTCCTTCCTTCCTGCCCAGCAGCTCTTGCTCTCTCCTTCCATCCCCTTTCATCCTGGGGAGGAAAGGACTAGGGAAATGGTAGATTAACTCCCAACTACATAAAAGTGTTTAATGAAACCAGGGGCCTTGCAGGAGGATGTGGAACTTCCCTCCAGCCTTTTCCACTTTGGGCCCTGCCTCAAAATGTAATTTTATCAAGTAAGCTGTGTTTGCTAAAATGTTTTCTTATTAAGTACTCTTCCTGTCCCCCAATGTCATGTACATTTGTTTTAAATCAATTACCGTGTCTCTGAACCTAATATTCCACACAGCCCTTTTCCTGTCCCCACAGAGTGCTCAAATAGAACGTGTCCCCTCTTGCAGTAAATGCTGAGTGCAACAATGGACAAATGCCCCACGTTCTCAAAAGGAAAAGACCACTTGGGCAGGATTTCTGGGGGTGGCCAAAGGTGGGTTTTATCACTCTTGGCTCATTATCCCTCTTCTCTAGACTGAGAAGGGAAGTGTGGGATGATTGTGAAACGTGCTTCAGGAGTATTTAGAGGAGGGGAGAGATCAGTGCTCCTTCAAGCCAAGTAAGTGTTCAGGGAACTTAACGTGTCTCTGGGAATTTAGAGAACACTGACAGTTGGGATTAACTCTTGCCTGGGATAGTCTAATCCAGTGACTGCAGTGCCATGTGCAGAGCTGCCTGGTGATGGCTGTGTCTAAGAATAGAGCATCCACATGGACTTCCCTGGCAGGTCAGTGGTTACAGCTCCACAGATGCACTGCTGGAGCCATGGGTTCGATTCCTGGTTGGAGAACTAACAGCCTGCACAGCCAAAAAATAGAAAAAAAAAAAAATGGCATCCCTGGGGATGAGATTACTGAGCATTCCAGGATTCAGCTTCAGGGGATACTGCCAAATAGTTTTCTGATGTGTTCTACCAGTGCGTCTCTGTCTTTTAGTACTATTATTATTACATCATTATTGTTAGTGATTATTTTTTCCAACTGTGACCCTTATCAACTCCACTGTCATTCTTGGAGTAATTATGAGCCAGGCAGTGTGCTAAACATGACATATATTGTAATTCCGCTTTCACAACATCCTGTGAGGACTCATTCGAGGTTGAAGGAACCGAGGATCAGAGACACCAGGAAGCTTGCGGAACACAGACAGCTGGCAAGTTGTGTTGTTAGAATTTAAACCTCAGCTTTCTGATTTCAGAGCCTGTGTTTATAATCTCTGTGCATTGGTTATTAAACATTTTTCACTTGGTATTATACGATATGGCCTCCCAGGTGGCTCAGTGGTAAAGAATCCACCTGCCGATGTAGGAGATGTGGGTTTGATCCCTGGGTTGGGAAGATCCCCTGGAGAAGGAAATGACAGCTTGCTTCAGCAGTCTTGCCTGAAAAATTCCACAGACAGAGGAGCCTGGTGGGCAACAGTCCATGAAGCCTCAAAGAGTCAGACACGACTAGGCGACTGAGCATTCACACATTACATGATATTTCTTATATGTGGAACCTTAAAAAATGGTACAAATAGTCTTAAAAAGCAGACTCACAGATACAGCGAACAAACATGGTCATCAAAGGGGAAGTGGTGGGAGGGGTTGGTGAAGGGTTCGGGATTAACACACACACACCCCACCAGGCATAAAATAGGGAACCAACAAGAAAGCATGGACAGCTAGGCTCAATATCTCATAATAACCTATAATGGGAAAGACTCTGAAAAAGAATATATATATGAAAAAATCATATACATAACATATACATATATCTGAATCACTTCACTGTACCCCTGAAACTAACCCAACATTGTAAATCAACTATATTTCAATAGAAATTTTTAACAAATGTCTTCTGTTTACATTAAAATGAAATATCATGTTAAATATAAGACAAATGAATGTAGATAAAGAGAAACCTTAGCTAAATATTTACACAATAAGCAAGTCTTCTAGGAATGTTTACTTTTCGAGCATTCCTGGTTAGCTAATACATTTTTTGAAAATTCTGAGCTTGTCCCTCAGGGGTCATATGCGGTCAACTGTATGCCATTTGCTATTAACATCGGATTTGAAAAGCTTCTCTTTTTCCAGTTTTAGCTCCTAGACCTGAAGCTGCTTCTGCAGCATCCTAGGCCTCAGCCGCACCCGTCTGGGGAGGGCTCGGGAGCCGGCTCCTTCCCGTCCGTCCCCCACAGGCCAGCAGTGGGGCTGCAGCTTTGAGGGCTTCAGGGGCGGGGTCACAGGCTTCCCCCGACAGCCCGATCATTCCTGAGCCAGGTCCTGCCGCGGAAAGAGGAGGTGGCCTGTCCAACCTCTATCTGCTCGCTCAGTCGCGTCCGACCCTGCGAGGCCATGGGCCTGGCCCTCCAGGCTCCTCCGTGCATGGATTCCCCAGCAGGAAGGCCGGGGTGGGGGTGCCCTCCTCCAGGACCCCCCCGCCCAGAGAGCCAGGCCGCAGCCCTCGCCTGGCAGGCGCTTCTCGACTCCAAGAAGGTGGTCTTCCAGCGTGGGTTCCCCTTACCGCCCACCGGGCGGCGCTGGACGTCACGCCTCACGTTGCTGCTCGCGTCTCAAGCCCTAAAACCACTTTTATCAGCTTTTCTTGAAGACGCATCCCCTCGGGAAGCGCCTTGTGCCTGCCGCTCCTGCCTCTCTGTGGACGTTCTTGAAGAGCTTGCTCCCCCTTGCCTGCAAGGCACCAACTCTGCTGCCCCCCGCCCGCCCCTTCCGTGTTAACAGTTCTTAGAGTTTTCTTCTGGGGCCGCGGTTCCTTAGTGGGGCTTCAGTTACCTGGTCTTCCTGCTGAGTTCCAGCTGCAGATGATGCAGCGACTCTGTGGAAACCTGCTTGTGACACAGACACATTCAGTTAACCACCCGCACGGAACGCACCTTCCCTTCTCCTTTTCTCCTTAGTGGAGGACCACACCACCCACCCAGAGGTCCAAACTGGACCCATACTCTTTCCCACAATAGTCCCCTGTCTTCATTCCACACAATCCAACTCCAACCAATCACTGCATCCCGTGTCTCAAATTCACCTACTTCTCTCTTGCTACTGTCCCGATTCAAACTCCATGTCTCTTCTCTGAAAGACAGAAACAGATTCTTAAATCGCCTGCTATTTTCCTTTCCCTCCATCCATTCATATTGCAGTCTTGTATATATATATATATCCCAACTCTTTGTGACCCCATGGACCGTAGCCCGCCAGGCTCCCCTGTCCGTGGGATTCTCTAGGCAAGATTACTGACTGGGTTGCCATGCTCTTTCTCCAGGGGATCTTCCCGACCCAGGGATCTAACTCGTGTCTCTTACATCTCCTGAATTGGTAGGTGGGTTCTTCACCACTAGTGCCACCTGGGAAGTCTGATATAGTAGAAAATGACAACCCACTCCAGTATTTTGTCTGGAGAATCCCATGGACAGAGGAGCCTGGCGGGCTACAATCCATAATGTCACAAAGAGTTGGGCATGACTGAGCGACTAAGAACACATACACGTACATGGGCGTCCCTGGCGGCTCAGCGGTAAAGAATCCACCTGCCAAAGCAGGAAATGCGGGAGACATGGGTTCCATCCTTGGGTTGGGAAGATCCCCTGGAGGAGGGCCTGGGAATTCACTCCAGTGTTCTTGTCTCAAGAGCCCCGTGGACAGAGGAGCCTGGTGGGCTACAGTCCATGGGGTTGCAAAGAGTTGGACATGACTGAAGTGACTGAGCACGCATGCACACATACACATATATATTCTTGTAGAGGGATACTGGTAGAAAAATGTGTATAAGTATTTTGTTTATTTGTAATGTCTCCTCCTCACCCTTGCGTAAGAGCCAGGAGGTCAGACCTCTTGTCCATTTTGATTTGTGCAGCATCTCTCTGTCCACAACAGTGCCTAATACAGAGTAGGTGCTCAGTAAGTATTTGTTCAGGGGACGAATTCACTGCTGAACCAATAACTGTACCAGAAGAATGCTGTATGTCAGTTGTCTTTGATGCTGGTTGTGTAAGCTTCTTACAGGGCTGGGGTGCTCTGGGGGACGTCATCCAATGTGGATTTCCACCCTCCTCAGTTTGATGATAAATGTAAAGTCTGTTCTTTCTGATGACAAAGGACCCAGTCCTCGGGGGGCTGAGTGTATGTGTGGGTGTGTTAGGCACTTGCCTGCCTTGGGAGTCGCCTGTTAGGGCAGGCTCTCACACTGAGGTGCGTGAGGACCCTCAGAGCTTCTTTCTTTTCCCGGCTTTCTGGCACTGTGCCTGAATTCCCATAGTTGTGCCACTGCTCAAGGGACATCGGTAATGTAATCTTAAAGCGTTATCCAATTGGGAGAGGCAGCTCATTAACTCTGAAAACACATAAGCCCTAACTGGTTTATCTGATCATTTGAACTGTCATTCTTTGGTATCTGAAAGTGCTGCTTTGGGTGAGGGCGTGTGTGTAACGAGCTTGAACAGACTGGGGCAGTGTGGGGAGCTGGACATCTGGACGCCCCGTGGAAGATGCTTGAAAACGAGACAGGCACTTCCAAGAACTGGTAGGACAGAGAAGAAAACTGTCTGTGTTACCATCTTGCCTGGGTCTGTTTCTGCTGCTGAGACTGTGCTTTCAGAGTCTGTGGATTCACATTATTTCATCAGTTCTGGTAATTTCTCAGCCACAGTCTCTTTAACTTTGCCTCTCCGTTTTCTGCTTCTGGGACTCAAAATAGGCATCTTTTTATCCTATTTTCCATGTATGTTAATCTGGTTAGCAACATTTCCCCCCTCCTCACATCTTTGCCCTTCGTTCTGGGTTACCCACTAACGCTTCTTCAGCTGTGTCTAACTTGCTGAACCCTCTATTCAGTTTTTTACTTTAATAGTTAAGTATTTAATCTCTAAGATATATGTTTGGTTCCTTTTCAAATATGCCTGATCATATATACTTTTTCATTCTTGTACTTAAGTTTTATATTATCTTTTAAAAATATTTTACATATGGCTATGTTATATTGTGTATGCAATAATTCTAATAGCTGAAAACCTTGGGTTCTAAATCGTCTTTCATGGTGGCTTATTTCTTTATATATTTGGGGATATTTTATTGTAAAACCATAGTTGCTTATAATCATTAATCTAGAGGAACACTGGAGGCATTTATTCTCGAATGTTTGCATTTTCCTTCTCTGAGTGCCAGGGGGTGCTGCTGAGCTGTGATTGGTCTGGCCTCCTTCCAGAGTAATGTAGGAGTCCAGGGATCAGAGTTCCTGTTTTTTGAGTTTTCCTACCCTTTAAAGCCCAGATTTTATCTCACAAGGTTTTTTTGTTTTTAAACTCTGAAACCACATTGTCTGTTACAATAGCTGCTGGGCGTATGTTGTTAGTAAATTAAGTAAAATTAAAGATACAGCTTCTCTGTCACAACAGCCCCATTTCTAGCGATCAGTAGCCACACGGAGCCAGCGGCAACTGCAGTGAACAGCAGAGACATGGGGCATTGTCATCACTGCACACCACCCTACCGGACGGTGCTGTTCTTTTATTAATAAAAATATTTTAGTCAACGAATTATTTTTGACCTTGTAGATCTTAGTTGTGGCACTCGGGATCTTTGCTGTGGCCCACAGACTTCCCTGTAGTAGCGGCAGGTGGGCTTTCTGGGTGTAGTCCGAGGACCCCGCAGTTGTGGCGTGCAGGCTTAGTTGCCTCGTGGCGTGTGAGATCTTAATTCCCTGATTAGGGATCGAACCCACGTCCCATCCCCTGCGTTGTAAGGCAGATTGTCAGCCACTGGTGTGTCGCCGACAGTGCTGTTCTTGACCATCACGTTTACATCATGAGAGCACAACAGTGTGTGAAAAAGTATGTGGGGGGGCCCTCCAGGTGGCCGGTATCCCACACTGTCAGAGGCAGAGTGCCAAGATCAGTTTATGCATCTTTCTGGATACCAACGCAGTGAACAAGGGGGAAAATGGGGGAGATTTTTAATAGGAGATAGAGTATGATGGGCCTCCCTGGTGGCTCAGACTATAAAGAGTCCACCTGCAATGTGGGAGACCTGGGTTTGATCCCCGGTTTGGGAAAATCCCCTGGAGGAGGGCATGGCAACCCACTCCAGCGTTCTTGCCTGGAGAATCCTCATGGACAGAGGAGCCTGGTGGGCTACAGTCCACGGGGTCACAGAGAGTTGGACGCGACTGGAGGACTAAGCACAGCACGCATAGAGGGCGGTCACCTTGTTTATGAAGAAGAATCGCCGAGACAGCACTGTAGCGAAGGGCGGAACGATCAGCAGCCGGCAATGCAGCCAGGAGGCTCCTGCAAGATTCCAGGTGGGAAATGTTGAGGATACGAGCCAAGTCAATGACAGGGGAGGTGGGGGGAGAAAGGAGAGAAAACATTTTAAGAGGAGTTAACCTTGACAGGAAGTACTGGGTGAAGAGAAAGGAGAAAATGAGAGTGGAAAGTGATTCAGGTTTCCTGGTGGGTTAGCAGCGAGATGGTGATGCTGTGTTAGAGATTTCCTAGGGCATCCAGTAGTTCAGTAGTTAAGAATTCGCCTTCCAATGCAGGTGATGTGGGTTCGGTTCGGTCCCTGGTTAGGGAACTGGGGGACCTCAGCCCGCAAGCGGCAACTACTGAGCCCGTGCACCACAACGGGGGAGCCCTGTGCCGCAGTGAAGACCCAGGGCAGCCAAAAGTAAACAAGAATGAAACCAGGCACTGCTTGAGAAGGAAAGCGTTTAGAAGGGGGAGCTGGTGCGTTCAGTCTGGGCTCATCTTGTGTACAAGGTGCTCAGCTCTGCACAGCGTTGTTCGCAGTTACTTTTGCACTGAAGGGAAAAGCCCACTTGTTGCCAGTCGCCGGGCCAAAGGGAGCCCCAGGCGATGAGGAGCGCGCACGGGGAGACGGAGCGATGGGTGCTGGTGTCTCCTGCCTTCCGCACATTTGTCTTGGATTTCACAGCTGCTTTCCTTTCAGTTTCTCTGGATCTCATCCTACATCCGGTGTTACTCTGACTTACCCTCACACCCCCTTCCAGGAGATGGCCAGGGATGTGAGCTGGTGCATTTAAAGATGAATGTGCTGAGAAACAGCAGAGGTGGGGGAGATGGATTGAAATAGGGGGACTCAGTGGGAAACAGAAAAGCTAAACCAGGACGATGTCAGGAGGGCCGGAGAGCAAGGGAGTGGGTGGGCAGAAGTCTGCAGGCCCAGCGAAGCCTGCTGATGCCCGGTGGGAGGTAGGGGTGGCTGAAATGGAGACACAGACAGACGCTCCAAGATTTTAAACTTCAGAGAACGAACAGAGTGAGGGTATTCCATAAGATAAGACACGTGGAAGGAAAGCCCGTTTGGAGGGAATAGTTTGAATTCGGTGTTGGATGTGTTGACTTTGACGTGTTGACAGATTTCTATCGAGCCAAATGTCAGCACTTCAGCGTGCAATCATGCAGTGGAATATTCTTTCATTAGCAGCTGGTAAGATACGGCTGCATCAGCTGGCGGAGGGCTGTACGTGTGTAGAGGGAGGAGAAGTGGCTTGGCGGGGGGAGAGGAGGAGCCCAAATCAGTGAAAACACACCTGTGCAATTAAAAATAAAAATGATCTATCATTCCAATATTTTGGCCACCTGATGTGAAGAGCTGACTCATTTGAAAAGACCCTGATGCTGGGAAAGATCGAAGGCGGGAGGAGAAGGGGACGACAGAGGATGAGACGGCTGGATGGCATCACCGGCTCAATGGACGTGAGTTTGAGCAAACTCCAGGAGTTGGTGATGGACTCCCTGGCGTACTGCAGTCCATGGGGTCGCAAAGAGTTGGACATGCCTGAGCGACTGAACTGAACTGAATCTATTATTCAGAAGCTTATGTCTTGTTCATCATCTTGGTGCATAAAATCAGGTCACCCTTTTTTCTTCACTCTGTTTAAATTAAAGGCCTCTGTTGTTCATCATCTTGCTTATGACTTTCTTCCCTTCTTCAGGTACTTCCTCCATGAGAGTTTAAAAACCTGCAAGATTCTTTCTTGCTCCAAGGAATCATTGCTCCTTACCCTCCGATAGAGAAAGAAAACAGAAAAGGCACCTAAGTCTGCAGGGGAGTCCCGTCCTGTCTCCATGGTTACTGTCCTACCGCAGCGCAGGCGTCCCGGGCGCCCTGAAGCATCCATCCGCAGGTGGTCTGGCTGCCCTGGGCATAGAGCGTGCCAGCCAGTCACCCCGAGTCGTAGGTCACCCCCCCCCCCTCCCCCGTCCACGGCGGCGGAGCTCTCTGGTGCCCCGAGGCGGCAGCGCCCACACCGTGATCCAGTGCTGAGGATCGGGTGGGTGATGCCTCGGCCCGGTCTTTCCTCTCCACTGGGAAGACCACCCCCCCCAGGCTTGGCTCTCTCAGTTACGCTGCATTGCTGGCTGTGGTCACTTTGTTCCTCTGCACAAGTGCCACCATTTTTCTAAGGGGTGCGGCAGCAGAAGCAGCCCGGACCTGCCCGGCTGTCTGTGTCTCAGCCTGTGAAGCAGAACTTGACCCTCCTTCCCTTGGATTCAGGGTTTGATTCTATTTATTTTCCTCTGTTGTTGTTCAGTCACTGAGTTGTGTCTGACTCTTTGCGACCTCAGGGACTGCAGCGGGCCAGGCTTCCCTGTCCTCCACTATCTCCCGGAATTTGCTCAAATTCATGCCCATTGAGTCAGTGATGCTATCTCACCACCTCTTCCTCTGCCACCTCATTTTCCTTTTGTATTCCATCTTTCCCAGCATCTGGGACTTTTCCAGTGAGTTGGCTCTTTCTTATCTTAGGATGAGTCATATTTCTCTACTCAACTTGCTAGACATCGGTCAAAACACTATTGGCCAAAGTCAGAAATTGCTATCATGCTGCTGCCTTCAAATGTCTTACCTTCAAAGACTTGCCCTCAATGACTGACTGGTATCAAGTTACATCAGTCAGCAAGTGCTTATCAGTCTCCCACAGCCTGTGTAACTTATCACGTTTATAGACTCAGGCCCTTAGGTGGCAAGTGTGTAATTAAGTGAAGTACATACACAGAAGCACAATAATTAGAACAGCATCTCTAAATGGGTTAGAGACGTCAAGAGTGAGTTGAGAAAGCCTTCGGAAACAGTAGACTCTGAACATCTCGGAAGCTCAGTTCAGTTCAGTTCAGTTGCTCAGTCGTGTCTGACTCTTTGCGACCCCATGAATCGCAGCACGCGAGGCCTCCCTGTCCATCACCAACTCCCAGAGTTTACCCAAACCCATGTCCATTGAGTCAGTGATGCCATCCAACCATCTCATCCTCTGTCGTCCCCTTCTCCTCCTGCCCCCAATCTTTCCCAGCATCAGGGTCTTTTCCAATGAGTCAGCTCTTTCCATCAGGTGGCCAAAGTATTGGAGTTTCAGCTTCAACATCAGTCCTTCCAATGAACACCCAGGATTGATCTCCTTTAGGATGGATTGATTGGATCTCCTTGCAGTCCAAGGGACTCTCAAGAGTCTTCTCCAACACCACAGTTCAAAAGCATCAATTCTTCGGCGCTCAGCTTTCTTCACTGCTCAGCTTTCTTCACCGTCCAACTCTCACATCCATACATGACTGCTGGAAAAACCATAGCCTTGATTAGATGGACTTTTGCTGGCAAAGTAATGTCTCTGCTTTTAAATATGCTATCTAGGTTGGCCATAACCTTCCTTCCAAGGAGTAAGCGTCTTTTAATTTCATGGCTGCAATCACCATCAGCAGTGATTTTGGAGCCCCAAAAAATAAAGTCTGACACTGTTTCCACTGTTTGCACTGTTTCCCCATCTATTTGCCATGAAGTGATGGGACCAGATGCCACGATCTTAGTTTTCTGAACGTTGAGCTTTAAGTCAACTTTTTCACTCTCCTCTTTCACTTTCGTCAAGAGGCTCTTTAGTTCTTCTTCACTTTCTGCCATAAGCGTGGTGTCATCTGCATATCTGAGGTTATTGATATTTCTCCCGGCAACCTTGATTCCAGCTTGTGTTTCTTCCCGCCCAGCGTTTCTCATGATGTACTCTGCATATAAGTTAAATAAGCAGGGTGACAATATACAGCCTTGACGTACTCCTTTTCCTATTTGGAACCAGTCTGTTATTCCATGTCCAGTTCTAACTGTTGCTTCCTGACCTGCATACAGGTTTCTCAATGGTCAGGTCAGATGGTCTGGTATTCCCATCTCTCTCAGAATTTTCCACAAAGGCTTTGGCATAGTCAATAAAGCAGAAATAGATGTTTTTCTGCAAATCTCTTGCTTTTTCGATGATCCAGCGGATATTGGCAATTTGATCTCTGGTTCCTCTGCCTTTTCTAAAACCAGCTTGAACATCTGGAAGTTCACGGTTCACGTATTGCTGAAGCCTGGCTTGGAGAATTTTGAACATTACTTTACTAGCATGTGAGATGAGTGCAATTGTGCGGTAGTTTGAGCATTCTTTGGCATTGCCTTTCTTGGGGATTGGAACGAAAACGGACCTTTTCCAGTCCTGTGGCCACTGTTGAGTTTTCCAAATTTGCTGGCATATCGAGTGCAGAACTTTCACAGCATCATCTTTCAGGATTTGAAATAGCTCAACTGGAATTCCATCACCTCCACTAGCTTTGTTCGTAGTGATCTCAGATTATATTTAATAAACATTTGCTGGTCTCCTACCCAGTACCAGACACTTCCACGTTATTTTGTTACAAGAAATAGGATTCATACTTAAGTACACACCATGTGACAGGGCAGAGTTATTAAAACAATACTTCTTTAAAATCAGTAGCATTCCTCCAAGGCACTCTAGACTTCCATCTTTCATCACAAACTTCGTAGCCCAAAGGGCAAATCCCCAATATTTGGGATAGTTCAGTCTGTGTTTGCTGATATAATAAACCTATGCACACAAACAGATGGACTGTTACCTTGGGTCTTTAATTTTCTCTTGCCTTACCGATTCTGGACTCTTTAAACTTGCAACATCCAAGCCTTTCTTGTGTGTGTTTGTGCTAAGTCACTTCAATCATGTCTGACTCTTTGTGGCCCCATGGACTGTAGCCCTAGCCCACCAGGCCCCTCTGTCCATGGGATTTCCCAGGCCAGAATACTGGTGTGGTTGTCATTTCTTTCTCCAGGGGATCTTCTCAGCTGAGGATCAAACCCATGTCTCTTAGGTCTCCTACATTGACAGTTGGGTTCTTTACCACTAGCACCACCTGGGAAGCCCAAAAGCCTTTCTTAAATTCTAGTAAACTGTGGGTTAGTAATTGTGTAGACTTCCCAAGCGGGGAGGAAAAACTGTTACAGACTTGGTCTGTAATTTTCAAAATGGTTCAGGGATAGACTACGGTAGAGTTTTCACTATTAAACTCAAATAGCATTGTGTTTTGGATGTAAAACACTGGCATATAGTTTTGGAGGTAGCACAGATTTCAGAGTAAGGAAGATATGGATTTGAATCACACGATCTAGAGTTTAGTAAGCTTGGGCAAGTCACTTAACTTCTCTGTTTCCATTTCCTAATCTGTAAAATAGATGTTGTTGTTTAGTCACTAAGTCATGTCTGAGTCTTTTGCAACCCTATGTACTCTAGCCCACTAGGCTCCTCTGCCCATGGGATTCTCCAGGCAAGAATACTGGAGTGGCTGCCATTTCCTTCTCCAGGGGATCTTCCTGACCCAGGGATTGAACCTGCATGTCCTGTGTATTCTGCACTGGCAGGTGGATTCTTTACCACTAGCGCCATCTAGGAAGCCCAATGGAGAGATAATGGCACCAATCTGCTATTGAGGTTTAAATGAGATAAACAGAATACTGAGTTTGAGCCTGGTGATAGCAAACATTCAACAAATATCTGTGACTTCTGCTTTTTCCATTCTCCTAAATTAAATACCATCTTACACCTGTTTCTAATATAGGTATGTTGCAACAAATGCCAAAAGTTTAACAAATTATTTAAATGGAAACTATCATATATATTAATATTATTAAAAATTTTATATAATAATCATATATATTAATTTGTGTGAATGAGGGAAATGGTATTTATTTGTAGCTGAGGAGTATTTTGATTCAAGCTTGTGGCACCCAGGACATTGTTAGGGGCACAGTTTGGGAACCTCCAACTGCTGTGATTCAGGAATGCTGCCATGGAATCACATAATTCCCATTGATTCAAAGGGTTTTTCCCAAGATCTAGAGAATAGTATCTTTGTAATTAATACAAACCCATTAGGTGGTGCTCAAGGCTTACGGGGCTCTAGCTCACACTTTTATTCCTTGTACCCTACTTGGTAATGACTGAAGACATCATTATTTATTTATTTTTCTGGCCTCATGAGTGGCATGTGGAATCTTAATCCCCTACCAGACACTGAACCTGCACCCCCTGCATTGGAAGGCGGAGTCTTAACCACTGGACCTCCAGGGAAGCCCCTGAAGACCTCATTTTGGTGGAAGACACCCTATACAGACATAGGACTCAATTATGTTAGCTCAAGAGACTCGGTAACTGCTCATTTCTAGCTTTTCCTTCCAAGCTCACACTGCCCCGATGTCTCCTTTCCTCGGCTTGAAAATAATCCTCACTGATGTGTACAAGTCCGGGGTGTCTAGAGGTCTCATATGAGAAAAGTTCCATTTGGCACTAGTTTTTCAGACCAGCTAGTTGACACATGTTCCACTTTAAAGGGGATGATGGGAAAGCTGGGGCCTGAATGCAGGGGTATGGGGTAGAGAATGCTGATTTGGGACATGGGCATGAGCCGGTGGAATCCCGGGCTGGGTGTCCTGAGAGCAATGGGGATTTTGAAGGTGGAGCTGAAGGCCCTGGAGGAAGTTTGCCTGCTCTATGGTTTTGCCTTTCACCCTGCCCTATGCTCATCCTAGAATCAGGGTTGTTTGAGATTAAAAGGATTGTCTCCATGGTAGATGCAAAGGATTCTTGAAGCCCAGTATGAAGAGTTTGCTAAAGGATTTCCTCTAAGGGTGTGTCCACAAATCAGGCAGTACAAATCCTGGCTTCTGGGTCATGTTTGAAGATGAGAATGATTAGAAAAATAAGGAGAACAATCACAGCAACCATAATAGAAGGAATAGCAAATCCCATCACCTTTCTTGCTTTTTAGAAGTCAGGATATTTTTGTAGTATATCCATAAACCTCCCCTGCCTGAGAAAGCTGACTTGGGTTTCCTGAGATGGTTATAGTTTACTTAACACGCTTTCATTGTCTGGGTCTTTGTCTACAGTTTTGCTCGATAAATAGTAAGCACCTTCTTATGGGCAAAGCGTGTGCTCAGACACTCAGTCGTGTCTGACTTTTGGGCAAAGCGTGTGCTCAGACACTCAGTCGTGTCTGACCTTTTGCGACCCTGTGGTCTGTAGGCCACCAGGCTCCATTGTCCATGGGATTCTTCAGGCAAGAATACTGGAGTGGTTCACCACTTCTTCCTTCACGGGGTCTTCCCAACCCAGAGATCGAACCCATGTCTCTTGAGTCTCCTGCATTGGCAGATGGATTCTTTATCACTAGCACCAGGGGTTAAAAAAAAAAGTTGGCCTTGGGAGTGATAGAAACTCCTTATAAATAAATCCTTGGTGCATTGTAAGCATTCAGTGTATGTCTATGAAATGAATGAATCTAAAGTTAAGTCCTTATGGCTGGAGTGTGTAAGAAGGTTGAATCATGACTGTGGCACTCAGTGAGGTTTTTCGACCTTGACATTTTGGTGTGACCACCAGTCAGTCCAGTTGTCCTCCCTTTCAATTCTCGTTGAATAAATACGGCATCCCACAATCCCTCAGACCAAGAGTGGAATTACAGAATGTCAGCACTGAGAGTTCATTTTGTCCAACCTCTTAATTTCACAGATAATGAAACAGAGGCATGATTTTTAATCCCTTTGAAAACACGTTAATCCAGATTGCCTCATGACTATAATGAATAGGTGCTGATCCTCAGTGCTGACCCAGAGCTGGGGTAGAGATTAGTTTGCATAATTCCATCTATGATGGTGCATTTGTAACTTGGACAGCCTCCCACCTCCTTTTTCAGAGCATCCTCCCAACTCTTGGATTTCTTTGGTCCAAGGAATATAATCTGCAAGAGTAGAATTATAGAAATCTGCACAGGTCTGTGGGAAATATCCATATTTGGAGAAGGGGGGGGTTTCTTCTACCCTAATATTTTTCTAGGTCTAAACTTTTATGATCTATTGAAAAAAATTTGGGGGGTGGTGGCTATGCAATAGGTTTAGATAAAGAGAATAGTGCTTGAATGAGAATGGATTGAAATCTTCAATTTTCCTCCTCTATCTCACCTCCAGAGAAGACGTGTGAAGTGAGGGGGTCCTGGGATGCATAGAGAATGCTGTGTTCAGAGTTTCAAATTATATTAACATAGCCTGTTGCTTTCAGTTTTGCTTGTTGTGGACTCAATTCCATTTTGGCTTTACTGTGTGATATTTTAAGCTGATACATCTTCCCACGTGGCTAAAGTGGTAAAGAACCTGCCTGCAATGATGGAGACAAACAGGTTCGATCAAGTTGTGGGGAAGAAGCCCTGGAGCAGGAAATGGCAACACACTTCCATATTCTTGCCTGGAAAATTTCATAGACGGAGGAGCCTGTTGGGCTAAGTCTATGGGGTTGCAAAGAATTGGAGATGACTTAGCGACTGAGCACATTTTGATACTGTACTCACTAAATTCACTTGCCTTGAAAAATTCTTCATCAGTGCTTTCAAATTAATGTGTCTTCATTCACACTCTCAGTATGTCAAAAAAGAACAATATTCAATAAAAGGGCCCAATACGCTTCATCAAGCTTACCTTAGCCACTGAATCAGTTGTGTATTTATTGAGCACATTAATATGTATCTTTGACAAAAATACGAGTGGATCTGACTATATCTTCAGCTACAATTAACCACAATTTTTCCTATTATATGAGTTTTTTCACTTTCTAATTGATTTTGAAATTGACCTTGAAGGAATTTCAGAGTAGTCTTATACTGCTTATTTGATAGTATTTTTCATTGCATTTTTTTCTAGCTAAGACATCTTAATTAGAAAAATTTTAAATGTGATGACTGAATTTAAAATTTTTGTAAGACTGGTGCATTTATGCCTTTAAGGCACGTTTAAGCTTCTATGACAAAGGTTTCTCCCTGCTTCCTCCCCCTGTTCTAACAGAAGAAACACCAAGATTCTGATTTATTTGCATTTCATTATAAAAGCTTGTTTTAAAAATAGGACTTTAAGTGCAGCTCCAGACTGGCCACTCTGGCTCCCTTTCAACTGCTTGGTTGTAGGAGCTCATGACTTTCGTGTCATCAAAAGCAATGTAAGGTCAATAGCAATTGATACCTGTGTTTAGTGAAGACGCTCATTAGAAAAGCAAACCTACGTATGAGGCCTGCAGGGACTTTTTAAAATTTAATTAATTTATTTTAATTGGAGGCTAATTACTTTACAATATTGTGGTGGTTTTTGCCATACATTGACATGAGTCAGCCATGGGTGTCCATGTGTTCCCCATCCTGAACCCCCCTCCCACCTCCCTCCCCATCCCACCCCTCAGGGTCATCCCAGGGCACCAGCCCTGAGCACCCTGTCTCATGCATCGAACCTGGACTGGCGATCTATTTAACATACGGCAATACACA
Source organism: Okapia johnstoni (assembly GCA_024291935.2). Lineage (NCBI taxonomy): Eukaryota > Metazoa > Chordata > Mammalia > Artiodactyla > Giraffidae > Okapia > Okapia johnstoni. Next base: position 129,201,725 of record CM044309.1, read on the forward strand.
TGTTTCAATGCTATTCTCTCAAATCATTCCTCCCTTGCCTGGATTTTAAGTGAGAGGACCCTGAATTTTTCATGCTGTATCCTACCAGCTTATTATACCATCAGTAACTCCAAGAGGCCAGATTTTTCCACATTACTTTTCACAGAATTGTCTTGTTCCATGAACTTTCATGAAAAAGCATGGTATTAGCCAGCACAGAAGAGCTAGACTTTGCTGATTTTGATTGTACAATTATATTCTGAGGATTAAATCTAATGGAATATGAAAGACCTCGGAATTTACAAGTTTTCCTTCTGCTTTTTTCTCCCAGAGAAACCCAGCCAAGCAAAGTCCCCAGTGATTTGTACTCATTCATATTCTAATGTGGTGTTTCTATACCTTAGTCAGTGGAACCCGTCTTTCGAGTTGCTTTTCCAGGAGTGGTGAGACATTGCAGTAGCATTTTGGACTTGATTGGCTTCTGGTATAATGACTGGGTGGCTGAGGAAGGCGAGTGCCTGCTATGAAATGTATTTGGAAACTGAAACCACAAAAAAAGGATTCATTCACATCATGGAGCCAGTGTCTCAGAAATGACAATCTTTTTCTTTCATGAAATTTAGATGAAAGGTTGAAGGCAGAATATAGACAAACTAGGTTCAATATTTTTTCTTTTTTTAAATGGTTTTCTGATTCTGAGAATGGCTTCCAAGAAAGCCAACTTACAAATATAGAAGGAATACTGGTTAGAAAAACATTATACTGAAACAGAGATAGTAATAATTGATTCAAGCAAGGATTGTTGCTGCTGCTGCTGCTGCTGCTGCTGCTAAGTCACTTCAGTCATGTCCGACTCTGTGCGATCCCATAGACGGCAGCCCATCAGGCTCCCCCGTCCCTGGGATTCTCCAGGCAAGAACACTGGAGTGGGTTGCCATTTCCTTCTCCAATGCATGGAAGTGAAAAGGGAAAGTGAAGTCGCTCAGTCGTGTCTGACCCTTAGTGACCCCATGGACTGCAGCCTACCAGGCTCCTCCGTCCATGGGATTTTCCAGGCCAGAGTACTGGAGTGGGGTGCCACGGCCTTCTCCCAAGGATCATGAATGATGCCAAAATGTGAAAATGTCTGATGAAGGCAGGTGAGGATGTGTTGCAGCCCGCCAGGCTCCTCTGTCCATGGAATTCTCCAGGCAAGAATACTGGAGCAGGTTGCCATTTCCTTTTCCAGGGGATCTTCCCGGCCCAGGGATCGATAACGTGTCTCTTGCGTCGCCTGCATCGGCAGGTAAATTCTTTACCACTGCACCACCACCTGGGAAGTCCCATAGTTTCAAAATATCTCCCTCTTATTTTATAACATAGAAAGGGACCATGGTGGCTTTACAACGAAGAAATCTAGAGAACACCACCGAAGCAAATGGTCAACGTTAAAATCACTGGTCATAGGATAAATGGACATCGTGTGCTTCTGATATGATGCCCCCAGGGGCATTATTCTTGTTGAAAATGCGTAACTTGAGGAAACTTGAATCACCACAAACGAAGCTGAGAGACATTTTACAAAATAATTAGTCTGTGCTCTTCAAAACGGCAATTCCATGAAAGTGACGAAAGGCAGAGAACTGGATCCGATAAGAAGACGGAAGAGACAGGACTGCTAAGGCGGCGCAGAAGCCGGGGTTGGGTCCTGAACCGGGAAGAGATGCTCTGAAGGACATTTTGGGGATAATTAGTGAGATTGGAATAAGAACTGTAGATTGACTACTGTGTCAATGTTAAATTTTCAGATTTCAATAATTACACTATGGTTATGTAAGAAAGCATCATTTTTATTAGTGAATATATGCCTAAGTATTTGTGGGTAATGGGGCACGATGTCTGCGACTTATGTGCCGATACTTCTGAATTTGTGTGTGTGTGTGTGTGTGTGTGTGTGTGTGTGTGTGTGTGTATGAGAGAGAGAGAGGGAGGGAGGGGTGGGGTAGACATGGAATTATGAAACAAATTAGACAAAAAGTTAGTGAATGGTAAATCTGAATGAAGGTTATGTAGTTATTCTTTGTAACATTCTTGCAACCTTGGCAAATTTAAAATAGTTCCAAATAAAAAAGAACAAAAAATTTTCCTAGAAAAGTCATAAAGAAAATGACAGATTTGACTTAATAAAAATTTAAAATGTGCTATGAAAGGAATAACAATCACATTAAAAGGTCAGATGACAGAAATGGAAGAACAATAGATGCAGTTTACATGTACTTACAACATCAACTGAGCATCTATAAATTCATAAGAAAATGCACACCTCAACGTTAAAAAGTATAATGGATACAAAGAAGCATTTAGAAAAAATATAAACGCTAATGACTGTCTGAACAGATGATTAATCTATAATTAATCAGAAGAATGCAAATTAAATTAAAACAAGAGCGTGGTGCTGAGCTCCCCACATTGTACAGCAGCATCTCCCCGGTCACCCCTTCTACACACAGGAGTGTATACAGGTCAGTGCTACTTTCTCAGTTCACCCTGCCCTCTCCTTCCCTGGCTGTGTCCACAAGTCCTTTGTCTACGTCTGCATCTCCATTCTTTCCTGCAAACAGGTTCATGGCAGTACGTTTAGGTTGCTTCGCTGTCCTGGCTGTTGTAGAGAGTGCTGCAGTGAACACTGGGGTACGAGTCTTTTTGAGTTGTGTGAAACCGCTGTTGGGAGCTCTTATGCACTTCATGCTGGATGGGGTACATCATGTACACACAGTCTATTCAACCTGTAAAACAATTCTGTTAAGTTGGCACTAGTATTGCTTGTATTTTACCAATGTTTAACTTTATTATATACTAAAACTAATTGGATGGTTAGAGAAGCACTTCCAGTCGAAGGAGAAGGAGTTGATAATTCACCAGACAGCTCTGGGAGCGTTGGTGGAAATTTGCACGTTGACACCAACGCTCTGAGTCTTTCCTACTAGACTGTGTGCTCCTCCCGGGAGGGACTGTCTTCCACTCTCCTGTGTCCTTAGAGTCCTGTGCCGACGTGACCCACCACGTGTGCTCTGTCCTCTGTTTGGACAGACTGAGGGAACAAAAGTGGAGTGTTCGGGGTGCGGCCGCAGGAGAACAATAGGTGCAGTGGCGAGCCCGCAGGCAGGTGAGCCAGCGCGGCTGACGTCGGAGCGGGGACAGCCAAGCGCCTGGAGGATGATTTGAATGACTGAGTTCTACACCCAAATTTCTAAATTCAGTAGGAATGTGGATGGATGGATAGTATGACTACTCTTTTGTGCCCAGTAATTTGTTATTTTAAACCTGGGAGAGTAAAACAAACCCATAAAGCTCTGAGTTTCTAAAGAGGCAAGTACAAACTATCAAGGCATGGCATTATATGAATTCTCTGTGTGTGTGCTTAGTCGCGTCTGACTCTTTGCGATCCCATGGACTGTAGCCCTCCAGGCTCCTCTATCCATGGGATTTTCCAGGCAAGAAGACTGGAGTGGTCCGCCGTTACCTTCTCCAGGTGATCTTGCCAACCTGGGGATGGAACCTGCATCTCCTGTGTCTCCTGCATTGGAGGTGGATTCTTTACCCACTGAGCCGTCAGGGATTCCCATAACATCATATGAATTAGATATTATTAGATGGAAACCCCCTGGGGCTGGGTTAAAACATTCCCATGAGAATAGGTCATATCTATGAATTTATATCTAATGACTGATCTTTAGAAATATTTTATCACTGTTATTTAAAAGTAGCATTAGGTTTGTGTACTTCGAGGTAAGGTTGAGCCCAGAAGGAGCGCATTTGGCTGAATAGAAAGGGAATGAGAACAGGTGGGAAGTGTAATGAAGTGTGGGCTCTGGCGGATGCTTTTCCGATGAATAATGGAAGTTCCACCAGATGTCAACTTTAGGTCTGCCTTCATTTCTAAAAGCATCCTTTTGGTGTACAATAGCTATTTAACGACTGCTTATTGAATGGTACTTTGTATAAAAGCAACATGGAAAAAAGACATGAAAGAATGAAAAGACCTCAAGCACTTGGACTTCTGTTGGCAGTTTTGACCTGCTGAAAGCAATATTTCAAATACCTTTTTTAAAAACAGCTTTATAGAGATACAATTCACATGTGATCAAATTCACTCATTTTTTTAAAAATTCACCTTTTTAAAGTGTATGCTTGGTGCTCATGCATGCTCGGTCATGTCTGACTCTGCAACCCCATAGGCTATAGTCCACCAACCAGGCTCCTCTGTCCATGGGATTCTCCAGGCAAGAATACTGCAGTGGATTGCCGTATCCTCCTCCAGGGGATTTCCTGACCCAGGGATCAAACCTGTGTCTCTTACATCCTGCACTGGCAGGCAGGTTCTTAGGATTGGCCTATTTTGAACATTTCATGTAGATGGAATCACACAGTGTATAGCTTTTTTTGCATAACATTTTTGTATAACTTTTTTTATAACTTTCTTTGCATAACATAATGTTTTCAAGATACACCTATGATGTAGTATGTATTGATAATTCATTACTTTGTAAGGTCTAATAAAATTCCATTGTATGGGTAAACCTCATTTTGTTTCTCCATTCATCAGCTGATGGACATTTGAGTTGTTCACCCTTGTTGGCTATTGTAAATAACACTGCTATCACTATTTCAATATGAAGTTTTGTGTGTACATATGTTTTCATTTCTCTTGAGTATATACCTAGGCGTGAACTTGCTGGATCCTATGGTGACTCTATGTTTAGGATTTTGAAGAACTGCCAGACTGTTTTCCAAAGTGGCTGCCTCCTTTTACATTCTTGTCAGTTGTGTATGAGGATTCCAAGTTTTCCACATCTTCAGCAACACCTGTTATTGTCTCTCATTTTGATTATAACCATCCTAGTGGATATGAGTCAGTATGTCATTGGGTTTTGATGGGCATCTCTCTAATGACTAATAATGTGATTATTGGCCGTTTGAAAATGTCCTCTGGAGAAATTTCTTTTGAAGTTATCTGCCCATTTGAAAATTTGTTTATTTATGTGTTAATTGTTGAGTTGCAAGTTCTGAATATCCTGGATACAAGTTCCTTATCTGACATGTGACTTGAAAATATCTTTCACTTGGTTGGTTGTCTTTTTAGCTTCTTGTTGGTGTCTTTTGTCACTCCAACTTGTTTAATTTTGATAAGTTCCAACTTAGCAATTTTTTGCTTTGATGCTGTGTTTTCGGTGTCATATCTAAGAAATCATTGTCTAGCCCAAAGTCACAAAGGTTTGCCTTTATGTTTTTTTCGCTAAAAATTTTTTAGTTTTAACTTTTACATCAATTTTGAGTTAATTTTTGTGTATGATATTAGGTAAAGCCCAACTTCATTCTTTTATTTGTGTAATCAAGATGGTGAACTACTGACGTTAAGATAGACAGATCAGTGAGGTAGAATTGAGACTCTAGAAATAGACTCTTATGTTGATGATCAATTGATGTTTGTTTTTTTTACAAGAGCACAAGACAGTTCAATGGAGAAAAAATAGTTCAACAAATGGTGCAGGAATAACTGATACATTTTTAAATTGTCCTTGAAAATAAATTAATCTCTTAGGTGAATAAATGCTTTAAAAGGACAAGTCTTAATGTTATCACTACTGGGACATAGCAACGACTTAATCCTAATACGATGAACAAATGCATAAAAGAAGGAAAATCAATACTGTGGATTTAATTGTGAGTAATAAGAAAAGATCTAATTGGTATGATGGAAGCCCTAGGAGTGAGTCAAAGGCGAGGAATGGAAGGACAGTGGATGTATGAACCGTAGATTTTCTAAGGATTTTTTTGAGATGTATACCTTTTAAAATTACTGTTTTTTTAAATTTATTGTAATTTTCTTTTTGGCTGCGCTGGTTTTCATCGTGGTACTCAGGCTTCTACAGTCGTGCCATGCAGTTGCCCTGCAACAAGTGGGATCTTAGTTCCCCAAACCGGGGTTGAACCTATGTCCCCGGCATTGGCAGGCAGATGCTTCACCACGGGACCACCAGGGAAGCCCCTGAGCATCATTGTTAAAAGGGACTGAAGCATCCGTTTTCTGTTCTTGGGCCTCTATGCATAACCGTGTTCCCTTAGCTTCACTAGACTCCTGGGAACCTCAGAATATCTCAAACATCAGTTCAGTTGCGGCAAATTAAATGAGGCAAATCCCCCGACTTGGTACATAGTTCTTTACTCTTTCCTCAAAAGTCCAAGGTAACTGGATGAAATTTCATAGGAACGAACTATCCTTGAAATTCCCCCCTTTATTTCTGGTCAGCCTTTAACCTAAGGACCCCTACCTGGGTTGGCTGAGACTACCGCCTGCTCTCTCTGTGAAAGAGAGAGCTGAGGTTTCATGTTTACCAGCCGTTTCCTCCCTTCTGGATTATTTCCTCTTTATGATCATTGTTGCTTTTGGTTAGGCAGTAGGTCGTCTCTATTTGCGACCCCATGGACTGTAGCCCGCCAGGCTCCTCAGTTTATGGGATTTCCCAGGCAAGAATACTGGAGTGGGTTGCCATTTCTTCCTCCAGGGAATCTTCCTGATCCAGGGATCAAACCCACATCTCTTGTGTCTCCTGCATTTTCAGGAGGATACTTTACCACTGGTCCTTCTTAGTTATTTATTTTATATATAGTAGTGCATATGTTTTAACTCCAAACTGATCATTTATCTCTTCCCCCTGATTCTCCCTTTGGTAACCATAAATTTGTTTTCTATGTTTGTGAGTTTATTTCTGTTTTATAAATAAGTTTATTGCATCATTTTGTTTCTACATATAAATGGTATCATATGATATTTGTCTTTGTCTGACTTTCTTTACTTAGTATTATAATCTCTAGGTTAATCTATGTCACTACAAAAAAGCATTATTCCACTTTTTTTTTATGGCTGAGTAATATACCATTGTACGTATGTATCAACCTTCTTTATCCATTCAACATGTAGGCTGCTTCCGTATTTTGGTTTTTGTAAAGAGTGTTGCTATGAAATTGGGGAGCATGTATCTCTGCAGATTTTGGATTTTTTCCGGATATATGCCCAAGAGTGGGATTGTCGGTTCATATGGTAGTTTTTCTAGTTTTTGAAGGAACCTCTATATTGTTCTCCATGGTGGCTCTACCAGTTTACATTCCCATCAATAATGTAGGAGGGTTCCCTTTTATCCATACCCTTTCCAGCATTTTTTATTTGTAGACTTTTCGATGATGGCCATTCTGACTGCTGTGAGGTGGTACCTTATTGTGGTTTTGATTTTGATCTCTAATATAACCAGCGAAATTACATTTTTGAGATTTGTCTTCTAAGTTTTGCAATAGGATATCCTATTGGCATAGCATATGTGAGTCATTGCTGGGTCACAGGAAAAACTCAGTACCTGGACACGGAGAATTGCAACCGGATTCCCAGGGAAGACTATGATAAAGGTGTTCCCTTAAGGATACTCAGAAAGTTAGATGGTCACTCCCTGTCCCTGCCCCATAGAGATTAGTTGAAGGAGGCTCCACGCCTGACTGGAGAGAATCACTGCGGTCTGAACAGCCGCCCGCCGAGTCGGACGCCACAGCGCTGAATGCAGAGGCGCTGGGAGGGGCCCCGGCCGCGTCATGCCTCTCTCGGGTGCCTTTCTTAGGAGAGTGAAGGGTTCGTGTCCAGGCTTTAGAGGAGGAAAAACTGGTTTGTAAGTCACAGTGGAAAGGCAAACCCTTCTCTGCACTGGTGGAGTACATTTGACATGATGTGGTCAAGCCCAAAAATGTTCATAAGTGTTAGCCATTAACTCAACACCTAGATGCCCAGGCTAAAGAAACCATGAGATTCCAACAAAAAGGCTGAAACGAAAGATTTTTTTAAAAAAATTTCTGTGTTTATTTGTTGGCTGCGCTGGGTCTTAGTCACTGCACACGGGCGGTCTCTACTCGAGCTGCGCGGGCTCCTCTTGCTGGGAGCACCAGCTCCGGAGCATCGGTGCAGGAGTTGTGGCGAGTCAGTTTTGTTGTCCCGGGGTACGTGGGATATTCCCGGAACAGGGATGGAACCCTTGTCCCCTGCATTGGCAGGCAGACTCCCGACCACCGGGCCACCAGGGAAGCCCACCAGAGATTTTTGATAGCACTGTTTATATAAATCGGACACCACGGAAATGTTTAGTTAGTAAGGGAGTGAAAGTCACTCAGTCGTGTCCGACTCTTTGTGACCCCATGGACTACACAGGCCATGGGATTCTCCAGGCCAGAATACTGGAGTGGGTAGCCTTTCCCTTCTCCAGGGGCTCAAACCCGGGTCTTCTGCGTTGCAGGTGGATTGCTTACCAGCTGAGCCACAAGGGAAGCCCAATTAGTAAGGGAAGAGGTGACTAGTTTATGTCACATTCACATAATCATTAAAAGTAATTTTTATAAACAGAATTTTATAATATGGAGAAATATTTTCTTTGTAGTATTAAATGAAAAAAAAATGCAAAACTACAAATGTAGTGTGAGGTCAACTGTGTAAAAAGATAGTATATGGGAAAAAGGAAGTGTGAATTTTGACGGGCTTATAATTAACTTTATTTTTATTTATATATTATTTATATTACTAAATATCTTTAGCATTCTCAGATGACATGTATTGTTTAAAATTCATTTATAGTCTACTACCCCAAATTTCTGATCATCTCTCTAATTCAAAACGTTTACCACTTTTACAGTTATATTCCTAGTTATATTATGATTACTCTGTGAGTTAACTCTGATTTATGACAACTCAATTTCATATTAGCAAGTTATATGCTACTTGAAGTTCCTTTAGAGTCTCTGATTCTCTGTTTTATAGGTAAGAGTTCACCACTTTAACATTCCACAGAGTTTTAGGGGTTCCTTTTGTAGTTGGATAAGGTTTTCTTTATTGGTACAATGCAGACAGTATTATTTACTCCTCAAATTCTGATGCTCATTCAGTCATGGCTTGGGGATGGTTTTTGATAGAACACTGAGTATACTGTCCTGAAATTTCCTAAAGAGGAAGAGCACTTTCTATGGAAATTCAATGACCTCAGAAGTCCTCCAAGGATGTATTTTCCTTCAGATTTGAACCATGCTTTGAAAAAGAGTCGGTGTTGCTCTAATGGTGATAGGTAATATCTGGTGCGTTATGCAAGTGGCTCTTTCCTCTGAAATAGCCTAACTCTGAGAGAGAGAGCCCAGCAAGATCAGGGTGGGACTCCCTGAGAGACAGGGAGTGAGAGCTGAGGAAGACAGAGACAGAGAAGGAGCCAGGGGCTTCCTGGTGGCCCAGTGGCTGAGACTCTACTGTCCCAGGGCAGGGGACCCAGGCTTGACCCCTGGTCAGGGAACTAGATCTCGAATGCTGTAACTAAGGGTTTGCGTGCTGCAAGGAAGATAGAAGTTCCTGCATGCTGCAACTGAGACCCAGTGCAGCCAAATAAATAAATAAATGGTTTAAAAAACTGTTCTGAAAAATCTCATTAAAAAAACGAGAGAGAATAAACCAGGGAGATAAAGGCAGAGGGGAGAGAATTTGTTCATTAGTTAGGTTCTGTCTGAGACGCTACAGGAAGACAGTCAACGCTGGTGAGGACGCTCGGTGACTTTTCCTAGACGCCGCAGTCACGGCTGGGCAGGTCACAGGGGCATGGAGACGGTAGCTTGCAATGCCAGGCTTCTCCCTCAGCTATACTTTACTTTGCTTCACACTTACTAATACTTGAAACCATAGAGTTTTGAAACCTCTCAGTCTGTTTGCTGGGAGTGGACTGGGACAAGCTATGAAAACCATTCCTTGTGGATTTTTCACATTTACAAATTGTGACCTCGTGCAGTTTCACAGTGCCTCAGGGCTCTGTAAGTTGTTCAGGGAGAGCAAGGAACAGAGACAGAAAGTCCAGTAAAGAAGATGCGGTGGATATATGCAATGGAGTACTACTCAGCCGTGCAAAGAACTGAATAACGGCATCTGCAGCGACAGGCAGAGACCTGGAGATGATCGTGCCAGGTGCAGTAAGTCAGAAAAAGACAATATCATATGATACCACTTATACATGAAGTCTAAAACGAGAAACGCACGATCTTATCTATGAGACAGAAACAGACTTACAGACGCTGAGAACAGACTCCTGGCTCCCGAGGGGTGTGGTGGGGGAGGGGTGGATTGGGAGTCTGGGATTAGCAGATGTGAACGATTATATATAGACAGGATAGGTCTATATATAGAAGGTCTTACTGTATGGCAAAAGGAAGTCTATTCAATATTCTGTGATAAACTGTGACAGAAAAGAATATGAAAAAGAACATATGTATACGGTTGGCCAAAAAAGTTCATTTGGGTTTTTCCATAACATGTAATGGAAAAAGCAAAACAAGCCTTTTGTCTGTATATCACTGTGCTGTACAGTAGAAATTAACATAATATTATAAATCAGCTATACTTCAATGAAGAGAGAGAAAGTCCAGACTTTTTCGCGGCCCTTTGTAAAGGCTTCCTCTGTAACCTGTGTTTCCCAGGAGTGACAGGCTGCAGGAGACTGTGTAGAGAGAGGCTGTGTGAGGGGGTATTCTATTCTAAAGGAGCGATAACACAGAGTCACAGATGGTCACTTTGATTTAAAACTCATTGCTCTAATGACCACAGATGTAGGTCTCCCTCCCCCCTCCCCCCTGTCTTATAGGTTAATTATTCTGATTCACGGTCATTATTTCGAACACATAGAATTACTTGTTCAGCACCTACCCTCAGCCATTCCCACAGGCTGTAAGGCGTGGCTGCTCCTTCCTCTGTCTGGTCTTGAACTGACTTCATCAGAGCACAGACTTTAGCTGGAGACAGTCCTCACTGACTTCCAGGTATGTGCTGGGATGGGACAAACTGTTGATGGTGGAGGTACCTTTTGGGGCTAATTGTCTTGGTATTGAAGCTGTATGTGTTGCAGATCTTAATTTTGGGATCAGAGAGACAGACAGGTGCTAATACCATCCTGCTGTTTTCCAGCATCGTGATGTGAGCACCCTAACTTGCCTGAACCCTAGTTTTCTTGTTTATCACCTTGGGATAATAATATCTCCCTCCCTGACGTATTGGAAGGACTCAGTGAGATAATGGACCTGGAAGGCCTTCCATGAATGTTTGTTACATGTAGACACAGGTCATACTGTCTGGATAATAATCTCTTATTGCTTATTAGGGGTCATGGGTGCAGGAACAATCACACTCCTGACATTGTACACCCAGTGTCTGACATGTAGTAGGCACTCAGAGCATAGTTATTCATCAAATAAATGTCTGCATCATTATCTTATTGCAATACTCAAGGAACTTATAGAGTTTTGTCTGAGGTTAAGTTCAAACTAAGATGCATATTTTTATTACATTTGTTCTATGTAAGGAAAGGTTATGTATCTAAGGATGTAAGATTTTCATAGACTTTAAAAATTATAATATGTCATCATTTAAAGTAAGGATGAGCAAGTGCTAGTCACTCATTTCTGTCTGACTCTTTGCTACTCCATGGACTGTAGCCCTCCCGGCTCCTCTGTTCAAGGGATTTCCCAGGCAAGAATACTGGAGTGGGTTGCCATTTCCTTCTCCAGGGTATCTTCCCGACCCAGGGACATAAAACACATCTCTTTTGTCTCCTGCATTGGCAGGCAGGTTCTTTACTACTAACGCCACCTGCGAAGCCCCATACCAGATGTAATATTCCAGGCAGAAAAAGATTAGTTACTAAAGGGTTAACCGATTGGCTCATACATAACTCATGATGCATGTTTACGTATGTAGGTGAAGTTATCTTACTCTACACTTGATGAAACCTTGTTTTTACAGCTTGTTGCCATAGAAAAGCTTCTTTAACTTGCCTTGAACATAGCACTGACCTTCAACATTCCTTCAAACTCTAGCCTAATTCTCTGACACCATAAGTCACTGGTATTAGAGACTGACCTTCTTCAGTCCCTCACATGAAATTACACATGGAAAGTTCCAGATGGCGCGTGACACATGGTGGAGACGCTCAGCGAGCCTCGTGCCTCTTTAGTGATTTATCCCAGCGCCTTCATATCCAGTTACACTCAGTGGAGGGTTTCATCATTACAAATTTCCAGGGGATCTTCCTGACTCAGGGATCGAACCCAAATCTCCCACATTGCAAGCAGATTCTTTACCATCTGAGCTACTTGAGAAGCCCTTAGAACAATCATACTACCCCAACTTTTTTGGGCTGCAAGACACAGTCATCTGTAAACAGATCTTTCTTGGATGATTTGAAGGAATGAACAGATGCAATCCTAGATGAAAGATGTTCAAACAAGCGTTGGATCTGCCCAGGCACCCAAATTGGATCTGGGCAGAGATCCAGGGAGCTGGGCAAATAAATCATCCTGTTGTAAATGTCAATAGTACACGTTTTTGCATGGCAATGCTGGACAGCAATCTCAGGAACTAGTTACCGATCAACTGGCATGAAATAGTAGTTGATTCATGGGTTAAAATTTTCCAACCCCTTGTAAATCATAGCTCTCAACCAATGACCAAATTCAACTGAAAAATGATGGTTTCAGAAGTTTATGGAAACATTTAGAGAGAAAAAAACACATAAGCATATTCTAATGAAAAAGTGAAGGCAATTCACAACATAAGTGAAGTGAGCAAGGACGGCCAAGGGAGGCGGGTAGATCTGACCTACGATTCACATACCCAGTTATATTTGGGTGTAAAACATGTTCTTTTTCTCCCCAGCTTTACCGAGGTATAACTGACAAACAAAAATTGTGGGTATTTAAGATATGCAAATATTTTTATATCTGCATACATTGTGAAATAATCACTACTATGGAGCTAATTAACATATGCATCACCTCATATTATAAAGTATTCTTAAAGTGCTGAAAATTATCTAGGTAAATTCATCTCATTCACTTTATGCACTTACTGAAATTTTTATCTCCCTCTGTCTCACCGTTTACGTAAACTGTCAGCAGTCCTTATTACAAACGGTTAAACCAAAAAAGGAAATTACCAACACTTTTGTTTTCTATGTTTACCACAGAGTTGAGAGACCCTTTTGATGTTGAGCTACTGATTCCCACTGGTTGACATCTTACCTTCTAAAGTGGTCTTCACTTGTTTAATTTATACACCAGCTTAAGTAGCTTATATTCTCCATGTAAGTTTACCAACACACAGAGTGCATGCAACAGCTTATATTCTCCTTAAAGGCAATACTCTCACTTTAAAAAGTTTTCTTTTAAATTTCCCTGTATCTAACACAATAATTGTATTTGTTGGATTGGAGCTCACGTAATACTGTTGTCTGACAAGAAGTCAGAAAGAGAAGACAAAGCTGTCAAAAAAGGAACCAGCCATAGAGGAGTCCTTATTTTGTCCCCAACTTGCGTTGATTGCAAAGCTTTTACTGTCCCTCTCTTTCGTTAATCGTTACAGCCTTTGTACCCTCTTCAGGAACTGCCCTGTTTATGGGCATAAACAAATCAGGGTTATGGGATGCTAGGACTAGAACGACATCAGAAATTATTTATTTCAGTTTTAAAAATACTGTTTTTTTAAGTTGTGGAATACATTTGTCTGATGAAAGCTTAATCGGGGGCCCAATAAGGAAGAAAAAAAGAAAAGAAGGGCAAGAGGAAAGACGGAGAGAAAGTGGGAGCAATTGGGGTCTGTAGTCATTTGAGGAAATAAAAATAAACTAGACGAGCAAGTCGCAGGGTGCAGGAAGGGAATCTGTACAGGTTTTCTGGAGATATTGGTCCACAATTGACCAGCCCTCTGTTTCTTAGCCAATTAGTTCATTTCTAGAGTGTACCTCCCGTTACCCTGCTCCGCCCCACCCTGTCTCTGTCAGTAGGTCTTGATAATTTCCATCTTCCTGTCGTTATTCAGCTTTTCTAGTAGATAAATTAAATAGCAATCCCCAATCCCCACCCCAAGGATGTTGCAAGGGAAAACCCCCCAAACTTTGAAAATAGCTTAAAGCATATTTTGAAAGTCATTTGTAATAGTAAAAAAAAAAGTTTTGAATAAACTATAGAAATTCAAGCATAAGAGAGTATCCAAGACATGGCTATAAAGTAAAATGGTTCTTTGATAAGGGTTTGGGTTGAAAGTTATAGGTCAGCTATTACTATGAGGTCTCTTTAAAGAGACCCAATTAGAAAGATCAAAGAAAATATAAACATAGTAAGTTAAATATTTAACTTAGTTGAAGGCACAGAGCATGAGAATTTGTTTAAAAATATGGGACACACATTCCTTTTTCTTCTGTTTCTTTCTCTTTTTTGTTATTAATCAATGACAATTGTACCCCTGAGGCCAAAATGGCACTTGGAAAAATGCCAGTGTGGGAGGGGCAGAGTTCATATATTTCCATTCCTGACAGGGTGTGGATTGGAACTTACCTGGCCAGCTGTTAGGAGCAGCTCTGAAGGCAAGAAGGTAAATGCTCGCATCACCTGCTATTTCTAGCGATGAGCATGGCACTGGGATTTTACACTGAATGACTGAAACCAAAAGCAGACTTGATTGAAATCAAAGGCTGTGCAATTTTATTTTTATTAAATCAAATATCTTTTAAAACAGAGCACTTTGTTTTATGATGGTTTGAATTTTTTGTAAACGTGGCAATACCTGTATCTTTCACAAGTATTTCTTGTGTAAGTATTGCTTGTCATGTACTTAATTATAACCAGGCTTCATATTTATTCCAGTAGAATGGTATCGCATATGTGAACTTAGAACTTCATTCTTGGGCTCTTAATAGCTTTGTGGAAATTATGAAAATTATAAGTCATGAAGTGATTTGGGGATATAAATTTTTTCTTTCTATTCTATATGGGTAAGAATAATTTCACTCAGAATGTTTTGGGTTGTTAGAAAATCTGTTTAGTCTAAGCTTTAAAATTTTCACTTTAAAGGAAACCATATTTTAATAAGTGAATAATTTCTAATATAGTAGGAAATTAATGAAAAGTTGATTCTATTATATAGTATCTATTGACTACAGCTGCCTGCAGAATGTGTACAGTTAATAGGAAATAATTGTCATCTAATATTTCAAGCATTAGAATTGTTTGCAGTGAAAAAGAAGCGAATGATAGCAAATAAATCTCTAAAGATTTATCGAGTGCCCAGAGACGCCACCGTTCTTTGTGATGGGCTACAGAGATGAATAAGAAACATGGAACCTGCCCTCAGGAGAATCATGCTTTGGAAGCAAAATGTGTGCCCAGTGTGTGGTCAGTTGCTGACCGTGCTGACCGTGTGGTCAGATGCTAAGTTGTGTCAGACTCTTTGTGATCCCACGGCCTGGAGGCTGCCAGGCTCCTCTGTCCATGGGATTCTCCAGGCAAGAATGCTGGAGTGGGTTGCCATTTCCTTCTCCAGGGGATCTCCCTGACCCAGGGATCTTTACTCAGTGGTAAAGAATTGCACTGCAGGTGGATTCTTTACCACTGAACCACCTGGGAAGCCCTGGGAGCAAAGATAGAAATATAAAAAACAGACAGAGTGATAAGGGAAACAAATACACAAGTGTGTGTGCTTCATGTGAACAAACAAATATGTTTCATATATACATATGATTGCAAGATTAGAAAGCACGTGGAAAAATAAAGGCGATTGATTTGTCAGTATTGTGAGAGAAAAATTCAAATTTATTGAACTTGTTTGGCCCTGGGAACCATACTCAATATCTTGTAATAACCTGTAATAAGAAAAGAATCTAAGGGTCTACTGCATCGCAGGCAGATTCTTTACCATCTGAACCACCAGGGAGCCCCTGAATAAATAGATATATGTATATTTGTAACTGAATCACTTTGCTGAACTTCTGAAACTAACAGAACATTTTAAATCAACTATATTTCAATAAAAATTAAACAAAAATAAAAAACAACCCCCCCCCCAACAAATTTATTGTGCAGATGGAAGTACCTCATTACTGATATTCTGCCATTTGTACAACAAATTTGAATTTGAGAATCAAAGTTCTTTTACTTCATTAGAGGTTAAATAACAAGTCACTTACCTTGGAAGTATTATAGGGAAAAATATGATAATTTGTTATTGATATCAAAGTGATATCTTTTTTTTTCCTTGAATTAAACTTACTCGGTAGCACCAGCGATGGCTGGCTTCCCTGGTGGCTCAGCAATAAAGAGTCTGGCTGCCAATGCAGAGACATGGATTGGATCCCTGGGTCGGGAAGATCCCCTGGAGGAGGCCGTGGCAGCCCACTCCAGTGTTCTTGCCTGGAGAATCCCAGGGACAGAGGAGCCTGGCAGGCTACAGTCCATGGGGTCACAAAGAGCCGGACACGACCGAAGAAACTTAGCAAGCAAGCGTATGTATATGTATACCTGATTCACTTTGCTGTACAGCTGAAACAAACACAACATTGTAAATCAACTAAATTTCAGTAAAAAATTATTTTTAAAAAATGGCCACACCAAGTGACCCAGCACACAGCCCATGGCAGGAGGAGGCCCCCACAGGCACATGCTTTATGGGTGTCTCTGAGCGGGGCCTGGGCTGTGGGGAAGGACCGCCCAGCGTGATGCCTGTCAGGGTGGCTCTGAACTGGCCTCTCTGCCCTTGGGCAACTCAGGCACTAGTTTGTCTATCCTTCCAAGACTCCTGTGAGCCACCCAGGAGCTCTCCTCTAGATTGAATATTTGCTGGAAAATCTTTCCCACGTTGCATTGAAATCTGTGTAAATGCATCATAAATGTAGATTGGAATTGCAAGACTGCAAATCCTTTTATCTCAAATCCAGACTGACTTACATAATTTCATATTTAAGTCCCAATAACACCTCCTGCCAGCCATGGTGGTGGTGTTTAGTCACTAAATCATGTTCCACTCTTTGCGACCCCATGGACTGTAGCCCCACCAGGCTCCCCTGTCCATGGGATTCTCCAGGTAAGAACACTGGAGTTGGGTGCCATGCCCTCCTCCAGAGGATCTTCCTGACCCAGGGACTGAACCCTGGTCTCCTGCATCTCCTGCATTGGCAAGTGGGGCCTTTACCACTAGAGCCACCGGGGAAGCTCCACATATACATATATCTACTCTTTTTTAGATTCTCTCCCCATATAGGTCATTATAGAGTATTAAGTTTTGCTCTGGAGCAGGAGTATTATCTGCGCCCACGGCAGTGTGATGCAGGAGGAAAGAGGGAGGCTTTGAACTTGGGCTGAACTGACTGGTTTGAACACCAGCTGCATCACTTAGTGGCTGGATGTACAAAGAAGATACTTTCTAAACTTATGAGATGTTTTGAGAACTAGAGACAATGTTTATGAAATGCTGATCACATTGCAGGCTCAACTGAAGTAGTAGCTATTATTACAAAGTCATCATGGGTGAGGGTGGTACTAATTTCTTGAGCTGAGTAGATTTTTGAGGGACCTTTCTCTCTTAAAAAGTTGTTTCAAGTCTGAAGATAATGATGACTGAGGTAAATTATCTACAAGTTTTTCAAGTTGTAGTTTATTAAGTGTCAGCTTACATCAGCAATCAGCCTTTAGATTTAGACTTAGCCAAACAGAAGCTTCTTGTGTGGTGGATCTTTTCTAGATTAGATATAAAGTACTTCCTGTTAATGTTTGGGGAACATGTCCTATTTGATTCTGGAGCCAGATTTCATTGTGATAAGTTACTCTTGAAGTATGAATATAATCTTAGCCCTTTTGTGTTAAACACAAACTTGCAATGCCTAAAAATTAATTACCATGTTTAATAATATATTTACAGTATATTTTAAAATTATATATAACTTTAAAAAGTTATATATGTATATACACTACTACATATAAAATAGACAACCAACAAGGACCCAACGGGAAAATATAATCAATATTTTGTAGTTCAGTTCAGTCACGCAGTCGTGTCTGACTCTTTGTGACCCCATGGACTGCAGCACACCAGGCTTCCCTGTCCATCACCAACTTCCCAAGGTTGCTCAAACTCATATCCATTGAGTCGGTGAGGCCATCCAGCCATCTCATCCTCTGTCATCTCTTTCTCCAGCCTTCCATCTTTCCCGGCATCAGGGTCTTTTCCAATGAGTCAGTTCTTTGCATCAGGTAGCCAAAGTATTGGAGTTTTTAGCTTTAGCATCAGTCCTTCCAGTGAATAGTCAGGACTGATTTCCTTTAGGATGGACTGGTTGGATCTCTTTGCAGTCCAAGAGACTCTCAAGAGTCTTCTTCAACACCACAGTTCAAAAGCATCAATTCTTCGGTGCTCAGCTTTCTTTATAATCCAACTCTCACATCCTTACATGACTACTGGAAAAGTCATAGCTTTGACTAGATGGACCTTTGTTGACAAAGTAATGTCTCTGCTTTTTAACATGCTATCTAGATTGGTCATAACTTTTATTCCAAGGAGCAAGCGTCTTTTAATTTCATGGCTGCAGTCACCATCTGCAGTGATTTTGGAGCCCCCCAAAATAAAGTCTGTCACTGTTTCCATTGTTTCCCCATCTATTTGCCATGAAGTGATGGGACCAGATGCCATGATCTTTGTTTTCTGAATATTGAATTTTAAGCCTACTTTTTCACTCTCCTTTTTCACTTTCATCAAGAGGCTCTTTAGTTCTTCTTCACTTTCTGCCATAAGGGTATTGTCATCTGCATATCTGAGGTTATTGATATTTCTCCCAGCAATCTTGATTCCAGCTTGCGCTTCATCCAGCTTGGCATTTCACATGATGTACTCTGCATATAAGTTAAATAAGCAGGGTGACAATATACAGCCTTGAAGTACTCCTTTCCCAAATTGGAACCAGTCTGTTGTTCATGTCCATTTCTAACTGTTGCTTCTTGACCTGCATAGTAGGTTTGTAGCAGTAGTAGGTTTGTAGTAACCTCTAAGAAAAAAGAATCTGAAAAATAATTCATTTATATAGCTGAATCACTGTGGTATACACCCCAAATCAATACAACATTGCAAACAACTACACTTCAATTTAAAAAATCAAGAGAATTAAATAAAATATGTAATATGTATATGTATGTACATAAAGTGTTAGTTGCTCAGTTGTCTCTGACTCTTTGTGACCTCAAGGGCTGTAGCCCATCAGGCTCTTCTGTCCATAAGACTTCCCAGGGGAGAATACTGGAGTGGGTTGCCATTTCCTTCTCCAGCAGATCTTCCCAACCCAGGGATTGAATCTGAGTCTCCTGCACTGGCAGTGGATTCTTTACCACTGAACCACCAGGGAAGCCTGTTCTGCTAATAGAGTGTGGATTTCTCAGTTCACACTGTCTTGAAACTGTCTTGTTCACTTTATCTTTTTATACTCAGTGACTAAGCCAGTGGGAGAACTTCATAAATGTTTATCGAAAAATTAGATTATTGTCAGATTTAGCCAGTTTATATTTCTAATTTTAAAATTAAAAAACCCCTCAGAAGATGATTGCCATATGTCATTTAATGAAATTATTCAGTGTTCATGTTTTCCATATTTTAGAGTTTTGTATAAAGCCAGGTGGCTCAGAGAGTAAAAGTGTCCACCTGCAATGTGGAAGGCCTGGGTTCAATCCCTGGGTTGGGAAGATCCGCTGGAGAAGGAAATGGAAACCCACTCCAGTACTCTTGGCTGGAAAATTTCATGGACGGAGGAGCCTGGTAGGCTACACTCTTTGGGATCACAAAGAGTCACACAGGACTGAGCCACTTTTGGGCTTCCCTTGTGGCTCAGCTGGTAAAGAATCTGCTTGCAATGTTGGAGATCTGGGTTCGATCCCTGGGTTGGGAAGATCCCCTGGAGAAGGGAAAGGGTACCCACTCCAGTCTTCTGTCCTGGAGAATTCCATGGGGTCTCCAAGAGTCGAATAGACTGAGCAACTTTCACCTCACTTTCACATAAAGCCAGAAGGCGTTTCCCTATTACAGATGCTTACACAGAGTCACTCAGTATTCACTGCCCCTCTCAGGCCACTCTTCTCTTACTACCCTTTTCATCTCTGCCTTGGAAGGGGAGGTGGCGTGAGGCATGTTGTCTGCTGTGGAAGCTTAGAACTGGCCTAATGAGTTGTTGCTGTTCAGTCACTCAGTCGTGTCCAACTCTTTGCGATCCATGGACTGTAGCACGCCAGGCCTCCCTGTCCTTCTCTATCTCCCGGAGCGTGCTCAAACTCATGTCCATGGAGTCATTGACATCCAACCATCTCATCCTCTGTTGTCCCCTTCTCCTCCTGCCTTCAATCTTTCCCAGCATCAGGGTCTTTTCTAATGAGTCTGCTCTTTGCATCAGGTGGCCAAAGTACTGGAGCTTCAGCTTCAGTATCAGTTCTTCCAATGAATATTCAGGACTGATTTCCTTTAGGACTGACTCTTTTGATCTCCTAGCAGTCCAAGGGACTCTCAAGAGTCTTTTTCAGCACAGTTTAAAAGCATCAACTCTTTGGCACTCAGCCTTTTTTATGGTCCAACTCTCACATCTGTACATGACTACTGCAAAAACCAGAGCTTCGATTAGGTGGACCTTTGTTGGCAGAGTAATGTATCTGCTTTTTAATATGCTGTCTAGGTTTGTCACAGCTTTTCTTCCTATCAAGCTAACTCGGTTAATGCTCAGGGAAAGAAAGAACAAGATAGTAGTTGGAGCCACTTTAGGGAACTCAAGCAAAGTTCACAAAACTGAGCGCAGATTCCATGTTCTTTTCTTTTTTAATATTTATTAATTTATTTGGCTGCATTGTGTCTTAGTGGTGTCATGTGAGATCTTTCACTGAAGCACATGGATTCCCTAGTTGTGGCCTGTGGGCCCTGTAGTTGCACAAGGGCTCAGTTGCTCCATGGCATGGGGGATCTTAGTTCACAGCATTGCAAGGCAGATTCTTAGCCACTGGGCCGCCAGGGAAATCCAGATTCCTTGTTTTTTATGCACAAATGGGCAGAGAGAGTTTGGTGGTGGTGATGGGGGGGTGGCTGGGGTGGGGCTGCTCTGCAGCTCGCAGAGTAAAGATAATTCCAGAATGAGACATGAGTACCCACAGCAGCACATTCAGCAGAGAGCAGGAGCAGGCATGGGGCAGGCTCAGCCTCATCTTTTCTCAGTCGGTGCATCGTTGGGCACAAGTTCCTTCGCCTCTGCCGGCCTCGTTTTTTTTAATCTGGGGAGGAAGGGAGTGGCTGGCATGAACAACTCTGCTCTTTTTAAAGCAGGTAAGACACTAACTGTTGAGGTCTGTGCATTGTCATGCCAGAAAGCAACACCCTTTCACTCTGGACCACATCCACACCAGGAAACAAGGTGACGCTGTGCTAACAGCTGGGAGCCAAGGGCTGGGTTGGGATCATTCAGTCTCTTAATCCAAATCCATTTTTCTCTTCAATATTGTCTGTCTCAAATCTTTTAATAGCAGGGAATAAATAGCCAGAATGTCCATGGCCTTCTCCTCCCTTGATACCAAAGTTTTTTTTTTTTTTTGGCCAGGCCACGTGGCATTTGGGATCTTAGTTCCCTGATCAGGGATGGAAACCACACCCTCTGCGTTGTGAGTGCAGAGTCTTAACCACTGGACCTCCAGGGAAGTTCCCATCCCAAAGATTTTGATCAAATATCAACACTGGTTGTACAGCCAAGGCTTTAAAAAACATAAGGCTATTTTTCATCCAAAATTTTATGATTTAATGAAAGCCTATGAAATCCCCTCAAGTCAGATATTTTAAAATTTATTTGATTTCTCTACTTCCTTAGTCTACTTGTCACTACATGAGCTGCGCTTATAGGCAGAATGTTTTGGAGGTGAAGATATTTTTCAACTCACCAAGTTTAGCTTTCTGAGGTGTGAGGCATTATTGAATTTCCAGACTCACCAGGAACATATGTTTCTTGCAAAGCACCTTACTGGAACCCAGTATTAACAGCACAAAATGAGAAATACAGTTATGGAAAAATTTGGCAGAAAAAAATGTGACATTAAAAATGGACCAAAAGCTAAAGCAAGAGGAGAAAGTACACAGCAGACACGTGTGTGATCAGCAGATCCGACATTGAGGGGCAACTTAGTAGAAATAGTAAATACAGTAGAAAGAGCACTTAATTTGGATAAATCCGTGGAATTTTTTAGAAAATTGATTGATTGATTTTGGGCTCTGCTGGGTCTTTGTTGCTGCCTGCGGGCTATCTCCGACTGTGGTGAGAGGAGGCGACTCTTCCTGTGTGGGGCAGAGGCTCGAGGAGCAGACGCGGTCACTGTGTCTCCCAGGCCCAGTTTCTTGAGGCACGGGGGATCTTCCCAGACCAGGGATCGAACCCGTGTCCCCTGCATTGGCAACAGAATTCTTAACCGCTGGCCCACCAGAGAAGCTCACAAGTGGGATTTAATTCCTCAGTTTCATCGTCTCTAAACAGGGAGTGATACTATCTAACTTGCAGAGTAGGATTAAAGCTAATATATATAAAACACACATCTGGCACAATTTAAAAAAGTTGCCTGCTGTTATCTTTTTGAATTAGGGTTTATAGACTAAAAAGGTCCATACTTGGGCCTTGCCTGCTGGCCCACTGGCTGGGATTCAGCACTTCCAGTGCGGGGCTCAGGTTCAGTCTCTGGTCGGGGATCTCCCAAATGCCGCATAGTGTGGTCAATGAAATACAAACGCAAAAAAATTTTAAAAAAGATCTAAACTGGGAAGATGCTAAAGCCAAATGTACTCCATTCTGTTCAGTGCAGTAGCTATTTCTTAACACTTACCATGGGCCTCAAGTCTAGTGATAAAAACACAAGTAAGAGGGCTCAGGTTGCCATCTTGGAACAGCACAACAGCCGTTGGCAGAAAGACAGAAGAAAGGACATCTCATTTGAGAGGGATGGGTCCAAGGTGGGGGCTTCGTAAGATTCTCTTGATACGTCTGGAGTAGAGTTTTGCTGGGCAAGGTTGAGAACCACTAATGAATTCTAAACCTCCAAGATCTTTCAAGGCTTATTATCTCTTGAACAATGCCGATGACCGACTTCAGAGCCCCAGGTCCTGTAGGCTGCACGTGGAATGAGTCAGAAGGAGGTGAGAATGTTCCAGTGGACATGGCCCTGGATGACCAGCTGGACATTTCCGACATTGTAGAACACAGAGGGAGAGAAGTGGGGAAACACTTAGGAGAAGGAGGTGGCGTGACCTTGGTTGTCAACTTGACCGTGGGGAAACGGCAGCCTTTGACTTTATTTACCTAATTAAAGGCAGTTCTACAACAAAGTACGTAGAACGGTGCTTCCCTAAACATGTGTTTAAACTCTAAGCCCCAGCACCTCTGAATGAGACCTCATATGAAGTAAGATCTTTGCAGATGTTGACAAGTTAAGATGAGTTCGTGCTGGATTGGGGTGAGCCTTAAACCAATGGCGAGTGTCTGTATGCGACACACACAGAAGACACGGGGGAGAGCGCGGTGGCGGCTGCGGTTAGAGTAACCTCTCTGCGAGACAAGGACTGCGGCCAGGGGGAGGGGCTTCCCTGAGAGTCTCCAGAAAGAAGCAATTCTGCCAGCACCTTGGTTTTGGACTTCTGGCCTCCAGACCCGTGGGAAAATCCATTTTTTGTTGTTTGAGTCACCCAGTTTGTAACAATTTGTTAGGGCAGGCCCAGCAAACTGATATACCACTTAATGAATATAGATCTCTATTTGAATCAATATCAATATCCACATCTCTATGTATATACGGTGAGGATAATGACCTTAGTTTTCCAGTTTTTAATGACACAGTGACTAATGGTGTGTGGCTGCATCTGGGGTGTTTAAAAGGAGACCTGTTTACCTGCTGTGCCCTGGTGATCCTGTTTCCCTCTCGCTTTGTTTTCTTGTCTGTTTCAGAGTGTCATCAGATTCACAATGGACTCTCTCATCGCAGCAAATACCAAGTTTTGCTTTGATCTGTTCCAAAAGATTAGCAAAGATGATTGTCGGACGAACATCTTCTTCTGCCCGCTGAGCCTCTCTGCCGCGCTCGGCATGGTCCGCCTGGGGGCCAGGAGCCACAGCGCGCGTCAGATCGACCAGGTGTGCTGCCGTCGGGGCGCAGAGTCAGGCCCTGCACCCTGGGCAAGCCCGACTGCTCCCTGTGCCCTGGGCTTACTGGGAGCTGCATCTGCCCCAAGATTCATTTACGGAGCATGCCCTGCTTTCTCTTCAATCCGATCTTCCTTCCAGGCTCAGGGGCACCTCCGGCTCCCCGAGGATGCCTCCTCCATCTCACCAACCTGACAGCGGTTCTCACCGTCTCCTGTCTCTGTCTGTCTGCATGCGTGCTCATTCACTTCACTCCTGTCCGACTTTTGCAACCTTATTGACTGGAGCCCGAGGGATTTCCCAGGCAAGAATACCGGAGTGGGTTGCCATTCCCTTCTCCAAGGGATCTCCCCAACCCAGGGATTGAACCCGAATCTCTTATGTACCCTGCATTGTAGGCAAATCTTTACCGACGGAGCCACCAGGGAGGCCCTTGTCTGTCTCCATGTCTGGTGCTTTTTCTCTATATAATTATTGATACCGATCAATCTAAGGCCGCGTATGTGTGTTGTGTGTGTGTTAGTCGCTCAGTCCTGTCCAACTCTTTGCGATCCCATGGACTATAGCGCTCCAGTCTCCTCTGTCCATGGAACTCTCCAGGCAAGAGAATACTGGAGTGGATAGTGGTTCCCTTCTTCAGAGGATCTTCCTGGTGCAGCGATTGAACCCAGGTCTCCCACACTGCAGGCAGATTCTTTACCATCTGAGCCACCAGGGAAGCCCCTTAAGGCTGCATCCTGGCCCCCGACACTGTAAGATCCCTCTTGTCCTAGCTGCTTTCTCCACATGGCATGTTCCGTCTCCTGACATACGGCCTAGAGTAATTAATTACTATTCTATCCCTCCCCGACTAGGATGTAACCTCCCGGAGGGCAGGACTCGGTCCTAGAGCAGCAACCCAAAGCAAATGTATAGAAGGAATGCGTGAGACTGACAAGAGTGACTCCCCCAGTAAACCACAGGCTCCTGAGGCTGGTCTTACAATTCTCTGGATCTAGTCCAGAGTGCAGAGGTTAAGTATGAACATAGCTGTGTCCCTAAGATGGAGGAGTGAATTACTGGGTCGAGGCAGCAGGTGTTTAGGGTCATTCTGCTTTATTCATGTCCTTTGATTTGGTGTATTACTCCATTCCAGGTGGCGCAGTGGTAAAGAATCTGTCTGCCAATGCAGGGAATGCAGGAGATGCGGGTTCAGTCTTCTCCAGAAGATCCCCTGGAGAAGGGAATAGCAACCCACTCCAGTGTTTTTGCCTGTGAAATCCCATGGATAGAGAGGCCTGGCAGGCTACAGTCCATGGGGCCACAAAGAGTCAGACACAACTTAGCATGCCCGTGCCCACGCGCGCACACACACACACCCTATTCCATCAGCCACACTCAGCTAGAGTGCAATCTGCATCCTCCAGGCCAGGTTTCAGATGCTCCTTCTCCAGGCTCTTGGGTGTCACAGCAGACCTACCCGGACGATGCCAGATGGCCCCCTTGGCTCTCATCTTTCTGCAAAGCTCTGGATAACTTATCTTCTGCTCAACTGATTTGAAGCTCTAGGTCGGCGCAGTCTAACACAAATATAATCTAAGCCACATATGTAATTAAAAAGTCTTTAGTAGCCATGCTAAGAAAGTATAAAAATAGATAAGACTAATTTTAATAATATATATAATTTAACCCAATACCTTGAAAATATTATCATATCAACATGCAATCAGCTAAAACATTTAAATAAAATGTCTTATATTCTTTTTGTCTCATGCTAAGTCTGCAAGATCTGATGTGTGTTTTGCACTTGTGGTCGATGCAGGCATCTCATAGCCAAGTGTGATTTGTGGATGCCTTGATATTCTTTTAGCTTGGCCACATTCTTTCTTAAATGCAGTCCCAGGGGCATAGCATTCTGTTTACTTCCAATCCATACACTTCACAGCCTGAGTCAAAAGAAACACCTACCTTTCCTTTTTTTTTTAAATTTATTTTTAATCAGAGGATAACTGCTTTACAGTATTGCGTTGGTTTCTGCCAAACCGCAGCATGAATCAGCCATAGGTACACATTGTCGCCTCCCTCCCCATCCCACCCCTCTCGGCTGCCACAGAGCCCGGTGTGAGCTCCCGCGGCGGACAGCAGACTCGCGGCGGTCTGTCTGCTTTACACGCGGTGATATCCGTGCCTCCCTGCCGCTCTCTCAGTTCGTTCCACCCTCTCCTTCCCCAGCTGCCACCTTTCTTTAAGCCGCTATTTAAACCGCTGGTGATTATTTGAACTCTGTAATCCTTCTCACTGCCACGTTATAAAAATGCTTCTGAAGCTGTTCAGACTTCCTGCTGTTTGTACTGTCTGAAAGACCCATCTCCACCCTCGCGCAGGTACTGCACTTCAACGAATTTTCCCAGAATAAAGGGAAGGAGCCGGATCCCTGTCTGAAAAAAGCAGAGCAAGAAGCCCCTGCTGACAGCAACCTGGAAGGGCAGGAGGAAGCGAAGGGGTCTCGGACGCTGCAGGTGAGCCATCACGAACTCTGCCCCTCCGTACAAAGGACGTACACCCCTCCGGGCTGTCCTGGTTGAGACCACAGTCGTTTCTCCTCCGTGAGGTCCTGGCAGACCTCCACAGCCACAGTAATAATCCCAAAGGACCCAATTCCGTTCTGATTATGCATCTTATGTGTCCTTGGCTGTAAAGGGTAGGATCTAGAATCTTCTGGTTACGATAAAGAAGCTCAGACCATGGTCCCAGGACTCACCTAGGTTTACAGACCACAGTTCCCCAGGATGGAGCAAGGCTGAGGAGGATGGGGTTGGGGGAAGTATCTACTCACGACTCTCTTTCTCCACTTTTGCTGTTCTTTTTTTTTTTTTTAATTAGTTTATTTTCTATTTTTTAACTTTACAATATTGTATTTGTTTTGCCATACATTGACATGAATCCACCATGGGTGTACATGTTTTCCCCTTCCAGAAGCCCCCTTCCACCTCCCTCCCCATCCCATCCCTCCGGGTCATCCTGGTGCACAAGCCCCAAGTACCCTGTATCATGCGTTGAACCTGGACTGGCAATTCGTTTCATATATGATAATTTACATGCTTCAGTGCCATTCTCCCATATCACCCCGCCCTCGCCCTCTCCCATTGAGTCCATAATAGTGTTCTATTTATTTGTGTCTCTTTTGATGTCTCGCATTCAGGGTTATCTTTACCGATTGACTAAATACCATATATATGTGTTAGTATACTGTATTGGTGTTTTCTTTCTGGCTTACTTTGTATAATAGGCTCCAGTTTCATCCACCTCATTAGAACTGATTCGAATGTATTCTTTTTAATGGCTGAGTAATATTCCACTGTGTATATGTACCACAGCTTCCTTATCCATTCGTCTGCTGATGGACATCTAGGTTGCTTCCATGTCCTGGCTATTGTAAACAGTGCTGCGATGAACATTGGGGTAACGTGTCTCTTTCAAGTCTGGTTTCCTCGGTGTGTTTGCCCAGCAGTGGGATTGCTGGGTCATATGGCAGTTCTATTTCACTTAGGCTGTTCTCTTTCATGCTGAAATCTGTACTGACACTGAAGGCTTTTATGGGTTGTCTTATACCAGGAACAGTGAAGGTATTCCCCAGTTTATATATCCTCCTACGTTAGGAAGTTTAAGATTCTTTCTTGACTCTTTCTGAAAACAGAGAAAAACAGGGCGCACTCATCTAGAACGCAGCGTGCGTTGTGGAGTCCCCACTTACATATTTCCCGCCTGATCTTGGTCCGACGTGGGAGCCCGGAAGGGACCACGCCCACCCGCGCGCCTCGCTGCTTGTCCGCTTGCTCTCCCACCTGGTGGCAAAGTGGAATGACAGCTTGCTTTATGAGGCTTTAACACGTTTTATTTAAGATCGCGTTTTTTTCTTCTTTGTTAGACCGAGTCTTCGAAGGATGAGAGTGGACTGCTCAGCTGCTATTTCGGGCAGCTTCTCTCCAAACTAGCCAGGATCAAAGTCGATTACACCCTGAGCATTGCCAACCGGCTTTATGGGGAGCGAGAATTCCCGATCTGCCCGGTGAGTCCGGTGTGACTGCTGATTAAAACCACGCTTTGACTTACGGTCTCAAAACCATCAAGGGGCCGGGTTACTGCCCTGCTGTCGGGAGCGCAGACCTCTGCCGGGAGGAGGCGACGGCGGCGCGTCCGGGCCGGTTCCTTCTCCCCCACCTTCTGTCGCCTCCTCCCGCTTTCCCGCTCGCCCGCCTTAGGGGGCTCCCTGACGGCGGCAGCGGGGGGCACGTGACGCAGCCCTGCAGGCCTGCAGCCCGTGTGGGTTTGGTGACGACGCTCGTCCTGTGACCCTGAGCCCTTCGCACTCTCGGCGCCCGGTAGAGGCACTGGTAGCTCCTCTCCCGGTGGGTCCCTCCCTCCCCGCCCGAGGCACTTCTCTACAACCGCCTTTTATGCCACGATCAGGCCGCCTGACTGTGAAATTTTACTCGTTCGAGATGCGGTGCAGCGTCGTCGAAGGAGACTGTCTGGAGCCGAAAGGCCAAGTCCTGTCTCTGTGGCTCAAGGCTCTGCCAGCAGAGAAAGATGCTGCCGGACCCGGGCTTCAGTTTCCCGCCCGCCACTAGAGGGGGCGGGCGAGCCGCAGTGAGCGTGCGTGGCGAGGCCAACGCGCCGCCGGACGCGGGGTCGGGGCAGGTTGGACCAAAATTAGTGTGTTCTCTTATATGGAAATGAGATTTTATGTTTTTTTTAAACTAGCTATATTGAAATATAAATTCATACAACATACAAATCACTTATTAAAAATGTTCACAGCAGTGATTTAGGTATATTACATTACAAAATTCTTTAAAATTGTGGTAAAATATCTATAGCATAAAAATTGCCATTTTAACCATTTCTGAGCATGCAATTCAGTGGCATTAGTTGTATTCATTGTTGTGTAGTGATTACCCTATTTCTAAAATGCTTTCATTACTGTGAATAGAAACTCTGTACAGTACAATTAAGCATGGTTCTAATTCTAAAAAATTTAAAGCATTTTACAGCAAAGGCTCTAAAGTTACTTGCTATTTGTCCTGTGCTGTGCTGTACTTGGAGAAGGCAATGGCACCCTACTCCAGTGTTCTTGCCTGGAAAATCCCATGGACAGAGGAGCCTGGTAGGCTGCAGTCTATGGGGTCGCACAGAGTCAGACACGACTGAGCGACTTCACTTTCCCTTTTCGCTTTCATGCATTGGAGAAGGAAATGGCAACCCACTCCAGTGTTCCTGCCTGGAGAATCCCAGGGACGGGGGAGCCTGGTGGGCTGCCGTCTATGGGGTCGCACAGAGTCTGACACGACTGAAGTGACTTAGCAGCAGCAGTGCTGTACTTAGCCGCTCAGTCGTATTCGACTCTTTGTGACCCCACAAACTGTAGTCTGCCAGCCTCCTCTGGCCCCGGGGATTCTCCAGGCAAGAATTCTGGAGTAGGCTGCCATGTTCTCCTCCAGGGGGTCTTCCCAACTCAGGAATCGAACTGGGGTCTCCTGCACTGCAGGCAGATTCTTTGCCAGCTGAGCTATGAGTCTCCACAAATGGAATGTCCAAATCTGGTGGGAAAGCTAGTGATCTTTTAACTGTGGACTACTCCATAAATAAGCGTTCTATACCCTCCATTAACACTACAGGCAATGAAATGTCTCTGTGTAATTAAGACTGGGGGCACATGGGGACCCCACGCGCCCAGTATAAATGACTAACCACTTCTTTCTCATTAGGCTTCTCACGACTGCTTCACTCCTAAACTATCAGCATAATTGTATGATTTTATGTCACTATTTCCATTTATCCCAATTTATCAGGAATACTTAGATGGTGTGATTCAATTTTACCATACGACGGTTGAAAGTGTTGATTTTCGGAAAGACACTGAAAAATCCAGGCAAGAGATTAACTTCTGGGTTGAATCTCAATCCCAAGGTAAGAAAGACCCAACACATTGGAGGTGGTGTTCTTTTCCATTTAAAAGAAAAAAAGTCAGTTCGGCTTTGTAGGTCATTGGTCTGTTGGGACCAGATGCTCACGTGCGTGGATTGGGTCCGAAGGTGGTTGTGCAGGTGTCAAATGGTTAAAATGCTTAGACACTGTGGGTGCTTAATTTCTGGTCCTTTGCTCTGTCATAAAGGTGAGATGCTTTTCAGCCGCGTGCAGTACCAGCAGGATGCCAACTGGTTCCATGCTTCTTTAAGGGTCGGTAGAAAGATAGTGAAGAGAATCTTGTTATTCAGAGGGAAATAGAAATAAGAAGATCCCAATTCTTGCCAACTTTTAGCTAGATTTACAGGTATTTTCTGAGTGAAGGAATGATGGTGATGAGTAGTGAAAATTTGAGTTCAACAAAAATGGAAGAATATTTTCAATATGAAACTGCCCTATCTGCCTTTTTTGGGGGTTTAGTTTTCTTGGATTAGGCTTCCCTAATCCAAGTTGGCTCAGTTGGTTAAAGAATCCACCTGCGATGCAAGGGACCTGGGTTCGAACCCTGGGTCAGGAAGATCCCTGGAGAAGGAACTGGCTTTCTACTCCAGTATGTTTGCCTAGGAAATCTCAGGGACAGAGGAGCCTGGTGGGCTACAGTCCATGGGGTCACAAGAGTGGGACACCACTTAACCACTAGACCACCACCAATTTTCTTGGATTACTTCCTGGATGAGACATACTTTAGTCTTGGAGATACTAAAGTGCATTTAAAAAAATCTGTCTACTTGAACACTTTTGCTGCAATTCATATTTAGGATATTCTCTGGAAACTTTTTTTAAGGTAAAATCAAGGAACTCTTCAGCAAGGACAGTATCAACAGCAAGACCGTGCTGGTGCTGGTGAACGCTGTCTACTTCAAGGCCAAATGGGAGAAATATTTTGACTGTGAAAACACGGTTGATGCCGTTTTTTCTCTAAGTGAGGTACCAGAGCACAGCTTTTTAGATATTCACTCACAATTTCCACTGAATGATGGGCAGTATGTATACTCACGTCGAAACTTAGGTCTCTGGGTTACGACTCACGTTTACAAGAGCATTTGGTTATTAATACAAATCAGCGCCTAAAGACCATGAAGCGTTTAGTGCTGCGTTGAGCATTTTTCCTTCATTATTTCGTTTCTTCCCCAAAATAACATTATGGAAACAGGTGTTATTATTAGTCCTACTTAGGAGTCCAGGGGGGAAAAATGCAAAGGTTACTCAGCCAAATTCGTGCGTTAAGATTCACATGTGTGAGTATTTGCCTCAAAAACCTGTGTTCCTTATTTCAAAAGAGCAAATATATATTATCAATATGATATATATTGTATTGCGTTTGTTATAGATGACTTAAACTATATATGAGTATCACACATGCGTAGAAAGAGACCCAGTAGGGAACATACGTTTATCTATCAGCACAGGCAACGCCAGGAGAGAGAGATGGCGTTTGCATTTTCTTATTTTTCTGCATTTTCTAACTTTCTGCACAAGTACTGCTTCCAAGATAATAAATGGTGCTTGACAGAGATGTGCTCTAAGCCAGCGAGCTGCAGAATGGGACAGCTGTGCGGTTCTCCCCAGCACAGCGCGTGCTCCTGTCAGCTGGTGACCTGCCGCGCACTATGAGGCTATCATGAGGCTTTCATGAGGCTTATGGCTCCCTTTCCTCTGGCAGAAGCCCACGCGGCAGGAGTTGTTATTTAGTACCCAGAAGCTTAGCATTTAACCAGGTTTCCCACTGATGCTTCTGTGGGGCCATCCAGGCCAGTAGGGATAGAGCATCACGGGAGGCCCAGAGCCCGGGGTGGAGCAGGTAAGGACGAGGGAGCTGGCAGGGCTGGTTTCAGCTGGTGAGGCTGTGGGTAGACTCCTGGGTGGACATCCTACCAACAAGTGGTCTTAGGAGCAGAAGAACCTACCAAAACCATGGAGAGAGGGATGTTGGCAAAGTAAGGGCCCCCAGTCAGTGGGCAGAGGGCTTCATTAGACTGGACCCCGGTGGCTCTGAACTTTCGGGGGAAGCCCCTTCTCATCTGGATGGACCATGTTTTCAGGGAAGTTGGGGACTGTGTGGGTTTGTGAGCTTCTTGTGGCCATGCTGTGACTTTCTACCTTGTCCGCCGCAGACTGAAAAGAAGAACGTGAAGATGATGAACCAGAATGGGCTGTTCAGAATTGGCTTCGTAGATGAGCTGAAGGTGCAGATCTTGGAGCTTCCGTACATGAAGGGGAAGCTCAACATGGTCGTGCTGCTGCCGTCCGGCTCTGAGGACAACTTGAAGGCCCTGGAAGAGGTAAGTCTTCACTTGCACATCTCTGCAGCTGGGATCACAAAGAGTTGGACACAACTGAGCGACTGAGCAACAATGACGGCAACATATTTCAGGGCTCACCCCGTGGCTCAGACGGTAGAGAGTCCGCCTGCAATACAGGAGACCCGGGTTCTAGTTCTAGGTCTGGAAGATCCCCTGGAGAAGGGAATGGCAACCCACTCCAGTACATGATAGCCTGGAGAATCCCATGGTCAGAAGAGCCTGGTGGGCTACAGTCCATGGGGTCGCAAGGAATCGGACACGACTGAGCGACTAACACACCCACACAGCATATTTCATCATGCCATCTTGAGGAAGGATGGTATCTGGGCTATCAGAGAATCAGAGAATACATACGAATCTGAACTCATGAGATATTTATTTCTCATTTGTTGAGAACTAAGGAACAAATGTGAGAAGTATTAGACAGGACTTTCTCTGCTCATCTCATGGTTCTCTGCAGTTATTTTTCCAGACCAAGGGATCTGGAAGCCGAGGAACTTGAGAATTGCAACCGATGAAATAACTTTTCCTTTTCCCTGAATATCCTGACGTCTGCCCTCTTCTCACATTATTTTGCTGTGGCTCAGTTAGAGATCCTTTAGCTTAATCATCTTTCTCGGTCCATGTGCTTTGACAGAAGTGGAGATGCTGATGTTGAAGCAGATTGCTTGTGAAGTAGGAATTAATAAAGAAATTAATAAAGGTTCAGCTTGGTGGGGTGGGGATGGGGAAGAGAGAAAGTGAGACAGAAATACAGGGATATGGGAGAAGAGGTGTGACAGTGAGAATCATAACTATTATTCCAAGTTTATCACATGCCAGCACTATGTGAGGGCTTCCCAGGTGGCGCTGGTGGTAAAGAGCCAATGCAGGAGACACAGGAGACATGGGTTCCATCCCTGGGCCGAGAAGATCCCCTGGAGAAGGAAATGACACTCCACTCCAGCGTTCTTGCCTGGAAAATTCCATGAACAGGGGAGCCTGGTGGGCTACAGTCCACGGGGCCACAGAGAGCCTGACATGACTGAGCAGCTGAGCACAGCAGCACTATGGGAAGTACTTTACATACATTAGTTTGCTTAATCCTTGCAAAACTGCAGTGGTATTATCTCTGTTTTATAAAAGAGGAGGTTGGACTTCAGAATATTAAGGATTGGTCAAGTTCACTCAATGTAATCAAATGAGCTTTGCTGGGCATTGAACACTAACCTGTCAGACACCAAAGAACAGAGGAATCCAAATTTTCTGGTACCTTTTAAAGAGGAAAGAAAGTTTCTTGGAGGACTTTTAAATGAAATCAGAGGATTCTGAGGCAAAGACCTTGAAGACTGTTACCAGCTGTGGAAACAGACCCAGGCCCCTCTCTGAAGTGTGTAGGGCACCCTTTGCAAGCTCATCATCTGACCTTGAGCATGATTTTCTTTCTCTTGTAGCTTGAAAGGAATATCACCTATGAAAAACTCGTGGCCTGGAGCAGTTCAGAAAATATGTCAGAAAAAAGAGTAGCTGTCTCCTTCCCTCGGTTCACCCTGGAAGACAGCTATGATCTCAACCCTATTCTACAAGACATGGGTATCACGGATATCTTTGATGAAACAAAGGCTGACCTTACTGGAATCTCTCCAAGTCCCAGTTTGTACCTGTCAAAAGTTGTCCATAAAACCTTTGTGGAGGTGGATGAAAATGGCACCCAGGCAGTCGCAGCCAGTGGGGTTGTTGGCACAGAGAAGTCCTCACCATCCTGGGAGACATTTAATGCTAACCGCCCTTTTCTCTTTTTCATCAGACACAACAAAACCCAAACCATTCTCTTCTATGGCAGGGTCTGCTCTCCTTGAAAGGGGAACACGGTCTGGTACTTGGAGCTGGGAGAAAGCGATGATACAATTCACCGCTGGTATCACACGGGCATTTGCGTTTTCGCTAACACCCAAAGCTGACTGAATTTCATCACGACTCCATGCTCCCTACCTCCGGCCGTTGGTCCTCACTTCTGACCTTTCTCTCACCCGGTAGCAGGTTCTCATCTAAGTCCTTTAGTATTAAGTCCTTGCTCCCTCCCCAAACTTTCATCACCTTAATCTTTCAAGCGTATGAATTTACCCTCTGTGTCCTGAAGGTCAACATAATTGAGGACGATATAGATTCTAAGTTACTGACCTCCTTATAAAGGAATTCTGAAAGTTCAAGTCATTAGTCCACTTCTAGGAACTGGCAGACTCAGAAAACACTTTTGAACGGGTGGCAAGAGAAAAGGTTTCTGTGGGGTCTGTTTTGGAAGCTCAGCCGTGTTCCTGCCGCAGCTGCAATCCTGGTGCCCCGGGCGGGTGCTCCTCCTCTTCCGCGTCTGTCTTCTGCTGCCTGGAGGGTGTCCTGTGGGGGTGGGCTTGATGACGGCTCAAGGGAGTAAGACTCCCCCAGCAGCGTGCGTTTTGCAGAGGACAGGATGGTATTTGTCTTGTGAATCTGACAGGGACTCAGGAGAGTAGCCAGTGAATTAAAAACAGACGCAGTCTCAGTTTTCCTTCCAGAGCCATCACCATGAGGCACTTTCTCTGTCTCTTCTTCACACCTGTCCTGAGAGAATTCTCCTCTGTAGTTGCTCCTAAGGGTTTCCCTGGTGACTCAGACGGTAAAGAACCCGCCTGCCAAAGCAGGAGACCTGGCTTGGATCCCTGGGTTGGGAAGATCTCCTGGAGAAGGAAATGGCAACCCACTCCAGTATTCTAGCCTGGAAAATTCCATGGACAGAGGAGCCTGGTGGCTCCAGTCCACGGGGTCGCAAAGAGTCGGACACGACTGAGTGATTGAACCTCACTGGGCATGCACGTGGTTGCTCCTAAACACTCAGCATGCTGGGGGAGGCAGGGAAGTGCTGCCCTCACTGTGGCCCCCCCCCCCCCATGCCCTCTCTCCATCCTCTGCCGCGCAGACCGATCTGTCCTCCCAGAGGCCTCCTAAGAGCCCTCCAGGGCCCGGGCACGATGCTTGTGGAAACCGTTTCCCATCAGCTGAAAGCCAGACACCAGAGCGTTCAAGACTCCAGGGGCAGGACCTCTGTTCTCGGAGGTGTCGATCTGAGTTCTTGATCTCTGCCTCAACTACATGCTCTGGGATGACCACTGACACACTCCCGTAGAGGTGACTTTCCGGTCTCGATTGTGGTCCCGTTTCCCTGCCCTGTGACTGCCCCCCTCCCAGCTGCCCTGGTGTTGGTGAAGTGTGGCTGTAGCAGTTTTTACAGGAGGAGGTGGGTTAACTTCACCTGCTCTTATGCTGGCCCTTCGCCTAGTTCTCTCTGTGCTCGAGGAGACAAGGGTCACATTCTTTTACAGGCGTCTCATGGCTGAAACCTGCTCACAGCATAAAAAAATTTCTCATTGGTAACATGAGGCTGTTCTTCCAAGTCCTTTACCTAGAATATACGTCTCACAGGTCAAATTTATCTCAGATAATCAAAAATAGCCTCTCCTGTGGTTCCTTTTTGAGGGTAAGGTTTCCAGGGCTGATTCCACATTAACCTGACAGTATAGCTCGACACTGACCATGGCCTGTGTTATGGGTCTGGCGTTGTCTGGTGTTGCTTTTGTGCTTATTGTTTTCCTTTATATGCATATTTTCTCATTTGCGTTGGGGTTTCCAGAATTTTAATCACAAGGGGAAATGAATCTATTTACAATAAAGAGAAGGGTGTGATTCTTAAATCTGTCTGTAAGTCAGTAAACACCATCTTTACTGACCTTTCATTGATCAAAATGTTTCCTAGTGAATAAAGCATTTTTGTCATAAAATATGTATGATGTGTTACCGATTGACCTTTTTTTTAGTGACATAAATACTTTCAAGCTCTTCATCCAAAAATGCAGTAATACATATCCTATAAAGTGAACAATTCTTCTCAGTTATTTAAGAATAATACATCTTGTGCCAGTAATAATTCTTTTCCCAGCTTTCCACCCTAAGTACATATAAAGACATATAAAAAAAGATGAAAACTCACAGTAATTCTAAAATCTAAGAATGACCATCAGAATAAGGAAGACGTCTGCTGACTGCACGTTGACGCGGCCGGGTGGAAGGCATGGTTGAGAGGGGTCCGATGAGGCGCCTGTGTGTCAACTGCCTTATTTTCTTCCCACAACTGCCATCCCCTGAGTTCAGAAACACACGATAGTGGCCCGTCTAAACCAAGGCACCCATCTCTCCGCTTCTATCTGTTGCTGCCTCCCAGCCGGCGTCTGTGTGGGATGGACGTGTACACACTGCTGTGTTTGAAATGGATACCGGTAAGGACCTATTGCAGAGCGCAGGGAGCTCAGCTCAGTGTTACGTGGCAGCCCGGATGGGAGGGGAGTTTGGGGGAGAATGGGTACTCGTATATGCATGGCTGGGTCCGTTTGCTTTTCACCTGAGACCGTCGCAACATCGTTAATCTGCTATACCCCAATGCAAAATAAAAAGTTAAATCTGTTTTCTCTCTGAAACCACTGAAAGACTGGATGAAACTCCCCAAGTTTGACTCAGAGGAAGGCGAGGACAGGCAGCGTGCTTTCCAGTCTAGGCAGTTTAGTCATTACAAGTGAAGTCCTTCCGGGGGAACAAAAACGGAAAGAGCCCTGGTGGAGATGTTCTTGGGTTTGTATGGTGCCTCTCTGCTTTGCGTGTCAGAGCGTCAGGCCGTCCAGAGAGAGACCCACAGAACCACAGTAGATGGAACCCCTGAGACCCGGGGAATTAAGCTCAAAATTAGAAGCCCTCTGACTCTTTTTTCTACTCTCAAACCAGCAAGACCAACCCTTCAGTATGACAGCCGGAGGCAGTGAGGGCCCGCTGGTTGGTGGGCTGCTGTGGGGGCCGGAGAGCCAGCCAGGGCCGGCGAGTCGGGGGTGGGATCAGCCACTTCTGGCCCAAGGTCTCCTCCGTCCACAACGTCGCAGGCCGACACACGAGATAGCGTTGTACAAAAGCAATGTATTCATGCACGTCAACTCTCAGTGTTCCGCCGAGAGAACCACGAACGCGCGATAACTAACAGGCTCTCCGGCGCGCTCTGCGTCATAGGTTCTGTCTGTTCAATTTTACTGCAACTCAAGTTCTCTTTAACTGCATACATTTTTCTTACAAATTTCCACCTGAAATTGCTCTTCAGTTTTCCCTTAAACTGGGGCGAGCCGGAACTTGTAGTGCTTCATCCCCGATGGCTGTTTACTTCTTTTGCATGTGTGGCTTTTAAGGAAGCTACCATGTCATTAACCTGCGCTGCAGGTCCCGTAACTGGTGACGGGAAAGGAAGCTGAGCGGTTGCCTCCATGGATTTCTTTGCTCCGAGGTTGAAGGCCAGCTTCAAAATTGTTCTTTCTTCA
The DNA here is from genome assembly GCA_024291935.2 of Okapia johnstoni. Classification (NCBI taxonomy): domain Eukaryota; kingdom Metazoa; phylum Chordata; class Mammalia; order Artiodactyla; family Giraffidae; genus Okapia; species Okapia johnstoni. The sequence goes on from CM044309.1 coordinate 129,239,423, forward strand.
CATTATTAATGTTGTATTCTTGCTTTGCCGAATCTACTGTCTTATTCTTTTCTTCTTAGTCAATAAAAGCTCCACAAAATTTATCCCCATATTTGCACACCTCTTACCAATATATTTTCCACATTTAATATTTAATTTAAAAATTCCTTTATTCTAATACACTATTTTGCTTATAAATAATGATATCCATATTAGTACATCAAACAATGTTTTAGGTACACATGGGCAAAAAGGATATAAGAAGCAACCAAATGCATGACAATGGGGCTGATGGAAATCCACACGGCTTTTGTCAATTGACATAGGTTCTGAATAAACCAGCCCATGTCCAAGGCTGAATAAATGGGAAAAACCTACAGGGTTATAGAAAAAAGTAGTGCCAAATAAGGACGGGACACATCAAGCTATGAGACTTCAGAAAATTATTTATGACAAAGCCAGAAGAGGGGTATAAACGACCTTTTAGCCTGTACACTCAGATTTAAGGAGGCATCACACTTAGGGGATCGGAGCTGAAATCAGCTGTGATAAGATGTGAAAGAATGGAATGAAATGTAAGAAGACTACTAGGGAGCTAAAAATATCACGTGTGTGTTAGTTGCTCAGTTATGTTTGACTCTTTGCGACCCCATGGACTGTAGCCCTCCTGGCTCCTCTGTCCTTGGGATTTCCCAGGTAAGAATACCGGAGTGGGTTGCCATTTCCTTCTCTAGGGGATCCTCCCGACCCAGGGATCGAACCCATGTCTCCTACAATGAGAAGCCCACACACCGCAATCAGACAGTAGCTTCCGCTGGCCAAAACTAGACAAAGCCCACGAGCAGCAGTGAAGACCCAGCACAGTCAAAAATAAATAAATAAATCTTGAAAAAAAATTGTTGCTCTTGTTGTTCAGTTGCTAAGCCATGTCTGACTCTGCGACTCCAGGGACTACAGCTCTCCAGGCTCTCCTGTCCGTCACCATCCCCCAGAGTTTGCTCAAACTCATGTCCATTGAGTCAGTGATGCTATCCAACCATCTCATCCTCTGTCGCCCCCTTCTCCTCCTGCCCTCAGTCTTTCCTAGTATCAGGGTCTTTTCTAACACCAGGCTTCTGTCCACTGAATTCTCCAGGCAGGAATGTTGGAGTGGGTTGCCATGCCCTCCTCTGTTCTGGCCTATCCTTTGCCAAAACCACATTTAACTATTTAATGACAAGTCTTGCCCTCTGATGGAACGGGTCTTACATTCCTCTCTTTCAAGAGCATTTGGGCTATTCTTGGAGCTCTGCTATTCCATATACATTTGGAATTGGCTGGTTAATTTTTTGAAAAATGAAACCTCTTGGGATTTTGATTGCGATTATAATAATCAATTTTGGGAGAACTGACATTTTTACAGTATCGAGTCTTCCAAACCACAAAATATTTCCCATCATTTGCTTGAATCTTAATGTTTCTACATTATGTTTGATATTTTTCTATTTACAGGTTTGCACATTTTTCAGCTTTATTAAGTATGAGATGTTTTTTTGATAATCTTTTAAATTGTACATTCAAGAAATTTTCAGTTTCTAACTGTATGTTGCTAGTATATTAAAATATTTGATTTTTTAATATTGACCTCACATTCAGCAATTTGCTAAACTCACTTTTCAATTCTTACAATGTATGTGTGGGTTCCTTTGTAAATGATTATTCTGTTTTTTCATTTTGAGTCTTGAGACTTTAATGATTTAATCTATCAATTGTTTGTGCTTAAAGTTTCTTTACTTCAGTTTTTTAAATTAATTTTTATTGTAGTATAGTTGATTCAAAATTTTGTGTTAGTTTCTGCTGTACAGCAAAGTGCGTCACTTGTGCACACACATATATCCACTCTTTTTTAGATTCTTTTCCCATATAGGTCATTACAGAGTATTGAGTAGACTTCCCTGTGCTATACAGTAGGTCCTTATTTTATATATATATATATTTATGTTGTGTTGTTGTCCAGTTGCTAAGTCAAGTTCTACTCTTTGGGATCCCATGGACTGCAGCATGCTAGGCTCCTCTGTCTCTCAGCATCTCCAGGAGGAGTCTGCTCAATTTCATGTCCATTGAGTTGGTGACTTTTTTATATATTAATAGTAATGTACATATGTCAGTCCCAATCTCCCAGTTTATCCTTCCTCCCCACCCTTTTCCTTCCTTGGTGACCATGCGTTTGTTTTCTACATCTGTGACTCTTTTTCTGTTTTGTAGATAAGTTAATTTGTACTATTTTTTTTAAGATTTCACATATAAGTGGCATCATAAGATTTGGTTCAGTTTTGAATGGAAGCAGAGATAGCAGACACACTTGTTTTTTGCTTGATCACAAATAGAATACTGTTTTTTTCCTCTCTCTCCATTTCTTTCTATGTATTAACTCCACTGAAGAACATGCAGTGTGAGTGTGATTCCTACTCAATGTGTAAAGATGCCAATGTCCGCTCCATTAACGTGCCAGTTCTGAGAAGTCCCCAGAGGATTCTTCACAGACCTTGACAAACTGATACAGAGTTTATCTAAAGGAGACTATATATAAGATTTGCCAAGGAATTTGGGGGAAGCAAAAACAGCGAAAGGGCGTGGCTAGATAATTAAAACACATTTGTCTCAGGTGAGCTGTCCTACAGGTAGAACCAAAGACAGAGATGCTTGTTCAGGTACTTTGGGAGGTGGCGGTGAGGAGAGTGGTCCTCAGAGAGAAACAGGACAGGGTAAGGGGCAAGTCAACCCACCCTGAGGTCTCCACTGGAGGCCGGCTTCTGTGTGGGGCTCTGGAGGACACGCCGCACTAGGAAATTGGCCTCATCCTGATGCAAGCGACCCGTCTGTCCTCACCTTCTGCAGGCGAGTCATACCTGAGGTGTGGCTTGGCTGGGGGCGGGCTGCTGCCTAGCTTCCCAGGCAGGTGGCTTCCAATTAGCTGGAAGTCATTTGACTGACAAAAAGGTGACTATGAATTATCAGCCAAAACAGCAACTGGGTGACAGGAGCAGTGGCGGGTGACGGCGATCTAATTGGGATCCCAGGAGCATCCATTGCATTTTAATGAAGAATAGCCTTATAGGCAGTATCAGTAACAGACATGTGGAAGTTGTGCCAAAACTTGGCAGGGTGGGGAAACCATTAGCACTCTGGTTTGGGGCTTAACTCCTTCCTCTCCTCACTCTTAAGCATAGAAAGTATTCTCTTATTTTCTAATCATCCACCTATTTCCTACCTTTAGGATCGTTTTGATACAGGAAGGAGGAAACTGACTGAAGAATGGGTTTGGGGCAGGGTCTCACGACTGGAGGTTGTGATGACATCGACAGTCAGGGTTAGAGAAAATAATCATGAGACCTACAACCAAAGAGAGGAGGGCTTCCCTGGTGGCTCAGTGGCAAAGAATCCACCTGCGAAAAGAATCTACAGGAGACTCAGGTTGGATCCCTGGGTCAGGAAGATCTTTTGGAGAAGGTCATGCCAACCCACTCTATTATTCTTGCCAGGATAATCCCATGGACAGAGGAACCTGGCAGGCTACAGTCCATGGGATCGCAGAGTTGGACACAACGGAAGGTACTGAGCATGCACACATACAACCAAAGGGAGAAACTGCAGAGTTCAGCAGTTTACAGCGGGAACAGTTCCTGGTGATGGTAGCATTCAAAGCGTGACCCTGTGCATGAGCTACAAGCTGGAGGGAAGGTGAGGGTCGGGGGGCAGGGAGGTCACTGACACACACATGAAGACACGAGAGGGGTGGTGGCAGGCAGGGTGGACAGGAAGACACGTAACAAGGACTGGGGGGGCTTCTGGATGGGGAAGGGGTGCCACAGCAAGATGGGGGCCACCTCTAAAGGACACCTGAAGCTCACCGAAGGAAGAAAGGCTTGGGAGAAGCAGAAATGAGCAGAGAGGCAAGGGATGGGGACCTCACCTCCCGGTTGCAAGATGAGAGGGGCTGTCCTCAGGTGAAGACTTTCTGTCTACGGTGGTCTACGGGGGGAAAGCTAGGTTTTCCTGTAAAAGTGAGGTGGTAGAAAAAATGCTTCAGGAGAAAGCAGAGAGCTTATGGAGATAAGTGGGAAGTAGAACAGAGAGAGAATCCAGGGTCACAGAGAAAGGGATTAGGAGATATCAGCTGATGGACATATTGAAACGTAGAGCACTATGGCCAGCTCAAAGATTTCTTGTTATTTTATTTATTTATTAAAATAAAAATAATCATTTTATTTTATTTTTTAGTGTTTTTTTTTAATTTATTTGGTTGCATCGAGCAAATTGTGAATATTGAGATTGGTACGTACATTATCCATGGTCTTAGCAGCTGCTTCACTAAGCTGCTTTTTTAGACGACAGTCAGGTGAGAGGGAAGAGCTAAGAAGGCCTTCTAGGATTCGCTGCTTGGCAATGGTGACAAATGTTCACACACTTTACCAAAGAGAATCATCTAAAGATCCAGCAGAGCCAGTAGGAATATGCTAGGGGTGGCAGGAAAGGCTGGAATTTGAAGGTGTAATTTCCTAATGAGTTTTCAAAAATAGTGTTGTTTTCCTGAAATCAGTGAGCTTGTTGTATGTTCATGAATTATTGGCACATATTCCAGTGTCTGGTGGCCTAGTGGTAAAGAATCTGCCAGCCAATGCAGGAAACACAGGAGACTTGGGTTCGATCCCTGGATCTTGAAGACCCCTGGAGAAGGAAATGGCCACCCACTCCAGTATCCTTGCCTGGGAAATCCCGCGCAGAGGAGCCTGGCGGGCTACAGTCTATGGGGTTGCAAAAGAGTCGGACATGATTTAGTGACTAAGACAACAATCAGTGTCTGGTACATAGTAAACTCTCAACAAACGTTCAGTAAATGAATTAAAATGAGACATTTCATAATGAACGGGCAGAACCCTTGAGAACAAGAGTGGTGTGTGTGTGTTGCCTACTCCAACTTTTCTCACTACCTTTTCTCTTTCTTTTCTAGGAAGTTAGCTTTCTTACTTTTCTTCTTCCTTTGCATTTGGTAACCCCAAATCATGCAACTGTGAAGTTAACTTTACTGCGGAGTCTGGTCTTGTCAGGACACCGCCCCTGTACGTCTGTGGTTAGAAAGTATGCTTTCATTCAGATGTTCACCCAGGCTGTAAACCAGCGCTTCCTGACCTTGGCTGCACATCAGGATCACCTGAGGTGATAAAAATTCTGACGCCTGTTCCCACCTTAAGGATGCTGACTCAGTTGTCTGGTGGGGTTGGGGGGTGGGGGCGCTTGGCCATAGATTTTCTTTATATGTTTCCCAGGAGATTTTTCTGTGCATCCAGGGTGGAAAACCAGTGGTCTGAATGGTTCTTTGCAGAGGGTCCCCTATATCATTAGGGAGGAAGACCTTCTTATCACCATCTGCCCCCACCCCCAGCGTGGGACATAATTCATTTCTCTTGGTCATTCTAGTCCTTTCATCCTGGGTTGCATTCCTGTTTTCAGTCTTATTTTGTCATCTGGTTAATTTAGACCTCTTTATGCTTTGGCCCCTAAAAGAATGTCCGAGAGACTCTGGAGAAGTGAGACCGAAACTCTGTTCCTCTATGTCGAGGTGTGTATTATTCACAACACAGTTGCTGACAACTTCAAGTGCAGAACTTCGTGATCATGAAGGAAAGAAACAGAAAATTCAATCCTCAGTTTTGTTGCAACCCTTGCATGATAATTTTATTAGGGAAATAGCCATTGAGAAACCAAAGCTTGTTTCACGGGAAAAGCAAGCCATGATGACTAGGGAGAGGCAGAGAGAGCTATAAATTAAAGACTTCAACTACTCATTTAGCACATGCTTCCTGGTTCCTTGCCCTGTCACCTCCGTCTTTCCAGAAACCAGGTAAGTTCCTTCTGCACTAGTTTAGGATTTCTGTGTTATGAGAGCCCCGTGTTTATCAGTTTGAAAGAAGTACTTCTCTTCTAATCCCAAGTACCTAACTTGCCTTGGGGTGGTTTCCTTTCATTCAGTGTTTACCCAGCGCGACAGTGTTACCTTGTCTGGCAGTAAGTTAGTTCATTTTCTTTTTGAGTGAACCTGCAAGAAATCCTCGCAAGGAAACATGGCATTGAGACGGGAGTGTAAACAGCAGGCGTCAGATGCCTTTGCAGGGATGGGCCCTTGAGAGCAAAATCCCTCAGAGTAGGCTTTTGATTGGCTTTAATCTCAATTTTGTTTTAAGATTTTTCTTTATTAACTAGTCGTAATTTGGCTGGTGAAAGTGAAAGCTTTAGTCGCTCAGTCATGTCTGACTCTTTTCGACCCTACAGACTGTAGCCGGCCAGGTTCCTCTGTCCTTGGAATTCTCCAGACAAGAATACTGGAGTGGGTAGCCATTCCCTTCACCAGGGAATCTTCCCAATCCAGGAATTGAACCTGGGTCTTCTGTATTGCAGGCAGATTTAGCTGGTGATGAAGAAAATATAAAACATGTTCTAGTTATTTTTGGTAAATGTTAATTGCTCTTTAAATTTAATTTTTGTGAGGTAAACAAAAGTAATATGAACTCATTGTATAAACTTGAAATAATATAGAAAGCTATAAAAAAGAAAACTCTTTTTCCCCCAGTTAATAATCCGTGACCAGAGATACATCACCGCCCTTTAAGGAACGTTCAGCCTAGGGTCAGATTTGCATGCAGCCAGGGCCTGGCGTTTAAGAGTGCCCGTGGATCTGGCTGCTTTGTGCTGGATTTGAAGCAACCGAGGAAACAGATTATCAGAGAAGGCTACTTGGCTCTTGTTGAGGCTGGATCCCAGAACTCCACTCGGACCTGAGGCCAACCCTTCCTAGCCAGCCCCTGGCCTTGTTCTCGGCGGCGGGACACGCCCAACATTGGAGGGCCAGGGCTGGGCCAGCCCGGGAGAGGCGGCGGGCAGGCGGGTGCTGGTGTGGGCAGTTCCGACAGGAGAGAGAGCAGAGCCTCTCGGGGATTCACCCTGCTCCCTGGGACACGGGAACCCGGAGTGCGCGGTGGCGCCCAGGCATTCTCGTCCGTCAAGGGCAGGGCTGAGAAGTGACCTTTTCGCTGCGAGGGGAAAGCTCCCTGCATCCTGGCTCGGTGCCCGAAGGGAAACGGGAGGGGGCGCCCGGACAGAAGCCCTGCGGCTGAGTGGGGCGTGCCCGCGGCTTCTGACTTCTGTTGTTCCAGGTCCTGCTGGAGGCATCATGGACTCGCTGGTCCCAGCAAGCACTGGGTTTGGGTTGGATCTTTTCAAAGACCTGAATAAAACAGATGAGGGCAACGTCTTGTTTTCCCCTGCGGGCCTCTCAACCATCATCGGAATGCTGCCTCCGGTGACCCGAGGAGCCACCGCCACCCAGGTGCAGGAGGTAGCGTGGGTTTTCCTTGCTTTCCAGCCACAGGCTTGTCTCCGCGGCAGCACTCTGCCATTACCTCGAAAACCTGCCTCCCTTGATCTGTGGGCCAGGAAACAGAAAGCTTCTGAATGGAGCAATTTCAGGTCTATCAGCAAAGTCCTTTTCTCTCTTCCAATACCATCATGCCTTCTGCTCCCAAATGCTTGAGATTCCTTTGGGCTAATGTCTTTGTCCAAAGCAATTCAGTTCAGTTCAGTTGCTCAGTCGTGTCCGACTCTTTGCGACCCAATGGACTGCAGCACGCCAGGCCTCCCTGTCCATCACCAACTCCTGGAGCTTACTCAAATTCATGTCCATCAAATCAGTGATGCCGTCCAACCATCTCATCTTGTGTCATCCCCTTCTCCTGCCTTCAATCTTTCCCAGCATCAGGGTCTTTTCCAACGAGTCAGTTCTTTGCATCAGGTGACTAAAGTATTGGAGTTTCAGTTTCAGCATCAGTCCTTCCAATAAATATTCAGGACTGATTTCCTTTAGGATGGACTGGTTGGATCTCCTTGCAGTCCAAGCGACTCTCGAGTCTTCTCCAGCACCACAGTTCAAAAGCATCAATTCTTCAGTGCTCAGCTTTCTTTATAGTCCAACTCTCACATCCATACATGACCACTGGAAAAACCATAGCCTTGACTAGATGGACCTTTGATGACAAAGTAATGTCTCTGCTTTTTAATATGCTGTCTAGGTTGGTCATAACTTTTCTTTCAAGGAGCAAGCGTCTTTTAATTTCATGGCTGCAGTCACCATCTGCAGTGATTTTGGAGCCCCCCAAAATAAAGTCTGTCACTGTTTCCATTGTTTCCTCATCTATTTGCCATCAAGTGGCAAAACCATTAAGCTCATAATTAAAGGTAGAGCAAGAAGGACAGAGCCTCCTGGGGGAGATGACATGATCCCCACATGGTGTGAATGAGCCATCAAGGATGGGTGGGTGAAGGGACTAACCAGCAGAGGTGAGTGAGATCAGTGCACAGCCCAGACCTCTTCATGATTTTGCAGGGAAAGGACTGTTCCCTGTGTACCACAGATGTCTGTTTAACAGACATCCATTTTACCCTGACTGGATCCCTGTGAGGTTTTCTCTGCTCACATCACTGCCATAGTGCTTCCCCCCCACCCCACCCCGCAGGTGCCTTTCTCTGAAAAAGACACAGAAGCTCAAGAATCAAAGCTGAAGGAAAAGAGGCGGGGAGACACGGGCTTCCCTGGTGGCTCACTGGTAAAGAACCCACCTGCCAATGCAGGAGACACGGTTTCGATCTCTGGGTTGGAAAGACCCCCTGGAGAAGGAAATGGCAACCTGCTCCAGTGTTCCTGCCTGGAGAATCCCATGGACGGAGGAACCTGGCGGGCTGCAGTCCGTGGGGTCGCAAAAGAGCTACTTCGCGACTAAACCACAACAACAGGACTTGCCTCAGTGTCCAGTGATGACTTTGTAGATGTGGGTTCCCTGGGGAAACGTGTAGAAGATGTGATACTTATTGTTAAGCAATAGTAACAATGGCAGCCAAATAATGTGGCTTAAAGAGTATCATACAATAATAAACCCTAGTGTTAAGAGGAGACCTCAGCTTTAATGCTCACTAACCACTAGGATATATATATCCATAAAGGCTAATAGACTTAAGAGTCCCTGTATCAGAAGGGAATGTGTTTTGGAGTTAGAACGGGTGTGTGCTAAGTCACTTCAGTCATGCCTGGCTCTTTGTGATCCCGTGGACTGTAGCCCACCAGGCTCCTCTGTCCATGGAATTTTCCAGACAAGAGTGCTGGAGTGGGTTGCTAGTTCCTTCTCCAGAGGATCTTCCTGACTCAGGGATCTAACCTGTGTTTCTTATGTCTTCTGCATTGGTGGTGAGTTCTTTACCATTAGTGCCACCCGGGGAGCCCAGGAGTTAGAGTTCAAATCCTGGCTTCATCACTTAACAGCTGTGCCAGTTTGGGCACGTTGTTCGTCTTCTTTAGGCCTCTGTAAAGTGTCTAGTCGAGCAACCGGAACACGCTGGTGACTCGCCCAGTGGGCGCTGTGGTGGGAGTGGGTGGTATTATTACTACAGGCTTCCCTGGGGGCTCAGATGGTAAAGAATCTGCCTGCAGTGCAGGAGACCCAGGTTTGATCTCTGGATCAGGAAGATCCCCTGGAGAAGAGAATGGCAACCACTTCAGTGTTCCTGCCTGGAGAATCCCATGGACGGAGGAGCCTGGCGGGCTGCAGTCCGTGGGGTCGCAGAGTCGGACACGACTGAGTGACTAACACTTTTACCACACTTCATTTTCATTTTATGGACCTTCTCCTACTCTGTTGATGTTTTATTTAAAAAAATATTAGCCCAGGACCAATGACTTCTTGAGATCTCTTCCAGCTCTAGGGTTATAGTATTCCTCACTCACAGGACAGTCTGTACAAATATGGCAAAGAGTCTGTAGGTCGGGGCTGGCATTCAGAGAGGAATAGAGCTCCCCGGGAGGTCACGTCTGCCATGACTGATGTCACAGCCCTTTTCCCAGGCCCTCACAAAATCGTGGCTGAAGCCCCCCATTCATTTGAGCCATTCGTTTCACGATCCCACGTGGCCAGGTTGTCTGCATGGCTCAGCTGCATATATGAGGAGCCAGGCTTCCTTCTGGAGTATGTACAACACAGTTGGGTCCAACTGCTGCTCCGTTGTCCAGTCAATCTATCGGTGCTCACAGCTGTTTTCAGGCACTTTTTCTCCCAACCATGGACTCATGCAGAGTGTTTGTGCAAACTAGAAAAAGGTACACCTTGGGTGACAGATGCCCACTCCTAGGTGAAAAGCTTTTAATCTTTCACCATTGAGTGTGATGTTACCTGTGGGCTTTTCACATACGGATTCTGTCCATGGGATTCCCCAGGCAAGAACACTGGAGTGGGTTGCCATGCCCTCCTCCAGGGGATCTTCCTGACCCAGGGATCGAACCCGAGTCTTTTTTGTCTCTTGATTGGCAGGCATGTCCTTGACCGCCGAGCCCCCGCGGAAGTGCAGTAGTAACCACGCTGCTTTGTTAGTTTCTACTCAGGAGCTCTCTCTGGTGCCTGTTTGTGGTGCTGCAGACTCTGGAGTATGTTGATGGCGTTTGTGCTCAGTGACCAACCTGGTGCCTGTTCCTCTTGACACTTAGATTCAGGCAGGTCAGAAACCAGTCGCTCAGGCAGCCTCTGAAAAGTCTGAGTGTTGGACACACATTCCACACTTTTCTCTCCGCAGGGAGCTGGGGTTGAGAGTTTTCTCCCAATCACACCGTGAGGTGTGGCGGGGAGGAACTGGTGAGTGAACGTCGTGAATTTTCCTGCTGGGCTTTGATGCAGTCTCCTACTGGGTTCATGCTTCTCTGGGCTACAGGAATCTCTGAGCTGGTTTCTGGATTTCTTCCAAAGGCATTTGGTTGTTGTACTGCTGTTAAGTTGGTGTTTCCAGTGAGGGAAGAATGGCGTCCAGAACCTACACCAAGGTCGTGGACGACCCTCAAGGCTGCTGTGTCTTCTTGGTGGGGAAGAGTGGTGAATCTAGGTTTACTTTTGCCAAGATAACTCACTGAGTTTTTGTTTCGATTTTGAAGTTAGAGAAGACAGAAGAGATACATCACCAGTTCCAAAGGGTTTTGAGTGAGATAAGCAAATCCAGTGATGATTATGAACTGAAAATAGCCAACCGGCTGTTTGGAGAAAAGACATACCTCTTCCTTCAGGTGAGTTTTGCTGAGTTCACAACATCTATGAGTGGTACTCAGGAATGGCCAAACGACTCTGTTAAGACTGGGATCCTGGAGGCAAGCTGCCTAATTTGAGTGCCTGACCCAGCCCACGTCACTGGGGGTGTCCCTCCCTCCTCTCCCTCTCCACTCCACCCCCACTCCTGACCTGTTCTCCAGATACCCAGACCTTTTGGGAGCTCCTTTTGGGAGCTTCTTTTTCATTTTGACAATCTGATTTTTGCCTTTACCCTATTGAACCTGCACAAAAATATGCGTGGAAGTACTCAAAGTAATTCACCCAGGTCCTAAGAAATCTCTTCTTACAATGTTAGTCATTTTCATGTACAGATAAATTTATTTAGAAATGATGGCAATGGATAAATTGAATTTTAAAGCTATTTCTATTCCTTCCCTGTTTCTCCTAAAGAAATACTTAGATTATGTTGAAAAACATTACCATGCTTCTCTGGAACCTGTTGATTTTGTAAATGCAGCAGATGAAAGTCGAAAGAAGATTAATTCCTGGGTTGAAGGCCAAACAAATGGTAGTGTATGGATGAATTGTTCATCATAAAAACACTTCTGAGTACCTGCTGTGAGTGAAGCCCTGTGCTGGATGCTACATAGGGTGTAAGGGTGCACAAGCTTTGGGAGGGGACCTGAGATGGGTATTTCAGTTTGGAAGGGCAGGATTGGAGCTGAGGAGTGGGAGAATCCACTGCAGAGAGTGGAATGGTTTCAGCAGATGTGGAGAGAGCCAAGGGAATTGGGCAGGGGACCACAGGAAGCCACCTTCGTGGAGACACATAGTGGAGAATTATTTGCACATGGCTGGGGATCACAGTGACTTTGGGGTTCCTGATACCTGGCTCATGTCTGTCGTGAGGTCATATTTTGACTTTTATGTGAGCACCTTTCTTTCTGAATCTGAGTCCATAAGTAAAAATGTCAGAGGGCTCCTTTCTCTCGGTCAGTGAGAAGCATCAGCTCTCACTGAAGGCACTTCGGCCGCCTGCACCTGGGCATCCTGCAGGGATGGCTGCAGCATTGAGCCTGGTCCACCACAGGGACTCGACGAAGCCGAGCCTCCTCCACCCGGCCTCATGCCCTGGTACGAGCCAAACTCGCAGGAAATACCAGAGAGCAATGTTAAGATTTTGCAGAGCAGTGCTGATACTTTAGTGTTAGCATTTCAGAATACATTTAAAAAAGATTTATTTATGGATTTGGCTGTACCAGGCCTTAGTTTTGGCTTGTGGAATCGGTAGTGGTGGCACGCGAGGTCTTTAACTACAGCATGCAAACTCTTAGCTGCAATCTGTGGGATCGAGCTCCCTGACCAGGGAGAATACATTTTTTTTTCTTTAAATTCCAGTTATCAGGGAGACATCTGTTATTTCAGATTGTAGTTTCGTACTCAATCCATACTCAGTCCAAGGGAAATGAAAATTTTTAAAGGGGGATAAAAGAGGATCTATCAAAGGGTTGGTTGAAGGCAGTATTCTTCAGAATTTCGTGTGGAATGGGCTGAACCCAGAGATAAAACATCAGCTCCTTTGCAATAAAATAAGAGATCTCTAAACCTCAGGTGGTAGCTATATTGAATGGGTAAAAATAATAATAGCTAACGCCGAGTACTTATTATGAGCTGGATGATATTCTAAGTGCTTTTCTACATAGGAAATCATTGACTCTTTTCAGCAGCTCCATGAGGCAGGTTTTATTCCTGTTTTACAGGTGTGGAGACTGAGGCTCAGAGAGCTTAAGTAACTTACCCAGGATTCCTCAGCTGATGAGAGGCAAAGCTGGATGCCAGCAGAGGCAATCTGATTCCAGAGCCTGCGCTCTTAGCTATCACCCCTCAGTTTATCCCGTGGGATAAATTGGTGATGGGCAAAGTGAGAACCTCCTATGATTTCTGCCAGCAAACTCTTTGTCAGCAAAGCCTTCAGGTGCTGACCTGGCTGAGTTTTGAACAACTGGTCAAGTCCATGTTCATCGTATCTGCCATGTGTAGCACTTGTAATTTTGAAGATGGATCCATTTTGCTCTTGTTGCTGTTCATTTGCAGAAAAAATCAAGGACCTGCTTCCAGAAGGCTCTTTAAGCAGCTCCATCAAGCTGGTGGTGGTGAACGTAATTTATTTTAAAGGGCAATGGGACAGGGAGTTTAAGAAAGAAAACACCAAGGAGGAGGAATTTTGGCTGAATAAGGTATGTTGTTTAATTAACTTATGTGATATGCTTACAGATAAAATGTAGAATCTGAAGTCATATTTGAGGAAATGACAATGGTATATGACTTCCTAGGTGGCTCAGTGGTAGAGAATCTGCCTGCTAGTGTAGGAGACGTGGGTTCTATCCCTGGGTTGGGAAGGTCCCCTGGAGGAGGAAATGACAACCCATTCCAGTATTCTTGCCTGAAAAGTCCGATGGACAGAGGAGCCTGGCAGGCTACAGTCCAAAGGGTCATAAGAATCGGACACAACTTAGCCACTAAACAACAGCAATGTGATATATATATATAAAATGCTGATATATATATATAAAATGCTGACTCCTAGGCTCTGATCTTTAGCATGGTCTGAGGTTGAGAGAATTATTTTGGTGAGCCCCCTTGGTGGCCTTCCGCCCCTTGACACCGCGAACTCTGCTGACTCATTGCAGAGCACAAGCAAGTCCGTGTTGATGATGACACAACGCCAGTCCTTCAGCTTCAAGACCCTGGAGGACGTGCCAGCCAAAATTCTGGGCCTTCCGTATCGAAATCATGACCTCAGCATGTTTGTGCTGCTGCCCAATGACATCGACGGTCTGGAGAAGGTAAAGCCTTGCCTCTTCCTCGTTCTGCCTTCATCTCCCGAGGCTGTCTGTCCCAGAGCTTGTTTCTGGGTGAGTCTGGAGTTAGGGCTCTGATCTGGAGCTGGTGAAATAGAAAATATTTCTGTCTCTGCAACAGGTAAAGGTGGGTATCTAAAAGGAGCATTAAATGGTGTCAGGTTTATCGAGAAGAACCAATACTAAAATACACCTGGGGATGAGATAACATGAATATTTGAGGTCATGTAAGAGTTCTCAAGGTCACCCACCATTCTCCAAAGTGGTTGATCTCTGTGGACCCTCTTTCCCAGGGAAGAAAATCACATATGCACGTAGACATCAATTTTGAACTCTATTTACAGGCTATTGGACTTTCTGAATTCCTTTTTTAGACATTTCATTTTTTAAAAGACTTTTTTAGGGCAATTTTATGTTTACAGCAAAACTTAGAGGAAGGTACAGAGATTTCCAATATACCTCGTGCCCCCACATGCCATAGCCTCCCCTTATAATCAGCATCACTTACCAGTATGTTTTTTTTTTTAACCCCAAATAAACCTACCTTGACTCATAATAAAAGTCCATAGGACCCTTAATCATAAATCCTTTGATTTAGTCCTGCTCACTGGTTGCTCAGACAGTAAAGAATCTGCCTGTAATGCGGGAGACCCGGGTTTGATCCCTGGGGTGGGAAGGTCCCCTGGAAAAGGGAAGGGCAACCTGCTCCAAGATTCTTGCCTGGAAAATCCCATGGACACAGGAGCCTGGCAAGCTATAGTCCTTGGGGTCGAAAAAAGTCAAACACACCTGAGTGACTAACACTTAAACTAAAGCTACTTTGTAGTTGAAATATTGATGCGGTGAGTAGCCTGCCTTTTGGAGAACAGGGAGGTGGTATCAAACCCCTATTCTTCTATTTGGTGGCTTTCTACCCTTGGATGTTTCTTAATTTCTTTGAACCTCAATATTTTCTCATTTATCAAATGAGTTTCATAGTTCTTAATGTGTGTGTTGTGATGATTAGAACACACACACACACACACGTACATCCTGGGCCAACTCTAAGGTTTCTCCCAGAATGGATCTAGGACATGAAAAAAACTTGCCTAGAGTGGGTCCAGTTCTTGGAAAGTGCTCAATAAATTGATAGATGCTGTATTGTTAAGATACTAGATGCTATTCTGCTTCTGTGAAACGTGTTTATCAGCATTATATGTTGTCAAATATTTTGGGAAAGCAAAATGACAGTGTGTACGCAAGCTTTATGAGATTGACAAACTGCTTGGTGTTCTAGCAAGGCACTTATCTGCAAGCTTTAAAAGTATTCATAATCTGACCCAAAAACCCCAGTTGTCGGAATTACTGTAGGGAAATAATTCAAGAGAATAAAATTTCCTTTCTGAGCCAAATCAGTAGCATATTCATTAAATACCTGATGGCTCAGATGGTAAAGAATCTGCCTGCAATACAGGAGACATGGGTTCAATCCCTGGGTAGGAAAGATCCCCTGGAGAAAGGAAATGGAAAGCCACTCCAGTATTGCTGTCTGGAGAACTCCATGAACAGAAGAGCCTGGCAGGCTAGAGTCTATGGGGTTGCAACGAGTCGGACACTAGGATGTGGGGCTTAAAATTTACAGTAATAATAATCATAATTTTGTTGTTACTAGGTGCCGTACCCACAGTATCTATCAGCATCTATCACTTGATACATATTTAGATGATTGTAAATGAACGCAAGGAGGAACGTTAGGTGGAATTTGTCAGCTTGACGGAAACATCACTCAATTTAGATACTCGGGAGAGAGATGCAGGCTGTGGAAAAGTGTACTTTATAACAAGAAAAGTGGACAGTCGATGATTGCAACTACATAAATATATATTTTATATTAATATGATATAAATTACATTCATTATAATTTTATAAATTATGCTCATTATAATTTAGTAATATATGAACTATATCATAATATTCATTGTATAAGATAGTATATAAATTATATAATACATATGTGGACAAAGATTAAAGGCAATAGTAAAAAATGAAATAATATATATTAAGTTGATAGAATAAGAAATGACTTTAAAAATTTACTTACATGCATAGAGTTTTCATGCATGCACAGATAATTTAAACATGGAAATATAAGGGAGCGCCTAATATATATATGTGTACAGCAGTCGAGTGAAATAAAATTTCTCCCTTCATTTGTTACTAACACTAATACTAATAATTTCTGACTGACATACATTAGTATTGCACTGTTTTGAATTTGCACCGATGATCAAGCCATTCTTCCCTCTTTTTTTCCGTAACAGATTCTAGATAAAATAACTCCTGAGAAGTTAATAGAGTGGACTCGCGCGGGGCGTATGGAAGAGAGGGCCGTGGACTTGCGCTTGCCCCGGTTCCGGGCGGCGGGCAGTTACGACCTGGAGGCCGCCCCCGGGGGGCTGCGCGCCGCCGGCCTCGCGGGGAGCCCGGGGGGGGCGCCGGGCTGCGCGCCCAGAGGCTGCTGCACAGGTCCCTGCTGGAGGTGACCGAGGCGGGCACGGAGGCTACGGCCGCCGCCGCTGTGGGCTTCGCCGTCACGCCGGCCCCAGACTGGGAACGTTTTCACTGCAATCACCCTTTCCTGTTCTTCATCAGGCACAACGAGTCCGACAGCGTCCTTTTCTTTGGCCGATTTTCTTCTCCTTAGTACAGTCCCTGCCTTGGTGGCAAACAATCACCACCACCGGTGCTGGGGTGTTCACAGGTTTATGGAAATAGACTGATCTTTAAAACATTGTTTTATTTGAATTCCAGCCTTACCGTCAAAATCAATGATTAATGACTGCAATAGTGTATATATTTACAATTTTCTCTAAACTGAAATGTTTTGTTTGTGACGTGCAGATAGAAGGTCAAATCAGGGCTCCTTAATAATCTTCCACTGATTTCTTCTAGGAAATCAATGCTTTGTACTTTTTGCACTCATGTTGAGAAACAGTCTCTTTTGTAAAGACCCTGGACTAGTGATTCTGAGACTCCCACCAGTTCTAATATTTTGGTAGATTATAATACAGGAGTCGACATTGTTGGCATCAGTGAACTAAGATGGACTGGAATGGGTGAATTTAACTCAGATGACCATTATATCTACTACTGTGGGCAGAAATCCTTTAGAAGAAATGGAGTAGCCATCATAGTCAACAAAAGAGTCCGAAATGCAGTACTTGGATGCAGTCTCAAAAATGACAGAATGATCTCTGTTCGTTTCCAAGGCAAACCATTCAATATCACGGTAATTCAAGTCTATGCTCCAACCAGTAATGCCGAAGAAGCTGAAGCTGAACAGTTCTATGAAGACCTACAAGACCTTCTAGAACTAAGACCCAAAAAAGATGTCCTTTTCATTATAGGGGACTGGAATGCAAAAGTAGGAAGTTAAGAAACACCTGGAATAACAGGCAAATTTGGCCTTGGAGTACAGAATGAAGTAGGGCAAAGGCTAATAGAGTTCTGCCAAGAGAACACACTGGTCATAGCAAACACCCTCTTCCAACAACACAAGAGAAGACTCTACACATGGACATCACCAGATGGTCAATACTGAAATCCAATTGATTATATTCTTTGCAGCCAAAGATGGAGAAGCTCTATACAGTCAGCAAAAACAAGACCGGGAGCTGACTGTGGCTCAGATCATGAACTCCTTATTGGCAAATTCAGACTGAAATTGAAGAAAGTGGAGAAAACCACTAGACCATTCAGGTATGACATAAATCAAATCCCTTATGACTATACAGTAGAAGTGAGAAATAGATTTAAAGGGCTAGATCTGATAGACAGAGTGCCTGATGAACTATGGATGGAGGTTCGTGACATTGTACAGGAGACAGGAATCAAGACCATCCCCAAGAAAAAGAAATGCAAAAAAGCGAAATGGCTGTCTGAGGAGGCCTTACAAATAGCTGTGAAAGACGAGCAGCAAAAAGCAAAGGAGAAAAGGAAAGATATACCCATTGGAATGCAGAGTTCCAAAGAATAGCAAGGAGAGATAAGAAAGCCTTCCTCAGAGATCAGTGCAAAGAAATAGAGGAAAATGATAGAATGGGAAAGACTAGAGATCTCTTCAAGAAAATTAGAGATACCAAGGGAACATTTCATGCAAAGATGGGCTCAATAAAGGACAAAAATGGTATGGACCTAACAGAAGCAGAAGATATTAAGAAGAGGTGGCAAGAATACACAGAAGAATTGCACAAAAAAATTCTTCATGACCCAGACAATCACGATGGTGTGATCACTCACCTAGAGCCAGACATCCTGGAATGTGAAGTCAAGTGGGCCTTAGGAAGCATCACTACGAACAAAGCTAGTGGAGGTGATGGAGTTCCAGTTGAGCTATTTCAAATCCTAAAAAATGACGCTCTGAAAGTGCTGCACTCAAAATGCCAGTGAATCTGGAAAACTCAGCAGTGGCCACAGGACTGGAAAATGTTAGTTTTCATTCCAATCCCAAAGAAAGGCAATGCCAAAGAATGCTCAAACTACTGCACAATTGCACTCATCTCAGACGCTAGTAAAGTAATGCTTAAAATTCTCCAAACCAGGCTTCAGCAATATGTGAACCGTGAACTTCCAGATGTTCAAGCTGGTTTTAGAAAAGGCAGAGGAATCAGAGATCAAATTGCCAACATCCAATGGATCATCGGAAAAGCAAGAGAGTACCAGAAAAGCATCTATTTTTGCCTTATTGACTATGCCAAAGCCTTTGACTGTGTGGATCACAATAAAGTGTGGAAAATTCTGAAAGAGATGGGAATACCAGACTACCTGACCTGCCTCTTGAGAAACCTGTTTGCAGGTCAGGAAGCAACAGTTAGAACTGGACATGGAGCAACAGACTGGTTCCAAATAGGAAAAGGAGTACGTCAAGGCTGTGTATTGTCACCCTGCTTATTTAACTTATATGCAGAGTACATCATGAGAAACGCTGGGCTGGATGAAGCACAAGCTGGAATCAAGATTGCTGGGAGAAATATCAATAACCTCAGATATGCAGATGACACCACCCTTATGGCAGAAAGTGAAGAAGGACTAAAGAGCCTCTTGATGAAAGTGAAAGAGGAGAGTGAAAAAGTTGGCTTAAAGCTCAACATTCTGAAAACTAAGATCATGGCATCCGGTCCCATCACTTCATGGCAAATAGATGGGTAAACAGTGGAAACAGTGGCAGACTTTTAGTTTGGGGGGCTCCAAAATCACTGCAGATGGTGATTGCAGCCATGAAATTCAAGGACGCTTACTCCTTGGAAGGAAAGTTATAACCAACCTAGACAGCATATTAAAAAGCATAGACGTTACTTTGCCAACAAAGGTCTGTCTAGTCAAGGCTATGGTTTTTCCAGTGGTCATGTATGGATGTGAGAGTTGGACTATAAAGAAAGCTGAGCACCGAAGAATTGATGGTTTTGAACTATGGTGTTGAAGAAGACTCTTGAGAGTCCCTTGGACTACAAGGAGATCCAACCAGTCCATCCTAAAGGAAATCAGTCCTGGGTGTTCATTGGAAGGACTGATGTTGAAGCTGAAACTCCAATACTTTGGCCACCTGATGGGAAGAGCTGACTCATTGGAAAAGACCCTGATGCTGGGAAAGATTGAAGGCAGGAGGAGAAGGGGACGACAGAGGATGAGATGGCTGGATGGCATCACCGACTTGATGGACATGGTTTGGGTAGACTCAGGGAGTTAGTGATGGACAGGGAGGCCTGGCGTGCTGTGGTTCATGGGGTCGCAAAGAGTTGGAGACGACTGAGCGACTGAACTGAACTGAATACAGGAGTAAAAGAAAACAAGCATTTATATTCAGTTCATGTGTTGCTTTTTTCTTTCTTAGCATAATGTGAGGCAAACTGAACCTAGAAAACGGAATTGAGAAACGCATTCACAAAACATAAATTAAAACTCAAAAACCAAAACAAAATAAACCCATCTACCGGGCAGAGGGGGTTTGCATGTTTTCATCCTCTGCTCTAATAGTGGATTATCCATTGTCAGTTTCAAGAGCATTTTGATATTGTGAAATAAATGTGATCATAAAATAAAATACCCCGTTTTAAGCCTAGAACTTGACAAATTTGATAAATGTGTACATGAAAACACTATCACTCCCAGAATACAGAACACTTGCATCATCCTCCAAGGTTCTTTGCTCTGCTTCTGAATCAGCTGTCCCTGAACAAACCCTGCTCAGCCAACAGCTGATCTGCCTCCAATCACTCCAAGGTAGATCTGTCATTTCTAGCTTCATTCAAATGGATTCAGACTGTGTCCTCTTTCATGTCTAGCTTCTGTCGCTCGGCACTGTGTTTTGAGATTCATGAGACTAGTTGGGATATCAGTAGTTGATGACTTTCTACTGACAAACAGTATTCCACCGTCTGGATAGACCACATTTTGTTTATCCATTTACTCGTTGATGGGCATTTTTGTTGCTTCCAGTGTATGGCAACTATACATAATGCTTGTTGTTTAGTTGCTAGTGAAGTGAAGTGAAGTCACTCAGTCGTGTCCGACTCTTTGTGACCCCATGGACTGTAGCCTACCAGGCTCCTCTGTCCCTGGGATTCTCCAGACAAGAATACTGGAGTGGGTAGCCATTTCCTTCTCCAGGGGGTTGCCCCAACACAGGGGTTGGACTCACGTCTCCTGCATTGCAGGTTGATTCTTTACCACTGAGTCACCAGGGATGCCACTGAATAATGTTACTATGCCCATAGGTTTGTGTGAACGTTATGTTTTCATCTGTCTTTGAGTAGATAACTAGGAGTGAAATTACTGGGTCAGATGATAAATACATGTTTAATTGTATAAGAAACAGCCAATATGTGCTCCAAAATGGTTGTACCATTTTCTACTGCAAGCAATGAGTGAATGTTGCAGGCGCCCTGAAGACACAGCAGCGGGTGGTGTGGCCACTCTTTTTCATTGTAGCCATTCTCGTGGATGTGAGGTGGTGTCTCATTGTGGTTATGCATTTTCCTTTTGACTAAAACTGTTGGGCATCTTTTCATGTGCATATTGACCCTGTGTATATATTCTTCTGTGAAATGTCTGTTTAAATCTTTTGCCATTTTTATTGGATTGTTTGCTTTCTCATTATTGATGTGTAATTGCTTTTAATATATTCTAAATAAAAATTTTCTGTCAGATATATTTTTCTTAATGGTGTCATTGAAAAGTAGTTTTAAATTTTAATGGGACCCAATTCATTAATCTTTTCTTTTATGATTTCTGATTTTCTATCTTATTTGAGAAATCTTTGTCTATCTCAAGTCTGCTAAGACTTTCTCCTAGAACTTTTATGGTATTAGCTTTTGCATTCAGATCTATGATTTATTTTGAATTAATTTTTGTGAAATATAGGTTGTGGTGTTGCAGAAACCAGTACTCGAGAAACCAAGCCCCACACTCGGAGAGTTGGAGAACTCAGGTTTATTACGCCGGCAGGCCCAGAGGAGTCGACACTCCAAGCTCTGAGCCCGGAACAAAGGGATTACGGAGTTTTTATAGACAGACTGTAGTGGGCAACACGAGCTGTTAACAGGCTGGTTTAAACTAAGGGGTTTTGCGTGTGAGAACAGTGGTTAGGATGGGGAGGGGATGCCTGGCCTGGACAGACACGATTAAGCAGGTTTGCAGGAGCTGGGCGATGGCAAAGAGCAGGACAAGGGTGAGTGAGATAAACTCCAGTTCCTAGTATTGCAAGGCCCCACTTTCTGAGGCTGCGTGACCTACGTGGTCCAGACTCTGCAAGGGGCAAGCTGAGTTACAGAGGCAGAAGGAGAAGGAAGTTATGTAAAATTTCAACTCTTCCTCTTCAGTGGCTCATTGTTTTTAATGTGGACATTCAGTCGTCCCAGCATCACTTGTAGTCTGGAAAGACTGCATTCTCCCTCAGTGACTGAAGTGCCTTGGAATCTCTGTGACGTGTACACATGTCGGGTCTGTTTCTAGACCCTCTTCTGGTCCCCTGATCTGCTTCTATCCCATGTCACTGCCTCTCTATCCCTGACAATAGCCCCCTCCTGCGGTTTAATTCGTCTGATAATAACGTAATCAATTGGGCTTTCACATGGCCAGTGTCGGCAGGCTGAGCCTTTTGCCATCCTTTCAGGTAACCTATGTGTGTTCTTAAGTGAGGTTTCTAAGAAAGATTTATATATTTATTTTGTTTATTTTTGACTCCTCTGGGTCTCTGTTGCTGCACGCGGGCTTTCTCTAGCTGCAGTTCTCGGGCTTCTCGCGCGATGACTTCTCTGGCTGTGGAGCTCAGGCTCCCAGGTGCAGGGGCTCAGCGGCTGTGGCTCCCCAGCATGTGGGATCTCCCTGGACCAGGGATCGAACCCATGTCCTCAGCATTGGCAGGCAGATTCTTAACCACTGGACCACCAGGGAAGTCCTGTTTTTTGTTTTAAGCAGACATCATAGACTGGGATGTTGTGGTCATCCCATGGATGTAAAATGGACTCCCCATCAAAAAAAAAGGTTGGATATTGAGATAATGATTCTACACCTGACCCAAGAATGTTAATTCCTCGTGTAATGAGGCTTCTGGGGAGCCTGTGGCAGGGTTGCTGGCTGCCAAGAGCCTGGAGGGCTTGACCGTGGTGAGGAGCTGGGCCTGGGGAAGGGCTCCTGGGCACGGCCAGGCTTGCTTGGCTTGCACTTCCTTCAGGTACCAGGGGAGGGAGCTCCAGGCCTTTCCTTGCCAGCTGGCTTAGTTTTGTGTGTGTGTGTGGGGGCGGGGGGGACGGTTAGAGGGAACAAAAAGGGGTGGGAGTAGAATGTTGTCAGGAGAAGGCAATGGCACCCCACTCCAGTATCCTTGCCTGGAGAATCCCATGGACAGAGGAGCCTGGTGGGCTACAGTCCATGGGGTCGCAAAGAGTTGGACACGTCTTCGTGACTAAACCACAGAATGTTGTCAATAGTCAATTATCAAAAATGAGTCAGACTCTTTATTACACCGGGTCTTGCTTTTTAAATGTAGTCTGACAGTTTCTACCCTTTTGTGTGTGTTTGTGTATTAATCACTCAGTTGTATCCAACTCTTTGCGACCCCATGGACGGTACATCGCCAGGCTCTTCTGTCCATGAAATTTTCCACGGAAGAATACTGGAGTAGGTTGCCATTTCCTACTCCAGCGGATCTTCCCGACTCAGGGATTGAACCCGAGTCTCCTGCATTGCAGGCGGATTCTTTACTGTCTGAGTCAAACAAGTTTGTGTGCCCCATGCAGAGAGAGGTCAAACAAACTGGAACCTCAGAGTTTGGAGCAGAGAAAGGTTTATTGCAGGACTAAGCAAAGAGAATGAATGGCTTGTGCTAAAAACAAAAAAATAAAAAACTCTGAACTCCTTGATGGTTTGGAGGGAGAACTTTTTAGAAGCAAAATTTGGGGTGAGTGCTGCAGGGCATGTGATTCTCTTCCAATTGGTTGTGGCAGGGTGGTGCTCTAGGAAAATTTTGCTCAGCCAGAAGGAAGTTACCATCCTTCACTTGGGAGGGGGGCTTAGCTTCTGCGGAAGAGCTCAACATGTTGTGTGTGTATATCCCTTGCGGGGGAACCAGGACCCCACTTTAACGTTGCGCTCTCGTCTCTTAACTGTTCCTCCTCTGTTTCTGCATTTCCTCCCTTGCCTGATGAGCAACTGTTTGAACCTGCCCTTTGGTTCTCAAGGGCTTCTCTCATATCTCAGTTGGTCAAAATTCTGCCTGCAATGCAGGAGACCCCAATTCAATTCCTGGGTCGGGAAGATCCCCTGGAGAAGGGATAGGCTACCCACTTCAGTATTGTTGGACTTGCCTTGTGGCTCAGCTGGTAAAGAACCTTCCTGCAATGTGGGAGACCTGGGTTCGATCCCTGGGTTGGGAAGATCCCCTGGAGAAGGGAAAGGCTACCCACTCCAGTATTCTGGCCTGGAGAATTCATGGACTGTATAGTCCATGGGGTGACAAAGAGTCAGACACAACTGAGCGACTTTCACTTTGGTACTCAGGAAAACCTAGGAGACTAAAACCTTTTCCTTACGAATAACAAACTGGGACAAGACAAGGATTTTGTGACCAGGAAGGTCCCACTTGGTCCTGTTTGTTTTCACTTCCAAGTTACGATTGCACACTCAGGTGTTCAGTCGTGTCTGACTCTCCGTGACCCCACGGACTGTAGCCGCCAGGCTCCTCTGTCCATGGGATTCTCCAGGCAAGAATACTGGAGTGGGGTGCCATTGCCTTCTTCAGGGGATCTTCCCGACCCAGGGATCGAACCCACGTCCCTCGTGTTTCTTGCATTTGCAGGCGGATTCTTCACGGCTGCACCGCCCGGGAAGCCCAAAGTCACACTGTCTTGTATCCCCACCAGTAGGTAGGGGGGTTTTCCTCGCTTCACTTTCCTTCCAATATCTGAGGTGGCCAGAGCTTAACACGGCCTATAATCCTTTCACATTCTGGTTCCAGCCTACTTCTTCAGGCTTATCATGCTCTACCCCGGTTTAAAATTTTTCTTTTTATAAATTCATATGTTTCCAAATTATCTTTCCATATATGGCAGGCCTCTTGCACTTCGTTGAAAAGAAAGAAGAAAAAGAAAAGCACCAAGTAAACTGAAAAAGTCCTGTTTTATTGATCACCTGTTTCATAAGAGCAAACATTTTCAGCTTGTAAGCGTCCCCCATATCACTTAAATAAATGTGGAGGTCTAGCTGAGTAGATTTGAATAATAGATATGATTTTGAAACAGCAGATATATTACTTCAAAGTTAGGTGAAGACAGAATACTGATGTATCCTTTTATCATATGTTGAACATTTTGTCCAAATGGGAGTTTCCATGGGGAAATAGGGGAGGTTTACATGCGTTTGTGGAAAGAGACGGAGAAGGACAGACGTTCTCTTTCAGCGGTTATGTTCTTAGGGATGACTATGAGGTTGGGAAGGAAAACGAATCCAAGGGAACCTGTTACAGCAGCACTCAAGCTCCGGGAACAGCTCCGTGAATGTCCCCGAGTGTGGCCGCTGGCCAAGGACATCTATGGGGAAGAGACTCGGCCACAGAAGAGGATGCTGTTGGTCTTGATGTGCTTGATGAGGAACAGGAAAGGGTGATCGCAGCGGAAACTCTCAGAACTTCTTCCTGCTCTTATAATAATTTCTACACCAGTAGCAGCTGCGGCCTCCGTGCCCTCCTCGGTCACCTCCACAAAGGACTTGTGGATGACCTCCGACACCACCAGATTGCGTCTCCCGGTCATGCCCGAGAAGTCGGCGACCCTGCCATTGAAGGCGTCTACCATCCCCAGGGCTTGCAGTGTGGGCACAAGGCCGTAGCTCTCTTCCACTTTAAACCGAGGCAGGTATAAATCCACTAGTCTCTTCCCCATATTCTGTGGGCTCGTCCACTCTATTAACTTCTCAGCAGTGAGCTGGTCTTCAACCTGTAACAGTGGGAAAAGGAACAACTGTCAGGATTCTCAGTGGTCATGGAGCCCACCTAACCTTGAAATGTATGGAATGAAGTGTATGGAAAACCTTTATTTTAACAGTAAACATGAATACAGGAGATTCAGTTATATTATACATATAAACTCACTATATTATATACATATAATATTTATATATTGCATGTAATCTCATTATATGTTATAAACTGAATATTTTGTAATATTTATGTGATAAACTGAGCCTTCTGTATACATATGTGTATATATACCATACATAACAGGAGAACCATTAAATAAATTTATTTTGTAAAAAATGAACTATATATCTTCACTTCTTAAGTTGCCAGATCACTACATGTTTCATTTTCAAATAGTCTTGTCTTGTTAATATCTTTTTGTGCATAGTTTTTTTCATGATATAATTATAGTGTACAACCCATTATTATTCCTTTTACTTGCTTGATCTATTTGAAAACTTTGCCTGTATAGATCTGTTTCTCTAATCAGGTTTAAATTGTTACATAATACCACCATTAAGTAGAGATTCAGTGTATGTGTTTACTTACTTAATATTTTTAAGCATTGTGTGTTAGTCCCTAAGCTACCACATATATATTTTATGTGTGGCAAGTTCACTGCAAATTCAGCATCATTGGCTATTATAGTAATTGCAGATGGCCATTTATGGAATGACTTTTATATGCCATATATTGTTATTGGTTTCTTTACAAATTATCTTGAACCAATATAAGAATGCTAAAAGGAAGATTCGCTTTTTTTTAATTCCCAGCAACGAGGCTCCCAATAACTCTGAGAGAATGCTTCTAAATAGAGAGCGAGCATCAAGACAGATTGGTTTCTCTCCTCTCTACGAAGCACGTGAGTCAGTCTGCAGAATGGAGCTCAGCATTGTTTTACTTTGCTTGATTTTGTGCATGAATGACTTTGCATAATTTTTCATGAGTCATCTACATTTGACTCTCAGTTTCCCTGTCTTCAAATGAATAGACTGGAATAGGGGAGGTTTTGATGGTTGCAAAATATTAACGTGTGAGCCAAATATATTATTTTTTGAACTGATATTCTAGTTTTTTCAGAATATTCCCGGGGCCTGTGAAATTAAGATTTTCTACATATTCTTCCATATCACACTGGAAGGTCTATTTCTTGGAAAGGGACAGGAGGCCAAGTTCTCCTTCATGATTTTCCATTAGGCTCAACACAGAGGAGAAATGACACACTCGAGTCTTTTGCTCCTACGGCACATCACCAGCACTGTGTGAGCACTGCGTCTGTGAGCAGCCCACACAGGCCCTGCGTCACCAGCAGTTGAAGCAACAGCATGAAGCTTCATAGCTGCTGGTCTCACCTCCTGCAGACCATCTACTTCATTGGGCAGCAGCACCATCATGCTTAGCTCATCGCCTTTGTACGGTATTTCCAGGATCTTGGCTTGCACGTCCTCCAGTGACACGAAATTGAAATGATTGGCTTGTTTCATCATCTGCACAGGTTTGCTTGTATCCTGCAATAAATTCATGAGGCAAAAAATGCGAAATGGGCATTAGTCCAAAAGAAAAAAAGATAATCTTATTGAGATACCAAACTCATCTTCCTTCTAAGAGATGGTCTGGGAAATCTATGAATTAGAGACAAGTTTCTTCAACTATTGCCAACGAAATAAAGGGGAAAAAAGACAGCCTCGATAAATCCTACTTTCTATTAGCGGTTATAGAAGAAATGAAATAATATGTATTCAACGTTCACACTGCACACAGAGCTATGTTACAGTGTAATAAATGAGCTACAGACAACACCTTGTTCAGCCAAAACTTTTCCTCCGTAGTACTTTCTTTCCTAAATTTCTGGTTCCACTGCCCTTTGAAATAGACGGCGTTCACCAGAACCAGAGCAGTAAGTTCATCGAAAGAGTCTTTGGGAAACAGATCCTGGATTTTTTCTGCAAAGACAGAAAATCAAAGGTCTGTCATTAAAGGCACGAGTGGTTATCTGTCAGATGCTTTGAAAGTTACAAGTGGTGATTAAACATTCACACAAGTCAGCCCGTGAGGGACTCCCTGCCCAGTGGTTCACCAGGTGAGGGTCTTTGCTCATGGCCCCAGCCTGATGCAGTCGCCCTCGTGGAGACGCCCCTGCTCCTGACTGGGAAGGCGTTCAGTCTGTGCGCGTGGGGACATCAGTCATCTCACAAGGAATCTGACAAGATATCCTGCTGTGCTACTCTCTTCAGTCGTGTCTGACTCTGTGAGCCCACGGACTGCAAATCCAGGCTCCTCTGTCCATGGGATTCTCTACTGCTGAAGCCTCCGTGTCCTGTCCTGTTTCCCCCAGGGGCTCCCTGCTCAAGAATTCTTTTCTTCAATTCCTGACAATACTCTGTCATCAGAAATTTGAACAGGTCACCAATTCTGAAGAACTGAGCCAGTTGATCTTTATTCTTCTTTCTTCCTTCCCTTTCACCCAGTAATCTAGAGCGCGTGGCAGACACCATTCCCTAAGGAGTCTTCATCTTCATTCTCCATATTGAGTTGCTGTAGGTTAGTCCTCTATTTAGGAAGGGAGGTAGGACAAGGTTCACGGGATGGAGACGGGGTCCAGCCCCCTCCCTGGGAGGGGAGGACACCTGTGACAATCCTATGGGAGGGGGACCTGGGCCAGAAACCTCCTGCTGCAGGTGGTCATTCTGCAGAAAGGGTGGTTTAAAGGAGGGCGGCTTCCTTCCCAGGTAAGAAAGCAAAAGGGAACTCTTTTCATATCTTCTCTTAGGGATCATAATCCAGAAATTAAGCCTCTAATTGAAAGAAAGACTTATGAATCAACCTGAAGTCTGAGCAGAGACTTGGGATCCACAAAGACGCTGTCATCCAGACTCAGCTGTGCCTGCAGGGGGCTGGCCCTGGGACCCACCCCGTCCGTTTCTCTCCGCACTGACGTGGACCGTCCAGCCCCTGCAGGCCCTCCCCACCCTTGGCAATCTCGTCTCACCCCGCCCCTGACAGCCCAGTCAGGGTCCAGCACTGTGTTCACACACAGAGGGGACTCAGCAGTGACTTTCAATGAGTGACTCTCTCACAACCTACCATTGGTTTGGCTCTCCACCCAGGAATTAATCATCTTTCGACTTTCCTCTGCAGCATTTTTAAAATCAGCAGATTCCACACTGGCCAGGTAATATTTCTTTACATTATCCATGTATTCCTGTGACATGAACAGGAAGAAAGGAAGAATGAAAAGTAATTTATCAGTAACTATGTAGGTATTCCCAAGTTAAATTAAATGTGTTAAATCCTGATCAAGCAGAGTTCATAGGCCAATCCCTAGCCCCCGCTGACTGGTGTGCTATCAGCCTCTGGGACACTCCAGGGGGTGGGGCTGTGGTCAGGGAGCTCTGCGCCCCTGGGAGAAATGCCCCCGTGTGGGTCCCCAGGCTCCTCTCCTCCCCCCACCCCCATTAGAAGTTGGGGCCCGAGGACCTGGGATGCAGACTAAAGGTGTGACAGACCAGGAAACTCACCTGGAGAAACAGAAACTCCTTTTCTGCATAGAGCCTGTTGGCGACCTTCAGCTCATAGGCATCAGTGGATTTCTTTAATTCCGTCAGAAGCTTTTGAAAGTGATGATGAACATCTCCTGGTGTTTCAACCTTCAAACGTCAAAAAGTGAGCTCATTGGATTCTCTGTCGATGTAAACACTAAACCTCCAGAGGTCTGTTAGATCCGTATCTAGAGGGTGGTATCCCCAGGGATGATGGTGGTTGTTATTTCCCCTAATTGGTGTGTTTTCCTGGATCTTTACAGTCACTCTTTTCTCTTTGGAACTACCCGCGCAGCACCATTCCCCCACTGCATGTGTCTTAGTCGTCTCCAACGGTTAGCGTAAACTTCTGAGCTAAACTTAAGCTTCTTAGGGCCAGACCCACAGTGTGTCTCTAACAGTCATCAGCTGTGTGAGAAAGTGAAATCTGCATGTTGTCCTAGGTGATGACATGAAGCCCTGTTAGACTCCTGGTGGGACTGTCTTCTGAGATCCCTTGACTCTTCAATCTGATGGTCACGCATCTCAGTGGAGGCGCAGTGTGTGCCTGGGACACTGCTAGCAGCTGTGCACCAGCATCTCAGAGTCTTTAGCTGAATTCACATGATAACAAGAGAGTGCAGAGAGCTAAGCAACTTCTCCAAGGAGACAGAGCCAGGTTTTCGACTCAGGCTTGTTTCAATCCAGACCCTTACCCTTGCTCCCTAAGAGTATGGGGCTAGTCATAAACAGTAGCTCTCAGTTAATCACTTTCCATAATGTATTTTGATGCCTACCTATTGGTCTTAATATTATGAATTAATATTATCCAGTGATAATATTAATATTATGAGTTAATACTACCCAATGTTAGAAACATGTCATAAATACTATAATTATTATTTTGCTATAATAATGATAATAAAATACATAATAAATATCAGAGCTTTCATTTTCCTGGCACTGCTATTCTGTTTCACATGGATTTGCAGGTGTTGCAGCAGACATTCTATTGCCCCCAGTTAATTGGGATGAAGTCACTGTGGCTCAGAGCAGTTGTATTTTCCACATTCGTCATTCCTGGACAACAGAGCACAATTTGACGCTCCTTTGGGTTTCAGAGCCCTTACTGTGAAGCTCATGCTCTCCTCTCAGGATAACAAAGATGTAAAGTGCCTATGTGATATGAAATGAGTAACAACTCTGTCCACTGCATTTCACTTCAGATGTCCCCTAAAAGTGGGCTTCCCCACTCTCTCTGAAATTCCCAGTTTAAACTGTGACCCTCCTGGATCTGGGCTCTGTGACTCACACGGTCTATTGTGGCCCCTCCTCTTGTCTTCTCTGCGATTTTACCGAAGTGAAGGACCTGGAGGAGACAGAGAGTGGGGCGGAGAAATGTTACCTGTATGTATCTGTGTGCATCACAGTGGGTGAGAGAGAAAGGAAAAATCAGGAAGAAGAAAGGAAAAACGGTGCAAACCAAGTACCAAACCAGACAAAGAAACCCCAAAGCATATGGAACAAAGGAAAGAAGAAAGAAATATTCAGGGTAAACACATGCTTCTTAAAAAACAGAAACTGTGCGTGAAAAACACAAAGCTGGTTGATTACCGGCCACTTCAGAGAATCCTGACTCACCTTTCATTCATTGCGGAGGAAACGTGGAAAGACGTCTCCCACGGATTTTAGTCAATGCCTCACTTCTGCCGAACTCTCCCATTAAAGCCTCACTCTGGTTGTTGCGCAACTGTAGGGGTTCATCCCAGCCCCCACAGGAAGTCCAGGCACAGGGAGCAGGTGGGGAGCCCTGCGGGAGAGTGTGTGTCCCGCTCTGTGCCCACCCAGTCGAGGGTCTGCTTGAGCTTCCCGTGGGACCCCCGGGGATGGCCAGACCTCTGATCATCTGCACTGCAGCCAGCAGACAAACCATGCAAACCTGTGACGGAAAGGCCGCTGCCACCTACCTTCTGCATTTCGGACGCGGTGTTTTCTCGGGCCCCTAAGTAAGTCATGGCTAAGGCTGATGAGATACTGAAAGGGGACAGGAAGATGTTTTCCTTCTTTGATCGTCTGATCTGGTGGAACAGATCGACTGCAAGGCGGATGATCGCTTCGCCGAGGGAGCTCATGGTGGCCGGACGTGTCTGGGAGTCCTGGGAGAACATCAGACGCATTTTATAATCACTCTAGTGAAGGGAATTTTGTTAGTCTATAATAAAATTTTCTTAAAAGAAGTGTCTTGTATGTGAGTTGTGGGATTCTCCGTTCTTTGCCTGCTGAGCCCACAGGAGAGCATTTTTGCCTAAGCTGTCCTCTAAAAATGGACTTTGCCCAGTTTATCCGAAAAACCCAGTTTAACCAATAACCCTCTTGGATATATGACCTCCTTCTAGACCCAGTGCTGTGTGACTCACGGGATCTTCTGTGGCTCCTTCTTTTGTGTTGGCTGCGATTTTACTGAAGTGAAGGACCTGGAGGAGACAGGGAGTGGGACAAGGAGGCTTTAGAAACCCGCGTGCTCGGGGTAAATAAAAAAAGAAATAAAGAAGCAGGAAAGGATGAATTCAAACAAGCAAAACAAATTGCTAAACAACGACAACAAAGCCAAAAAAACAAGGAAAAACCCAAAGAGAATCAAAGAAATGTTCAACACAAGCGTTCGCTCCTTACGAAACACAAGCTGTGCGTGCAAAGCACAAAACTAGTTTATAACAAGTCACTTCAAGGAATCCTGGTTTGTTTCATAACCACTATTGAGGAAACGTGTTAAAAAAACACTAAAGACATGGATTTTAGTCAATGACTCACTTCTACCGAACTCTCCCATTAAAGCCTCACTCTGGTTGTTGGGCAATTGTAGGGGTTCATCCCAGCCCCCACAGGAAGTCCAGGCACAGGGAGCAGGTGGGGAGCCCTGCGGGAGAGTGTGTGTCCCCTCTGTGCCCACCCAGTCGAGGGGCTGCTTGAGCTTCCCGTGGGACCCCCGGGGACGGCCAGACCTCTGATCATCTGCACTGCAGCCTGCAGACAAACCATGCAAACCTGTGACGGAAAGGCCGCTGCCACCTACCTTCTGCATTTCGGACGCGGTGTTTTCTCGGGCCCCTAAGTAAGTCATGGCTAAGGCTGATGAGATACTGAAAGGGGACAGGAAGATGTTTTCCTTCTTTGATCGTCTGATCTGGTGGAACAGATCGACTGCAAGGCGGATGATCGCTTCGCCGAGGGAGCTCATGGTGGCCGGACGTGTCTGGGAGTCCTGGGAGAGCATCAGATGCGTTTTATAATTACTCTAGTGAAGGGAATTTTGTTAGTCTATAACAAAATTTTCTTAAAAGAAGTGTCTTGTATGTGAGTTGTGGGATTCTCCCAACTGTGTGTGGCCGTACTCAGTCATTCAGTCATGTCCCACTCTGCAACCCCACGGACTGTGGCCTGGAAGGCTCCTCTGTGCATGGGATTTTCCGGTCAAGAACACTGGAGCGGGTTGCCATTTCCTTTTCCAGGGGATCTTCCCGACCCAGGGGTCAAACTCATGTCCGTTGTGTCTCCTGCTTTGGCAGGTGCGTTCCTTACCACTGCGCCATCTGGGACTGGAGCCTCTTTCCTTTTACTTTTAAAGTTGTTTTCAATGTGTGTACTTCATACTTGGAAGAGTATAAAAAAACTTTCGTAAAAAGCAATAGAATATTTTTATCTTTCCTTCCTCACCTGCTGCACTAAGACTGGGTAGAGAAGACCTTATAACAGACACCAAAACAAAGACCGATGTGACGCCATCCAGCCATCCATCATGAGGCACCTCTCTGCCATTTTTTAATTAAGAAAACTAAAAGAAGATTGGCTGCACTGGGTCTTTGTTGCAGTGAGCAGGCTTCCTCTTGATTTTTGGAGAACGGGGGCTCTCCTCTAGTTGAGATGCACAGCTTTTCTCTGCGGCGCGTCTCCTGTCGTGGGGCACGGGCTCTAGGGTTCTGGCTCCTTAGCTGTGGTGCCCGAGCTTAGTTGCCCCGCGGCATGTGGGACATTCCCGGAGCGGGGATGGAACCCGGGTCCCCCGCATTGGCAGGTGGATTCTCATCCACTGGACCACTAGGGAAGCCCTGCATTTCTCTTGAAGGATTTGTGGGTGCTGCACCTCCTACCCCCATCACACTTCCTCCTAAGCAAGCGTTTGTGTTTTGGAAATAAATAAATTACCTAAAGATTCAAGCAGATGAAAAATTGGTTGACTTTTGCCCTGGCTAAATAATAAAATACAATCAGACAAAATGAAACAGAGAAACGATGCACAATTGTGTAGATAAAGACCACATCATCGTTGTTATTTTCAGAAAGGATTCACGTGGCTCAGCAGAGCTGCTGGAAGCGCTTACCTGCGTTCCTGGGGTGAGCGGAGCCGGGCGGGCAGTCTGTAAGCCTGTGCCAGGAGCGCTCAGCTTCCCAATATATGCCTCTCTCGATTCCTGCCTTCCTTCACAGAAGCTGGTGTTTCAAGTAAATCAACTTTTGATTTCTTCACCAGGCTATCCATCACTTTTATGAGCGTGAAGTCTCTGTGAGTAAAGACAAAGTTATTGTTCCATTCCTATATGTCCTTTCCCTCTGTGGAAGAAATTGTGACCTGCAATCATTAGCTCATATGAAATGCATGTACGTGTCTTTCTAAGACCAGTGAAAATAAAGTTAAATTACTACTTCTTCATGTCCCCTAAGCTACTATTCCCAATGAGAAAGAACCCTTAAAAAGTCTTTCTTCTCTTACACATTGAATTGTTTTCAAGGCCACTTCTAGTACAATTCTAGTAATTAATAAAAAAGTACAATTTTTTCTAATCTATATTCTGAGAGTTTGTCCAGCCTGACCACCATTTCCTTAACAAGTATTCTGTATCACCAAGACAATGTTTCAGACTCTCAGCTTAAGAGACGCTGGTGAAGTGTCTTAGCAGCAGCAGGTGGAGAACCGGTGCGTGCGTGCCAAGTCACCCAGTCATGTCTGACCCTCTGTGACCCCCAGGACTGTAACCTACCAGGCTCCTCTGTCCATGGGACTCTCCAGCCAAGAAAATTGGAGTGGGTTGTCACGTTGTCCTCCAGGAGATCTTCCCACCCCAGGGACCGAACACTGGCAGGTAGGTTCTTTACCGCTAGCGCCGCCTGGGAAGCCTGGAGAACAGGTGTCCCCCGCCCTCCCATAAAGGCAGGACCGCAGCCTCGGTGCCAGTGATCTCCACCCCCACCCCCATAGCCTGCCTGGTAGCCTGTCCCTGAGGGTCCCCACATTCAAAGGTCAGAGGGAAGCTTGTCTCCCTGCAATCACCTGCTCTCAGTGAGGAGAAAAATGAATGCAAATAGGGGCCATTTAGGGGGCAGTTTTCTGATTTTTGCACAGAGATGTATCAGAAAAATAAATTGTTTGAGCTCCAGAATCACATTTCTCAATCAGCTTGCACTGTAGCATACCAGCTTCTGATTCATGGTCAGGACAAGAGAATCAAATGCCAGTTTAAAAAAAAAAAGATAAAAATTGTTCTTCGAACACTATGGTTCGATCTTGTCACTGGAGCTGTATTCTCCTCAAGGGTGTTGCATTCTCATAACAGAATAATATTAAAAACTGCTGACTTTTACTGTTGGTGTTGTTCAGCTGCTCAGTCATGTCTGACTCTTTGTGACCCCATGGACTGCAGCACACCAGGCTTCTTTGTCCTTCACTAACTCCCAGAGTTTGCTCAAATTCATGTCCATCGTGTCGATGATGTTATCTAACGGTCTCGTCCTCTGCCATTCTCCTCTCCTTTTGCCTTCAATCTTTCCCAGCATCAGGGTCTTTTCCAGGGAGTCGGCTCTTCACATCAGGTGGCAAAAGTATTGGAGCTTCAGCTTCAGCATCAGTCCTTCCAATGAATATTCAGGGTTGATTTTCTTTAGGATTGACTGGTTTGATCTCCTTGCTGTCCAAGGGACTCTCAAGAGTCTTCTCCAGCACCACATTTTGAAAGCATCAATTCTTTGATGCTCAGCTTTCTTTATGGTCCAACTCTCACATCCATACATGACTACTGGAAAAACCATAGCTTTGACTAGGTGGACTTTTATCACTAGGAGGCAAAGTGGCTTTTCTGCTTTTTAATACACTGTCTAGGTTTGTCATAGCTTTCTTTCAAGAAGCAAGCATCTTTTAATTTCATGGCTGCGGTCACCATCTACGGTGATTTTGGAGCCCAAGAAAATATGATTGTTGCTGAGGGAGTATGTATTGACCCATTTTCCTCTTTAACACCTTTTTCAGGATGGTGCCTCCGTGCTCCCCATTTCACAAGTGACAGAAACAAGGCGCAGAGCAGCAGAACAGAAGCCCGGGTGTGTAAGGCAGTGAATTTCTCAGGTGACTTCTCCAGGCAAGTAGCTGGTTCAAGCAGGCTGCGTGTGTACTCACTCCCACAGGGAAGGGTGTAGACAGACTCTGGGATTTTACTGACCTATCTCCTTGTGTTAAGATGAAAAGAACCTGTTTTTCTGTCCTCTCAAGAGATATCACGTCATCCCACAAAATCTGAAGGGGTGGGAATGGGTCTCCATATTCTTCTCTGGGGGACCCACAGTCACTCGGAGGGAAGGCTGGTCTCCACCCAGAGACACCAGGCTCAGTGAGTGGGGAATCGGATCGGAGCGGTTTCCTCTGTGGATGTGGTTTACAGAGAAGGTCAAACCGTGCTCACTCAGCAGTCCCCCAAACTGCTCTATCCAGCTGGGATTTAGCAGAAATGAGTCAGTGTGGGAAGGGAATAAAGGTGGACAAAAGAAAGTGTTTGTCTCCGGAGCACACAGTTTCCTGAGGCATGGCTGTCAGTGGAAGGGTTGCATTTCCATGGCATCTGGTCCAATATTTCCCCTTTGAAAGGGTGTGGAGTGTGTGTACTGTGGACTGACTTTCCAACCGAGTCACAACTCACATACAGTCAGCCCTCCAACCCCAAAGGTTCTGCACCCATGGACTCAATCAAGCAGATTGAAAATATTTGGAAAAAATTCTGAAAAACAGTCCTTGAATTTGCCCCACACTAGGAACTCCTTTCCCTTTTACAACTCTTCAAATAGCCTTTATACTGTATTAGGTATTATAAGAAATCAAGAGGTGATTTAAAGTATAAAGGAGAATGTATGTAGGTTATATGTCATTTCATAGAAGGTATTTGAGTATTTCTATATCCTTGAGGTATCCTTGAACCAATCCCCTGTAGATCTCAGGAAATGTCTATAGTGTAGATTTCATTTTTTAACACTGTGAAAGTCATTGGCTTTTGGCCCACAGATAGGGTTATGCAACCATGACCATGATCTGTTCCAGAATAATTTCATTACTCCCCATGAAGCTCCCTACACAATTCTTCCTTTGGAAGTCACTGATCTGCTTATTGTCTCCATGGATTTGCTTATTTTGAGTATTTCATATAAATGTAATTGCACACTACGTGGCTTTTTTTTATCAGGCTTCTTTCACTCAGCATAACATTCTCAAGGTTCATCTGCACTGTTGAATAAATGGTGCATTGTTACTTTATATGACTATATTATGCTCCATCGTATGAAATACCACGTTTAAAAATCCGTTCATGTGTGGATATACATTTGGGTTTTGTGTACTATGGTGAATAATTCCAACATGAACTCTGATGTAGAAATTTCACTATGGACATATTTCTTAGGCATTTACTTAAGAGTGGAATTTTTGGGTCAATGGTAAGTCCATGTTGGATTGATTGGTTGATTTTTGCTCTATGATTGATCTAGAAATCCCATACTGCCTTCCCCAGCAGGTGCACCATTTTCCCACCAGACTACGATGAAAGCACATGTGTGGAGTTCTGACTCTGCACATCTCCAGCACTTGTTACTGTCCTTGGTCTGAACCTGCTATCTCAGCACATCACTCACTCACAGGAAGACTCACCCACCGCAGAGTCCCAGAAGCACAGGGATGGAGACACGGGGTGAGGGAAGGGGACACCTGCGTCACTAACCCTGAAAGATGATTTTCTGGCCCCCAGGCCCTGGCCCTGCTGCTCTTAGGGCTCCTCCTGTTTATGTGTGTCCTGACCCCCGCATGACCCTGGAGGTAAGAGACCCCTGAGCTGAGATGGGTGGGCTGAGCGAGGATGGAGTCTGCTGGAGTCTGATGGGGGAGCTGAGTCTAATGAAGAAGGAAACAGCAGGAGAAAAGACCCAGGATGAAAAACGACAAACATGAGGAATAGGAGCGCCCAGTCCAGGCTGCGTCATGGGCGCTGTCAGAGAGAGGGGAGGCCCTGGGCCAGAGCAGGGTGGACGTCTTTGGGCTCAAAGAGAAAGGGCTCTGAGGGAGAAGGTGAGGGTGGGATGTTCTGGGACAATAGCATTGAAACATGCATATTATCACATGTGAAACAGAACACCATTCCAGGTTCGATGCATGAGACAAATGCTCAGGGCTGGGGCAATGGGATGACCCAGAGGCATGGGATGGGGAGGGAGGTGGGAGGGGGGTTCAGGAGGGGGAACACATGCAAGCCCATGGCTGATTCATGTCAATGTATGGCAAAACCCACTACAATATTG
This sequence comes from Okapia johnstoni, assembly GCA_024291935.2. Lineage (NCBI taxonomy): Eukaryota > Metazoa > Chordata > Mammalia > Artiodactyla > Giraffidae > Okapia > Okapia johnstoni. The sequence goes on from CM044309.1 coordinate 129,276,987, forward strand.
TAAAGTAATTAGCCCCCAACTAAAATAAATAAATTTATTAAAAAAAAAAAAAAAGAGAGAAAGGGCTCTGAGCCCAGAGACAGAAGCAAGGAGCCCCGCTGGGCCTGGAGGAAGCCCAGGGGACAAAGTAAGATAAGTTGGTCTGCAAGGGAACTTTCAACCAGGACTGAATTCTGAAAATAAACTTTCAAGATTTGTCATGCAGCATATGGCTTTGAGGAAAAGGCACTCACTGGTAAAGACTAGGAGTTTGGCTAAATATGCAGAGATCTCAGACTAGTTTGAATAGAAACTACATCATCCTCCCCACCCCAACTCCTTCTCCTGTCTTTGAAAAGTGCTCCTGGCACTTCATAGACAAGGTTATGACACCCTGATGTCATAAAAGTGTTACAGCAGACTCAGCAATTCTCAGAGGATTTTGCAAGTCTGTAATTTCTAATTTACGTCTTAGGGAATCAAGGAACCCAATAAAACTCAAGAGGCAATCACACCTTCAGGAACCGTCTTGCTCTTTCTAATACCAGTACTGGTTGGTTAATAAGCATCTCCTCTGTTTTCTAACCCTTTACTTCCTTGTGAAGGGCATGAAGGTTTGTCAGCGTTACTGAGTTGCACATCCTAGGGAGCATTTTATGTCTTCCTTCTTACCAAGTATGTGATTGTGAAACTGGTTAGGAGGGAAGATCCTTCAAACATCCATCAGTAGGATACCTGCCAATTGCAATGTTCCCTACAGATACTGATACAAATGTGCACACATTGAATGACATCAGAATAGGGTTAATAAGCTTTGCTTTAATTTTCTCAGAGGAGAACCAACTGCAGTAAGATATGAAAAGATATTAGCTAAGGAATTAGTCTCCTATGTAGGCTTATCAAGTAAGACAAAGACAAATGCATAAAACTTCCAGCCCTCCACTCATTCCCACATTTCCATTCCCACCCTAGACAGTCATCCTAATCTATGCTTTCAATCAAATCCAAAGCTCTTCCTTGTTGATCTCTTATAACTCCCTCCCTGGTTCACCCTGGCATTCCTGTTTTGCCACCCAGAAAAATCAATGCAGGCGCTCCCTTTCTGTACGACTGTCCCTTTTTCTCCTTTCTTTATGTGAAGTATGAACTTTCCCACGATCTTGATCTTTTCCTGGTCTTTTCTCAAGGGCAACTCCTTACTCCCCTCTTCACACCGTGACTCCAGGGGGCGTGGTCTTCTCTTTCTTTTATTCCTACTGCCATTGTTTGTTCTCCGTCCCTGCGCCCTATTTTAAGTTTCTGGCCCTGCGGGTATTTCAGTATGTGCCTACCTGCAATCTTGTATGTTACTCCTTAATATTCACTAAATAATCTGTTGCCTCTTCGCCCTTTAGATTTTCCACTTCATTCCAGCTCCTTCTAGTGCTGGGCAACTGCAAAACTTTCATTTTGTTGGCAACAATTGAATTGATTCTTGTTTCATTTTACGTCTCTATTCTAGATGAATTTCTTCCAAAAGCTTTTCTTGACCCTTAAAAATTGGATCCATGATGTTTAATAGCTAATTGAATATTTTCTGTATATAAAACAATATTAATTGTTGTTAATGCTCGTCACTAGAGTACCAGTATAGATGGAGCCTTCTGGAGGGACAAAAAAATTGATCACAAGGGATATGGGTATGCTCAGGATTTTCTTTTGCTTCTCAAGTTTTTAAAATTAATACATATATTTTATTGAAGTATAGTTGCCTTATGATGTTTCAGGTGCACAGCACAGTGATTCGGTTATACGTATACACATACACTATTCTTCAGATTGCTTTCCATTGTGGGGTGTTACAGGATATTGACTACAGTTCCCTGTGCTATGCAGTAAACCTTTGCTGACTGTTGCATACTGACTTTTGAAAATTAGAAATCTAGCATTCTCTTCATACTAAATGAAATAAAAGGAATCAAAATGTCATAAATCTTTTAGTTAGGCAAAAGTTCATAAATTTTCTAAAATATGCATTTTATACATACTACTTATATATATGTATACAAAAGCTTGGGGCTTCCCTAAGTGGCTCAGTGGCAAAGAATCCTCCTGCAGTGCTGGAGACGCAGGTTTGATCCCTGGGTTGGGAAGATTCCCTGGAGAAGGGAATGGCAACCCACTCCCATATTCTTGTCTGAAGAATCCCGGACAGAGGAGCCTGGTGGGCTATAGTCCACGGGGTTGTAAAGAGCCGGACACACCTGAGCGACTGAGCATGCATGGACTCATACAGAAGCTTTTCAACTGTGCTTGATAAAAGTTTGAGAAAGAACATTTAAAAAAAAGAGAAGAGATGGAGAAATTAGAAAACATCAACTAAATGAAATGGGAGCCCTGAATATGAAATAGAAAACATGAAACATACTAGTTAAAGTTAAAGATCGTCATATAGTCCAGTAGGTTTTAAACATGGCTGCTCATTAGAAACACATCAGGAGCTTTGGAGGCAAAAACCATTACCGGGCCTTTGTATTTTTCAAAAATTCCAAGATAATTCCAATATGCATCTGGATTTTAAAAAGTGATTACAAGTTTTTATATTAAATGGTAGTTTTGGCGGTTTGTAATTTTACTATTTCTGTTGAGCAATCATGATATAATGGTATTAATGAGTAATAGTTACATAAGCACAATAGTAAAAGATGTTTATCAGTTTTCACAATCAACAGCCAGGCAAAAAATAAAAGATAATTACAATCACAAGCCTTAATGGGAACATGGTTAACCTAACAATATACAATAATCGCACGCAGCTTGGAGGGGGTCAGGCAGCGTGGCGTGGGGAGCGGGAGTGCGCACGCACAGGCTGCCGTCAGCTCAGCCCGCCTGTCCTTCAGTCGGTGCGTCCAGTCCTTTCCCATTGAAGGTAACTCTAGATATGTATGATCCTATTACCATTTTCTTCATTGTTTTGGGTTTATTTTCTGTAGGTCTTTTCCTTGTCTTGTGTTCCCTGCCCAGAGAAGTTCCTTTAGCGTTTGTTGTAAAACTGGCTTGGTGGTGCTGCCTTCTCTTAACTCTGGTTTGTCTGGAAAGCTTTCGATTTCACCATCAAATCTGAATGAGAGTCTTGCTGGGTAGAATATTCTTGGCTGTGGTTTCTTCCCTTTCATCACTTTATGTGTGTCCTGTCATTCCCTTCTGACTGGCAGAGTTTCTGTTGAGAAATCAGCTGATAACCCGATGCGAGTTTCTTTGCATGTAATTTGTCATTTTTCCCTTGTTGCTTTAATATTTTATCTTTGTCTTTAATTTTTGTCAGTTCTTAAAAATTAAGGATTGGTGTGATGTAGAAGAGAATGACTGATAAATCGGTAATGAAAATGTTTGTTAATACAAGTAACTTAGTAATACTTGGCGGTATGTGGGTGAAATTCAGCAATTCTCTGTTTAACCGTATACCCTGTATATTCTCACATGCTGTGCTCAAAGAGACATATACCGTGGGTTAATTGCTGTACTGTCAACAGTGGCAAGAAGTAGAAAAAATTTAGACATTTATTAATAGGCTAATAAAGGAGATAAATACTCTAGGTTTATATAATGGAATATCCTCCAGCAGTGAATATAAATGAGCCAGACACTCACGTATCAGGTAGGATAGACCCTTAGACATAATATCCAGTGGAGAAACCCACACATTGGAACCTTCTCCCCCACATCTCCCCTCTGGTAACCCTAAGTTTGTTTTCAATATCTGGGAGCCTTTTTCTGTTCTGTAAATAAGTTCATTTGCATCATCTTTTAAAATTAGATTCTACATATGAGTATACCATGTGGTATCCTATGCCTTTCTCTGCCTGACTTCACGTTTTTTTTAAATTGGAGGATAATTGCTTTACAATGTTGTGTTGGCTTCTGCCGTCCAGCCATGCAGAGCAGTCATAACTATATATATTGTCCCTGCCCCTTGAGCTTCCCTTTCCTCCCTCCCAAGTCTGACTTCACTTACTGTGATAATCTCTAGGTTCATACATGTTAGAAGCAGGGACTTATTCACGAGAGAGGTTTGCCAAGGATCCTTTACTTTGGGGTACAAGTGACTTGCTAAACTTCATCTCCTGAGCCAGACCCCTCACTCTACTCCATCAGCATGCACTTCCCATCTCACTGTCTCTGAAACTAGCCTCTGCATTTCTGGAATTGATTCTTCCCTCTGCATTTCTGGAAATGATTCTGGGAGTCATCTCCCAGCACTGCCAGGAGTACTTATTATCACGTCCTTCAGTTTCCCAGTTGCCCAAGCATGAGAGAGTCCATTCCCCAAGGTACCAGTAATTGTCTATTACTGCATGAGAAACTCCTGACCTTGAAATGATCCCAGAGGCGTCTCCCTAAGTACAAGGATCTTTTGACAAAGTATGTGAGGACATAACTCTATGTAAAAGAATTTTTTCTGAAACTCAGTACATTCAATGATTTATTTGGTCTATATTTGTTTTGATTTACAGTATTTTTCTGATGATACTCACATCCTTCTCAGGAAGTACTGTTTTAAGGGCTAAAATCCTTGAGTTTTGCTCTAGTAAACGGAGGTCATAGCAATGCAGGCAGGGAGTGTAAGAGGGCACTCTTCTCCACTCTCAAGCAGTGTGTTCGATTCCTAGAATTGCTATCTTGATGGACCCCAAACTGAGGCTAAAAATGACAAGTATTCAGTCCACGGGGTTGCCAAGAGTCAGACATGATGGACAACTCACACTATTCATTCTCTCCCGCTTCTGAAGGCTTGAAGTCTAAGGTCAGTGTGTTCTGAGGACCACACTTCCTCTGAAGGCTCTACGGGAGAATGCTTCTTGGCCTCTTTCAGCTTCTGGTGGCTCCTAGAGCTCCTGAGCTTGTGCCTCTGTCTTTCCATGACCTTCTTTTCTGTGTGTCTCCTCTTATAAGGACCCCAGTCATTGGATTAAGACCTGCCCTGAGCTCATTTGACCTTCTTTTAACTAGTTCCACCCATGCTGCTGCAGCTGTGCTCAGTCGTGTCTGACTCTTGCGACCCCATGGACTGCAGCCCACCAGGCTCCTCTGTCCGTGGGATTTCCCAGGCAAGAATACCGGAGTGGGTTGCCATTTCCTTCTCCAGAGGATCTTCCTGGCCCTGGGATCGAACCCACATCTATTGTGTCTCCTCCTTGGCAGGCAGATTCTTTCACACTAGCGCCACTTGGAAGCCCAGTTATTAAATCATCCAGTTAATAAATCACTTATTTCTAGATAAGTTTACACTCTGCACTTCTCCAAGGACATACATTTTTGAGGGATACTATTCAACCCACTACAAATAACGATCTCATTAGTCAAGATGAATCACTTTAACAGTTTGAGGGGAAACCACCTGACTATCTCCCATAACTATGAGACAGGAATTTGGTGGTGGGGCCCTTCCCCTTCCCCACACATCTTCTAAAGCAGTGGTCTTTCTATTAGAGTAAATCTCGAGGTGTCTGCGGGGATGTTTCTATTGGTCTAGCTTTTCAACATCTCAGGTGCACAGGTTCTTGTCTCCAAACATAGTTACCCGAGAATCTCCTGTGTTCACAGGGGCGGATTTGCTAACCTGCCAACATTTCACAAAAGAACAGTGACATTGTCACCTCGCTCAGATCTTCCTGATGAGAAAAGCCTGGGAGCAACAAGGACAAAACTCTTCTTCTGATTAATCAAGCCGCACAGGCCCACTCACAGGCTGCTGCCTTCCGCCTTTTCACACAGCTTCAAGGCTTTGACTATGGTAACATGCCCCTCTGACCGTAGGGCATCTACCGGGTACCAGTGAGTTTATGTGTTAAAATTAGGGTAAAATGTTTTGGAGAAAGTGGACTAGAAATACAGTCTCCTTGTAAGAAGGAGTACTGTAACGTACTAGAAAGCTGCGGGGCTTCTCATGTGTTTTGAAAATGGATGATAGTGAGCATCTTAGGGTTGATTCCACCGGATACTCTTTAAAATGTGATGTGACAGTTTTATTATAAAACAGCAGCACTACAAAATAGACTAGGTCATGAATTATCCTTTATAACTACTTACAGTACGGACAAATTTTAGATGTCAACCAGAAACTACGGGAGGGTCGGGCAGAAGCTCTGAGCTGCTCTTGAACCAAGGTTTGGACGCGACTCGCAGCGGCCGCGTTCAGGCCGCACGACGCCGCGCGCGCCCCGGGGCGGCCTCCTTCCGGCCAGACCGCTGGCGACACCGTGTGGCCCTGGCCGCAACAGCAACTCCGCGGTAAGAGACCTCCCGGCAGACCACCGACTTCCGGTCTTTCCTCTGTAAAGCAAGTGCAAGGTTGATGATCCTCCTGCATACCTCAACTTGGGATCACCCTGGGCTTCTTAAAGTTATTAGGAGAGGGAGGATCCGGGGAGAGAGAATGATGTTTTACCTGACAGGATGGTGGGTGGATTATACTTCATCTGATCATGAAAAGGATGTGGTCTTATTCTGTGTTCACTAAAATTCATTGTTTCTCCCCACAAAGAAAAGTCCTGTGCTAATGGCTTTCACTGGTGAATTCTATCAGATATTTGAAAACAGCACCAATCCTTCCCAAACACTTCAAACAAATCAAAGAGGTAACTCATCCCATAGAGGCAGCATTACCCTGATACTGAAGCTAAATAGACACTAAAAAAGAAAGCTACATACCAGAATCTCCCATAAATACTAATACAAAAGTCCTTATAAAATAATAGCAAACTGAATTCGGCAGCATATTGAAAGAACTATGTATCATAACCAAGTATGATTTATTTCTAGAATGCAAAGATACATCAATACCTTGAAATAATCAGCTTACTATAGCCCATTAGGGCTTCCCAGGTGGCTCAGTAGTAAAAAAATCTGCCTGCCAATCAGGAGACCCAGGTTCGATCCCTGGGTCAGGAAAATCCCCTGGAGGAGAAAATGGCAACCCACTTCAGTATTCTTGCCTGGGAAATTCCATGGACAGAAGAGCCTGGTGGGCTGCAGTCTATGGGGTTGCAAAGAATCGGACACAACTTAGCAACTAAACGACCACCACCAATAGCACAGAAGCAAAGAATGAAGAGGAAAAACCACTATGTGATCATCTCAATTTATGTAGAAAATCATTAGACAAATTCAATACGTTTTCTTGATAAAAGCATTTAGCACATTAGAAATAGAGGGATATTTCCTCAACATGATAGAAGATATTTATGAAATACCCACAGCTCACATCACACTGCAGAGTGAAAACTTAAAGCGGCTACCTTAAGAACAGGGACTTTGTTTTTCCTTTTCTACTCACATAGTTTTGGAAATTCTAGCTAGGGTAGTTAAGGAAGAAAAAGAAATAAAAGGCATTCAGACTGGAAATAAAGAAGTATTAATAAAATGGTCTCTATACACAAATGGCATGATCTTATATGTAGAAAACCCTAAAAAGGCCACAAAAAATCTGTTAGATCTAGCAAATAATTTAATAATTGCAGGAAGTTTCTGCAATATGAAATCAACACACAAAAATGGTTTGTATTTGCATGCCCTAAAGGAAAAAAATCTGAAAAGGAGATTAAGAAAACGTATCCATTTATAATAGCATCACATTTTTGTGGGTTGTGGTTCCAATGAACATTTTATTGTCAGAGCATTTGCTGCGCTGTTTTGGTCTGTGTAATGCTTGGTAAAGCTGTGGATCCCAGCAGTCGTGACTAGTTCTGACTGGTGCCACTGCAGAGAGTGAAGGGAGTTTTCTGAGGCAGGGTCTCTTGGTCCCACTAGATGAACGAAAGACATTTCTGAAGTGTCTCTGACCGACGGGGATGAAGGTCAACTTACAGGACTGGTCCCATGTTACGGAGGATCCTCCTTGCTGACGCTGCCTGGTTATGCGGTATCTCTTTAACAATTATTTTTTTATTTGGCTGCGCTGGGTCTTAGTTGTGGAATATGAACTCTTAGCTGTGGCTTGTGGGATCTAGTTCCCTGACCATGCGTTGAACCCCGGCCCCCAGCGCTGGGAGAGCGGAGCCTTAGCCACTGGAGCACAGAGTCCCTATGTGGTACCTCTTGAGAGGGCAGGTGGGTCGCAGTCCCCACAGAAAAGAATACTCTCCCTGGCAAAGCTCCCAGTAATTCTCCTACCAGAGACGCAGCCAAGAGTGTTAGAGGGGCCCCTGTCCAATCAGTATGGAGAGTGAGCCCGCCGGGTTAGCTCCTGTTGTTAGGGCGATATCAGGAACTGCTGGATCTGGCTCCCTTCTGTCTGGTGGAGGGACATAAGACACTTTACTGCTGTGTTCTTCCTGCAGTTCTGGGGCTCACAAACCAGCTTGCCACTTTCTTGGCAAATTTTGTCTTTTTGTTTTTGGCCATACAGCACGTGGGACCTTAGTTCTCCGCCCAGGCGTGAACCTGTGCCCCCTGCCCTGGAGGCGAGGAGTCCTAACCACTGGACCACCAGGGAAGTCCCTCTGGGCAACTTTTTGAGTATTCCTTTGGTGGTTCTTCCCCAGAAGGAGAGGCTACAAATTTGGAATATGTTGATATATTTCATTGAGAAAGGCAGAAGAATATTCCCCAGAATTTCGTACAGGACTTATTTGGTTGGGCACAGGCAGCAGTTAAAAGAAAAGACGATTCAGATATCAACAAGGTAAAGAGTTCTAATGGTCCAGGTGGAGACTGACCACAAGCCGGATCTAGTCCTAGTCAGACCTTAACCAAACTCACAAGATCTAAGCTTCCCTAGTTTGTCTGTGTCAGATGAGCAGTTTGTCCGTGAACTTTGAGGCGTCGTCCAGCTCCCATATGTACAAGCTGAAATCCATCCATTTCACACTCAGTTAAACTAGAATGATGAACCAAGTTTCCTCCATAAATTTCTCCCAACTGTTGGGGCAGCTGGATTCAGGGAAGACTGGACATAAAAACCCGTTCTGGTGTCTCTGCCGGCGTCACAAGCAAACCCCAATCATGTGTGTATTAAGTATTTATTGGCTCATTTGATTCGGCATCACTGATTCAACAAGGATGTTCTGTATGCTCCCTCAGTGCCAGTTTTGTCTGAGGCCCTGTACGAGATAAAATGTAAAAAGGAGGGACAGATTCTCCCGCCCATGTTACTCAACCACTTATTTGGAAATTTCCGCCAATAAGCACACATTCAATGAGGTGAATAAGAAACTTTCGGGGCCGAGACATAGCCTGTGGGTAGACTTAATGTTCAAGAGGGTGACACTGATTTTCTGTGAGGCCGCCTGAGGAACCTGGGAGCATTGTTCAAGCACAGTAAATCTCGAAACCTTAGCACTCTGCACTGTTTGGTTCCCATGAACAAGCCCCAGTGATTCTGCAAGGTTTGTTCTCTGTAAGTTGAGCAAACGTGAACAGCAAGCGTGGTCGCCTTGTCACTGTTCATCGTGCTGTGTACAATGAAGAAGAGGCCCTAGTTCGCCTCCTGGCTGAGGAGCAGCCGGTTAGGCAACAGAGCTGTCTTCTGACATCCCTACCGAGGATGGTTACGGAATCTCAGGGCTCAACACTACATAGACCTTCTTGCCTGGTTCACAGCGTTAATAATAGCTGGCACTAAAATCTCAGTGAAGCAAGTAATCATAGCCTCCTGGAACTAAGAAGGCCCTTAGAAGCGAAGTCAGTAGCAAGCATATAATAAATTACAGAATATACTTGAAGGGCTAAAAATCTACAAGCAGATTAAACACTCAGCAAAATGAACAGCAGCAGAAGTTTTCAGTAGGGCTGCTGTGTTAAAGCCACTGCATGGAGCCAGCTTCAGGCCTCAGAGATGGGCGTGACCAGCACAGAGAAGGAACTCTAGAAAATCGTCTGCTCCACCTGCCTGACTTGCAACCCAGGAAAATGAGGCCAGAACATTTTCTAAGATGGCCCAGGAAATGGGACTAGTCACGTGACCTCAACCAGCGGGCCACGGGGGCTGCGGGTCCACGGTCTCTTCTTCCTCGACCCCCCCCCCCCGCTCCCTCCCGCCCCAGCCTGCAGTTTCTCTGTTTCTTTTCTCTGTTCCTCTGGCTCCCATCACATCTCTGGGCCTCCCTGATGGCTCAGCGGTAAAGCATCTGCCCGCAATGCAGGAGACCTAGCAGACATGGGTTCTATACCTAGGTTGGGAAGATTCCCTGGAGGAGGAAATGGTAACCTGCTCCAGTTATTCTTGCCTTGGAAATCCCATGGACAGAGGAGCCTGGCGGACTAGAGTCTGTGGGGTTGCAAAGAGTCGGACACGACTGAGCGCACACACCCACATGCTTCCCCTCCCCCTATCTCTCTGCTTCTATCCCCTCACCTTGACTTCCGGCTCCTTCCCTCTTCTTTTAGTGCCTAGTGTGAAGCTCCAGTACTTTGGTCGCCTGATGCGAAGAGCTGACTCCCTGGAAAAGACCCTGATGCTGGGAAAGATTGAGGGCAGGAGGAGAAGGGGACAACAGAGGATGAGATGGTTGGATGGCATCATGGACTCAATGGACATGAGTTTGGGTAAACGCTGGGAGTTGGTGATGGACAGGGGGGCCTGGCACGCTGCGGTCCGTGGGGTCGCAAAGAGTTGGACACGACTGAGTGACTGAACAGCAACTATAGAAATTCTTAGTGTACTTATGCTTATTAAATCTAGTGTTCTGTTTTGAATCTTTTTTTATTTTACAAGTGAATGTGTTAAATATTTTATATTTATCGCTCTTAAAAAAGAGTGTGTGCATGTGCCAATTTGCTTCAGTTGTGTCTAACTCTTTGGGACTTTCCAGACAAGAATAATGGAGTGGGTGGCCATTTCCTGCTCCAGGGGATCTTCCTGACCCAGGCATCGAACCCACATGTCCTGCGTCTCCTGCATTGACTGGTGGATTCTTTCCCAATAAAGCCACCTGGGAAGCCCCCCAAAAGAGTCCACTAATTAAACTAGTGACTCTGCATTTACTCTGTGATTTGTATACCAACTTCCACCCCTCAGACCCCCTAAAAACAACTTATCTTCCTGCCCCAGATGCTCCCTTTTGGATCTTAGCCCTGGGAAAGTTTCTTTTCTTTTAAACTCTCCAAATAAGACTCTGTTGTAAACACAAGCCTCAGACAATGAGCGCACAGAACATTCACTATTTCCTGCTGTCAGTGGCGGCACTCTGCGCAGGCTGGAAACCTACAACCAGCGGCCTGGCTGTCCAGTAACTCCCAGGGGTCTGGCTGTATATTTCCTGGGTAAGCCTCTCTTTGAGAGGCTGAACTCTGTCTCCCCATGCAGTAACACAAACCCTGTGGACTGCAGTCTCTGAAGAATGTGGAAACCCAGAGGCTGGTGCCAGGCTGGGGTGGAGGTGATTTGCTGAAAGGTTGAGAAACACAGGAAGCAGACCAACCCTGGTAAGTTAAACTGGCAAAAACTCAGGGCCCAGGGCTGTCAAAGGAGGGTATGCTGGGGCTCCACAGAGGTGTCAGATATCTGCAGTTTCAGCACACGGTCAACGCTCCACCCCAGGTGGCTCAAGTGGTAAAGAATCCGGCTGCCAATGCAGGAGACGCAGGAAACACAGGAGACACGGGTTCCATCCCTGGGTCGGGAAGATCCCTTGGAGAAGGAAATGGCAATCTCCTCCAGTATTCTTGCTTGGAGAATCTCACGGACAGAGGAGCCTGGTGGGTTACAGTCCATGGGGTCGCAAAGAGTTGGACACGACAGACTGACTACACACGTACATGTCCCATTCCACTTTGGACGCAGTGTCCTACCGCTCCAGTGAGAGGCAACTGACTGAAAGACCACGGGTCCAAACAGAAGCTGTGGGGCCTGTAGATGGAAAGGGTTATTCTCTAGGACAAAGGATAACTAGTAGCAGACATCAGGCAGGTGGCGGGAAAACCCCTCATCTCCATAGCTGATGAAGAGGGTGCATTGAAAATTGGAAATACAGTTGGAAGCTCAGAATTTCTGATAGTTAATAAGGATTCCTCTGTTACTATTTATTTACTTTTGTAACAAGAACATCAGGACCTCCCTGGAACAAGGGCAGAAGGACAGAAGCAAAACCTGTAAATCTCAAGAAGATCAGTGTGGTCCGGGAAAGATCCCTGAAAAGCAGGGAGTTTGCGGGACGGGGTTAGTCCCTGCGGCATTCCGGAATAGTGCTGGCACCTGGCTGCTGTTGTCTGGTCACGAAGTTGCGTCCAATTCTTGTGTGACTCCATGGACTATAGCCCTCCAGGCTTCTCTGTCCATAGGAGCCCATTAATATTGGTTGAATATTCAAGTAAGGTTTTTGACAAATTTCTAAGGAAGAAGAGTTAGAAAGGAAGGCTGGGAACCACCATCTTTCCTCTTCCTTTGTGGCATATGTTTGCCAATTGAACGTGTTCATGCCACGGAAGGAAACCAGCTAATCCTTGACTCTGCCCGTAAAGCTTCAGGTGAAAGAATTTTATGGTGATAATTGAACTGGGTGCATCTCCCCTAAGGACTGCTGCCAAGATCCTGGCAGAATGGCCAGAACCTGAGAGTCGCGTGCCCTCACAGGGTCTGTTGCTTCATGAATCGATTGTATAATACCCGCCACTTGCATAGAGCCAGACGTGATGGGGAAGAGAAGCAAGAGCGTATCTCTGCTTTCCTCTGGTGGCTTTTGATTTATTTGGTCCTCTTGCTTCTCTGTTGCTGAGTAGCAAATGATGTGGGGCTTCCCAGGTGCTCAGTGGTAAAGAACCTGCCTGCTGATGCAGGAGATGCAGAAGACGTGGGTTTGATCCCTGGATCAGGAAGATCCCCTGGAGGAGGAAATGGCAACCCACTCCAGCATTCTTGCCTGGAGAATTCCATGGACAGAGGAGTCCATGGGGTTGTGAGTCGGACACAACTGAGTGACTAACACACACACAGCAAATGATGCCTGAAGTGTCTTAAAAGAACCATTTTATTTGTTCGTGATTGTGTGGGTCAGGAAGCCAAACAAGGCCCAGTGGAGGTGGCTGGTCCCCGCTCTGCGTGGCATCTGCTGGGGGCTAAGAGCAACTAACTCAGTCTAAACCGGCTCCCGTCTGCCCATTTCCCTTCCTGCTGTGGTTTCGTCCCTCCAGAGGCTCTCAGCCCCACGGCAGCTCTTCGGCTTCTCGGTTCTGTGCCCACACTCACCCTTCACCGATGGTCCCGCCGAAGCCACAGGAGGGCTCCCGGCTCCTGTAGCTGCTCTCCTGACCTCCTTCCTCTGGGAAGGGCGGCAGGGAGGAAGGTTCTGACACACACCACTCACTGTCTTTCCCCCATCTCTACAGGCTGCAGTTGCAGACATAAGACCTCGTCAGCTCTGCTTCCTTCAGCGCCGTCTTACGTCACAACTTTCGCCGAAGGGAGCGCTCTTCTCCAATATGCGCCGCCTGCGTTGCATCCTAGATTCTGCACTTAGAACACTGTTCAGGCAACTTCCGCTAAGGTCCCTTGGGCCTTCCTACTTGCCTCCAGGTTCTTTCTTGAACTATTTGAAAAGTTCAAGTGACAGGCCCAGGGAACTTGACTCAGTATTTTATAAGAACCTGTCGTTGTATGTGTTCAGTCGTGTCTGACTCTTTGCGACCCTGTGGGCTGTAACCCGCCAGGCTCCTCTCTCAGTGGAATTTTCCAGGCGAGAATACTGGCGTGAGTTGCCATTTCCTTCTCATAATAACCCTGAAGAAAGAATGTGTATGTATATGTATACGTATAAAATCTGAGTCACTTCGCAGGACCCCTCAAACTACCTCAACAGAGTGAATGAACTGAACTTCAACAGCAGGAAAAACAGATCAGAGCAAGATGAAAGGTGGAGAGTCAGCCTTAACGTCGGATATGATGATTCCGAACGACAGAGACGCCACGCTGGAAGGGGCTCCCGTCAGAACGCACTTTCCCTGAGCAGAGAAAGAGGCGGCAGGTTTGGGGCTCTTGGACTCTCTGCAGACGGTTGTGCGCACAGGGAACCTCGCGGGCACAGTGGGGAGCAGGGCACAGTTCCAACCCTGGCTCTTCTCTCCCTGTGTCTCGCAGAGGGTGCGATTCTGACTGACCGAGGACGAAGGAAGCAGTGCTGGCCGCGAGGAGCGTCCCGCGAGCGCGCGCGGGCAGCTCAGCCCCCCGCCCCTCCGGGCAGCGCTGTCAGCGTCCCCCCGGGAGTCACCGCCCGGGGGCCTGGGGGGCGGCCTTCACTCAAGGGGCTGACCCTGGTGGCCGTGCGTCGTCCCAGACATGGGCTTTTCTCTCTTGTCTCCAGTTTTCATCCGTCATCTCTAGTCTCTCTTACATGGCCCGGGATCACACCTCCTAACTCACCTGAGGTGGGGTGGCTTGTGGCTCCTAGCAAGCTTTTAAATGAAAACCACAGGATAACTCTTGCTTGAGCTCGTCCTTGTGTTCTTTTTATGGGACAGGAGTTACCTGCCAGCAGATTGCTTCTGCAAGAGAGCTCAGGACACCTCGGGATGAACGGGCCTCAGGTCAGGCAGCTTTGCTCACGGCTGGAGAGGTTCCCCTGGAGTAGCTCTGAGCATGCCCGTGACTGGCTGCCCTTCCCATGCTGAATATGGCACCGTGGACTTGAATGGGTTCAAGATACTCTTTTGAGAAAGACAGCTTATCGTCTTGAACAGAGGTTAGGCTCGGCAATGCTTCCCTGTTAGCAAAGCAGAGGGAGGTGGACCTGCGTGCTTCTCCGGCTTTGGGAGACACACCTGGGCTGGTGGCCGTCCTGAGAGCTCTGGGGCCTTTCAGAAGGACTTGCTCCTCAGAGCTGCCCTTTCCGCCCAGCAGGTGGAGAGTTGAATCACTAGGAGCACTCAGGGAAAGGGAGGGGCAGAAGGTAAAGGCTGATATTTCCTCTTCAGAGACCCAGCTTGAGTATCTCCTGCCCGACTGTCCACCTCACCACCGGAAAACAACAAAGGTAAAGAGAAGCAGCTTTGTGCTGTATCATTTCAGCTGTGCTTCTTGTCAAAGGGGAACAGATAAAGGCAATAAACTGTGGCATTTGAACAGGGTTGCCATGAACCACAATGAGGGGGAAACTTACTCTTTAATGACAGGGGTTTTTTGTTAATGCGTACCATAACCGGTCTGAATGTCACTGATAGTGTGCATTTTTAAGTCTCAGAGGCAGGCGAAACTGATTTCAAATTTCCGATTTGTTTAGCGAAGCAGAGCTCTGTGGATATTTTTTATAAACTCCCTAATAACTCTTACTCAGAACACAGCTGGCCACGTATAGCTGCCACCTCCATGTGATGAAGCACTTCTTAGTTCCTTAGAGGATCGTAACTTCACTGGAAATGCCTTAGTAAAAATGTAATATGTGGGGAAGAATTCTTTTCGTTTTCTGGGTCTAAGTTTCTTCTTAGGGCTTTAACATTAGTCTCTTCAAGTAAAAGTTCATTCTGTAAACAAATGTAAAATCTCATGGTTTATGTTTGTGTGATGGGGTGACCATTCTAAAGTTCCTACTACTTCTAGGATCAACAACCATATTGTGAAATTTACAAAGTTTGAAGGACAGAGCCTGAGAGTAAAAGATTAGCCTGATTTAGGGAAGGAGAGGAGGCCCTAGAAAAGTTGTTGTATGAAATGGTTAAGAATTTAACCAGGCTCTGCACCAGGTTTTAAGAACATGGTGTCTTAGCCACCCTGGGAGATATACTTCCCCAAGAAGGACAAACCCAGACCCCGAGTCTTCTCTCGATCTCTTAGTTGTCAATATCCCCTTCTAGGGGGCTTCCCTGGTGGCTCAGCGGTAAAGAATCCGCCTGCCAATGCAGGAGACGTAGGTTCCATCCCTGGGTCTGGAAGATCCCCTGGAGGAGGAAATGGCAGCCCACTGCAGTGTTCCTGTCTGGGAGAATCCTGTGGACAGAGGAGCCTGGTGGGCCACAGTCACGAGGTCACAAAGAGTCGGGCACGAGTTAGTGACTCAACAGCAACAATGCTCCCCTTTTAAGGCGCGTTCTCGCCTCCTGTTTCCTGAACAAAAGCCTCCCTTTCTCAACCTAGAAGAGCTGCAGCCTTGGGCATCCTTTTATTTTTCTGTCTTTTCTTTTTCTGCATGACAGCTTCCAGAGGACACATCTCTTTTGCTTGAGAGGGATTTTTTTTTTTTATCCTAAAAGCAGATAGAGAGGTGCACTAAAAGAAAATGTCTGCAATTCTTTGTCTTTGAGGTTTAATTTGAAGTCCTTCTACCTCTAAGGACACTTCCAACTTGCCCTCGCTGACTGGGTGGTGTCTTGCCTGTGTGTGTGTGTGTGTGTGTGTGTGTGTGTGTGTGTGTGTGTGTTAGCCTCTCAGTCGTGTATGACTCTTTGTGACTCAATGGACTGTAGCTTATATCTTTGGCGGGATCCATATGCCTTGGAGCTTCTGTGTTCTAAGGGTTCCTCTATCCTGCAACTGACTGGGTAATATTAATGAGACCAGAAATTGTAAAATGTATAGAATGTCCCTGTTGCTAATACATATTGATTCCTGGGTGACTGTGCCAGACACTGACAATTTCCAGGTAAATTTTCCCTGCTCTCAATAAATGTTAAATCTAGTGATGAAGACTAGCCTCTGCAATGAACAAGAATCTGTAAACTCATCCACGAGTACCTGTGTACACACGGTCACCAGGTGTAGAGGAAATTGTTCGGTTAAGGTAACCGCATAAAATCAGTTGAATGTAAGATTAGTACAGAGACTCTGTTGTGAAAGAGCTCTTCAAACAGCTAGAAAGGCGGAATTTTGGCAAATAAATGGAGGAAGTAGAATTTTCAAGTGCTGGGTTAACAATAGTTAAAACTCAGTCTTGCAAATAAACAAATACCACAGCTCATTAATTAATTTTAATTACATATTCCTAATAATTTTTAAGAAAAACTTGAGCCTGAAGTTTTCCTTCTTGGTTCTGTGCTCTAAATGTTTGAAAAATGATAAAATCTAACTGGGAAGTAAGGTAAATAATACTGTTTCGTTAACTATCAGATTAAGCCTATTAATGCTTTACTTCTTGGACAAATTTTATAATTTTTCTCTTAGAATGCTATCATTATAAAATAGGGATAATAATCATCCCTATTTTATAATAATCATAGTGCAATAAAAATAAGATCATCTCAAGTAAAAGTTTGCACGGGGGCCTCTCAGATGGCGGTAGTGGTAAGGAACCCGCCTGCCAATGCAGGATACATAAGAGACGCAGGTTTGGTCCCTGGGTCAGGAAGATCCCCTGGAAGAGGAAATGGCAACTCACTCCAGTATTCTTGCCTGGAGAATCCTCATGGACAGAGGAACCTGGTGGGCTACAGTCCATGGGGTTGCAAAGAATCAGATACAACTGAAGCGACCTAGCATGCATGTGCACACACGTGTGCACACACACACACAGAAATGCTAATATGAATAGTATATCACAACATGTGGAAAAAGCGTAGGCTTCAGAAGAGATGGACCCATATTTACATGGTAGTAGTGTGTGAATTCCTAAGTCCTTACTGTCTCATCTGCAACACTAGGGTAACATGACCCATTCTGCAAGACAAGAGTCTGAGTAATGTGTCTATGGTGATTGACGCATACCTGAGCCCTGTGATCCAGCCATTTCCTTTACAAAGAAGTTCCCACCCAGGTGGGTAAGGAAGTGTGCAGGAGGCAATGCCCCCAGCAGTAGACTGATGATATAGACTAGGAGGCCACTGGGTGTCTGTCCCTGACGAGTGGCTACACCAAATGCGGTGAAAGCGTAAAAGCACAGTAACCCAGCAGTAACAGAGTGTGTTTTCAGAGTAACATGGATGAACCTTTTAAAAAATATTCATTTATTTGGCTGCATGGGTCTTAGTTGCAGCACATGGGATCTTTCATTTGCTGCATGCAAGCTCTTAGTTGAGGTGTATGGGGTCTAGTTCCCTGACCAGATTTCAAACTTGCCTGCTGCCCGCACTGGGAGCTTGGAGTCTTAGCCCCTGGACACCAAGGAAGCCCCCACGGATGAATCTAAAACAACATAATGCTAAGTAAAAAACCAACATAAGCTGATTTATGAAAATAAAAAATGCATATATAAAGAAGCCAATATCGTGCATGAACACATACATAGAAGAGCATGCTGTAAACAAGTTTGGTCTTCTATAGGAGTGGAGGAGAAAGGGGATCTGTTGGGTTGAAGGTAATAAGCCAAGGAGAGGATGACTTCTGTAGCCCGATGATGGCTCATCTAAGAAAGGAGAGATGTGATTACCTTAATTTTTTATGCTTATGGATAAAAAAGCAGACACAAACACACAAAACGTTTAATGAAAGGAAGGTGCCTGTACACAATAAGGGCTTCCCTGGTGGCTCAGGGGTAAAGAAACTGCTACTAATGCAGGAGGCACAGGTTCGATCCCTGGTCCAGGAAGTTTCCCTGGAGCAGAAAATGGTAACCCACTCCATTATTCTTGCCAGGGAAATCCCATGGAGAGAGGAGCCTGGTGGGCTACAGTCTGTGGAGTTACAAATAGTCGGACACAACTTAGCAACTGAACAATAGCAAAAACAGCACAGTAAGCACTCTTATCAGTATATTCCCAACTCTCCCAAGGTGTCCCAGTAACTGTTGGGCTATAGTAACTATGCTATGTAGGCAGGTTGTTTTATAATGAAAATAAGACAAAGATTTAAGAAGAATAAACTCACATTTGCTTATAAATCAGAAATTGCATCCAAGAAACTGGCATCAGCCAGAATGCCTTATGAAGCATGACTGGCTTGGACATGCTTCATTATGGGATGTGCTTTCGTTATTAAAATGTTATTAAAGTAACTAAACAAAGATCTTCCAGAGATACTGTTATTTTCAGGCATGTTACAGAGAGCGGTACTGAAATTAACTTGCCGAACAGCATCTTGTTAAAGGCAGATGCTAGTATTTTCATTAGGTCAGATGAGCCAAACCTTTGAGTTATAGCTTTAAAAAACTGGGAAGAGCAGAGAAGGGTGCGGTCCAGGCTTGGTGTAAGGTAACTGCCAGACTCCATGAAACCAGGCTGGGTGGTCTGATGACTTGAACACGCAGCATCTATTCCTTAATGATTATTTTAGGACAATGAGTTTCGATGACAGGGATGTGTGGCCATCTTTTTAACCACATAAATGTCATGCGCCATTATTTTGAAAGTCCACGAGTGACACACTTCCCTTCAGTCTCTCTCTGCCTGATTCACGCTAAGCCATGCACTCTCCTCCCTGCCCCAGGTCTGAGGCTTTGGGCCTTGGCTCTGTTTGGCTCTCAGTGCAGGAAGTGCTGTGTTAGTGAGAAGCTCTATACGATGCCTAAATCAGCAACCAGAGAACGCACTTCCAGGGAGCTCAGCTCAGGTGGGTATGGGTGGCAAACAAAGTAACTTAGTGACTAAAATAAATACACACAGGGGGAGATGTAGATCGGCCACCTGTCTTAACAGCTTAGAGAATATAAACCTAGACTAGGATTCCAAAAGAGGGCACAGCTGTAATCTGGAATAGGGGTCCCCAACCCCCAGACCTAATGCCTGGTGATCTGCGGTGGAGCTGACGTAATAATACTCAAAATAAATGCACAATAAATGTGCCTGAATCATTCTGAAACCGCCCCCCACCCCAGTCCGTGGAAAAAATTGTCCTCCATGAAACCAGTCCCTGGCATTAGCCAGAATGCCAGGTGCCAAAAAGGTTGGGAACCACTGATCCAGAAGATGAGACAAAGGAGAATGAAATCATTCCAGCTCCCCGTGGGACTGATGAAGGAAAAGATGTAGGAAAGCACCCACGTGAGGTCAGTGGTCTGATTGGTCCAGGTGGACAAGGATGTGTAAAGAGATTCCTGGAGACTTGAGATGCCTCTAGCTGCAAGAAACAGAAAACTCAACCACGATGGCTTGAACTGTAAGGAAACGTTATCATCTCACAGGACAAAGAGTCCCAGGTAGGGCAGATCCAGGGGGGTTAGTGTGTCCCCTCAAGGTGTGTCCTCAGAGACTCAGATTCTTTCCATCATGCTCTCTGACACCCTGGCTTGGTTACAAAATAGCTGCTGCATCAGTGGCCACATGAAGGCAAAACAACCCTAAAACAAAGAAGAGGGTTGGTTTCCTTCTGAGAGTCTTTTTAGCAGAAGGAATTTTCCAGAAGTCTTGCAGCAAAATCTGCTATCTTACTGGCAAGCTTTGCCACACCTTCCGATTTTTAAGATTTTATTCATTTATTTCTCCCTCAACTTTATTGAGGGATGATTGACAAGGATAACTATATATTTAATATATAGTGATGGGTCTTCCCCGGTGGTGCTAGCGGTAAAGAACCTGCCTGCCAGTGCAGGAGAGGCAGATGTGAGTTTGATCCCTGGGTCAGGAGGATCCTCTGGAGAAGGAAATGGCAACCCACTCAGTATTCTTGCCTGGAGAATCCCATGGACAGAGGAGCCTGGTGGGCTACAGTCCATGGGGTCGTAAAGAATCAGACATGACTGAAGTGACTTAGCACACACGCACACACGCATGCACCTCACAGTGAAACCGTTCTTTAGTGTATGATGAACAAGCTTAAGATCTATTTCCAGCAAGAGCACATACTACAGTATTACTCACTGCTGTCACCACGCTGTACATTAGATCTTATTCTTCTTATAAGTGCAAGTTTTTACCAGTTAGGGTTTCCCTGATGGCTCAGATGGTAAAAAATCTGCCTTCAGTACAGGAGATGTGGGTTTGATCCCTAGTTAGGGAAGATCCCCTGGAGAAGGAAATGGCAACTCACTCCAGTATTGTTGCCTGGAGAATCCTGTGGATGGAGGAGCTACAGTCCATGGGGTTGCAAAGAGTCAGACACGACTGAGCGACTTACACTTTCATGCTTTTTTTCACTAATGTGGATACAGAGTGCTTCAACTGGCTTAAACCAATCACGGCTAATTCCTAAGGAGTGGGAAGGCTTTTCTAAAGGACATTCTACGTGAAAACTGCACCTTGAAATCCATCTCTCAGCACAGAATAGGGGAATGGAAGGGAAAGATCGAACAGCAGGCAATTAACATTTTTAAAAAATGTGCTATATGGGGAGAATTTGAAGGTGTCCGAAAGAGAGGAGACATGCTTGCTGGAGTGATTGTGGGCGAGAGTTTCAGTGGTGGCTGTTAGAGCAGCTTGTGAAAGGGAGGGAAGGAGGCCTCTGAGAAGAGAATTGAAGTCAGGAGACAGAGAATGAGCTCCCAAAGCCGACAGGAGCTCCGAGCAGGCAGCCTGGAGCCCCGACTCCCTGAGCTCTGGGGCTCCATCTGATCTCTCCTCAGTGGGGTGTGCAAGGCCTCCGGGACATTTCTGCCTGTTCTCCAGCCCTACCAGCCACCAACTTTGGCCTCCTACATCGCATTCTCATGATACAAATTTCTCTTTCAGGATTTTGAGTCCCTGCTCATGTTTTGCCTTCTGTCAGTGATGATCTTCCTTTATGTGTATACCTGGGTGGCTGGTTTCATTCTTCAAGGGGGAGTAGGACATCACCTCCTCCAGGAAGTCTTCCTGTGACTCTTGGGTTAGTTCTGTCCCCCCTGAGCTTCCTTAGTATTCTGTGTATGTCTGTGTATCATAGATATTTAGTGAATTGGTCAGGACTGGTGCTGGAATAAAGCATAAAAAGCAAACTCCTTGCTTTAACGGAGATTGTACTCTAGAGAGAAGGTCAGGCAATAGATACACGTACAGTACATATGCATGTTTTATTTATATAAACAAACATAAGCATTGCTTATGTGTACCTAAAGTCATGTATATATAACGTACGAAACACACACATTTATAATATATGTGGTAAATATATTAAAAAATGTAACACAAGGCTGGGAGGGGGCGCCTCCCTGGTGACTCGGGGGTGAAGAATCTGCCTGCAGTGCAGGATATGCTGGTTACATCCTTGGTTTGGGAAGATCCCCTGGAGAAGAAAATGGCAACCCACTCCAGTATTGCTGCCTGGGGAGTCCCATGGACAGGAGAGCCTGGCGGGCTACAGTTCATGGGGTTGCAAAGAGTCAGACGTGACTGAGCAACGAAACTAGAACAGTATAGAAGGCAAAGATTTGCATCCTGATGTGTTACTGTGTCCAGAGGTTGAGAATGTGAGCAAAATCCTGAAAAAGAGACTGAGGCGTGGCTGGATGAACCGGTGATGGGGCAAGAGAGAATGATGACCAAGAGGTTAAAGGAAGAAAGTATTTGTTGGCAATTGAGGGTCCTGGAAGGTGAAACATTCCCGAGGGCAAGAATGGTGCTCAACCGTTTGAGCACTTGGCAGTGCTCAGTAGATGTCTGGGGGATGCAATAAATAGATTCCTCCTTCCTGACATGCGCTGTCCTTAGAGAACACACATTCCCAGCATCTTTTTGTCCCCTCAATTTTTCCTCCTCTTTTCCTACATTTTTCCTGACATGCGGGGCTGAGGGCTTTGGCCGCCTTCGGATGGCATGACCTATTTGCTAGGATCCCCTTACTTTTGTGGAGACAGGAAATAAGTTTCACCAAGGAGATGAAACGTGCAGAGAACATCATCCAAGTTTGCTCCACCGTCTCTCACCCTGCTTGGGCAGCAGTGACAGGATGGAGACTGTGGAGACAGGAGCTGGCTGGGAAGGATCTCTTTTGGCTGGGCTGTGTAGCTCAAGGATTTTTCTGTACAAATTCCAGGACAAGGAGAGTCCCTAAAGCGTGGAAAGTAAGAGCCAAGGGATCCAATTTCTTCTGCGCTTTTGCTCCAGAAAAATTAGCCGTCACTTTCAAACGTACAGAAACGATAGAGCTTTGAAGTACTGGCTGAAGAGAGCGGTGAATCTTCTCTTCTCGAGAATAAAATCTACTCTGAAGGCCCCTCCCCCATCCCAGCATTTATTAGCTCCTCAGAAAGTGTGACAGCAGGCTGTAACTTTCCATGAAGCAGTGGGCTCAGACACGTACATTCACGGAGTGTCATAACTGAACGCTCGATATCATCTGTGCCTCCAGGTAAGTCTGAGATTTTTTTTCCCTTCCATTCTCAGGTAGGGCTTTGCCTAAAATGGATTCCCTCAGCACAGCACACGTTGAATTTTGTCTGGATGTGTTCAAGGAGCTGAACTGTAACCACGCAGGAGACAACGTCTTCTTCTCCCCGCTGGGTCTTCTTTACGCCCTTAGTATGGTCCTCCTGGGAGCCAGAGGAAACAGCGCCGAGCAGATGGAGAAGGTACTGGACGGCAGGAATCCCGGGCGGCCTGGGGGTCTTCCGCGCACCAGCTCGGCCTCCGCAGAATGACTTACACCTCTACGCCCGGAAAACTCTGCCATCTTGTGAAATAAGAAACACATGTGGGCAAAGCATATTTCTAAGGAGTAATGGCTTAGATAATGCTATACATTATAATGCAAACAACACAATGCCTGCCACGCTCAATCTCTTTCTTGCCATCAAGGCTTTCACACATAAATGGCTGAAATTTACCTTCTTAGCTGACCCTTACAGTGATTTGAACATGCCAGAGAACACATATGAGGTATGGTTCTTGCCCTCTACAATTTTAACTTACAATAAAGCGAGTCTCTATCAGAAACTAACACAACGTTGTAGAATAATTATACTCCAAATGAAAAAAAGAATGGAGTTTAAAAAAAATGACCAAATTCAGTAAAAAAAAAAAAAAGACTGTTTAAAAGTCATGTAGTTTTTTACAGTGCTTATGTGTGCATTTGGAGTTCACACCAGCCCTGTGTGTCAGGCGTAGGAAGTGTCATCCCCGTTTTACAGATGGGGAAGCAGAGACTAAACTGAGACTAAGGAAGAACGGGTGACATAAGCTGATATGCAGTGGTTTTCCTACCATACATACATACATATATATACATTCATACATGTGCATACATACATATGTATATATGGCTTCCCAGGTGGCACTAATGGTAAAGAATCCGCCTGCCAAGGCAGGAGATGCAAGTGATGCAGATTCGATCCCTGGGTCAGAAGAAGGTCACCTGGAGGAGGGAATGGCAAGCCACCCCAGTATTCTTCCCTGGAAAATTCCATGGACAGAGGAGCATTTTTTTTTTTTTAGCTGTGAAAAGTCTAGAAGAATGTCACCTAACAACTCCCAGGGTATTTACACATCTTATTACTGTTTGTCCTTTATTCCATATTTTGATGTGCTTTTAGGATTTTCTTGCATTCAAATAAATAATTTAGTGGGAAACCATGCGGCGTTTTGCACAACCCCGGAAGAGCACTGTCATAGTGATGGCCTGGCAACAGCGGGGGTGGAGCGGAAGAGTCTAGTGAACCAGAGCTCAGTGCCTGGGGCCAGACAGGCAATGAGGGTCAGGGGCCAAGGGGATTAACCTCATGAACTCAATTTCCCTAATAGAAAAAGAGGATAATAGTACCTACTTTAAAAGTTGTCAGGAGAATTAAGTAAGATGTGCAAAGGCTTAGTTCGGCATTTGTAACATAACATCATTAAACATTAGCTCTTACCACTGGTCTTTATCTGAAGTGGGAAAACCTGTAATCATCGGCCTCTATAGACTGTATGCTGCTTTTGATGCCTATCTATCTCATTTTTTTTTTCTAGGTGCTTCACTTTAATCATATTGTAGAATCATCAGGACCAGAGTTCAAGGACTTGGCTAAGGTATGATAATATCTCTGCTGAGCTGTCAAATGCTCTTTGATAAAAGAGCATCAAGAAATACTGCAGCCCATGCGCTGAGTGGCAGAGCGCTTTGTTGATCCATAAGAGAGCAAGTGCTGAGTGCTCGGTTTCCTCCTTTAATCTTCCCGAGGACGACTACAGCCAACAGGATTTAACACAATGATAGTAACAGCCATAGTAAAGCCCCCAGATCTTATCATCTGATTTTTGTCATCCTCACTCAGTTTTCTGTTCTCTTATGGACTGTGCCCCATGGTGAGTCTGCCAGGTTCTTCTATGTAGGGTCAGGTCTTCAGTCCAATGAGGGGACTGAGAAGGAACCTGATGCTTTACCTTTTAATTCTCTAGCAGGAAAACAGGGCCTGATGTCACCCAACTCACATGTCCCAGGACTATGGTCTCTGTTCTTTCTAATAAAAGGATGCCTTTTGACATCAAAATTAAATAGAACTGCCACATGAAAGTATACGTATGTTTGATTGTGATTGATTGAGAAAAGACATAAATGCCTCGAGTCATAGAATACTTGCTTCACGGAACCCTTATTGTGAGGAGATTAGAGCCCATAGTTTGGGGACATTCACTTTGGGGAATATAGGGACAAACCCTACAATTTCCATGAATTCAGATGCATCAAAGCCACGGGGAGAGGGGAGGAGAGGGTGAGATGTATGGAGAGAGTAACATGGAAACTTACATGACCATATGCAAAATAGATAGCCAATGGGAATTTGCTGTATGTCCCAGAGAACTCAAACAGGGGCTCTGTATCAACCTAGAGGGGTGGGATGGGGAGGGAAACAGAGGGAGGTTCAGGAGGGAGGGGGTATATGTATACCTATGGCTGATTCATGCTGAGGTTTGACAGAAAACAACAAAATTCGGTAAAGCAATTATCCTTCAATTAAAAAAGAAATACATTAAAAAAAGCCACATGCTTAAATGAATTGCTTCTGTCAGAGACAGATGGGTGTGTCAGTTCAGTTCAATAAAGAGCTCAGTATTTGATTAAATGACCACATAGAAAATGGAGACATTGAAAGGCGCATGATAGATAGAGAAGGAAAATGATTCTTTGGGTACAAAGACAACAATCAAACTTGGATCATCGCTCTGAAGATCCCCACTAGGATCTCTTCATTGAAATATCTGGTTTTGGATTAAGCCATGAGAGCTGTAAAGTCCATGTGTGTTTGCAGCAGCTTACAGTTCTGCACAGGGTCTGTAGCCAAAGTTCCAGAGTGCCGAGATGGTTGTGGGAGAGGAAATCTGGGAAGGAGAAGGCTTTCAGCGCGCCAACTCTGGCTCTGTTCATGTTCCCTGCCCTTCTGTTCAGAGGCACACATCTTGCTGTCTGGTTACTGTTTTCACATTATTTATGCTCTAATGGCAAGAAATCAGGCAATTCAATACTCCATTCTTTATTCACTGGTGCTTCAGTGCAGCCGAGCTGGAAGGATTCACTCCGAGTTAGGAACCCTTTTCTCCCAGATCAATCAGCCCGACTCTGACTATACCCTCAGCATCGCCAACAGACTCTACGGGACAAAGGCGATGGCATTCCATGAGGTAAGTCCCTTTGCAACAGTGGTCAGCAGCTTTCTTGGCATCCTCTGAATTTCACATTATAAAATAAAATGAAGGATAAGAAGCGTCACATGATGTTCATCTTCAAGAGATTACATCTGAGTGGAGTTAGAGTGTCAGTGAAATGGTTGTTACCAAACTCCTATTTGAGGTTGTGAAATGTCACCTAACTTCCTGCAAATCGCCGATGGTGTCCAAGAGTAAGGTCATGGATGAAGCACAAAACAAATTTGGTAATAATTATCCCTTATGAATCAGAAAGAAAACAAAAGATATTTCTCATCTCTTTTTCAAAGGTCCTTAATGGCAGAACATTGAGACTTAATGGAAAGTACTCTGGGCTGGGGGCCAAGAGAGGTGCTCCTATTGAGGCATAACTTTGCACAAATCCCTTCCACCTGTGAAATGAGAGGGTTAGACTGCATTCTTTCCAGCTCCCAAATTCTAACACTAATGATGCCATTTTCCAACGGGATTAACATATACAGTTTTACTGAGTTTTTATTACGTGCCAGTCATTCTACTTACGGAGAAGGCAATGGCACCCCACTCCAGTACTCTTCCCTGGAAAATCCCATGGACGGAGGAGCCTGGCTGCAGTCCATGGGGTCGCAAAGAGTCGGACACGACTGAACGACTTCCCTTTCACTTTTCACTTTCATGCATTGGAGAAGGAAATGGCAACCCACTTCAGTGTTCTTGCCTGGAGAATCCCAGGGATGGGGGAGCCTGGTGGGCTGTCATCTATGGGGTCGCACAGAGTCGGACACGACTGAAGCGACTTAGCAGCAGCAGCAGCATTCTACTTAATCTCATATATTCCTTACACAGTCCTGTAAGATGTAGTTATAAAATTGTTATCAGTTCTACAATCATGAAGCAGATTCTATAAAGGCCACAGACATAAAGTGACAAAGCCTAGATTTGATCCCTATCTAAAGCCATCTTCCTATATATTAAATACTACATTATCCTGCAACGATTGAGATGAAATCCTAGATTCAGTGACACAGCTTTGGTTTGACCGGTGTTACTTAGATGTCAATCAACCCTGAATATTCACTGAAAGGACTGAAGCTGAAGCTCCAATACTTTGGCCACCTGATGAGAAGAGCTGACTCATTGGAAAAGACCTTGATGCTGGGAAAGATTGAAGGCAGGAGGGGAAGGGGATGACAGAGGATGAGATGGTTGGATGGCATCACCGACTCAATGGACATGAGTTTGAGTAAGCTCCGGGAGATAGTGAAGGACAGGGACACCTGGCGTGCTGTGGGCCACGGGGTCACAAAGAGTTGGACATGACTGAGCAACTGGGCAATGACAACTTAAATGTCAGCTGTGTGAAGCAAGATGCAGCCGTGACTTTCTAATGTTCTTCCCTAGCCTGGTGGTGCAGGTGACATCTTATACTCAACAACACTTTGATTGTCAGAGTTTTTGCAACTTAGTGTGGCCCATCTTGGTATAGCTAGTTCAGAGGTATTTCCTTCTATAGCCCTAGAAGCATAAGGATCCCGTTTGCAGAGAGGACCGGAAGTGAGGGATTACCCACCGTGGGCGCTCTCTCTTGTCTCCCTCAGAGCTTTCCTGATCTGGACATAATTGTAAATAGATGTTGACTTGGGACGATGACTACATCTGACATGAGAAGCCGACTTGAGAAGCTCCCCATTAGTTTCATTAAGTTGTCTCAGTCTGTGTCAGAAGATACCGATATCCCAGGATTCTGTCTGGAAAGTCTCCCACCACATGGGCTGTGAGCAGTCACATAAGCGTGTTCCAGCCACAGCTGGAGGCAGCTCAGGACAAGAACTGGGTCAAGGGCCAGCTTTTACTCTCAGTTAAGCTTTCCCTGGATTCAGGCACAAAAGAATCCAGTTAAGCAATAACTTTCCTTACACTATTTTCTGGTGTTATGCAACTGTCCTTTCTTTTACAGCAATACTTACACTGTTCTGAGAAACTGTATCAAGCCAGGCTGCAAACTGTTGATTTTGAGCGGTCTGTGGAAGAAACAAGGAAAACCATCAATGCTTGGGTTGAAAGTAAAACTGATGGTGAGGATAAGTCAACCGTGTGTCTCCAAACTTTATTTGAGCTGTGTTGATAAACTTGCTGAGTTAACGTTAAGGAGGAAACTAGATGCATTTGTTTAGATTAGTGTTCTGGCCTCAAGTTAGTTCTCTGTGCCTAGAATAACGCCTGGCACATGAATGTAAAAATTTTGAGCGTAGGTTGATTAGTGTGGTCTGTCATTACAGATCCACATGCTGTGTATTTGTTTAGACTGTTACCGTTATTTTGTCATTAATTTGTGTGTTTATTTATTTACCCATTCATTTGTATATATATACACACATATATGTATGTTATGTACATATATAATCAAATGATGTTCATCATTGTTATTGCATGTTAGCTATTATGTTTGACCCAAAAGTTCAATAAAAATGAAAGCTCTCCTCAAGCTTAGACTCCTGTTTCATATACCCCTGTTTCATGTTGTATGATAGATTATATTCCAAAAAAATGCTATGAATTGCAACACTCCAAAATGCTCCCAGAGGGCTCGGTGTTCCATTTTGATTAATATATTAACAGCAAGAAATTCTTGGTATAGTTTTATAAATCCTGATTTTTCAGATACATTTTTACTTCAAGTGTTGGCATATATGCTTGTGATACACTAAGGTTAGCATACTGAAAGGACCAGTGGATCTTTGGAATATGTAACATATTTGCAACTGGTGAGGTACTGGTAACTATAAAGCCTGATAGATATTAAAAGTAAGCCACAGGAGATGATTCCCTG
Organism: Okapia johnstoni; assembly: GCA_024291935.2. Classification (NCBI taxonomy): domain Eukaryota; kingdom Metazoa; phylum Chordata; class Mammalia; order Artiodactyla; family Giraffidae; genus Okapia; species Okapia johnstoni. Next base: position 129,306,076 of record CM044309.1, read on the forward strand.
GTGGCTCAAATGGTAAAGAATCTGCCTGCAATGCAGGGGACTCAAGTTTGATCCCTGGGTCAGGAAGATCCCCTGGAGAAGGAAATGGCAACCCACTCCAGTATGCTTGCCTGAAAATCCCATGGACAGAGGAGCCTGGCGGGCTACAGTGCATGGAGTCACAAAGATTGGGACATGACTGAGCGACTGACTCACTATAGGAGATGATTATAGAATTTTTTAAAAAAGCAGTTGTGTATAAGAAAGCATTGGATGTGACTAGTTACAAGACAGGTTGATTCATAGCTAATATACTTAGTATTCCTTGAATGCTAACTTCTGATTAGAAGTAACAAAGCATTCAATATTCTTTGAAATAAGCTTCACTTGACAAGAACATGCTTTACGGCCGCAGATGAAGGGATTCTTCTGGCGTCTCAGATCTATAATTAGCCTTAACAAAGGCTCCAAATTTCTTGTAACTCTGCAACTCTCTGCTGTCAACAAGTTCAAATCCAAATACATTGTTTATTTATTTTTTTTATTACAAGGAAAAGTCACTAACTTCTTTGGAAAAGGCACGATTGACCCCTCCTGTGTCATGGTCCTGGTGAATGCCATATATTTCAAAGGACAATGGCAGAAAAAATTTCAGGAACGAGAGACGTTTAAAACCCCTTTTCAGTTAGACAAGGTGAGTATTTTATTTTCAGACGGATGATCAATTTCGGAGAATGCCATATCAAGTAAAGACAATTCAGAAAGTTTCAGTGAAAATACTGGTTCTAGGCTTTGTGTTTCCACGAATTTTGTTTTTGTTGCTCCCATGAAGTGACAGTAACCTTTCTCACTAGGCACCTGACGGGGTGATCAGGGGTAGAAGAAAGTCTGTCTTTTTCTTACTGTTCTTTTGGGTCTACATTCTTCCCAGACACGCTTTCTCTAGCAAATAGTTTCTCTAGAAACCCAGCAAAGCTAGTTGTACTATTTTTCTCCCAGAAAGTCTCTAATCAGATCCAAAAAAGGAGATGATCCTATAATCTCATTTTCACACATAAATCACTTTATCTAGAAACCTTGCCTTTGTTTGGGGGAAACATATATGTTATCATTTTTATTAGTATGTATATTATCAGAACTAGTCAGACTGTAACACAGACATTTTTTAATTAAAAAACTTATAACCTTAGCAAAGCACTGTAATACAGGGTGTATCTTGTCATTTCTGTTCACCCATGTCTTTCTGGCACTAATGCAGTTATCCTTGCTATTCTCAAAGGAAAATCCGTATGTATACCTGTACACACACATATGTAACTGTACCATCTACTTACAACTCTTTTGTTTTTTTAAACATAGGGTAAAAGTGTAACCGTGGAGATGATGTATCAGACTGGGAAGTTTAAACTGGCCCTCATTGAGGAACCACAGATGCAGGTTTTGGAGCTGCCCTATGTCAACAACACGCTCGGTATGATCATTCTGCTTCCGGTGGGCACGGCTGACCTAGACCAGGTAAGGTTATGAGAATGCCAATGTGCAGTGAAAACACGGGTGTATGTGCACACACACACATGGTATGTATTTCATGACCAGATAGTGTCGCCGGTCACTAGTTCTGTCAGGTTCAGCAGTTCTGCCCAGGGGCTGTGAGAGCAAAGGGTGGACATGCTGAAGCCCCTGACTTCAGGGTGATGTATTTAGGGAGAACAATCTATTCTTACATTTAAAAAAACGGCACCTGGAGGCAGAAGTGCCTGTTGTACCAGTATACACAAACATACAGATGCACACACACGCACACACACACACACACTGGCCATTGGACATTTGGGAAACCTCTTTCTATAGTGGGCTTCCCTTGTGGCTCAGACAGTAAAGATTCCGCCTGCAATGTGGGAGACCTGCGTTCGATCCCAGGTTGGGAAAGTAGGGAAGTCTTCTGGACATCTCTGGGTTGGAATGTATGCTTTGCAACTCTAGGAAGAGCAGCACAGCCCCGGCTGAGAGGACACGTGTGGCAGAGGTGTGGTCTCTGCAGGGGGAGCTCAGGTCTCTGGAGGTCTGTGGGCTTCAGTGGAAGATATTTGGAGGCATAGAGCACTTGGAAGCAGTTTAGAAGTGGTCTCCTTTTATCTTTGGGTTGTGCTATGAAGTATGTGGGCTTTTAGTTCCCCAATTAGGATCAGACCTGTGCCCCCTGAATTGAAAGGGTGGAGTCTTAACCACTGGACTGCCAGGGACATCCCAGAAGTGGTTTTGATTAAATTGTGATTCATTTATTTAATTGTTCATTTATTAATTCATACACCAAACATTGAGTGTCTACAGCATGCTGGAAACTGCTGTGTTCTGGAAACACAGACGAATGTGTGGTTGCAACACAGAGGTGAATGTGTCAGGAGTACTGTGATAGACCCTGCAGAAAGCCATGTGAAAGCAGAGAGAGCCCAAGTTTGAGTGAGGAGATCAGGAAGGTATCCTAACAGGATAATCTCAATGCCAGTCTCACTGGATAAGTAGGAGATGAAGTGGAACAAAGGCAGTACCTGTTGCTCCAACCAGAGCAAAGGACACTTGCAAATGCCTTAGAAGTAGGAGGTAACGAGGTGGGTCTGACATGAAGTCATGGTAACTTGGATCAGGGCAGAAAAGCACAGAAGGAAAAGGGGCTTAGGAATTAAAACCGCCTTTAGTTTATGTCTGATTTTATACTGTCAGAATGGGGAAAAATGTGACAAAAAGTTTTCAACTCTTGTAGTAGATTGGGGTTTGACATACTGGTTTGGAGATGCAGGAGATTCAGGGAGGTCTGAACAGAGAGTTTCAAATGACCAAGTATAGAATTTGAAGGGCTTCAGAAACTCTTGAAACTAGATGTAGGGTGAGAGGTCTGAGTTGTGAGACTGCTTGTGGGGAGATCGGAGCACAGACACAGGAACTGAATTGCTGGGTGAAGGCAGAGGGCATCCAGGGTTCAGAAGCTTCTGGCACAATGAGGGCAGGGCATAAGGGGATTAGAGTGGCAAAACAGAGAAACCAGCTCATAAAGGAGATGTGACTCATGTTTCAGATGGGCACGCACAGAAGAAATGGTTGAATTCATCCAGGAAATGGGGCATAAGGACCTCACAGCAATAGAGGGAGTTTAAGAGATGCCTACCTGCTGAGGAAATAAGGCAAAAGAGTGTAGGATAAGAAGCTATAGCTACAAACAAGCCTCTCTGTCTCTCTTATCTTTGGGGCCTCATTTAAGTGCTGTCCAGGTGATATGATCAGGTCAGTGGGAAATAGTTTAAGAGATCAGAATTTCTTGACTTGTTTGTATCAGTGAGCTCTTGGTTAAGTGGCCACTTTACCTTTGGAAGACCAATGTAAGGGCTTCAACTTTGGCTGGATCTTAAAATCTGTTATTTTCCTTGTATATGTAAATATAACCTCGTGAATTCTGTATTGACTATAATAAATACATGAAATACCTTAAATTCTTGGAGGATTTTTAGTACTCTGCAGCAACTAAATACATACGAGAAAAGACTGTGGATAAGTCTGATTCAGTGCACATTTTAGTAGAATCTGTGGCTAAATCTTTTTAGGCTCTAAGTTGAATCAGATTTTTCTTTCCCTCCCTCTCTCCCTCCATCCTTTTTTTTTCACATTTAAATATTTATTGTCATTTTACAAACAGGCAGAAATTGCTAATTCTGTTCTCACTTCACACAGGAGGCATTTAGGGTAATTTGATCTTATTTATTTATTTATTTTTGGGACAATCTCTAATATTCTTTTTTTAAAATTTTAATTGGAGGCTAATTACTTTACAATATTGTGGTGGTTTTTGCCATACATTGACATGAAGCAGCCATGGGTTTACACGTGTTCCCCATCCTGAACCCCCCTCCCACCTCCCTCCCCATCCCATCCCTCTGGGTCGTCCCAATGCCCCAGCCCTGAGCATTTGTCTCATGCATCGAACCTGGAATGGTGATCTGTTTCACATATGGTAATATACATGTTTCAATGCTGTTCTCTCAAATCATCCCACCCTCACCATCTCCCACAGAGTCCAGAAGTCTGTCCTTTACATCTCTGTCTCTTTTGCTGTCTTGCATATAGGGTCACTGTTACCATCTTTCAAATTCCATATACATGCATTAGTATACTGTATTGGTGTTTTTCTTTCTGGCTTACTTCACTCCGTATAATAGGCTCCAGTTCCATCCACCTCATTAGAACTGATTCAAATGCATTCTTTTTAATGGCTGAGTAATATTCCATTGTGATATGTACCACAGCTTCCTTATCCATTCATCTGCTGATGGGCATCTAGGCTGCTTCCATGTCCTGGCTATTGTAAACAGTGCTGCAATGAGCATTGGGGTACACGTGTCTCTTTCAATTCTGGTTTCCTTGGTGTGTATGCCCAGCAGTGGCATTGCTGGGTCATATGGCAGTTCTATTTCCAGTTTTTTAAGGAATCTCCACACTGTTCTCCATAGTGGTTGTACTAGTTTGCATTCCCACCAACAGTGGAAGAGGGTTCCCTTTTCTCCACACCCTCTCCAGCATTTATTGCTTGTAGACTTTTGGATAGCAGCCATTCTGACTGGTGTGTAATGGTACCTCATTGTGGTTTTGATTTGCATTTCTCTAATAATGAGTGATGTTGAGCATCTTTTCATGTGTTTGTTAGCCATCTGTATGTCTTCTTTGGAGAAATGTCTGTTTAGTTCTTTGGCCCACTTTTTGATTGAGTCACTTATTTTTCTGGAATTGAGCTGTGGGAGTTGCTTGTATATTTTTGAGATTAATTATTTGTCAGTTGCTTCATTTGCTATTATTTTCTCCCATTCTGAAGGCTGTCTTTTCACCTTGCTTATAGTTTCCTTCATTGTGCAAAAGCTTTTAAGTTTCATTAGGTCCCATTTGTTTATTTTTGCTTTTGTGTCCATTCCTCCGGGAGGGGGGTCATGGAGATCCTCCATCCTTCTCTCTCTCTCTCAATAGTGGTTAGTTGTTTAGTCACTAAGTTGTGTCCAACTCTTTTGCTACCCATGGACTGTAGCCCGCCAGACTCCTCTCTCCATGGGATTTTCCAGGCAAGAATACAGGAGTGGGTTGCCTTTTCCTTCTCCAGGGGATCTTCTCAACCCAGGGATAGAACCTGTGTCTTATGCATTGGCAAGTGGATTCTTTACCACTGAGCCACCAGGAAGCCCTCAATATTTGCAATAATGCAGTGAGTAAAATTCACAACAGAAAAAACCAGACATCAATCAATATTCTATTAGAGAAAATCTTGGGGATTTCCCTAGTAGTCCAGTGGTTAAGATTCAGAGCTTCCACTGCACGGGTCGTGGGGTTTGATCCCTGGTCAGGAAACTAAGACCCCGCATGCTGTAAGACATGGCCAAAAACCAAAATAAAAATAATTTTTTAAAGAAATCCTCCTTAATTTCTATCTGTCATAACATGAAGTGATGATCAGACAACAGTGCCCATAATACATGCACTGCCTTCTCAGTGTCATCTTGATGAATGCATCCTTCCAGAACTCTCTCAGAGGGCTGAACACAGAAGAGTTCCTCAAATCCCCCTTCTCTTACACTGTCTTAGAACAGTCAGTCCAAGACCGCCATTGATTCCCTCCTGCAGTGATGGGCCACCGTCTTACTATTGCCAGTGCTGGTGGACAAGGATGGGTTTTCAACTTCCCTATTGGGACCCTGAAGGATGCATGCATGCTCAGTCATGTCTGACTCTTTGTGACCCCCTGTACAGTAGCCACCACACTCCTCTGTCCATGGGATTTTTCAGACAAGAATACTGGAGAGGATTGACATTTTCTTCTCCAGAGGAACTTCCAGACTCAGGGATCGAGCCTGGGTTTCCTGTGCTGTGGGCAATCTCCTGCGTTGTAGGGGGATTCTTTAGTGACTGAGCCACCAGGGAAGCCCTTACTCTTTAATAATAAAATATAAAGTAGCAAGCAAGCAATGATTTCCAGTGAGTATAAAGCTGAAGAATATCCCCTTAAAATAGCACGTGAAGTCGCCTCACAGCACTGGAATGGCTGCACGTGCTCTTCCAATGGTCCTTTACCGAGTGCATTTGTCACACGGCACAAAGCCAAGAAGCCACCTTGGCCTAGCTCACGGGATAACCCAGCAAGTTGAATTGTGGTACTATGAGAACCATGGAGCAACGATGATGGGTGTGAAAAAGTGAGTTGTTTCTTGGCATCTACTTTTCACTTTAAGCATCTAGGAAAGACGACGAAGGCTGCCTGGTGGATGCTGGGTCCTTCTCCCCTGGTGTGTGCTGTGCCGGAGCTCAGTGGAGCCGCAGAGACCAGGCATGGAGAGGGGTGACCACGGCCGAGCTATAGGACCTCCATCCCTGACAGAGGCTCAGAGTGCGTGTCCAGTCACAGCCTCCATTCCAGAACCTCAAAGTCCCCTGAAGGGATGGAAATGGAGCTGACGGTCATCATTGCAGAGAGGGCTTCAAAAGCACCAGTGGGCCCTGGGCAGAGACACAGGACTTGGAGAGACGGTGACTAAGCCAGCCTCGGGCCGGAGGGGGGTTCACGCTCCTGAGCCTTTGCTGCGTGAAGCCAGGAGCTCCTCGAGCACCCGGTGCTGGGCGTGGAGAGCACAGCTCTCAAAGAGCTATTATTTTTTTAATCTGAGTATAGTTGCTCTATGATGCTGGGTTGGTTTCTACTGCACAGCAAAGTGGATCAGCCATTGTTCTACAGCCACCAAGTTCTGTCCACCTCTCTGCGACCCCATGGACCGCAGCACGCCAGACATCCCTGTCCATCTCCAACTCCCAGAGCTTGTTCAAGCTCATGTCCACTGACTCGGTGATGCCATCCAACTATCTCATCCTCTGCCGTCCCCTTCTCCTCCTGCCTTCAGTCTCTCCCAGAATCGCCACATATATCCCCTCTTCCTTGGATTTCTTTCCCATGTAGGTCACTACGGAGCAGTGAGTAGAGTTCCCTGAGCTACACGGTGGGTTCTCGTTAGTTACCTATTTCACACTTGTATCAAGTTCTTGATCACCATGGGTGGGAAGTTGATTCACCATTATTGACAATAGTAGAGAAGTTCCTCAAAAACACTGAAAGCAGAGCCACCATAAGATCCAGCAATCCCACTTCGGGTTACCAATCCAAAGGAAATGAAATTGATATCTGCACTCCTGTGTTCATTGCAGCCTTTGTTACAACCGCCAAGACATGGAAACAGCCTGTGTCCCCCACCCCAAGCTGTGAAACCGTTCTGCGGGGTACCGGACGGGAGGACACCTGTCATCAAACATTTGGCCAAGTGGAGAGGATGCGAACTGCAGAGTGAACACGACGTAAGCTGCGGATCTTGGTTAATAATAATGTAGTTAAGTAATCAAATTAATTAGTAACAGTAACTGAAATGATGCAGGCTGACGATGTGTGACCCGTGTGTCACGCCGCCGGCAGGGCTAACAGCTGAGGAAGCTGGGGGAGGGGGGGCGAGCACGTGAAAGCTCTGCATTCTCTCAGCTCAAGTTTTCTGAAAATCTGAAACGACTCGAAAACACTGCTATGAATTAAAAACTCAAGACTACGAGTTTAAAAATGAAGGGAGCGGGGACAAAGTGGGAAGGGTGTATGCTTTACCCGGCTTTCAAAAATCCCGGGAAGTCTCTACACTTTTGTCAGGTGCTCTCTGATGTTACTTCCTTTTCATTTCTCTCGTCTTTATTCCTGCTGATACTTGAAAGTTCGGAGTTTATCAGCGGTCTCTTGTTCCCCCTCTTGTTGCAAGAACACCGAGCCTCCAGACTGGTGTTTGGGACACATGACATCACAGTGACTCAGACAAAATCACTGCTTGCCTAATGCAGTCACATCCACACCGCTCAGCCCTGGGAAGCCTGGTGCCCACCACGCACAGTAAATAGCATCACACTAGGTTCGGAGTTACAGGGCCTCAGCGGTCAACTTGTACAGGCGTCTCTGCTCAGGGTGTCTCTTCCAGGTTAAATTGCTGCAGATTTAAAAGACAAAGTGAGAGAGAAACAAAACAAAACATTATTTGGGCCAGTGGTGAGTGAGAGATTTGTTTGTGTGTTTACTGATAAACCCAGTTTTTCCTCTTTACCTTTGACTTGTCACTTTTTTCTCAGAAGATTTCAGGAGCTGAATGGAATGGCAGAAACAGGCTTCTTACTGGAGAAATCTCCTGTCAAAGTCCCGCGTTTGAGGAATCTGTCTCCTTCTCCACGCGCTGTCCCTTGAGGATCCTGGCGGGTCTTGATCCTGGTGTGACTGGCTCCATCCTGGCTCACTTCTGCTGTTCTCGTGCTCCGGTTTCAATGATAAGTTATGTGATTTCCCTACCTCAGCACTACAGTAAGTCCCCTACATACGAACAAGTTCCATTCTTAGAGCACAATCATAAGCCCAATTTATTTGTAAGTTAGCTTAGGTATCCAACTAACACTATTGGCTATATATGGCTGCTTTTATGCTTGCTTCTGGACATCCTGGGCTTGAAATAAAGCTCCTGTACTACTGTACTATACAGAGTACATGCTTGTGCTAAGTTGTTCAGCTGTGTTCAGCTCTTTGCGACCCCATGGACTGTAGCCCCCCAGGCTCCTCTGTCCGTGGGATTCTCCAGGCCAGAGCACTGGAGTGGGTGCCACTTCCTCTTTCAGGGGATCTTCCCGACCCGGGGATCTACACTGCATCTTCTTCGGCTCCTGCACTGCAGGCGGACTGTTCACCACTGAGCCACCGGGGAAGCCCAAAGGCACATGTATCTCTGGCCAACGCCAAACTGGCTGCTCAGAGTGAATGACTTTAAAAGCGTTTGTCACTTCATTATTCATGGATATCCTGATCCATTTCTTGAAGAAGCATTTCTTCGGCACCCACTGGGTTCCAAGCAACATGTTAAGCCATAGATATACAGAGTGAATAACAAAGAGGCTCCAGCTTTGTCCTCAAAATCCTACGTTTTAGCAGAGAAGGCAGACTTCAGAATAGTAATGACAATTGGGTGTTGTGAGAAGATTGTTATGGGGAAGGAGAGCTAAGGCTTAGTGAAGAGTTACTACCTGCCAGACACTGTTTGAAGTATTTTTTAAAACCAAATGGATCCCCGCAACTCGGTGTGATGCCAGGTTATTGGGTCATTTGGAACAAGACTTAGAGACTGTCAGTGACTTGCTAAGGATGTTAACTGGAGAGCCGAGACTTGAGCTCAAGCAGCTTGGCTGTGTGGCTTCCCAGGTGGGCAGCGGTCAACCATCTGCCTGTGGAAGCAGGAGACGCATCCCTGGGTCTGAGACACTGTCCAAGTGCCGTCCTCGGCGCTGGTCGCTGTAATTCTACTCAGCACATTTGTGGACGTTGGAAGAGAGGGTAGACTGGCAGTTTAGAGACCTCAGTTCTAACACAGATTCTGTCACAGATCCTCTTAAAATGCCTTAATCCCTAAACCTTTCAAGAGAACCGACACGAACCTCGAGGCTGTAGATATATTGCTGCAGTCCCCATCTCACCACTAGATGGAAGGCTTTGTCGCAGGAGAGGCGGGGAGCGCCACAGATTTTAATTTGGTGACTCTTGAATCCTACTGGTAAAACAGCTTATGAGTTATTTCAACGAGCATTATACATATTTATTAAATTTTGACTTATTAAATGTTTTAAGTTTGTATTTAATAGTTCTACTTTTCCTCTTTATTTGATCACTGTGTGCATTACCTACCAAAGAACTGACAGCAGGGAACTCGGCCGCCTCATTCGTGACAGTGTCTAGAACAGTATCTGGCTTACGGCAGGGACTCGGACACTTTAAGATTTTCTTTTCATCATGTTTTAAGCACTTTTTTTTTTAAAGAAATCTCTTTCATTCTGAATGGAAAAGTTGCAAACAGAAAAAAGAATTCCCTTACGTCGTTCACTCTGTTTCCCATAATTTTGACATCTTACAGAGCCACAGCACAGACACAAAGAATAAAGGACTAACACTGGGACCGCCTCATTTACTAAACCACAAATCTGATTTGAATTTTACCCCTTGTTTTCACTAGTGTCCTCTTATGCCCAGTGTTTCACATTGTATTTAGATGTTATTTCTTCTTAGTCTCCCTCAGTCTGTAAAAGTTTTGTAACCTTGATATTCTGAAGAGTGATGCGTTATTTTATAAAACGCCTCTTAATTTGCATTTGTCCAATGTATTCTCTTAACTGGAGTGAGATTATGCATTTTGGGCAAAAGAACCGGAAAAGTGACGTGTCTTTGGCGCAGCATGTCGGGGGTCATCACGTCGGCGTGTCTTGTTGCTGCTGGTGTCCACCTCGGTCGCTTGCATAGTTAGGCTTCTCCACTGTTAGGGTACTTTTTTGTTCCTTTGTAGTTACTAAGTACTATTGAGGAGATTCTTGGAGACTCTGCAAATCCTGTGTCTCCTCAAGCTTTTGCCCACAGACTTGAGCGTTCGTCTCTGCTCTGACATGTCCCTCTGTTATCCCCTTGGCCCAACTGCCACGCTGCTGGCCTCGCTTTCCAACCTGTATGACCCTCAGTTCCTCTACTGCAGTGGGCATAAAGGAAAGTAGAATGTACAGCTACTGTCTGTTGATGGGTTCTGGGATTGTTTTTTTTTTTACCGAGGTATAATTGTATTCCCTAACCAGACCTCTCTGAACCTCAGTTTGAATATTTCTACAGTGAGAGGCTACCTTCTGAAAAAACATGTTAGAGGTAAATGTCAACAATCGTTCATGGGAGAGGGCGCTCATCCTCGTGTGCTCCGTTGCCCAGCATGTCTGCTCCTTCCAACCCCACGGACTCCAGCCCACCAGGCTCCTCCGTCCATGGGATTCTCCAGGCAAGAATACTGGAGTGGTTGCCATGTCCTTCTTCAATTACTGATTCATAGACCTCTAAATATTATGAACAACAGCTCTTCATCAGAAATATTTATTGCAAGTAGCTCCTACATTTCTATGGCTTGTCTATTCATTTTCTCCAATGTGACTCTTTGAAGATCAGAAGTTCTCAATTTTAATGAATCTTATTTATCAATTGTTTCTTTTATAGCTAAGGCTTTCTGTGATCAAGAAATTTTTGTCTAAACCAAGTTAATTAAAATATTCTCCTTTTAATCTTCTGGATGTTTTAGTGTTTTACCCTTTTCCTTAAGACCTATTACCTGTTTGAATTTATTCTCTGACTCCTGTTAAATAGGGGTCAGACGTCATTAAAATTGTGGGTACCCAGTCGATCCAGTTGATCCAGACACTTACTGAGAAGACGTCCTCCCACCTGGACCCTCACCTAATGATGCCATTGTTTTCAATCAGGACCAAATTGTTTGATCTACTCCTGGCTTCCCTGGTGGCTCACTTGGTAAAAACTCAGCCTACAATGCAGGAGACCACCCGCAGCCCAGGGGACCTGGGCTCGATCCCCGGGTCTGGAAGATCCCCTGGAGGAGGAGATGGCAACCCACTCCGGTGTTCTTGCCTGGGAATCCCACACACAGAGGAGCCTGGCAGGCTGCAGCCCACAGGGTCGCTAAAGAGTCGGTCATGACTGAGTGCCCGAGCCACCACACTGTTCTACCCGTCTAGGCGTATATCCTCGCACTTCTCTTAATTATTGGAGCTTTACAGTTTACATCTGCTATGCCAATCAAAGCTCAGCATTTTTTTGTGTGTGTCTTTGCAAATAGATGGGCTGATTCTAAAGTTTATATAAAAATAAAGAGGGCCACCTTTTTTTTTTAATACTTCAATATTTTCTTCTCGGCCCTCTTTGTTTTTATATAAATTTTAGGATCGACCTGTCAATTTACAAAGACATACACATAAAAATGCTGGGTTTTGATTGGCATAGCAAAAAACAAATTAATGAAAAATTTGAGGTGAATTGATATATTCGTAGTATTTAGAGTTTTCCAATCCATATGCATGATAAATCCTGCTGTTTAAATTGTCTCTCATTTCTCTCAGTTATATTCTTTGATATTCTATGAGAAGGTCTTGCGCACACCTTGATTTTTGAATCCCTTTTATAAATGTCATCAACATTTAAAATTTGGCAATTCGGCAGTGCGAATGTCTGAGCGGAACATGAGACTCACGCCCACGGCCAAGTCCTGGTAGGGAGAACTCATTCCTGCGTAGTCGTCTCTCTGTTTTCACCTATTTGTTTTGCTTTTCTCTTCTGATACTTGTTTTTCGAAGCCTTGAAGCTGACACGGGATCCTCTGTGGCCAAGCATTTAGCCTGTTTTGGCTAGGAAAACACTGTGTTATTCACCAGTTAATAACAGGGCCACCTTGGGAATTCATTCTTCCGAAAATTTGCCAACGATGTATTTCTACGTACAACTTCTAGTAACCCCCTGCTTTCAAGATCACTTTTTTATCAGGCAACTACTCACTCTGAAGATGTGTCTTGTTATCTCACGAAGTCCCACACTTGGGGGCTGAATTTCTAGGTCGCACTGTCCCTCTGTCCTTGAATTCCACCAGTCTGCAGCCACCAAGGAGAACCTACGTGAAGCCGTTCCTGGCCGGGCTTGCTGCCTGTCTGCCCTCCACTTTTGTCCTCTGCTTTCCTGCTCAGGTTGGGAGGGCGGCAGGGTCTCCATCACTTTTTACTCAAGGTCACTACTCTCTGTGATGGCTGTTTGCATGTAAACTCTGGCTGTCTTAACATTTCCGGTACTTATATAACTCACTTTCTTATCATTGTGATGGACTTTTTCTCATTAAATTTTAAGTGTCATTTCTATTAAGGTTATGTTGGGGAGAGATGAGGGGGTGAGAAGTAAATTTATGTCTTCAAACCTCATCTTTTCACAAAGCTTTGAAATGGCTTTACTGGTCATGACATTAGGCTATAATGAGCTATATCTTCAAAAACTTGTCCGGTTACTTCTGATGCTGAAATCCTTAACGGACGGACAAACTCTTTTCTTTGCAATTAGAGGGATGATAAGGGAAGTTTCTCTGGGAAAGTGATGCTGAGAAGCAGATTCAGATTAAGAAACAATGGCAAATAGCACTACTTGCTTTAGGAAAGAACGCCTTTTGTTAGTGGTCGGGGGGTCAAAACCGAAGTGGGGTTTAGTGGGGGTGCTGGTCACTTGAATGAGGGAAAGGGTGCGTGCTGCATTATTTCCCAAGTCCAGCCTTGGCAATGAGTTTTCCAGTGTCCATCGTGTGTATGTGTGGTAGGGAGATTAAGGAGATGTCATTTCTATAAAAAGATGTTATTGTTTCATTGCTAAGTCGTGTCCAACCCTTTGCGACTCCATGGATTGTAGCCCGCCAGGCTCCTCTGTCCATGAGATTTCCCAGGCAGAAATACTGGAGTGGGTTGCCATTTCCCTCTCCAGGGCATCTTCAGACCCAGGGATTGAACCTTCAACTCCTGCATTGGCAGGCAGATTCTTCACCACTGTGCCCTTTGTCAGAAGGCTACGACTGTGTTTAATAACAAAGATTACATGACAATAACTTTGTGAGGTAGCTAGGATTTTCATTTTCTATACAGATGATAGTACAATATGAAAACAAACCATTTTTTCCCCAAAAGATAATTTGGGTAATGCCTAGGTATTTATGAATTATGTTTACAGTCTGGCCAACCCAAAATACTACTTGAACCACAATGAATTAAGTTCTTATTTATCACTTGCTTACCAGGTATCTTGTAGTGTGTTGAATACAAAGGGGATTTTAAAACAGTGTGGAAAAGATCTTATAGGAGTGACTTAGTAGTGACTATATAATATTCCATGTAATAAAAGGAAAATTCATAAAATACATAATAAAAGTATATTATCAAGAAAGAAAGAAATCGATATGTGCTCCTGATATATGGAAGTTGTTGGAAATGGTGGGGCTTGAGATGGACCTTGAACAATTATATGGAAATAGAAAAATACAATCGGTGGGGTTCTCATACATCCTGAATTTCCAGGATTGTCCTGGTCTATTATTATAATAACTACATGTATTAAATGCCTATTATATTTTAAGTACTTTATATATATGTTACCTATAATCTTCTCAACCATAAATTTATTGAAATTATCCCCATTTTTTCCAAATGAACAAATCAAGACATAAAGATTCTAAGCAGCTTGCGGAAAGTCCATGGGTACAAGGAGAGGAACTGGAATTTCTGTCTACACCACACCTTCTGTATTTTGCCACCTAAAGGGCACCTCCCTGAAGACGTATTCTGATGCGTGGTTCATCACTTGTGATCTCCACTGTGTATGTGGATTGTCAGCATTTCTCCAGAGTTACACATCGCCATATGTTATTTGTAAAAACCATATGTTGCAAGCTTAGATCTGGGGCTTGAGTCACTTAATTTTTCAGGACAACACTGAGCCCTAGATAACGACTGCCCTGGGAGTGGATAAAACTCAGGCACTCGACCTCAGTCCTGGATGGAGGGCAGTGTGGTCGGAGCTCTGTACCTGAGGCTTGGCCCCTCTGGACTGTGGGCTGCTGTCCTGTTTATCTGCTCCTTGTGTTCAGTTCTACTGGCCCTGTTTCCCCTCTTCCTAACCTATGACCTGCCCCACGTCCAGGCATACAGTTTAGGAGGGAAAGTGAAAAGAGTGTTGTTAGAATATTTTGCTTCTGTGGTTTGTTGGTTTCATTCATTGTGATCAAGCAGTACGATGAAAGGCAAGACCTCAAGGCACTGCCCCATGCTTTCTTTTGAGCAGGGAGCCCCCACACGCCTTCCCGAGCTGGACAGGGAAGCCTCCTTGGCACCCCTCCTTAGAGTCCTTCCTATGCGTTTCCTCCTAGTCCAGTCTGTTCCTCCCATGCGTTTCCTCCTCACGCCTCCCCGAGCTGGACAGGGAAGCCTCCTTGGTGTCCCCCTTTGGCGTCCCTCCCATGCGTTTCCTCCTAGTCCAGTCTGGGAGGGATGGTCTTTTCCTGTGCTGCTGTCACTGCTGCTACGGTCGGTCCCCAACCTCTCACTTGGGGGATGAGCCAATGGGAAGTCTGGGATGTTTTCTCTGAACCTTGACAGAAGCAAGGTGGGAGGAGTGAGGAATCTTAGGTGAGAGGAGGCAGGAGGAACTGGAGCTCAGCAGTGAAGGCCGAAGAGGCGGTGGGAGGAGGTAAGCATTGTCCTCATGCATGCTGGCTTCTTCTCGGCTTCTAAGAGCTCTGGACTCTCAGGATGGACAGGGAAGCCCTGGAGCCCTGCTTGTCATGAGCATTCATCTGCCTTTGTAATGGCTTCGCCTCTAGCGTCTGGGTCCTGCAGTCAGACATCTCCTTGTCTGGTAACACCGTAGCCTCCTGTGCCTCCCCGAGGACACTGCAAGCTCCCCCCATTCTCTCCGTCCTGCACAGGAGGGTTGTGCTGTGGTCTCTGAGGCTACAATGGCAGTGAGTGGCAGCAGTGGCCACACCGGGTAACACTGGACACAGGAAAACCAGCTTTATTCTTGACCTTGTATGAAAAATGCCCTTCAACCTCTAAAGAAGTCCTGATGCTTATAAAAAGATAACTTACATACTGAATATATTTAAGGCTTGCATCTGAGCTTTCTTCCCCTGGGCTTCACAACAATACTGAATGCAGTAAGTCCCTACATGCAAACCTTCAAGTTGCAAACTTTCAGAGTCGCCAATGTGTGTGTCAGCCCCTGTATGCCAGCTGTTGTTCTGTACTATATGCTTTTCAAGGTACTGTATTGTAAGATTAAAAACATTTTCTTTATTTTTTGTTTGTTTTTTGTGTATTATTTGTGTGAAAGTATTATAAACCTATTATAGTACAGTACTAGATACCCAATTGTGTTGGTTGGGTACCTACACTAACTTTGTTGGACTTGGAACAGATTGGACTTACAAAGGCACTCTCGAAACAAATCATTCACATGTAGGGGACTTGCTGTAAAGGCGTGTGAATGAATGCATTTACAAGATATTTACAACATATTTACAAGATTGTCTTTTTCCACTTCTTTTTTTTTTTTTGAGTGATCCAAAGTTCTTCAGCTTTCAAGTCAAAAGCAAAAGCTAGAGACCACAATATAGTGATGATAATTCTCAAAAAATAAAAAAAGCCTGCTAGGTTTTAGATACTTCTTGTTAACGATATTTCAGTTAATATCAGTGATATTTGGCAGCTTTAACATAATGGTGAGAGGCTTGAGTCTGTTGTTGCTATTGCTTTTAGAAATATTAGGCACTTCTGAGTACTTGACAAACTTATTCAAAACCATAGTTTCTCCCCAAATTCCAAAGCTGGTTACGGTTGGTTGAGTTTTGGAATATCTCTGTACTCTAATTGTTTTCTTCTATGATAATTTATAGCCTGGACACCTCTGCTAGTATTTTTGTGCTTGATAAAAAGTAATGGAAAAGCAGGCTTCACATGGGGCTCTCTTACCAGGGATCACTCGGGAGGGAGCGCGGGAGAGGACGGTTGACAGTTGTGAGGCGCCACGGTGCGTCTGGGTTTAGAACAGCACTGCTAACACAGGAGACCTTGCAGTAACTGTAGTTGTGTCTGGAAAACTTTGATGCAAAATCATGGTAGGATTTTGAATACTAACATATGAACAGAGAAACTGATATTTATATTGATAAACAAAATCACATTGATTTCTCTGAAGGCATTAAGGAAAACTATTCTGAAAGGGTTTTTTTTTGTAAGGAAATAAGTCTCCCACTTTCCTGAGAAGTGCTTTAGAGATGTCTTACAGGGTGGAATGGAAAATAAAGTTTCACGCCAGCGAAGCGTGCGGTTTTATTCATGTTTCACGAATGAAGACAAGATTTGGGGTTGCTGCAAAGTAAACACAGATT
The DNA here is from genome assembly GCA_024291935.2 of Okapia johnstoni. Lineage (NCBI taxonomy): Eukaryota > Metazoa > Chordata > Mammalia > Artiodactyla > Giraffidae > Okapia > Okapia johnstoni. Next base: position 129,322,923 of record CM044309.1, read on the forward strand.
TCCTTCTTTATTCTTTGAGAACTAATCCGATTATGCTTTCCTGTCTGAACCTCACTGTGTTGCCACAGGTAACGATAACGGGAATACCAGTAAATAGATGAAAACTCCACAAGTGATGTTTTGTAGGTATAAGCCTTGTAGTCTTAGAATTTCCCCCAGGAGGCTAGCAGAGGCACTGGTCAGAGAGAACACTGGGCGTCGGAGAGGCTGCGGCGGGAACAGCAGGCTAGGGGGGCTGTGCCCAGGTCCATCCTTCGAGCCGCTGGTTCTCACTTGCTTCTCCTCTTCCTGTCAGATGGCGTTTGATCATCATCTCTGCGGGGAAGCCTTCTGTGACTTCCTCTCTCCCTCAAAGTGTTTTTCAAGTATCTCCAACCAGCACAGTTTCTCACACACCGCAGCCTAGTTTTCAAACTTATCTTTAGACCTTGGATTATTTGGAAGGAGTCAGGGAAAATGTCTTAATAATTTCCTTGTGCCCAGCAGTGTTGAAACTGAACCGTTGCATTGTTAGTGGTGTTTCAGGTCATAGTGAGAGGCTTCCAGTTTTTTCCCTACTTCTTCTGAAATGATGAAAGCCATTTTTTGTGCCTTTGCTGCTTCTTTTCGTAATTCCCCCTCATTTTCAATTTTTTTCTTTCCTGTGAGGAGGTCAAGAAAAATTTGGGGGTTAGAGGAGGCAATAGGGATGGAAACTAGAGACAGTAAGAATGATCCTAGTTTCTTCCTACTTGTCTCCTTGGTATGTAATTACCCTGTTTTATGGCAGATGCTGGCGTTAGCAGGTTAGCTGAGCAAAACTCACCTGAGACGGCATCATTTAAAAAGATGAGTTAGTGAGGCAAACTGTGCTTAATAGGTCTGCATTTTGAAGAACTTTAAAAATTTTTATTCAACTATTGACAAGAATTGCACCACTTCATGAATAAAAATTATAAATTTCTCTATACAAAGTCATGATATGGATTCTTTTTTTTTTTTTTGGCTGTGTCACATGGCTTTTGGGATCTTAGTTCCCTGATCAGGAGTCAAACCTGTGCCCAGGCAGTGAAAGAGCTGAGTTCTAACCAGTGACTCTTCAGGGAGTCCCCAGGCTCACCAATCCTTTATTACCTATTACCAAAAGCGGAAACAAATAGCAACAATATTTATTGAGAAATAGATCAGAGATTTACACACCAACTTTTGAAGTTTAAAAGTAGAAGGATGCTGTTTTCCAGCCCACAAGGACGTTGTGTAATGAGAATGTACTTTATGGGATGCAAAGTGAAGACCAGGAAGATTTTCTCACATATCTTACTACCTGTTTCTGTCTCAAATTATGAACTCCACTAGAATCATCACTCTGTGTGAGTGTGTGGAATGTTTCAGCAAATGGGTTGAGAAAACCTTTTCCTGCGTATCATCCAGTGGTGACTGGCCATTTATACCCGGGGGACCCCGAGCACCAGCTTATGAGTGGTCAGCTCCAGATTATCTGATGAGTCTCAGTTTCCCTGAGAAGTATTGCCTGCTGCCTCCAGTGCTCACTGAGTCTTGTCTGCTGGGTGTTAACCCTAACCCCTGGGCGCTCTTTTCCTGCCGCTTTGTAATCGCTCATAAACTGTCCCCTTATCAGACTTCGGGCCCATTGAGTGCAGGGTCACGTTTACCCACATAGTATTTCTATAGCTCGAGAGGCGGCACAGTGTCTAGTGAACCTTCAGTGAAGGTTTGTTGGATCAATGAATACATGAATGAAACTACTGACTGGAGGGGGAAAATGCCACTACATGCAGGATCTGCATGGGCAGATTATTTATTTAATACTCTCCTTTGGCTTCGTTGGCACATGTCCATGAACTTTTCCTCTGAAATAGGATTGAGATGTGTTTCTCCTGGGTCTGGCAATGTGGTTCTTGTGCCCTGATTCGGAGCTCACCCACCCAAGACATTCATTCCCTTGTGAGAGTCTGACTCACAGATCGCTGTGTGCATTGGCATGTGTGTCAGGTGTTAGGAGGTATGAGGGCCTTGCTTACTGGGATGAAAGCATTGAGACTTGCTTGTTGGGACAAAAGGAAATGGGAAGAGATCGTACGTACAAGGATCTGCGCTTCAGGCACATTCATGAAAACTGAAGGTGCAGAGGAGCCGACGTGCGTGGCTTCCCCTGGTGCAGAAGGAAATTTCATTGAGTAACTTGGCATCTCAACTAGTTCACGTGGTGGTTGGCGCCTGCATACAAACAACTAGCCCTGTTCTCTAGCAGATCAGATATCAACTGGAAGTATTTTCCCTAGTAATGGCATTGTGATTTCTAATTTTCTATGGATTTGATGGATTAATCCATGGAGTATAATTCCTTTCATCAATAACTCAGTTAAAATTTTACTGAGTTGGTGGATTACAGCTGGTAGATCTCAGCTAACTCAACACAAGGTAAACCACTTCTTAAAATACCCACTGACATAAGGAGAGCATTTAGTCCCCTTTTATGTCTGTAATGTGATTTATTGGAGAAACATTGTTAGTACCTATTCTGCCAGGATAGGAATTATTGTAGTGACATAAGAGACACAGTCATCGCCGTCATAGAGCCTAGAATGTAAAAAAGAGAAGACATTTAACAAATGTACAAATATATAGTTGTAAATTCTTATAAATGCTGAAAGAAAAACCTTCGAGTACGGGGGGAGGGTCTGCTTTAGATTAGATCTTGAGGAAATCTCTTTGAAAAACTGCCTTAATTCCTGGTGGTGGAAATTTGCAAAGAATCTTTCAGCAGGAAAAATCTGACTCTACAATAATTGAAAGTTCAGTATATGGGAGTTTAGGAGGTGTATTAGGTTCCTAGGTCTTCCCAGGTGGCACTAGTGGTAAAGAACCCACCTGCCAATGCAGGAGACAGAAGAAACATGGGTTCGATCCCTGGGTTAGGAAGGTCCCCTGGAGATGGGGATGGCAACCCACTTCCATATTCTAGCCTAAAGAATTCTTGCTCCATGGACAGGAGCCTAGTGGGCTACAGTCCATGGGGTCACAGAGACTCAGACATGACTGAAGCAACTTAACATGCAGGGCTACTGTAACAAGTTACCACAAACTTGGTGGCTTGAAGCAGCAGACATGTATCCTCTGACAGTTCTGAGGGTCAGAATTCTAAAATCAAAGAGTCAGTGGGCCAGTGCTCATTCTGGAAATGCCTTGGGGAATCCTGCTTGCCCCTTCCAGATTCTAGCGGCTCTATACTGCCTTGTCCTGTGGATGTATTGTTACATCCCTGTCTCCCTCTTCACATACTTTCTCTGGGTCTACAGTCTCACTCTCATTTGTCTCATAAGACCACCAGTCATTGAATTTAGAGCCTATCTGGGTAATTCAGGATCATTTCATTTTGAAAACCTTAACTTAATTAAGTCTACAAAGACTTTATTTCCAAATAATGTCATGGTCACAGCTGCTGGGGGTTAAATTAGATATATCATTTGGGAGGATATAATTCAACCCCCTACCAAAGAGAGGTGAAGAACAGGTGGGCAGGTGGCATGGCCAGGCCATGGAAGGCCTTTTAGGCAATATCAAGCCAACATAAGGTCTTTGAAGGGATCTCAGCAAGAGGGTAATATGACCCACCTGATGTCTAAGGACAGTCATTCTGGATAATAGTAGAAACCAGGTTGCATAAGATCAGAATGAAAGAGGCAGGAGCCTTGAAACAACTACTTCAAGGTTCAGGTGAAAGCCAGTGGTGATTTGGACTAAGGGGGTCCATGGAGAGATGATGAAAGGTGGAGAGACCTGAGCTATATTTTGGAGGAGGAATTGGTAGCACTTGGCAATGGATTATGTGAGTATGAGGCAGATGGGGTGTCCAAGATCAATCCCAGGTTTCATTCTAACTGGGCCATTGGAAGGCCCACTTGCTGAGATGCAGCCAGCTGGAGAGGAAAGCAGGTTTGGGAGAAAGATGATGAAGGAAGGTTTGAAGGTGGAGCTGGGAATGCCTCTGAGCTGTCAAGTAGGCACTGGAATATAAAGTCGAAAGAGACCTGGAAATGCAAATACAGGAGTCCTCAGTGGTAGGTGGTCTTGGACTTGATGAGAAAGGGTAAGGTCTCCGGAAGTAAAAGTGGAAAGAGAAAAGGGATCAAAATTTAGAGCCGAGAGTGAATAGCAGGAGCCAGTGAAGGAGACGGAGAGGGTGTGGTCCAGGCTTCATCTGACTCTCATCCATCTCAGAAGAAAATGTGGGCGGAGCCCCGGCGCATATAGGAGACGGAGAGTGAGAAGGCCTGGTTTTTGAATACATTTGACATTTACTTGTTCTGTGGTTTGAGCATTTGCTCTCTTTAAAACCAAGTGCTATGAAAACTATTACCTTTAAAAATTGGTTTGTCAAATAAGGGCTTTTTTAATCTTTGCATATTCAAGTACAAATATTTAGGAGGAGAAGAGTCGTTTAATAAGATGACGTAATTCACTGTATTCAGTGACACATTCTAGATTCATTTTTCTTTATCAATCATTACAATACGATTGTATTTGATCATGAGTTTTATACATACAACGATAGAACATTTAAAATTAAACACTGAATTACCCTCATGCCCGTAATGAAAGCAGAACTGTGAATTAAAAGGTTGATGAGATGTATATGAGGTTAGGCCATATCCCTCTTTTTGGATTACATCACGAAACAAGAAAGGGTGGGGGTCCAGCTTCTGCAGTCTACATTAGACATATCCCATCACTCTGGGCTTTCGGTGAATTGTGATTACAGACTTGCTTTATAGTTGCTTGTGGGAAAGAATCAAAGAATGGACGAAAACTGTGCTCAAGAAAGAGATTGAAAACCCTGACTAATATCACAAGAAACTTTGCTTTTCGTTATCAAAATAGTGACACAGTTTTTCTGAATTGCTACAGGGAGTTGTTGAAGATTTTCTGTCTTCAACATGCAAACTTGTGTTTCAACTTTCCTTGCTACTCTTTTTCTTTAGCACGCATAATAATATGCTAACAAGTGGAAACAATTAAGACATCATCCAGAGAGTAAATTGGTGATTAGAATAAAGTGTTCTATAGGGTTTCTGTTATTATTACCTACATATTAAAAAACTCAACCTAAAATGATTTTATGTTTGAGTTGGTCTAATTTTTAATAATTTAAAGATTAGTAAACAATGCACTTAAATTCATGATCAGGCCTAAAATAGGTTTGTTTTCTTTATTTTATTTTTTGAAATTTATTTTATTGAAGTACAGTTGATTTACAATCTTGTGTTAATTTCTACTGTACAGAAAAGTGGTTCAGTTATATATACATTTGTATATTATATATTCTTTTCATATTATTTTCCATCATGGTTCAAAATAATCCTGGTGAAGTCACAGCCAGAAGCTAAATTTGATAACATTCAGATTCATTAGATGCATGACCGAAAGGGTGATTGCTGGTCCAAGAATTAAGCAGTTTATGTTCAGGTGCTCTGGGAATATAAAGCATTTGTCAAGAGTACTTTAAATAATAGAAAGTCAGAGAAGGAGGTTAGAGGCTTACGACCCATCATCCAGGTGAACTGCAGCTTTCAGTGATATCTTTGGTTTGTGGCAGAGATTGGTGGCTATTGGACCAAGAATACTGTAGCTACTTCCCTTTGTAAAAGATCATGTTCCTTATGCACTAACTGTTATTTTTCTAAATGAAAGACTATTTTGGTGGCAAATCCTAACATCTCACCATGCCACACTTTGAGAATTCCATGACTTGGGAATGTATTCCAGGTCAAGGAACCCAGAAAAGAGCAAGATTGACCAGTGTTTCTAAATGGGTCACTTTATAGAACTGCCTTACAAGGCAATTACAATTGTGTGGTATTTCTCAAGTTATGAAAACAGAAACTCTGCATGCCATTTCTGTGGTGTGGACTCAATTGATGGCAGGTCCTAGAGTAAAATCTAACACAATCATGGTACAAGAAAAGACTTCTTAGACTCAGACTCTTATAACAATGTCTGTGTGCGCTCAGTCACGCTGACCCTTTGCAACTGCATGGACCGTAGCCCGCCAAGCTCCTCTGTCCACATGACTTCCCGGCAAGAAAACACTTATTTTACCCCAGCTTATTTCACTAATTCAATAGCATTTATTAAGGGTGAATGTAATATCAGACACTATCATATACTTAGGGGAAAAAAGAGGAATAATTCTTGGTTTCTGGCCCGAAGAAGTGCATGTCTGTTAATATCTATAATATATAGCTTTACAATGGTCTGCACCCACATATTAAATTTGATTTTTTTCATCCTGAGAAAATTTTCAGAAGTCGGTTAGGTAGCTGGAGAACCAAAACTTTCTGAGATTGGCAGCCATGACATCAAAGCTATGTGAGGAGAAAACCCACTTCCTTGTAGATTTAGCATGAAGATAAAGCAGTAGGCTCCACCAGACACTGAGAGGCTCCTCTATTTATAAAATTGCTCCCTAGTTATGTAAGACGTTGAAATTTTGGAGTAAAGAATGACTTTGGGTTAGGCAGGCAACTTTCTTTTATTTCTCATCTTTCTGTTGTGCAAGGTGGACATTTTTATTCACTTTGTATCATGCTTTTAAAAAGAAGAAAGAGCTAGCAGTTCATTTAGGGATAATAACAGGGGAACAGTCTTGAGATAAAGCCTTCATAGAAAATGTTAAAGATGAAAAGTTCAGTGATAACAGTAGAGAAAACGCAGATCTGTTTGGGTCAAATGATGGTTTGGTAGCCCTCCCCAAAGTGCCTGTTTAAAACTGTTACTTTAATTGAGACGAGGAATCTACCAGAGGATATTTATGCATGGGGATCTCTGAGTACAGTGGGTGAATGAAGGAATCTCTTCCTTGGAATGAATGGAAGAATCTCTGTTTTTCATCTGTTCCCAAGGAGAGCATAAGGCAAAGAAACTGTTTAGATGACAAGCTCTGGAAGATACAGTGAGTGTAGTAAGTGTCTCTGCTGGCTGCCTATCAATAAAGCAAGTAAGAGTGGGGGAAGGGACCTTCTTCCCATTTCTTCATGGGACCAAATGCAGGTGTTGACTTCCTGCTTGGCATCTATGAAGAGATCAGGAAGTGGTATTCTTTTAAAATATTTATTTGTTCATTTGACTATGCCAGGTCTCAGTTGCGGTGTGTAGGCTTAGTTCTTTGACCAAGGGTGGAACCCAGGCCCCCTGCCTTGGCAGTGTGTAGTTGAAGCCACTGGACCAGCTTAGAAATCTCAAGAAATGATCTTCTTAACAAGGAAGCAGTGCTCTCCCAAGGAGCAGCAGCAGCAGTGACAAAGGTCAGGCGTCCTCAAGGGTGACATCGATGGGGGAACCAGAACAGAGGAAGAACGTGGAAGGCCATGTGATGGAGGCACTTGATGGGCAATCTTGTTTCCTTGGCAACGTTCAAAGAGTACAGCAGGCTTAAGTCCTAGGTAAGTAAGTGGGGACAAATGACAGTCAAAGTTAGATTGTTACAATTCACATGACCTCCATCTGTGCTCATGAACTACTAAGGCCTCTGCATATTTGGGTCATCATTGTATCGCAAGGCAGAAGAGTTCATATGACCTGCCAGTTCCCGCTGCTGAGTTTCCTTCCTGGACTGATGTCGCTTTGGGATTGGTTAATTCTGAATAAACTATTGCCATTGCAGTTGTGGGAGGCTTGTCTTCGTTAAAGTGAAGAAGAAAACAATGGAGAGAAGAATTTTAAATGTGGCTGACTCTCAGTAATTCTAGGAGGGTTATCCAGTCTGCATATCACTCAGATCATTTGCCTTTTACCTACCAGCCATTTTATCTCCGGAAAGTACTTTATCCCTACTTTGTATTTCTTTATAGCAGAAATGATGTGGAATTAAAAATATTTTGGCTTGCTCTAGTTAATTATCGCAGTCATCAGAATACAGAGGACACAATCTATTTCTAAGTTTGTATTTTCCATATTCAAAACAAGCATCAGAAAATTGACTGCAAATGCTAAATCAAAATTAAGTTTCAGGAATTACTCGTGACTTTAGTTTCCTCTGTTATTATGTCACTTATGAATCATCATGGAAATGAGCACTGGCTATGTATAAACTGGCAGGAAAGAGGCAAACTCATAAAACTGACAAGCAACCACACAGTGATGGTGCCTTATGATTCTAATAGCTTTTCCAACAGAGGACTCAGTCCTTTGGGTCACCACTGGCTTTACATTGGAAACTATTCCGCCAGAAGAACCAGGTTTGCAATTGGCACTTGCGGTAAAGAACCCACCTGCAAATGCAGCAGACGTAAAAGAATGGGTTCAGTCTCCGGGTTGAGAAGATCCCCTGGAGGAGGGCATGCAACCCCCTCTAGTAGCCTTGCCTGGAGAATCCCATGGGCAGAGGAGCCTGGAGGGCTGTAGTCTATCGGGTCACGTAGAGTTGGACACGACTAAAGTGACGGCATGCACACGGACTGTGCACAGCGATGCAGGGGAGTGACACCGCGCTCTGCCATGTGATGCACCTGGGACGCCTGCCCCAGTTCTGACGGCCAAAGTGTCAGCAACCAGCCAGTGCTAACCTGCCTTTCCCCATACCTGGCCACGTTTCGAAGGAAAAACCCACCTGAAGGAGCTCTAGCCTGTGTTCTAGCAGGGAGGAGCTGGGTGTCACAGATATAACTTTCCATCACCAGATCAGAAGGGTGGAGACGAGGCTGGCAGGGTGCCAAGAATGAACTAACGCCCCAAGCTTCAGCTCTTAGCTAAAGCTGCTTCATTCAGGTCAGCATCTATAGAAGCCAGGTGAGATGACTAACCAATGGTTATACTTCTGGAAAATTTCAAGAAGAGAATATTGGGAATAAGAGCAGATGGGAAAGGAGTTGAGAACAGTATAAAGAGAAGCCAGCCGAAATAGCTTAGGGTCCAGATGAACATCTGAGTTTAAAGAATGACAAAAAGTACTGTATTAAATTCTATTTAATTCCATGCACCTTCCTAAGTGCATGAGGAAAAATGAATAGTCTAGACTCCGAATGATATAGGAATGCTTTCTTTGTGAGTGAGAAAGGAGACCAGATTCTCATCACTGCTTTTGTGCACCAGGATGGTGGTGTGAATTGTGTTATGGTTTTGCATATTCAAATAGGCCGCTGCTGTCTCTGCTGTTGTAAGCAAGAGGTGAGCTCCTGACTGAGTCTGGAGAAAGATGTAGAAAACAGCCGATGGTCACATGCAGAGGCCTGAAATCTCTCCAGGCCGCATCTTTGGAAAATTGCCCTTCAGGGGAATCAGCCTGTCTTACCCTCGGGAAACCTCGGTAGGTTTCGGAAGCGCCGGGATCCCTGGTGTCTGCCGAGCGCGTGTCAGTCCTCCTGGTCTTCTTAGCAGCAAGTTCCTGACCTCGGAGCCACTCTGTTCAATCTTGGCTCAGGGTCCCAGCCCATCTTCCACCAAAGCTTGCTCTTAGGAATAGATCAACTATCAATTATAGACAATGAGCTGTGATCCTATCTCTGAGGCATTTTCTTTCTTTATATTCTGATTTGCTTTTAAAAATTTTGAAAGATAACTTGGATCCATAAAAGTGCATTCAGTATATGCAAACAGCACCTGATCAGAATCTCTGAAGTCTCCCTCTCTCATTCCTTTAGCAAAAAAAACACAGAACAACAACAAAAAAACCCTCTTCTCTTCCCACTAGAGGCAATCATTTCTTCAGGACAGTCTGCCTACCTGTGTAAGTCAGCATCCTTAAGAACCCAGTTTTGCTTTTGCTGTTGTTCAGTCGCTAAGTCATGTCTGACTCTTTGCAACCCCGTGGACTACATACAGCACGCCAGGCTTCCCTGTCTTTTACCATCTCCCAGAGCCTGCTCAAACTCACGTCCATTGAGTCAATGATGCCATCCAACCATCTCATGCTCTGTCACCCCCTTCTCCTCCTGCCTTCAATTTTTCCCCAGTATCTGAGTCTTCCAGTGAGTCAGTCCTTCGCGTCAGTTGGCCAAAGTATTGGAGTTTCAGCTTCAGCATCAGTCCTTCCAATGACTATTCAGGACTGATTTCCTTTAGGATGGACTGCTTTGGTCTCGTTGCAGTCCAAGGGACTCTTGTGAGTCTTCTCCAGCACCACAGTTCAAAAGCATCAATTCTTTTGTGCTCAGCCTTCTTTTTGGTCCAACTCTCACGTGCATACATGACTGCTTGGTTGGACCATTTCATCTAGGAACTCGTATTGTGTGCATTCTTTTCTTCCTGACTTATTTGGTTCTCTAAGCATTACTTCTAACTGGGGTGGGACTGAAGGTCTCCTGCACAGACCTGCATCTGTGGCAGATGAAGATGAATTTTGGGTGTCCAGAATATGTTCTGGGTGTCTTAGGATAGTTTGGATTGAGTGACCGTGACCCGGTGTGGAGCAGTTTTGGTCTCGGGAGAAGATCTGGGAACCCTTTGTCTGAAGGGAGGGGATGCATCCCAGCGGATACTGCACCAGGGCCGAGGGGAACCCTTGGAGGAGGGACGTTCAGTGCTAAAACCAGGAAAATCCCAGGGAAACGAGGACCAGTGGGTAACCGGGTTCCTTGCTTCCACAGGTTCACCTCTAGGCGGTCAGTTGGGTTCTCTGTCTGCTGTGTTAATTCTGGAATTTTTACTCACAGCTGCTCATTATTCTTAAAGGCCCTCCACACGTCCTGTGACAAAAATCCCTGTGAGAAAGCCATTGTATTATCTGCCTTAGGAAGGGAGATAACACACTAGAGAGAGAAACTTCCTGATTTTGGAGGGTAAAATCCTGCATAAAAGCTGCTGAAGTGATCTGACTTCTTATGTTATATGGTATTAACAAATATAATAAAATGTAACAAAGGCAAAGTGAGGGTGGAGGGCAGGTAGGGGAGAATTAAAACTGTGTGTGTGTGTTAGTCACTCCGTCGTGTCTTACTCCTTGTGACTCCCTGGACTGTTACCCAACAGCTTCCTCTGTCCATGGATTTCTCCAGGCAAGAATACTGGAGTGGGTTGCCATTTCCTTCTCTAGGGGATCTTCCTGACCCAGGGATTGAACCCGGGTCTTCTGCATTGCAGGCAAATTCTTTACCATCTAAGCTATAAGGAAGTCCCTGAAATTAAAATTAGTGAGGACTTACCCTGCATTGAATATTATGCTAGTGATTATATGCATACACAGGAGACACAGGAGACACGGATTTGATCCCTGGGTCAAGATCCCCTGGAGAAGGAAATGACAACCCACTCCAGTATTCCTGCCTGGAAAATCTCACTGACAGAGAAACCTGGTGGGCTACAGTCCAGGGGGTAGAGAAGCGGACACGACTAAGCACAGTACAGGTCGGCAGGCATGTACACACACATACATGTACATGTGTGTAAAACATAAGTATGCAATATATTACACACATATTTTAAATAAAAACATGAATATAATATAATTGATACGAACTCTTATTTTATGGATGAGAAACTGGGGGCTCAGAGAAATTCAGTTACTTGCTCAAAGTCACATAGCACAGAAAGTTGCCGAGTTGAGATCTAATGCAGAGTCGTTACTTTGTCCTTCATTTGTTCCAAGTTTATTGTGATCTCGGTGGTGAGGGAGTCAAAAGGCCGCACAGCTTGTCGTGCACAGCCGCGGGCTCCTCCACTCTCCGCCTTCCAGGCTACTTCTCGCTCGACACGAGCAACTCTCCCCACCGCTTTTTAAAGGAAAAAAGCCTCTGTTTTGAAGCATGGTTGATTGTTGGGCTGGTTTCATGGGTGGACACTCGTCTCCAGTCTCAATCGCTTCCTGCATCTTTGCAGACGCCCAACAACAAGCTAAGGCGGCTCTTGTTTGTTTTGCTTTTAGAGAAGATCCATCGCCTTCCTTTCACGGAGGGACAGTGTGCTCCTTGGGTGTCCAGTTCCCCATCCTGTCCCCTCCACCTCCTCCTAATACCCCTGCAGTATCAATACACCCTCAGTCTGGTTTAGCTCATACTCAATATTGAGATCACTGTTGTTATTTCGTCACCGAGTCAGTCTCCTGCATTGGCAAGCAGATTCTTTACCACTGAGCCACCAAGGAAGTCCATTGAAATCATTACAACTAAGAGAGTCTTATTCACAGCCCAGCTGTAAAGTGTCGTACGATACGCATTTCCCTGTGCAATCTCGTTTTCTCTGGGGTTAATCATTTTACTTTTTTCTTATTTTTTGTTTTAATGTTCTCATCACTAACATATTCCTCTTAAGATGGAGGTAGATATTCTCCATCTTGTTCAATATGTTCAAACACATCTGTCCCTCTGAGAGGATATTCATCTGAGAGACTTCAAGTGGTCAGGACGTTCCATTTTAGGATGAAACATACACTGAAGATGAGGCCGGGAGGGTAGACGCGTGTATAAAGAATGTGACAGGCGAGGTCCCAGGCGCTACGGGGACTTCCCTGGAATCCAGGGGTTGAGACTCCGCCTTCCAGTGTAGGGGGTGTGGCTTCACTCCCTGGTCGGTGAGCCAAGATGTCACAAGCCTGGTGGCCAAAAAACCAAAACATATACCAGAAGCAATATTGTAACAAATTCAATAAAGACTTTAAAAATGAAAAATGACTCACAGCATAAAAAAACCCCAAACCAAAAACCACTATGTAAAGTAAGACCCTCTTCCTTCTGAGAGGGTCCACTCACCTACCTCCCCTGAGCACAGCACCCCGCGCGTCCCGGCCAGAGGAACGTCTCTGTCCCACTCTCTCGGCCCCCCAATAACTGGCTTTCTTCTCTTCTCCGGACCACCTGCTGCTCCTCCCTGACAGACTGACACACACACTGGAACACGACTCCTCAAAGTGAGGAACTGATCAAACGCGACACGAATCAGTGAGTGACTCTGACAAGCACACCATTCCATACCGCAAACACCATCCGTATCGCCTGGAGCGGCTATATCTACACCTACCATCTGAAAAGACTGGGCGGTGTCCATATCAAATTAAATAAAATTTCACACTAAGCTTGGATTCATTAGAAAATATCTGCTTTGAATCGAGTCTGTAGCTAATACTCTGCACACTTCTTTGAATTTGCTCTATAAAGGGCCTGAACATAGCTCCGTTTTAATGACATTATTTAAAATTATCATGCTCATTACAAAAGGAAGTAGGGAGTGTCTGAGTCAGAGTCTTTATATTTCAGAGTAACGCAAGGAACTCTTTCAGACTCATCCAAGCGACAGCTAACTTCCTCTATGAAGAGAGTAAGGTAAATATTTTCAAAGCTCAGAACTTAAAGTCTGGCCAGACAGCTTACGAGAGACAGACAGAGAGAGACAGAGACAGAGAGAGACACACACACAGAGACAGAGAGACAGAGAGAGACAGAGAGACAGACACAGAGAGAGACAGAGACAGAGAGAGACAGAGACAGAGACAGAGAGAGACAGAGAGACACAGAGAGACACAGACAGAGAGACAGAGAGAGACAGAGACAGAGAGAGACAGAGAGACAGAGAGACAGAGACAGAGAGACAGAGAGAGACACAGAGAGACAAAGACAGAGAGAGACACACAGAGAGACCGAGGAGACAGAGGCTGGGAGCAGTGGGGGTGGGGAGAGAAGGCAGTGAGTGCGTCTCTGCGGAGACTCCATCCCCTCAGCGTGCGCCCTGGGTCCACCCTCCTCTTGGCTTCTCTGTCTCGGGGCTCGTCTACAGCCGGCTTACTGTGGGGCAGTGAGGATAGGGGTGCCTGCCACTCAGAGGGCATCAGAGACCATCCAACACTTCATGTTCCATCTTGGAGAAGAGAAATAGGATCATGGAATTATGGACAAACCTAAAATTCTATATTTCTGATGTTCTTATTTAAGGCATTAGCATGTTAATTTTATAATATTAATTCTATGTCGTCTGACAGAACTTCAGGGTGAAAAACAAGCAATTCAGCCATATATATCGGTACTTATTTGCCAGTGGGATTCAGTCTCGGTGTCAGATGAGAAGGAATGAAACTTACTTTCATTTCTGGAAAGCACAAAGCACTTGCGTAGAGAAAGAAAATGAAAGCAGTGATGTGCAGCGGAACATCCTTCTTGGCCTTTATTTTCAGGGTATGAGCACGTCTGTACGAGAGCACGTAACTGTGTATTGCCTAGAGCAGTTTATCATTTTAAAAGCTATCGCTTGAGATGACTAGATCTAAGAAGTTCTTGGCTGATGTTTCTCTGTAATGACTATTTATCTAGCATGGTTTCTCTGCCATAGAATGTACCTAAGCCCTAACAATATGTACTTAATTGTTTGAATGAACACATTCCTGTGTAGCTTCTCTTCTCTTCAATACGACAACAGTTTTGTGAAAAGTCAAGAGGATGACTGAAAAATTAGAAAATAACATTTTGTGATTATTGCTCTTTTAGAAAGTGATTTAAAGAATAATTTTTAAAAACACGAAATGTTCCTTTCCCACCCAGGGGATAAAATAGTAAAAGTTGCATTTATAAAGCAACAAGAACAGTTGGGACTTGATTGAGGAAGAAGGTGCTGAAAGTGAAGAATGTGTTTTTGTATTTTGGATTACGAAATTACCAAATAGCTTTCAGACCCCCACTGGACCACTCAGGCAGGTCTCCAAAGAGGGTTTGTATCAATATGTTAATGTGCTCACAATGCTTTATTAAATGTAATTTCCTCTGTAAATATTTGGAAAGAATTATTACGGTTTTGCTTTTGAAGTTACTTTCCTAAGAGTGATTAATTTCATTTAAATACTCTGATTTTTTGGCAATCGACATGAAGTCTTGAAAATTATTTGAAGAGAGAGAATGTAACACACAATGTTTCTTCCTGAAATATAGTCCCTTGAATACACTGTCTAATGTAAAATTTGTTTTACTATAACAACACTTCTGGAGCTTCCATGGTGGCTCAGTGGCAAAGAATACGCCCACCAATGCAAGAGACGTGGGTTCCAACCCTGCGTTGGGAATATCTCTCAGAGAAGGAAATGGCAGCCCACTCCAGTGTTCCTGCCTGGGAAATCCTACAGATAGAGGATCCTGGCAGGCTGCAGTCCAGGGGGTCGCAGAGAGTCATATATAACTTAGTGACTAAACAGCAACAGTAACAACAGCATTTCTGCCATATTTCAGCTCAGAAATCTGGGGGATTTGGGGAATAGCAGGCCCCATAAATGTGTTTGCTTGGGACTCAAAACAGAATTATCAAAGATCACTGAAGCTGGAAATTCCACCTCCAGGAACAGTGAGACTATGCCCTGGATGTGAATATGAGAGCACAGGCAGAAATATAGAAACATCGTGCTAAAGAAGATCAATGTTTTTTAAAAAAGGTATCATAATATTGTTGCCAGAAGAGAGTCTTAGAGCTTTGATAGCAAGAATACTGGGCCAAAAGAACTTTTTCTTTTTGTTGTGAGTTATTTGATAGTTACATCCAAAGTTGAAGAAATAAAGCCTCAGATTTAAAAAATTAATGAATATAAAAATCATATGTAGACAACCATGTGTAAAACAGACAGCTGGTGGGAAGCTCCTATACAGCACAGGATCTCGGCTTGGTGTTCGGTGATAACCTGGAGGGGTGGCAAGGTGGGTGGGAAGGAGACTCAGGAGGGAGGGGATATATGTATACTCGAGCCGATTCAGGGCTTCCCAGGTGGCGCTACTGGTAAAGAACCCCCCTGCCAATGTAGGAGGCATAAGAGACACAGGTTTGATCCCTGGGTCAGGAAGATCCCCTAGAGGAGGGCATGGCAACCCACTACAGTATTCTCGCCTGGAGAATCCCATGGACGGAGCCTGGCGGGCCCAGGGGGTCGCAGAGAGCTGGACACGACTGAGACGACTTAGCATGTACATTATTGTACAGTGAGAACTAACACAACAATTATACTCTAATTAGAAAAAAAACCCATAATATCCACAGAAAACGGAGTTGGAGCTCTTTCTTTTCTCCCTCTCTAGGCTGTACTCCATTTCACCATGGCCTCCCTCGCTGCAGCAGATGCGGACTTTTGCTTCAATCTGTTCAGAGAGATGGACAGCAATCAAGGAAGTGAAAACGTGTTCTTTTCTTCTCTGAGCCTCTTCACTGCTCTGGCCCTGGTTCGTTTGGGTGCGAGGGGTGACTGTGCTTCTCAGATTGATAAGGTCAGTGTCAATTGCATCACCAACCATGACTTTTGTAACCGATCAGCAGGGCGAATTGTTTTTCCCAAGAGAATATTGTATTGCAATGGTCTCATGTAAAGGAAGACCTCCCAGTGGACCCTGTCCAGGGGGAGGAAAGAACCCAGCTTGCAGCCCCTGCTCTTTAAGCTGGAACCTTTCCAGAACTGCAGCTTTGATACTGTGCCTTAGTGTGGGTCTCGAAGTGTGTTTCCCATGCCAGCTTCACCTGGAGATCTCAGTAGGAATGCAGAATCTTCAGCTCCAACTCAGATCTACTGAATCAGAAACTCCGGGGGAGGGGCCCAGCACTCGAGCTTTGATGGACATTTCAGAGGTGCGCACGGAAGTAGAGAGCCTCAGCCTGAGTGACGGCGGCTCAGCGGTCAAGAACCTGCTGCCAACGCAGGAGACACAAGATACCTGGGTTCAATCCTTGGGTCGGAAAGATCCCCTGGAGAAGGGAATGGCAACCCACTCCAGTGTTCTTGCCTGGAGAATCCCATGGACAGAGGAGCCTGGTGGGCCACAGTCCATGGGGTCACAGAGGGTCAGACACGACTGAGGGACTGAGCGTGCAGGCACGCCTGAGTAATATGGATGAGAAGGGAGAGCTAGAAAGACATGCCAGTGAAGTCCTGGCTTAGGCACTGGGGACCTGCCCACACACGACATAATAGCACAGTCTGGATGACGCAGCCCACCGGGATGCTTGTCACATTGTCACCAGCATCACCTCCCCACCACATTTAGAAACGGCTTATTAACTCACTCCTGTCCACTACACTGAGCGAGACTGCAGGGAGGCAAAAAGGTCATGGTTTCTCTCCCTTCTCTCAGGAATTTGCCATTGACATTCAGTGGGTCAGCAGCAGGTGGGGTACGAGGGCTGAGCTGCATGTTGAAACTTCGATGCCCTCCCTTCTGCCCACCGATTCCTCCCAGTATTTTAGTTCATAAACCAGGGCAAGAGGGAAGGGATCCCTGCTGTAACCTTTCACACTTAAGTATGTATTGAAGGTTACTTGTGCAGTCACTGAAGCTGGAAAGACTTGTTTCACTCCCTGGATTGCTCCACCAGTAACTGATGCGAGGGAATAACCACAGAGTCCAAGAATGCTGTTGTCCCAGAGCTGGAGTGGTTCGTAACCCAGTGCGCTGAGCACCTCACGCTAATGCAATAACAACAGCCAGCTGGGAACTCCATCAGGGTCAGGCTCCGGGATAAGCTCTCCACGTATCTTATATGATGTTCATAGTAACCCTGGAGTTGGCATCATTTTCCCAGTTTTATGCAGGAGTTGCTAGTAAACTTAGGAAGGTCTTATTCTAAAGCAGAGTTTCTCAACCTTGGCTTTACTGACCTTCTGGGTCAGAGAATTCTTTGCTGTGAGGGGCTGTTCTGTGCTTTGTAGGAGGTTTTGCAGCAGCCCCAGCTCCTTCCTGTTAGATATCATCAGCACACCTCTCCCCCATCGTGAAAATAAAAAAGTGTCCCTAGACACCACCAAATATCCCCGAGAGAAAGAGCTATTTGCCCTAAAGTCAGCAAACTGAAAGGTAGCTCAAAGTACATTATCATGAAGCTTCAATTATCTTGAAGTCAATATTTTGATAAATACAGATATTGACTTCGGAAAAATCAATCTAGCAACTAATAAAAAAAGGTTTCCATTCATTATTTAAAATGCATAATGTTTTAGAAGCAAGTGAGTTTGTTTCTGGTACATGCACATATTCTCAAATAGCCGATCTATCTAATGGTGACCTTGGGAAATTTTTTTGTAAAGACAGCTGCAGGAAATTTAAAAAGTTAGTCTGACTGAAATTTTGGTCAAAAATAAGAGAAGATTCCTTTCTCCTTGCTAAGCTTCAGTTAATTAAGTTAATTACTAGGTTGTTTTTATGAGGTAGTGAGTAAAAGGTTTAGAACTCAGAGGAGCAGACACCATTCAAAATGTTTTTCCACAAAGCCATATATATTTTACTAAAGATAGCATTACGTAACAATCAAGATGACTTCCAGAGTTTTCTCAGCCTTCTCTTGGTTAAATCTTTCTCAAAGATGATGGAAATGGACCCTCCAACTTCCAGGCCTTATTTTGGAAAGGAAATATGCAAAGGGGCTGCCCAAGTTCAAGGTCAGTGAACAAAAGCTGGCTAGTGCTTCTCTCTAGCTCATGCTGAGGTGACTGATGATACAGACTTTTCTTTGCAACTTTTCCTTTTTCATTTCTGGGGGTACTAAGAGGTACACTTTTAACATGAATGTTACAAATCAGTAAGAATTAAAAAAACTACTCTTGGAGACCCCATGGACTGTAGCCCACCAGGCACCTCTGTACATGGGGATTCTCTAGCCAAGAACACTGGAGTGGGTAGCCTTTCCCTTCTCCAGGGGATCTTCCCAACCCAGGGATTGAACCCAGGTCTCCTGCATTGCAGGGAGATTCTTTACCATCTGAGCCACAAGGGAAGCCCTATAATAACATAACCCAAGTAATAACACTCATGCTTTTGTTTCTTCCCCTTGTAATTACAAAATAAACTTCATTTATTTTGGAGTTTATTCAAATAAGGAAGGAGGGTCCTTGTTGAACCTTCCTTTCTTAGTGACAAATCAGCAGTTTCTTTTTTTTGAGATTGTTTTGTTTGATGTGGACCTTTTGTAAAGTCTTTATTGAATGTCTTACAATATTGCTTCTATTTTACGTGTTTTGGCCACACATGAAACATGTGGGATTGTAGCTTCCTGACCAGGGATGGAATCTGCAGCTTCTGCATTGGAAGGGGGAGTCTTAACCACTGGACAGCCAGAGAAGTCCCTTAAATTAGTAATTTCAGTGTTTTGTTGATGAATCATAGTCACAGTGAAATTGACCACAAAACTATGAGGCAGAATTACGAACCCTGGAATATTCTAGTCAACTTGATCAGCTGGGAAGAGGTAACCACAATATCCTTGAAGGTACTGAAGGATGAGAAAGGATGTTGATGCTCTTCCTGCCCCACAACTGCCTAGAACTAGGGGAAAAAATGACACTCAGGCTTCCAGGCATAGTCCTTGATGTCTGCAAAGACAAAATTCCATTGGTGAATTTTTAATCTATAGTAGAACTAATGTGTATATCAAATTTGCCTTGTAGGCTTTGCCTTCTCTCTCATTCCATCTCATATTATCATTCTAGATTAAGAGGATATAGAAATTGAGGTTAGGTTCCAATTCTTTGTGGCATTTTAAGACTAACAATGATACTAGTAGCCTTTGTAAGTTTTCATATCCCTTTCTGAGCTTTTCCATTCTCCCCAAGCCAATAAGCTGGTGCCGTAATTAGGCATCTGAGGCTTTGAAGTAGAAATCCCTCACAGAGGCTCTGATGCCAACATTGGTTTAGTTAAATCCCCATACGTGTCTCTTTACCCTGCGTCAGAACAGTCCTTCCTCCCTTTTCCCGACTCCCACTCCTCACCAGTGATGAGGCTCAAACACAGTCCGAAAGGTCCCTTAAAGCAAAGCTACATCTTTTTACAGAAAATTCAACCAATGAGATTCTGAGAGTCACAGACCGAGACAATAGAACAAGTCCACCGTTGCCTGGCAGTTGTTTAGATCTTTCAGACGATTGGTTGGGGGAATATAAGATAAATGCTGCTCCTGCGCACTGCCCACCCGTGCCGAGGAGGCAGGATGCACTCGTCTGCCCCAGACAGCTGCATGAGTGATTGTCACACGCATGATACATTTTATTACTTCCTATTAATGGAGCTGTTTTGCATTTCAGATCCCGGAGACAGAGGGCCTGGAAAAAGGCAGATAAAGTGTAGCAAGAGATCAAGATGGGCATAGGAACAATTATTAGAATAATGGGGTTATCGAGAGCCATGCTGAAAAAGGAAAACCCCAAACTGCTTAATTTCAAGTAATTTTTTTGTTTGTTTAGTCACTCAGTCATGTCCAACTCTTTGTGACTCCATGGACTATAGCCTGCCAGGCTCTTCTGTCCATGGGATTTCCCAAGCAAGAATATTGGAGTGGGTTGCCATTTCCTTCTCCAGGGGATCTTCCAACTCAGGGATCAAACCCATGTCTCTTATGTCTCCTGCATTGGCAGGAAGATTGTTTACCATTGAGACACCAGGGTAGCCTCTCAAATAATTGCAGGATCAAAAGTTATATCTATCAAATCCCAATTTTGCTTCCTATTTAATATTTGCTAGATATTCAATAACTAGTTTTCCTTTTATGTCTTTAAAAAATTATTTGTTAATTGGTGGCACCAGACCTTAGTTGTGGCACTCGGGATCTAGTTCCTTGACCAGGAATCAAACCTGGGACCCCTGGCATTGGAGGTACAGAGTCTTAGCCACTGGACTGCCAGGGAAATCTCTTGCTTTTGTGTCTTGCTGCATATGTAGTTAGCCCCAATCTTGCCTCCTGTTTCATTAAACGAGGTTTTCATTTTTTTATGAGACTATTTTTGATTCTTGTTCAGGTTTAGTCGGTAACTATTAAATTTCTCCCCAAGAATGAGCGAACCAAAATTATTAAACATATTTCACTTGTAGCCATTGATTTATGAATTCCCCAGTGTGTGATACTTTCCCCAACGAATAGTCTTGTTCTAAACACATCAATAGGGCAGTTGCACAGTTCACTGCTGCCCTGTGTGCTAACAAACAAATACACAAACCCAACCACGAACAGTGAAATCTCTACTTTTTTTTATTAGTTCTCTTCTTGTTTGCCACCACTTGCTGACGGCTTTCCTTGTTCCCTGTTTACAGGTGCTCCACTTTAATACCTTCTCAAGACATGGAAACTCTTCTGATACTCAGGTAAAGACAATATGTTCTTCTAGAGAAACAGACTGCGAGACTCAATTTAGAAAAACCCCCATCTCACTAATGTATTTCTATGTTCTCTCCCCTTTAAAGCAAAAGATCTTGTCTCATTCAGATTTCTGTATTGTGGGTATTCCAGATACAATTTTTGATAAGTTATTTGTAAATTATCAAGTAAGCCAATATTTTACTTATGTGTTAGCTAAAATTTGGCAACATAGCGTGGAACTAAATGTTAGTATTTTATCCTTTGATATTCACAGTCAACTTACTTTGGTAAAATGAATTATTTAGTACATGCATTAGACAAATTCATTATCTTCTGTTAATAGTTTTATTTTAAGGTTATTTATTTATTTTACTAGCTCCTTTAATTAACTTTGATCACAGACACTATTTTGAGAAAGGGTGAGAAATTTTAGATGTATGTGACACTGTTTCCTGCTTTAATAAGCATCCTTGCTTTTAAATTCTTTCATGATAATATTATACATGTTTTATTTCATGTGTAAAAAGAGTAGGCATATCTTTGCAGCCCAAGAATAACTTTTTATAAATCTTTTTAATGGCAGCCAGGACTCCAATCTCAACTGAAAAGAGTTCTCTCTGATATAAACACATCCCACAAGGATTATGAACTCAGCATTGCCAATGGACTTTTTGCAGAAAAAGTATTTGATATTCGAAAGGTAAGTGCAGGCTTCTATGTTAGATGGTTGTTTCTGTTATGAACCTGAGTCTTGTTCAATTCATCATCTGAATAAAGGCTTGCACTTTTCCATGGGGCCATACCAAGGTGATATTTTTTTTTCCTGTCACTATTAATTAGGTTCCCAGATGCCTTCTCAATATTATCACTTTATTTCCAAAGTACAACTTTTCTTCACCTGAGTGATCACATATTCAGGGTCACTAGACTGACATGTTCCCAGACAGAAGAGAGCGTGCCCGCTGGCAGTGATGCGGAGTTAGAACTGGGGTGGGAGGAGCAGACAGTGCATTCAGGGTTGTCTATGGGCAGCTGAGAAAAAGCCTATCCACTTTTCCTTTGAGTTTTCTGTCTTCTAGGGTAGTCCTTCATCCCTAGGGCTGAGTTCACCTCCCTTTTTCTCAGCTATGCCCTGCCATCTCTCCTGCCAGCAGTTACTTATCTTTTCAATAAGATCACTTATGAAAGGGGGCTTCCCCAGTGGCTCAGCTTGGAAAGAATCCACTTGCAGTGCGGGAGACACAGGAGACACGGGTTCCCTCTTTGGGTCAGGAAGATCCCTGGAGTAGGGAATGGCAGCACACTGCAATTTTCTTACCTGGATAATCCCATGGACAGAGGGAGTCTGGTGGATACAGAACATGGTGTTGCAAAGAGTTGGACATGACTGAGCGCATGGCACACACTTATAAGAGTTCTGGGTAAGAGACGTAGCCGTAAAAGGCTGGCCGGTGGTAGAACTGCAGCTAAGACTCAACACAGGAGGCAAATAACTTGAGGTCAGCAGACTCATTTTTGGTAGTACTACACGGGGTTTGAATTACCAATTCATTCATCATGGAATTCTCCTCATTCAAAGACCAGCAAGTCCCAGAATGCACTCTTGCATGCTGCTATGCTTGACCCATCGTTGCTATGACAACCAGAAGCTCGTAGCACTGTTCAAGCAGACACAGTGGCCACGATTGTCTGGGGGAAGACTGTCCTCCCTTTTAATTCTCCACGCCTCACACAACTATAAGACTCCGCCCTGTGACATCTCTCGGCTAGTCTCCACTTGCGTCTTCTCCAGCTCTCCGTGTTCCCCCCAGTCATTAATGCTTCGTCTGTCTGTCACCCACTCAGATTCTCTGCCCTTTCCAGCTCCGCTCCCAAATCATTTGGCAGCCTGTCAGTTATGAAGCATTCGGTCACTTTGCTTTTAATCCTCCCAAAGGCATCTGACACGAGTTTTACAGGGGCCACCATGATGTTCAGCCCACAGTTTGAGTCTCAATTCCCACGGATGCTGTTATGTTCCTGAGAGATCCTCAGCCGTAGACTGGATATTGATGTGTCTATCGTGGTGCTATTTATAGCATCATGCTTTCCGTGTTCCTTTTTCTGACTCTCATCGCAATGTACCCAGAAGCACAGTAAAGGTGAGATCTAATTAAGAACATTGAAAACAAGACAGCTGTTTTTTTTTCCTCCCAAACATTTATAAGTACAATAACTTCTTCTAAAAACTGCGTTTGATTTAAATGTACCTATCATCAAATTGGGAGAAGGCAATGGCAACCCACTCCAGTGTTCTTGCCTGGAGAATCCCAGGGACGGAGGAGGCTGGTGGGCTGCCATCTATGGGGTCGCACAGAGTCGGACACGACTGAAGCGATGCAGCAGCAGCATCAAATTTCAATCATATAGATCAGTATAAAGATAGATAATCTCCAAGTTTTTTACATTTCTTCTTATAACACTTTTTAACTCACATTTGAATATGGGTTCAAATAAGAGAATACATATTCTACCAGAATTGATAAAGATAATAATGTGTAAATAGTCTCTGTGAAAAGAATGGTATTATAGAAGACCCAACCACTGTCTCTGACCCCATGTTCTCCCTCCTCCCCCAATCCTTGCTAAATGTGCCATGGGTAGGACCGCTGTACATGTTATTCCATACCTGATTCTGCCACTGTTTTGAATAAACTCAGTGTCCCTATGGATGATTCCGCTTCCACAGTTTCCTGATCTTCTCTCTACACCATTATAGATACCCGAGCCACACCCTGAAACTCATCAACAACCTGAAATCTACAGCTCCAGTTTTCCAGTGCCGTCACACTGCTGCATGCTTCTTATCCTTTCATCCCTACTCCACCTGTTCTTCGGCTGCCCTGAGTTATCCACCCTCTTGATCTCTTGACTTTCTCTCAGCGTATCAGCTCTCTCCCCCCAGCTTTATTCCTACACTGAGCTACTCTCAGCCATTCCTTCCCCATTTCCTTCCAACAAAGCCCTGAGTCAGGATCAGTGCCGTGACTTCACTCACAGCTGTGCCTGGGCTACAAAAGAAGGCTCGTGGGAAGCCTGGAAGTGTGCGGTTGCCACCCCCATGGCGTGGCGGGCTCCCTGCCGCCCCAGTCGGACGCTCTCCATGGTGTCCAACAGCCAGCTTTGGCGTTTCATTCCCAACGGCGGTGTTTGAAAACTCCCCTGCTTCTCTCAGTTTCCCAGCAACCCCTCACCACCAGCATCAGTTTCAACTGAAGGTCTTGCTTTCTACTTGACAAGGAAAATAGAGGCAGGATTCACATCCTAACCCATTTGCTGATCTTTCCCCCTCTTTCCATCAATTTCAGAGGGAACAATTTTCCTAAATGGTCAATTCCTCCACTGCTTTCTTGCCTCCTAGCCCCTTCCTTGGTGTTCTCTTTCCATCAATATTCTTTACTGGGCTTAATACTACCCTACTTTCTTCTTTCTCATAGCATATAAATATATGTACAGCATACCTTTTTTCTAAAATTTTTCTTTAAAAGCTGCTTAATGATTCTCCTTCCTATCTTACTGTTTCTCACTCTGAAAATGGAAGCCTGAAAGATCCAGCTTAATGAAAGAGTAATATGTACTCCCTGAGTCTATTCCCCCCGTTGACTCCTCAATCCGCTGCAGTCTGGTGTCTGTGTTAAATGCTCCCCTGAAGTCCTTTTCACGAAGCTGACTGCGGCCTCCCGTGTGGACACCCAAGCTGAGAACACACTGAGGTTCTTTTCTCATCTCCCTCTTCATAGTATCCAACACGAATGATGGTCCCTGAAACTTCCCCTCTCGTTGTTTCTATGGTATTGATTTCTCCTGGTTTTCTACTTTCTCCTTTATTTCACCTCAGTCTCTTTTGTTTATATTTGTTCCTCCAGGCATCCCTAAAATACTAGCGTTCTTTAAGCTTTCTGTCCTCAGCCGTCGTCCATTTTCAGTTTACTTTCTTACCCGAGGAGAGATTACGTGTTCCAACAGTGTGTAGCTCTTTAGCCTGTTCCGCCTGCCTCCGCACACTCTGTGGCTCTACCTGCCTCCTGCCAGGCCTCAGATGGTCACCTCCAGATTCTCATGTACCACCCCTTCTGTCCTCTGACTTCTCTTTCCTCTGTGTTCTCTCTCAGTGAATTATCCACCAAGTATTTGGGTCAAATTTGTCTTCTCCTTTTCCCTAAGCTTCACAGTCCATTAGTGAAGAAGACTTATTAGGTCTTCCTTCTACTTTTCAAAAGAAAAGCTATATTGAAATAATCTGAAACTTACAGAAAAGTTGCAAGTATTATAGAGAAGAAAAAAGTTTTTTCCTGAACCATTGGAGATCCCTAATCATATCTGAAGTCTTTGGTGTAATCCTACAATGAGATTCTCCTACGTAACCACAGTGCAACCATCATAATCAGGAAACTCACACTGTTATATCATTATCAGCTAATCGTTAGATCATATTGAGTCTAACCAATCATCAGTACATCATCCCGTAGCAAAATAATTTACTTCAGAATCACGCATTGTGTTTTATTGGCATGTATCTTTAGTATCTTTCAATTTGGAACAGTTCCCTAGCCTTTTTTTGACTTTAAGGATCTTGACATTTTCAATGATTGTTCATAATGTCCGGTTTTTGACTAGTTAGATTTTAGAATGTCCTTCAGTGTGAATTTTATGTTTCTTCATAATTAGAGTCATATTTTTTCCAGCTCTATTGAGACATAATTAACACATAACATTGTGTAAGTCTAAGGTGTACAAAACGTTGATTTGATACACTTATATGTCGTAAAAGTCTTCCCTGGTGGTTCAGATGGTGAAGAGTCTGCCGGCTATGTGGGAGACTAGGGTTTGATCCTTGGGTGGGGAAGATCCACTGGAGAAGGGAATGGCAACCCACTCCGGTATTCTTGCCTAGAGAATCCCATGGACAGAGGAGCCTGGAGGGCTACAGTCCATGGGGTTGCAAAGACATGGACATGACTGAGCAGCTAACACACATACGTTTCAAAATGGTTATCACCTTTTCTTTAGATCACACCTCCATCTGATTTGGTAGAAAACATCACGGGTGGCGTTTTATTTTCATCATATTACCCTTATTGCTTCCCCGGCAGGATTTTGATTAATCCTATTGCTGACAATATTATCTTTGATTACTTGGTTAAGGCGATATCTGCTAGGTTTCTTGGACAGTTTTTCAGTAGGAAGAGGATGACACAAACAAGGGGTGAGAGGTAGGAGGCTCCTGGAATATTCCCAGCGAGAGAGAGAGTGGTGGCGGAGCTGAGCGGGCGCGTGTTGGCCGCAAGCTCTGCTGATCTCCTCCGGTGCGTGTCAGCGCGGTTGCTGTGCGGGTTCAGCTTCAAGTTCTCCGGCCTCCCTCTCAGCCATAGTTTCCACCTTTGAGGCAGGACGTCGTCTCGAGTAAGGTAGTGGAAATGAGGGGGCCATTTCAAATGTGTATTTCTTACAGTGCTTAGTCGGTGGTGATTTGTAAGTGCAAGAACCGTGTTTACTGCCTATAGAGCTGTATATCGCTTATATTTATAGGACTATATCGAGTGTGCTAAGAAACTGTGTAACGCCAAAGTGGAAAGAGTTGACTTTACAAATGATGTGGAAGACACCATATATAAAATTAACAAATGGGTTGAAAATGAGACCCACGGTGAGTGCGATGCCCTGTTTTTCTGCAAGATTGTCAGTTATATGTGAATATCGAGAACTCCCAGTTTTAAAGTTGGGAGTCTTTTGTACATATGAGAAACTGTTCCTGCTTATCAGAAGTAATGATTGCCGTTATTTAAAATTGCTCTATTTTTTGTCCAGGGAATTCCCAGGTGGCACAATGGTAAAGAATTCACCTGCCAATGCAGGAGACACAGGTTAGATCCCTGGGTTGGGAAGATCCCCTGGAGGAGGAAATGTCGACTCACTCCAGTAATCTTGTCTGGAAAATCCC
Source organism: Okapia johnstoni (assembly GCA_024291935.2). Classification (NCBI taxonomy): domain Eukaryota; kingdom Metazoa; phylum Chordata; class Mammalia; order Artiodactyla; family Giraffidae; genus Okapia; species Okapia johnstoni. The sequence continues at coordinate 129,349,909 of CM044309.1, forward strand.
ATGAACATCAGAGCCTGGTGGGCTACAGTCCATGGGTCGCAGAGAGTCGGACATGACTGAGTACATACACACACATAATTTTTATGACACTCGGTCAAAAAAATAAATTTAATGTTAAATTCTCTTCATTTATCAAAATTGTGTATCTGGCAATGGTGGTTCCTTCTATAAAAAGGCATATTTATTTACTGACAAGTCTCTTTCCAACTAAAAATGAAATTCCAGCTAATGGTCTGGTTTAGTACAAAACAAATACAGAAATCTATTCATTGTTTTCTTAGTCAACGATTCCAAAGCTTGTCATTTCTTTACCTAAGACACAGCCTTGATTTATACTCTGAACAATATATATATTTGCTGAGTTTGGTTCTGTTTCAAAAATATGAGACATGTAACTTGCACCCTTAAGTGCAAACATTCAAAAGCCTATAATTATTCCAGGAAATAAGGGTACAGCGGCTCAGTTTTGCTTTTGCTCATTCACTCATCATTACTTCAGAAGAGTTAATTTGACCATTAGCCACCAGTATTTCAAATATACTCTTCATAAATCAAAAAACTATGCAATTATTTTTCTAATGTTGTTCAGTTGCTCAGTCGTGCCTAACTCTTTGCAACCCTACAGCACGCCAGGCTTCCCTGTCCTTCACCATCTCCTGGAGTTTGCTCAAATTCATGTCCATTGAGTTGGTGATGCCATCCAACCATCTCATCCTCTGTCATCCCCTTTCCTCCTGCCTTCCATTTAGTGTTAAAGTATTTTGGCATATCAGATTACTAGTACCTTTCTTAATTTGGAGCAGTAATTCATTTCCATTTCTTCCTTTCTCACACAAATCTGTGTATAATTATTCTCACTGTGATGAGGGCATGGACTCAAGACTTATTTGGAGGAACACTTCAAAATGATGTCAATATTCCAATAAGCCTACCCTGGTCTTATTAGGTTTCATTCCTCCTCCTCCTCCCCACCCTCCACTCCGTCTTCAATCCTACACACACGGCCAGAGTCATCCTTCGGAAAGGCGGATCTGATCCGTCATGACCATGCCCTTTTTGTTTTTCAGTGAATCCTGAACAATGCTTTTCCATCACCTTCAAGATAATCAAAAATTCTTATCAGACTTTCCAGGCTCAATTATCTGGCTCCTGCCACCAACCTTTCCAACCTTATTCTTCCTATTGCATCAGAATAAGTTAGGATTTCCCCAAATACAGTTAGCTCTTCGAAGCTTCCAAGTTTTGAATAAAGAGTCCCAACTTTATGGAAATGCTCCCAGGCCCCCACCTTGCCCTCAGCTCAAGCAGGTGGCCTGGCCATAGATGCTGTGTTCCAACCCCATGCTGAGCATAGGGCTGTGACCCCAGGATGCTACAACTGCATTAAGGAGTTTCCCCCACTGCACTGGACTTGTTAATGCAGGTTCATGAGCCCAACACACAGTGAAGCCAAACAAACTGAGCCATCAGAGTTTGGAGCAGAGAAAGGTTTACTGCAAGACCAAGCAAGTAGTCCCTATTGTGGACCCCAAAAGCCTTGAGCTCCTGGAAGAGTTTCAGCAAAGCATTTTTTTTAATCTATTTTTTTTTTACTTTACAATATTGTGTTGGTTTTGCCATACATTGACATGAGCCAGGGGAGGTGGGGAGTTGCAGAGTTTGTGATCAGCTGGTGAAGAATTCTCTGGCTGATGCTGAGGCACCAGGGTGTATCGCAGAGGTTAACATTCTCAGTCCTTAGACCCCAAGGGGCCTGAGGCTATGGGCTCTGGTGTTGGGTAGTTAACATCCTCCATTTGGTACGGGGGAGGTTTTCTACATCTGCAAGACAACTTAGGAAGTGTGGGCACACTAAGTCCCTTCAGCTGTGTCTGACTCTTTGTGATTCCATGGATTGTAGTCCACCAGGCTCCTCTATCCATGGAATTCTCCAGGCAAGAATACTGGAGTGGGTTGCCATTTCCTCCTCCAGGGGATCTTCCCGACCCAGAGACCGAACCCAGATCTCCTGCATTGCTGGCAGATTCTTCACCATCTGAGCCACCAGGGAAATCCATTATACTCCTGAGTCTCCTGCTTCTCTTACATTGGCAGGCAAATTCTTTACCACTAGTGCCACCAGCAAATGTGTATCAAATACTATTATCGAGGCACTTCAGAGAGGAACTAAAGCAGAGGGTATGGGAGAAGGCCTGCCCAGGGGAGGCCCCATAGCATCCTGTTCAGTATCCAGAATAGTGCAAGGCATTTAGCAAAAATCTCATGAACATGGAATGTAGGGATTAGCCCATTCAATGAAATGGCACTAAACTATACTTGGAGTGCTATGGCCTCATCACTGGAATAAATGAAGGCAGTGTGGTGTCTATGAGTAGGGAAGGTCTCTGAGAATTGTCTTCTTGGGCCAGAATCCTGTTTTATGTGACTTTGTACAAATTACTTCTCTGTCTATGCCCTAGATTGCTCAACAGGCAACAGAAACAATAATAGTGCCTTCCCTACAGGGATTTTGTGAGAATTAAACCAAATATTGCACATAAAGCATTGCACATGGAAAGTGCTGGACAAAGTAATTGATCACAGATTATTGCTAATATCATGATCATTTAAATTATATGATAAGAAAATATTCATCTTGTCTTTAGCTTTTTAAAATTTACATTAAAAATTTACGTTTTTTTCTCAATTTATTTTTCAAAAGGCAAAATCAGGGATGTCTTTCATGAAGGTACCATAAGCTCATCTGCTGTGATGGTGCTGGTGAACGCCGTGTACTTCAAAGGCAAGTGGGAGTCAGCCTTCGCCAAGAGCCAGACCCAAAATTGCCGTTTCAGATCTCCCAAGGTATGGAAATCTGTTTAATTTAGGAAGGTTTTTGTCAATATGCCTTTACAGGGCTTCCCTGGTGACTCAGACAGTAATGACTAGCAATGCAGGAGACCTAGGTTCAATCCCTGGGTCGGGAAGATTCCCTGGAGAAGGGCACAGCAACCCAGTCCAGTATTCTTGCCTGGAGAATCCTATGGACAGAAGAGCCTGGTGGGCTACAGTCATGGGGTCACAAAGAGTCGGACATGACTGAGAGACTAATACTCTCACTTTCACACAATAATCTTAGTACAGTAGAAACATCAAAGACTTTGTAGTCAGACATGCCACATTAGAGTCCTTACCTTGCTTCATAGGAAGTGCCTGTCTTAGCACATGAACCTTAACCCATAGTCTTTCTCACAAGTAAAACCAAGCAATTCCATTAGTTCCCCTAGAATATTCCTTTCAATACTTTGGTTACCTGATGTGAAGAGCTGACTCATTGGAAAAGACTCTGATGCTGGGAAAGATTGAGGGCAGGAGGAGAAGAGGATTACAGAGGATGAGACGGTTAGATATAATCACCAACTCAATGGACATGTATCTGAGCAAACTCTGGAGATAAAGAAAGACAGGGAAGCCTGGAGTGTTGCATTCCATGGCGTACAAAGAGTCAGACATGACTTTGTGACTGAACAACAACAGATTCCTTCAATCCTCAGTCTTTTGTGTTGAGGCATAGAAATTCAGATTTAATGTTTAAACATAGTTTAATTTTTAAGTGGAAAATGCCATTGAAGTGCTCTTTCTGCACCTTTCCACCTCAGAAGTTTTAGACACGGAAGTGCTGAGAGCTCATGGAAATCAAAGATGGCTGATGAGTGAGGAGACGGGCAGTAAGAGGCTGCCTGGCAGGCCGTGCCTGGGGCAGAGGAGCGCTTTGGGAGGAAGGAGGAGAAACTTGAGCGCAGAGTAGGTCAGACGCCAGGAGGACGTGGAGTTTGGTGGCCTTTAGCGCCGGCATGGAGGGTGGCCAGCCCTGCTGGGTGTCCTTAGCTGCAGGGGCCTAAAGAGAGGCCAACTCAGGAGCAAGTCAATAATGTAGGTGCCTCTATGAGAATGCAGAGAGGGGCATAGAAGTATTTTGAAAATCCTAAGTGAAAAAACCGAAATCTAATAAATCTTAATAAACCAGAACTCTGTCTGATAGAGATGTTAGCTGTGTAATTGCAAGACAAAGCATATTAGACAGTCCCAGAATTGTAATGGGGCTTCCCAGGTGTCGCTAGTGGTAAAGAATCCACCTGCCAATGCAGGAGACGCAGGATACTCAGGTTTGATCCCTGGGTAGGGAAGATCCCCTGGAGGAGAGCATGGCAACCCACACCAGTATTCTTGCCTGGAAAATTCCATGGGCAGAGGAGACTGGCGGACTACAGTCCGTGGGGTTGCAAAGAGTTGGACATGACTGAGTGCACACACAGAATTTTAATGACTGGGGCTGACAGTGTTAACGGTATTTGGAAATGAGCTTTTATTCCCCACTCTTTCCTTCAACTCCTCTGGTAGACCGCATTTGTTAACTTATTTCCATGAATGAAAATGAAGCATGACTCTTTCCTGCACTGTCTATGGGGTTTTGTTTGTATTTTGCTCCTGTATAATGGCTTATTTAAATAAATATGAATATGTGCAAATAAAATATCTGTAAGTATTAACATAAAGTATAATAACATTGTTTAAAATAATCTTTCTGACTATATCTCTTATAATAGAGCTGTAATATATAGCTTATAATATAATATGCTGTAGAATCTATGTCACTTGACAGCTTTGGTTCCATCCAACATTGGCAAAATCACCCCTTCGTTAAGAAGTCTGGTTTCCGTCTTTCTCCAGCATAACTCAGCTGTGGGAACCTTCCCTCCCTAACTTGGACATGAGACTTGCGACTCAGCCCCCGTGGTCCCAGACTTGGTGAGAAGGCACCCGCCTAGGTCACCAGGCAGACGCCTTCTCTCCTTTACTGCATCACGTGTGCTCTTTCTTGGGTTTGGATTCTTGGTCAAAAAGGACATCCTTTCTGGAGGAAGAAGAACCCATGATTCAAGAGTAAAATTTATCCATCCTCCTCTGTAAGATCTTCTTTTGTAAAGGGAGATTTTATAGAAATACTGAATTGCTTGCAGAATCACAATATGTTTTAGGAAAAGACAATTTATTATATCTCTATTATGTTTCTAAATCTAGAAGTGGTACCCTAAAGATAAGAGCTACTGTGCTTCCCTCAAGTTAATTTGTCAAATATTTTGTAGGAATTTTAAAAAAAGCTTTATGACACCCCATTATTAAATTGTAATTTTTGTACCAATTGCCCATATTTTACTTCAGATAAGAGAAAAATCTATAGCAATCATTTGAAATTATAATGCTATTTAATAATTATTCATGACATGATATAGACATTTTTAGATAAAGCACTAAATGCAAGGCAATGTTCCAAGTGCTAGCTATAGTAAGGCGCATAATCTTTACAACAGTCCTATGCAATAGAGACCATGTTTACCTCCATTACAGAGATGAGGTGTAGAGCCATAGAGAGGTGAAGTAACTTTCCCAAGGTCACACAGTTGGTGAGTTTTAAACTCAGGTAGTTATTCTCAAAGTCTGATTTTACTTGAGATGTGGACCAATAGGACCACTACTGGCAGCAAGTTGGGGAAAATTCACTGGAAAGAAAAACCTGCAGCACTATTCTCATTGTATTTGGTCAATAAATGAAATAGGTGGGCTTTAATTTTTTTTTTAAATGACTTGACTTTCAGTGTCCTGGGAAAGCAGTGGCCATGATGCATCAAGAATGGAAGTTCAATTTGTCTGTCATCAAAGATCCATCCATGCAGGTCCTTGAGCTCAGATACCACGGTGGTATAAGCATGTACATAATGCTGCCGGATAATGACCTATCCCAAGTAAGTTACCACCGTTGCTCTCACTGTTGGGGAATAAGAAGACGTCTAAGACCCTTGATTGTGTTCTTTTCCATCAACCTCAAGATTTCAGATTGTTAGTTAGTCACTTACCCATTTGTTCATTTATTAATCCAAGATTTGTAAACAATGCTCATATGAAAACTTTTCCCATTATAAATCTGGAATAATCTATGATCAATTCTCAGTGTTAAGGAGATGGTGAGTTCAATTTGTGAGTCGCTTCGGGGCAGTGGTGATGGAAAGATATATGTGGCCCCTCACTCTGTCACCAGGGGCTTCCCAGATGGCTCAGTGGTAAAGAATCCGCCTGTCAAGCAGGAGACATGGGTTCGATCTCTGGGCCCAGAAGACCCCCGGAGAAGGAAATGGCTACCTACTCCAGTGTTCTTGCCTGGAGAATTTCATGGACAGAGGAGCCTGGCGGGCTACAGTCCATGGGTTTGCAAAGTCAGACACGACTGGGCACACACACACACACACACACACGCATGCACTATGTCACTGAGGGTCCTAGCTGCGCACCTTGGGCACATCTCCCTACATTGTCTTCAGCTGCAGTTGTCACACGTGTTGGGTAGGAGAGTCAGTTTGTATCCCAATCTTCCAGTGTGGGTGCCTGCACTGGGAGATGCTGATCACACAAGCCCCTGAGGCTACAACTCTGGGCTCCTTGCTGTTGGCTACCCTGGGTTCCATTAGTTTACTCCTACAAGTTGGGCAAATATTATTTTCTGTGTCTTTCATGAGGCAGAAATGGTCAGGAAACACTGATTCAAATGACTGCTGAGTTCCTTTCTCCCTCTGATGATCTCTTATTCCCAAATTCCTTCACTTGCTCACTGTTCCACTTTGTCTATATATGTTAATATGTGGGCAGAGAACAGAAATGCCCTGAAATATCAATACAAATAAGCCACACCTTGTCATAGCTGAGCAAATTAAACATATGATTCATTCAAGAGTACTTGAACCATTTGTTTTAATCATTTCCCATTTCCAGACTGCCCTGGTGCCCTTTCACGTACTTACAAGCAAACATCCGGGAGAGAATTGTTATGGAAAACCATACACCTCAGTAGCTATTGTTTCATCTGTTTCTTAACCATATGGTTCTAAATTGCCTTTTAACTATCTCTACAGATTGAAAACAAACTGACTTTTCGAAATCTAATGGACTGGACCAATCCAAGAAAAATGAAATCTCAGTATGTCGAAGTGTTTCTACCTCGGTTCAAGATAGAGAAGAATTATGAAATCAAGCACTATTTAGAAGCCCTAGGGCTGAGAGATATCTTTGATGAATCCAGAGCTGATCTCTCTGGTATAGCTGCAGGAGGCCGTCTATATGTATCAAAACTGATGCACAAGTCTTACATAGAGGTCACCGAGGAGGGCACAGAGGCTGCCGCCGTCACAGGAAGCAACATCGTAGAAAAGCAGCTGCCCGAGTCGAGTGTGTTCCGAGCTGATCACCCATTCCTATTCATAATCAGGAAGGACGACATCATCTTGTTCAGTGGCAAAGTCACTTGCCCTTGAAACTACAACTGGTTTTTATTAGAATAGAAACAACAACATCAAGGAACCAGCACAAGGAAATAGATTTAAGTTTAACTGGAAGCACGTGATGGCTTCTTTTCGGTTTACTTCCTTCTAACATTGATCTGCAGAAGATTTGGTGACTTGACTTGACCTGGTTGATTGTCCTGATCTTGCTCTTAGTGTTGCTTCCACCGTCAGGCCCACCTCTTTCTAATTTCATCGTCTTTCTCTCCACATTGATCTCCACCAGTCTTCACCGTAGCCGCTTGCACAGAGGTCTGGGTGTGCTCGCCTGCGAACTGTGGGATGCTAGACTAGGCAATGCAGAAGCAGCCCGAGGGATACTTTCTGAGGCTGCAGTGACCACAAACATTCTAGTTTCATTGCGAATGATCTAGGAAGTAGATCCAGCTGCTGGAAATAAGTGTCAAGGATAACTTTTCCTTGCTGAGCTAAGAAGACATTAGAATTTACTTTTAATATATCTGATTTGAAATTAGTATCTAATCTAGATCCTAAAAATTATAGATTTGGCATTGGGAACCAACAAAATATTTCATCAATAATTTTGTGTTGACATCTTTCAGTCTTTCCTTGATAGAGATTTGATGTGTACATAGTTGTTCAAATGTTAAATTAGTGTCTTTTAACTTTTGGCAGTTGTTGTTTACAGCATATTATTTCATATGCTGTGTAGTTTGATTTTTTCTTTATTTATCAGAATAAAGAAATACAAAATAAGTATACTGTGTGATTGTTCTCCTTGGATGAATTGTGGGACTATCGGCACTCTTTTCTAGGCCAAGCAAGCAATTAAAAGAAAGAATGCTTTTTCATGTAAATCTGATTTGGTTAATGTTGCTATTTTATTACACATAAAAGTTACTTTTACGGATACTTACATAAGCAGATCATCTAATTTAAAATTAAATATTAGGATTTAAATTCATAAGTTTACATAATTTGCATATATTAACCCATAGTGATTTTATTGTTCAAAAACCTGACCACATTCATGTTCTTTGTGAATGTTCATGTTCTTCATGTTCACTCAGGTCGACTCACAAAACACATCATGTCCACACACACTCGTTTCTACCTCCATCAGTGGCTCTTTGAGAGCATTCTGTGTTCTGCTAAACACACACCAAACCTGAACAAAGGGAAGATGTCTAAGGCGAGGCGAAGAGCATCGTTGGAGCTTCTGTTTCTGAAGGAGAAGAAGGAAGCTTTTTCTCACAACTTTTAAGAGAGAGGAGGAGAAATATCGTCATCACCTTCATTATCATCATAATCATAGCTTATTTACTTTACTTTCTAAGACTTTTTTTGATGTGAACCGTCTTTAAAGTCTTTATTGAATTTGTTACAATATTACTTCTGTTGCTTATGTTTTGGTTTTTTGGCCTTGAGGCATTTGGGATCTTAGTTTCCCAACCAGAGATCGAACACTCACCCCCCCTACACTGGAAGGTAAAGTCTTAACCACTGGACCACCAGGGAAGTCCCGCCTGCTTATCATTTATAAAATGATCCCAGACCTCATCTCGATTCTCCTTACAAACCTGTAAGGTGGAAATTATTATTTATTATTGTTATTCTCATTTCATAAGGAAAATAAGTTTCATAGACATTAAGCAAATGCCAGAGATGATTTGTGCTCTGTCACGACATGCCTTGGACTTCACTGCAAACCTCACTGTGCCTTGGCTACGCTGAGTCTTCTCACCTCACACTGTAGCAACCTCACCTGGCTCACTCCTTCTCTAGCACGCTTACTGATTGACGCCAAGTGTCTCTGATGACCTCAGGCTTTTCTGGAAGACCACACCCCTTATAAATTTGGGCAAATTCATAATTACATACTACATGTTCTCATGTTTCGGTCGTGTAGACTTTCAGGTGGAGAAGGCAGTGGCACCCCACTCCAGTACTCTTGCGTAGAAAATCCCATGGACAGAGGAGCCTGGTGGGCTACAGTCCATGGGGTTGTGAAGAGTTGGACACGACTGAGCGACTTCACTTTCACTTTTCACTTTCACGCATTGGAGAAGGAAATGGCAACCCACTCCAGTATTCTTGCCTGGAGAATCCCAGGGCCGGCGGAGCCTGGTGGGCTACCGTCTATGGGGTCGCACAGAGTAGGACACGACTGAAGCGACTTAGCAGCAGCAGCAGACATTCAGGCGATTTCATTGGCTAGGTATTATTTCCTCTTAATAATAAACTTTCTGACAATTTGTATTGCGATAGAAGAGAACATAAACTCTTCTAATAACACACTCCCCTAAGTACAAGCTCTCTAAGAGAAAGGCCCGTGATCTTCCGCTCCGTTTCTAATCTCTCTCCAGTGCATGCTTCACTGACTGACAGATTCTACTCAGCAGAGAAAGGCATTATGTGTCTTTAATCATCTGGATATCTCTTGATGCTAATATTTAGTTTCTGTCCCAGTAGACAACCTAGAATATGTGAAGACCCATGACTAGAAAAGCATGGGTCTAACAATAAGACTAATCCTCACTGTAGATACCAACAGCACTTTTGAGAAGAGAAAGCCACAGGGAACTTACCTAACAAAGCAGGTAACCTGCTGACTTTCAGAACTTAATTGTGTCATGAGATCTTCCTTTGATCCTCTCTGTCTTCTGCTTGTTCCTTGCCTGTGGCTTTGTGAACCAAGACAAGAACAGCACTGTACTGGACTCAGCATACTTAAGTGAAACTAAAGTGACTAATCTTTTATGAATATGGAGCTTTATTCTTGGCTTGTAATTTTTTCAGTTCAGTTCAGTTGCTCAGTCGTGTCCAACTCTGCGACCCCATGGACTGCGGCACGCCAGGCTTTCTGTCCATCACCAACTCCCGGAGCCTGCTCAAACTCATGTCCATCGAGTCAGTGATGCCATCCAACCATGTCATCCTCTGTTGTCCCCTTTTCCTCCTGCCTTCAATCTTTCCCAGCATCAGGGTCTTTTCTAATGAGTCACTTCTTTGCCAGGTGGCCAAAGTATTGGAGCTTCAGCATCAGCATCAGTCCTTCCAATGAACATTCGGGACTGATTTCCTTTAGGATGGACTGACTGGATCTCCTTGCAGTCCAAGGGACTCTCAAGAGTCTTCTCTAACACTGCAGTTCAAAAACATCAATTCTTTAGTGATCAGCTTTCTTTATGGTCCAACTCTCACATCCTACATGACTACTGGAAAAACCATAACTTTTACTAAATGGACCTTTGTTGGCAAAGTAATGTCTCTGATTTTTAATATGCTATCTAGGTTGGTCATAGCTTTTCTTCCAAAGAGCAAGTGTCTTTTAATTTCATGTCTGCAGTCACCGTCTGCAGTGATTTTGGCGCCCAAGAAAATAAAATCTGTCACAGTTTCCATTGTTTCTCCATCTATTTGCCATGAAGTGATGGGACCGGGTGCCATGATCTTTGTTTTTTGAATGTTGAGTTTTAAGCATGCCATATGGGGTGGCCAAAAAAAGGACAATTTTAGTAAACAAATGAAAATGAATGTTTATGAGAATCTAATAAATATCAGGTCATTAAAAAATCCCTTCCATATATACCTAAGTGAGGACATTCTGGGTGGGAACCATTCATTGCAGCACAAAGCAAATGCAAGAGCCAAGGACCACTAGATGGATGCAAATTCTGTGGAATTCAGACTCCAGGGATGACCACGTACTATGATACGTTCCTTTAAACATCTAGAACAATAGACAGGGACACACACCTTTACTCGTAGCTATTAATCAGAGCCTTTATAGGTCAGAGACTTTACAGGCAAGAAAAACCGGCAAGTGTTCTTTGGTTAAGAGAATGTTTACAGGAAATAATAGCACATAAACTATTGAACAATGCCCCAGACATTTATTTGCAAACAATTTCCTGGTTCTATGAATAGTTAGCTAGCAAATTATTTATCCCCCCCAAAAAATGACTGTTCTTTGTGTCTCTGGGGGAACAGCATCTATACAGATTAATCAGTCTCTGTGAAGTTCTTTTCTCATTGTGAACCACCCTTCCCCGCTTTGCCTTCTTGAATCCAAGCTCTACCCAGGACAGTATATGAGAGATGTAAAGTGCTCTAAATTGGTAGAAGTCTGATTCAAGGTCTGTTTCCTTGGGGCTCTAGAGAAGATTTGCACCATTTTGAAGTCCGTTTCTCTTACATGAGTGTGTACTTAGTTGTACAGTTGTGTCTGACTCTTTTTGACACTATGGACTGTAGCCCTCCAGGCTCCTCTGTCCATGGGATTCTCCAGGCAAGAATACAGGAGTGGTTTGACATTTCCTATTCCAAGGGCTCTTCCCAACACAGGGATTGAACCTACACAAATCAGGAGTCATTTAATGGAAATACAAAGCATCTAAATTCTAGCTCTTTTTTTTTTTTAATGGCTTTGGATCTTTTTCTTCTATTAAATAGCCTCTTCTTCCTGTGCATATATTTATAGTTTGGACACTGTTCTTAAAACTAAAAGCATCTGTTTTTATGTATGTGTGTGTGTGTGTGTGTGTTGTGTGTGTGCGCAATTTGATAAAACGTTGCTAGTACATGAGCTTGGATTTCACTTCAATCGCATCCAGTTAGTGTTAGCTAATAATTTGTTGGGAGGATTCTTCATAAATAAATTTAAAATGTCTATCGTCAGAAGCAAGGCTCTAGGGTGGCAGTTTTCTGCAACCACGAGTTGTTTCCATTTCATTTAGTTAGCTGTGTTTTTAGAGTCCTTCTGTGACTGAGATCAGCTTATTTGTCTTCCACTGCCTTTCACAGAATACTTCCTACGTCCACCCATGTTGCTGCAAATGGCAAGACTTCATTCTTTACAGCTTAGAATATTCCATTGCATGTAAGTAACACATCTTCTGAATCCACTCATCTATCCATGGACATTTAGGTTGCTGTGATAGCTTGGTTGTTGCAAATAATGCTGCAGTGAACATTGGTGTGCATATAGCTCTTTGAATTAGTAATTCAAAGAGTAAATACCCAGAAGTGAAATTACTGGACCATATGGAGGTTCTGCTTTCAATGCTTCGTTTATGAAATTCTTTGTTCAGTATTGAAGATACATCCTGGGTCACAGGATAAAAATTAGTTCTTAGTAGGGACTGAAAATCTCTGAAGACATGCTCTCTAAGACCCCTTCCTCGCTAACATTCTAAGATGCTGTACTGGTCTCTCTCTGAGTTGGAGGTACAGCTGATCTGTCACTCACTTCTTGTAGGAACCCTCCCTGTGTTCGTCATGAGGTAGGTTTGAAATTCTTACTCAGTGAGAATTACTCTGTTCCTGGCCGCCTCCACGCCAGACAGAAGAGCATTTCATTCACTATGTCTCATTGGAGGAGTCAGAAAAGAAACCTGATGCCAGTGCTCAAGACAAAAGTCCTCCTCTCTGGCTTTTAAACACCAATATATTGTTGTCGTAGCCAGAGTGTGTGTAATAAAGACATGCACGTTATAGCTAAGTTTAAAATGCTACTGAATTTATTACATAAAATCCATGCCATTAAATGCTTCATTTTTTCCTGTACATTTCTTGGGTCACTCTGTTGACCCAAGGTGGCAGTCTATTTTACAATGCATACGTCAGCTGGCTCACTCTCTACCCTTTTGTATAAATACTTGAAGTCAGTTCACAATGCAAGGAAAATGACTTGTGGAACGAAATTCTGAGAACACAGGAGGAGCAAACCGTGAGTGCTGAGTGCAGTGTAAGTCTCCGTGTTGCAGAGACAGGTCTGAGCTCGCCAAACAGAACTGTAACCAACCTGAAGACAAGGTAAAAATGCAAATACTAAATTGCCTTTTCTTTGCCATGATGTTTGTAATTGGTGATGATTTCTCACAAAGTATAGGGGAAGATTTAGTTGTAATCCTCGTGGACAGAGGATCTTGGTGGGCCACAGTCCATAGGATTGCAAATAGTCAGAAGTGACTAAGCAACTGATATATATATATATAGATATATATTTAAATATAGGGTCATTCTTGGCTGTCCAGTGCTTAAGATTCTGCACTTCCACTCCTGGGTGTGGGTTCAATCCCTGGTTGGGGAACTAAGATCTTGCATGCCACATGGTACCATCAAATTATATATTTATTATATAAGTAAGAAAATAGTAATAATATGCATATATATACACACACATGTATAGTGTGTGTGTGTGTGTGTGTGTGTGCGCTCAGTTGCTTCAGTTGTGTCCAGCTCTTTGCAACCGCATGGACTCTAGCCCACGAGGCTCCTCTCTCCATGGAATTCTCCAGGCAAGAACACTGGAGTGGGCTGCTATACCTTCCTCCAGGGTTTTTCCTCACCCGGGGATTGAACCAACATCGCCTGCATTGCAGGTGGCTTCTTTACCACTAAGTGAGCAGGGAAGCCCATATATATGTCTAATATGCTTCATTACATGGGTTGATGGTGCCATCAACCTGCCGAAGGGAGGGAAGCACTGTGAGATGCTTCTCTAGTGATGAAGTGGGTTTTGAAAGGCGTGCCCCTACCCTCTCACTCAGTCGGTCTCTTTTGTGTACTGTTGACTCAAGTGAGGTTATGTGTCCGTTGGGATCAATATTATAACCTTGTCCCCTTTGTCATAACTTTAACTGGATGGACCAACCGCGGGAACAGTGGCAACAGTAATGACCACATTCACTGCCATGTTTGTCGTGTAATATATGCAGTCCTAAGCGCTTTACAAACAGCACATGATTTAATCCTCACACTAATCCTATCGGGAAACTGTTGTTTAACCACTTTTGCAGAAGAAAAGATAGAAACTAGGAGAACTTAAATAACTTGCCCAGGGACGTAAAGCTAGCGCGTGGCAGAGCTGGAAATGTATTTGACTCCAAAATCTGTGTTCTTTTTGTTTCCATAAAGACCCCGTTTGAGGAGCTCGGGTTCACAAAATAGAAGTAATTCTTACTTTCATTAGAGATAAACTGAAATAGCAATGTTTTGACCTACATTTCTGTTGTTGTCGACCTCTGCCTTTGTATTCTAGACCCCAGGTAAAGGAATGGACTCACTCAGTGCGGCAAATGCGCGGTTCTGCTTTGATATCTTTAAAGAGATGGGCTGTGACCACATGATTGAGAATGTGCTCCTTTCTCCCTTGAGTCTCCTGTCCGCCCTGGCTGTGCTGCTCTTCGGGGCCAGAGGAAAGAGTGCATCCCAGATGGAGAAGGTAAGCCACAGACACACTTTGAGCCATGTCTACAGACTGTCAAGGAACAATTTCAAACCCTGACTTGTTATGGAGATTTCATAGATGCAGCTTCCCGGGTGGCTCAGATGGTAAAGAATCTGCCTGCAATGCAGGAGACCTGGGTTTGATCCCTGGGTCTGGAAGATCCCCTGGAGAAAGGAATGGCTACCCCCTCCAGTACTCTTGCCTGGAGAATCCCATGGACAGAGGAGCCTGGTGGCCTATAGTCCATGGAGTTTCGAAGAGTCGGACACGACTGAGTGACTAACACACACGTAGATGCCCAATTCTGTAAACACAAGAGACTGTTCACCTTCACTTGAGGAGACCTATCATATCGGCTCCATCAAAAGTACAAGCAGTAAGATTTCCCATAGCTCTGTTCTAAGAACTATGGGGGCGCAGCAGAGGCTGAACAGGGAGAAGCAATGAAGGAGGGCGACCTGGTCCACGGGGACCCCCCACCTCTACCCCCACCCATTTGCATCCTTGTGTCCCCAGGGCCTTCCTGCTGTGGGACATACAAAAAATATTTTGCAAGGATTTACAGACTATGCAATTATCTTCCCAAGGAGATCACCAGCAATTTAACTCAACCAATAATTTTGGGTGACTAGAAAAACTATTTCTTTAGTAGACATCTTTCAACATACCTTAATCATCTCTCTGTTTATTACAGAGGGAATGACTGACTCATGGAACAAAGCTTCTCTCCAGTCAGGATTTAAATTGGAAATGAATTTGCAGGGCTGGAGTCAAATCCTGAATTTAATAATATATTTAAACTCAAGAAAAACTAAATGTAAATGCTCTTGTGTTCAATTTTATTCTATTTCCATGAAATTGGTGAAGAGGTCTCCAGTGTCTTACCTAGAATGTATGCTCAATAAATTAATGTTTGTGAAGAGGAGAACTAACTGAGAATGAGGGTGATCTGGGAATCTTCACAAATCATCCTGGGATGAGTACGTGTAGACGCACCCCTCCTCTCTCCCTCCCTTCAAAGTGAGAGCCTGCCAGCAGGTGACTCTGTCTAAGTCTACACAGGGACCCAGCAGGCAAGAGACTGTGCAAAGTCCTCTGATGAGGCAGAGTTTAACGTGAAGTAGCTTTTTAACAAAAGAATCAGACAACTCTACATTTTAGAAAGTTCTTTCTAGCCTTGAGTTAAAATTTGCCTTTCTATAAGCATAGCTCCCTTATCACTTTTCTGTTCTTAAAAGATACACACACACGCAAATCATGTCCTCTTCCATGTGTGTTAAGAAGGTTATAACATCTGCTGGAATCTACCGCTTTTTCCCCGTTTTCACTCCAGGGTTCTCCCGCTCTTGATTGTGCTCAGTCGTGTTCAACTCTTTGTGACTCAATGGAGTGTAGCCGGACAGGCTCCAGGGAATCACACAAAACAAGTTAAATGTACTTACCCTTTAAATATTTGAAGAGATTGCAATGTTTTATTTCAGTTGTTCTCTGATCAAGGCCTTCCTTAGGAAAGTATAATTATACCTCTTTTAAGTCAACAGGACTATAGCAAACATTAATTCTTAGTGGAAAAAATGATATAAGCTATGGAATCTCAAGGGGATGCTGTGAATGTCAAATCAGATAATGTTTATAAAAATCATTTAAAAATAACTACCTATTATGTGAATTCATCAATTATCTTGCCTGCTCAGTGAGTAACCAATGCTATTAATTGCCCACAAATAAATTAAGAGTCATTTCTTTATCCACACAACTATTTGTTCTTCATTCAACAAATACTTGTTGGGTTCATACTATGTTTCACAACTGGGAAAGTAGGGATGAACAAATTAAGTGACAATAGAAATGATTAAGCCTGAACTGATTTTGAAACACTCTTCTAAACCTTCAGGTTTCATTCTGTCTCAAAGTTCGCCTTCTACCTACAAAGATGGTACTAGTCAGTGCCTGCATGTCTTTAACACTTTAATGGTTAGACTTCTGCCTAGGAGCACATGAAGGGCTTTCTTTTTAAAGTGTTTTTTTTTTTTAAATTAATTTACTTATTTTAGTTGGAGGCTAATTACTTTACAATATTGTAGTGGTTTTTGCCATACGTTGACATGAATCAGCCATGGGTTTACATGTGTTCCCCATCCTGAACCCCCCTCCCACCTCCCTCCCCATCCCAAAAGGCTTCTGCAGTGGCTCAGACAGTAAAGAATCTGCCATGTTCGAATGTTGGGTTGAAAAGATCCCCTGGAGAAGGGAATGGCTACCCACTCCAATGTTCTTCCCTGGAAAATCCCAGGGACAGAAGAACTTGGTGGGCTATAGTCCATGGCATCGCAAAGAGTTGGACACGACTGCAAACATGCACTCCTGTGTTGTAAGGCATATTGCTTCATAATCTAGGGATTTCTTTAAAAAAGAAAAAAATAATGGACTTTCATTCTTTAAAAAAAATGAGGAGCAAAACTAATATACAGATGAGAAGAAAGATGGTGTGAATCACAGAAACTTTGTAAAAATGTAAGAGCTTAACATTTATAGCAAGAAAGTGATTTGTATATGGGGGGAGGGGCTTCCCAGGTGATGTTGGTGGTAAAGAATTTGCCTGCCAATGCAGGAGATGCAAGAGACACAGATTCAATAGTAAAGAGTTGGACACGACTGAGCACACACAGTCACACACACACCCCTGGTCTTATGGAGAGGTATTTGCACACGCTTTGACACAGATTCTTTGTTTCCCATTGTAGGTGCTGCACTTCAATGAGTTAACAAGGACTGCAAATTCTTCGAACACAAGGGTAGATACAATTCTTACTTTCCTTTTTATTTCTCTTATAGCAGTCTCTCTTCAGTCCATGAGGACTAAAGGTTTAAGTCAATAAAGCAGTATTTATTGCAGACAGGCTTTGAGCCTTTCACTTTCACATTGATACAGTCAGCCTTCCGGGTCTGCTGTCTAAAACAGTCATGCTGAAACTTTGAAATAAGAGATGACACAAGGAGAACCGGCAGACATGCAGAGCCCGAGCCTTTAGAGAAGAGCAGCGGCAGGGAGGTTATCCTCCGAGAGTTTTCAGGCTGGAATCCCCAGGGCTACTCAGGTAATAGAAGTGCTTCCAACAGTGCCCGGCCCAGGGCCAGTGCTCACTAGGTATAAACATATCATTTGGGGGGAAATGGTGGCTCAGATGGTAAAGAATGTGCCTGCCAAGCAGGAGATATGGGCTCGATCCCTGGGTTGGGAAGATCCCCTGGAGAAGGGAATGGCAGCCCACTCCAATACCTTGCCTGGAGAATCCCAGGGACAGGGGAGCCTGGCCAGCCAAAGTCCATGGGGTCACACAGAGTCAGACACGACTGAACAACTGACACTGTCACTTTAGCTAAAGATGGTGGCGGTGGTTGAGTCGCTAAGTTGTGTCCGACTCTCGCGACCCCATGGACTATAGCCCACCAGGCTCCTGTGTCCATGGGACTCTCCAGGCAAGAATACTGCAGTGGGTTGCCATTTCCTTCACCATAGCTTATCTTTATGAGTTTTAGCGGTCAGTGTTTTTCCATATTGCTGGTTTTTAGGGGAATTTGTGGTGTATACCTTCTTCTAGTGTTTTAGATGTGACTTTCTCACTAGTATCTATGGTGGGGCTACTAAGACCGAACTTTATTGCTCAGAATTCTCCTTTATTACAAGGTACAGAAAAACATTTTTCCGACACAAACTATATTAAATACATCAGTACTGATATGTGTGCTCTGGGCCGTCTTGTGGAGGAGACAGGGCAAGCTCTGACCAGGGCAGAGGCCTAGCAGGGCCCTCACACTGGTAGATTGTGATGCATTGTTATTAGATCGTCAGGCCACTCTGCTTGGTGAAAGGCAAACATTTCCATACATCCTAATGGTAGAATTGCTCTTCGAATCTGTTTTTATTCCGTTATAGCATGTCCTGGACTTCCCTGGTAGCCCGGGTGGGAGATCCGGGTTCGATTCCTGTGTAGGGAAGATCCTCTGGAGAAGGAAATGGCAACCCACTCCAGTACTCTTGCTGGAAGATCCCATGGACGGACGAGCATGGTAGGCTACAGTCCATGGGGTTGCAAAGAGTCGGACACGACTGAGTGACTTCACTTTTTCACCTTCAGAGCATGTCCTAATTTGAACCCAAGCGTCTCTTGTGTAGCCTCAGTTGATACGTGTGTGAGAACAGGGTCCTTGTTTTCAAATGTTTTTAAACTTTCCTTTAGTGTGAAGATACAGCAGTCCATTCACTCATTCAAGCACTCCTCTCTGAAATTAGCAAGTCCAGCCATAGTCAAGTCCACATGGCAAGTGGGTTGTTTGCAGAAAAATCCCATCCATTCCTCCCGGTGAGTTAAAATAAGACATTTTTCCATAAGCAAGGTAGAAGTCTTTCCTTTCTGTCTTCACTTAATTTATTCTAGTATTGTTTATGCTATCACAATGGTGAGAAAGTAGCAAAGATATTATATATATATATAATGATACAAGATATATAATTATTAATAATAAAAGAAATAATATATATGATATATAATATGTTGTATATATTATGAAGAAGGAAATGTTAACTCACTGCAGTGTTCTTGCCTGGAAAATCCCATAGACAGCCGAGCCTGGCAGTCTACAGTCCGTGGGGTCACAAAGAGTTGGACACAAGAGTCCAAGTAACTGAGCTTGCACCCATGTGTATTATAGCTTTTCTTACATTTAGGCAGATAGCTTGCAATATATTTTATATATGAATTTCATTTCATATAGAAAAAGTGTAAAAGAGCTTTAATTTTCAGATGCAAGTTTGTCATGTTCAACTGTGTTTCATATGGACCCAGGTGAAGCATAAAGAACACAATTTTACATAATTTATAATTAAAAACAACACTGACAAAATTTTTGTATCAATAATAAAAGAGGAATTAATATTTTGGAACTCCAAGTTGAGGGCTCTAATTATGCTACGTTTGATTATCCTAACCATGCAGTTCCAAGTATAAAGTACAATCTCAGAGGCTGAAAAGAAGAGAATTGTTCTTATCATGAAATAACATCCTGCAGTAATTTGTTCATTTCACTTAAACATCTTCTGAAAGCATGAAAATTGTATATATTTTTACTAGATTGGACCTATGCCTACATTGCAGTATTTAATGTATTTTCCCCCTTCATACAATTCTTACCATGTATGGTCTAAATGTTTTAAAATCTCAGTTTATACACTATGCCTTTTCTTTTCCTGTGCTCCTTTTATAGAAATACTTAGACTGTATTAAACAATTATATAAACTAAGGCCTGAGAATCTGGATTTCAAAAATCGCTTAGAAGAAGCCAGAACACAGATTAATGCACAGATTGAAAATGAGACCAAAGGTAGGAGATGTATGCCGCCTTCTTTCTCTCCATCTTCTTTTCTCTTTTAGGCATATTTACATTCAGTGACATGCTCAGATCGTAAAACATTTATTCAGGCAGTTTTGACCAATGTATATCATGACACGGAGCGTTCCTTTACCCTGAAAATTTCTTCCACATCTGTTCCCGAGCAACCAGTGATTTTATTCTACATCGCAGGTTAATTTTACCTATCCTAAAGCTTCAAATAATTGAAGTATTAAGGATGTACTATTTTGTGTTTTTTCATTCATGTATTTGGATATATCAGTGGCTCATGTCTTTTTATTGCTGAGAAACATTCCGCTGTATGAATATACCAGTTTGTTTATCCCTTTTCTTCTTGTTGGATATCTGGGTCGTATCTAGGTTGGGGCTATTATAAATAGTGTTACTATGAAAACTTTCGTAAAAAACTTTTGCATTCATTTTTTTTTTCATTTCTCTTGAGTGAATACTTAGCATAAATTCCAAGTCTTAGACCATATGGATGGATGTTTAACTTCTTAAGCAACTGCCAAATAGATTTCCCAAGTGGCTGAACCATTTACATTCTCACCAGGACTGTATGAAAATTCCAGTTACTCCAAAACCTCTCTGATTTTTGGTGTTGTAAATATTTTTCATTTAACTGTTTCAGTAGATATGTAGAAGTATCTCATTGTGGTCTTTATTTGCATTTCTCTGGTGACTATGAATATTAATCATCTTTTTCAGTGACTGTTGGTCTTTAATGTATCTTAATTTATGAAGCTCTGTTCAATTTATTTGCTCATTTTTGATTATATTATTCACTTTTTATTACTGAGTTGCAAGGATTCTTTACACACTCTGGCTGCAATGCTTTGTCAGGCGCCTCTGCTGCTAGTATTTTCTCTAGTCTCTGTATTTCCGTTGTTCACTGTATTTTTGATGAGCAGAAGTTTCTAATTTTAAATGAAGTCCAGTTTATCAATGGTTTGCGCTTTCTGTGTATTTTCTAAGACATCTTTGCTTACCTAAGGTCACAAAGATATTCTCTGGTTTCTTTTAGTAGATTTATTGTCTTAGTGTTTACATTTAGGGTTATGATCCACCTCAGGCTGATTTTAATGCAGGATGAGAAAGAGGGGGAATGGTTCTCCTTTCTTCCATGTGGATATCTGGTTATTCTAGCACCAGGTGTTAAATATCTAAGACTTTTTCCATTTCAAAGAATGAAAGTTCCTAACATATCAGTCTTACTCTTGAGAAGTGAGGAGGCGTGAAAGGTCAAGTCTTTCTTCTGCACCTTTCCCAGTTCTTGCTTTTGTTTGATTATAGTAGAAAATCACCGGATAACAGAAGCGATCTGTAAAATCACTGACTCAGATAGTCATTGCTTTCAGCATAGGATGGTACCCGGAGGAATGTCACCGCAGGGTCAAATGTAAATGGTTAACGTATTGGTATCTATAAACCATCTCTTCACTGGGCAACTTAACGTTATATAAATTAATCATGCTTGTTCATTTCCACAACCATGAAGTAGGCAGGTAGGCTATACACTCACTTTACTTTCTTTTGCATTCTACATTATTTAATCAACTTAATTTTTGCAAAACCAAATTTTCCTTAAAGCACAAATGCATTATATTTTGCAAACAGGTCCATCACACATGACATGGCAGTGAGATCAGAGAGCCGTTTAAGTCTGTGCCACCCCCCAGGGAGTGGCCCCAGGCCCTTGGACACAATAACTGGGCTCGTTCCAGGGGGTGACAAGCCAGGCTGAAGTTTAGTGCCTTAAATAATGGCTTCACTTGAGTACCACAGAATTGTGACTATTTAGTTATTTGCTCAAAAGTCTTCTTGGCTCACCTGAAGATGTTGAGTGGTGATTACTAATACAAATATAAATTCAAAGATGGGACAAAATGCAAAGCAAAACCGATGAAACCAACTTCCATTGCATGGTCAGTCATGTATAATCTCACTGTTTCTCCTCCCAAAGGTGAAGTTAAGGAGCTCTTGCTCCCCAGTAGCCTCACATCCTCCGACCAGTTGGTGCTGGTTAATGCCATCTCCTTCAGAGGGGCCTGGAAGTACGCATTTCAAAAAGACCAAACTATGGCTTTCAGATTGGATGAGGTAGATTCTTGACTTAATTTGCTTTTTCTCTTAAAGCTGGTCCCCGCAAATTTTGCCTTAAAATATGTTAAATAATTTCTGGCCTTAGATAGGTTAATTTCCAAGTGACTATCCCAAGTACCTACCAGATAAAGTCCAAATTTATTAATAGATTAATGAAACTTTTATTTGATTTTGCTCTGTTTAGCATGACAGTTGCATAATTGAAAAACTGGAATAAAACATAGACCTTGGACAGGTTTAAGGCAAGTCTGGGCTTTGGGCGAAGCTTAAATTCATTTACTGCAAACTAAAAATGAAATCAGGTAGTAGATAATTACTGAAATAGATGCTTACAATGTAGGTCAATTGTAAAGTGGGTGTGAACTTGAGAGGCTAAGCAAAACTGGAGAACAATATTCATAATCAGAATAAATGGTTCCTGGGATTTCCTGGTGGTCCAGTGGCTAAGACTTCATGTTCTCAATGCAGGGGGCCCAAGTTCCATCCCTGGTCAGGGCACTAGATCCCACAAGGCACAACTAAAAATTCTGTGAGCTGCAAGTAAAACCTGGCACAGCCAAATAAGTAAATAAATATTTTAAAAATAAATAGATAAATAAAAAGTTTCTATGTAAGCTGTCCTGCTATCCGCAATCTCCCCAACTTCTTTCTTTCTTAATATATTTAAAAAATTCTTAAGTTTTTATTTTTTGGCCATGCTGTGCAGCATGTGGGATCTTAGTTCCCTGATCAGGGATCGAACCCTTGCCCCTTGCATTGAAAGTGTTGAGTCCTAACCACTGAACCACCAGGGAAGTCCAACCAACTTTTCTTCTTTGTGTCCTCAACATATCCTAAATGTCAGGCTGAAACCAAAATAATACTTGTTATTTAACAAGAAAGAATGGGTCTGTATATTATAAACAAATTCCTAAACTATAAATTATATATACTCTATCAAATATATTTCCAAAAATGCTTGCGATTATTGGTCAATTAAACATTTGTTATAGCCAACTGTAAAATTACAGAGGGTTTATGTTTCTGGATAAGTATATTAGAATACTTATTACATGAATACTTTTTCATGTAAAAGAAATAGTGAATGACTTTAAGGAAAACATAATTCCCTAGCCAAATATATTAGTCACAGCTGGAATTACCCAGTTTTATCTTTCCAAAGAATAATGTATCAGATATTGAGGTCATCGGACATATAGTGAAATTATATTGCTATTACAAGCTGTGGGGTTTTTTTTTTAATGCAAATACCAGGGCCACATTCCTGGAGTTTCTGATTAGCAAGAAGTGCTTGAGTATTTGTATTTTTAAGTAACCCGTGTAGGTCCTTCTAAAGATTAGCCAAGTTTGGGGACCACAGTATAAAGAGAATGGAATGGAGATTTTAATAGGGATCATAGAGAGCTACTATGAGAGTTTCTAGAGGAAACAGTCATAATCTGACAAGTTAGTGTCAAAATCTTTATTTTCACAGGAAAATCTGGTCCATTTGGTTTACATGATGCAGCTATCTTTATGTTATGACTAGCCTTTCAAAGAGAAAAACATAAAATAAGGTTATGGTCATAACTAAATTTCTTTAACTGACCTCAGTATGTGGAATTCACTTAGCACATTGCTACATGCTTTGCTATTAATATTTTGTAGCTATTTTGTAATTTGCAACCCAGTGCTGTGAATTGGTCCAGATTAGTCATTACTTGAGCTGGAAAGACACTAAATTATGTTCTTCAAAAGACCTGTTTGACTTTTAAAAAATGGTTATCCTGATAAGATCTTATGATGCTTATTTCTCAACTCTTTGAAGTAAATTAACTGCTTCTGGGCATCAAAAATGTACAGTTGACTAAAATAATATATTGAAAGGCGTAAACACTTCTCACTTCAGTAGCTACTTAACTTAGGCTACCCTCCCCCTTACAATCAGTACAACAGTGATCAGTCAGGGACATTTCCGTGGCAAGTTGGATAGATTTTGGTTTGGTCACTCCTTGTGGGAAACTTTGGAGGATAAGATGTAACTTCCTCATGCTTTAAATGGAAACACAGAAAGGAGCTGGCTTTGTTGTCTCACTGTTGTTACTTTTATAGTCTCAGAGCAAATCTGTCCAGATGATGCGTCTGCAAGGGCACTTGAAACTGGGCTCCATCACGGAGCCTGCAGGGCAGGTTCTGGAGCTGCCCGATGTGGAGGACCACCTGAGTATGGTCATCATCCTACCCAGCAAGGATGTCGGTCTGGGACAGGTAAACCACTCAGTCTTTGCAGCCATAGACACCAGAAAAGGGTCTGTGCTTGAAAATTACACATGCAGGAAGCTGGAGATTCCAAATAACTGCTTATGCTTAATGCAGTGCTGTGTGCTTAGTTGCTCAGTTGTGTTTGACTCTCTGTGATTCCATGGACTCTAGCCCGCCAGGCTCCCCTGTCCGTGGGGTTCTCCAGGCTAGAATACTGGAGTGGGTTGCCATGACCTCTTCCCGGGTTTCTTCCCAACCCAGGGATTGAATCTGTATCCCTTGTGTCTCCTGCATTGGCAGGTGGATTCTCTACTGTGCTACCCTGGAAGCCCCCATACTATGCTTGATCTTACCCAAAAGGCTAAGAAGTGGCTATGTGCACTTAAAAAGCGAAATAATCACCAAATAAAGCACCCGCACACTAGGGTATGTTACTTCTAATGGTTTTAGTTTTAAGTTTTGAAAGCACAGTCACGTGCATTCTCTTCCAGTCTTCATGAGTTGTTATTTTACATGTAGTTTCTATATGTTATGTATCAACATCTCTTGTGGACCAAAGAAATTGAGGGATGAATGAGAAAAAGGATGGTAGTTTACGGAGTATGTTGATTGTATTAAAATATACAACTGTCACATGAAATAAGAAATGTACAAATTTTGTGCAGTTCCCAGAGTGAGAACTAAAACTGATAGGTACCAATTATAGGAAAGCAGATTTATGGTCAAAATGGGAAAGGTCTTTCTTGCAAGCTGAGCTGTGCAGCCACCAAACCAGGCTGTTTATAAAGAAGTGGGTGGTTGATGTTAGGACTTCTCAAGCAGATGCTGGTGGGTGTCTCAGATGCTCCTTGCAGGGCCTCCTCTACGATCTCTTTCACATTTGAGATTATGATCCAGAAATGTTAGTTTGATATAAATTCAGTCTCTACGGATGTCTGACTAATGAGACTTCTGGTTGGAGTTGAGGTAGAAATTCACACTGGTCAGCCTAGAATTGGGCTTTCCAGATGGCTCAGTGGTAAAGAATCCACCTGCCAAAGCACAGGTGGATTCTTTACCACTGAGCCATCTGGAAGATGCAGGTTCCATCACTGGGTCAGGAAGATCCCCTGGAGGAGGAAATGGCAACTCATTCTAGTATTCTTGCCTGGGAAATCCCATGGACAGAGGAGGCTGGTGGGCTACAGTCCAAGGGGTCACAAAGAGTCAGATATGAGTGAGCGACTAACAACATCAGAAACAGCAGCCTGGAATTACAGCTTACGGCATCAGAATCTGAAGATCTCAGTTCCAAAGATGCCTTTCAATGTGGCCAAGAGGAAGGGTAGGCACATACATAAATTTTATTGTTATGATACATAAATAGTGCAGCTTAGAGAGGGACCATGAGAGAAACAAAAGTAGACTTTCCCTGTGATAAATTATTGCTTCTCCAAGTAACTCTCAGATGGTGTGCCAAGGCATAGATCCCAGGGCTGCGTGCCCCACGTTCAGTTGCAGAACATGGCTGCACTTTCCGCGCTTATTCTTACAGAGTCTGCTTTCCAAACAGCGAGAAGCGGCTTTACCTATTCACGGGCTCATATCTGATCCTGAGGATACTTCACATTTTGGTGTTATTTTATTTTCTTAAAAATGTTCCTATTTTTCTTCTTTCTTTCCCATAGGTTACCAGAGAGATCACTCATGAGAAACTCAACAACTGGATGAGCTCAGGCAACATGAGAGACACAGCTGTGGTCCTGCACCTGCCCCAGCTCAGGCTCGAGGGGTACCACGAAGACCTGGCAGCCGTACTGGTGGCTCTGGGAATGGTGGATATCTTTGACCGCTCGAGGGCTAACTTGTCTGGCATAATTGCAGGAGGAGGCCTCGGCGTCTCCAAGATAATACACAAGGCTACGCTGGAGGTTAATGAGAGTGGTTCAGAGTTCACCCTAACCAACCAAACAATCAAAGTGGAAAATCCTGAAATATTCAAGGTGGATCATCCTTTCCTCTTCTTTATCTTACACAAGAAAACTAACATGATTCTTTTCTATGGCAGAGTCTCCAACCCTTAAGGAAGGAATGGGATTTATAGTCAGCTTTCTGATTCTTGAAATTAGCTTGCAGAAAACTCTCAGTATAGGAACCAACTGTAAGGGATACACCATAACTAAAAGGGATACACCATACTTTTTAGCAATGTTTTCCCTTCAATTATCTCATGTAGAACATCCAACCCATCTTTTCTTGGTTTGGTTGACTTTGACTAAACAAGTTATAGCACACTATTAATTACACTTCTTAAAAAATTATAATCCACACCATTTCTTTTTTTCCTTTTTAAAAAATAATAGCTTTGTTGAGATATAATGCACATATTGTAAAATTCCCCATTTATTTACATCTATTTACTTATTTTAACTGAAGCATGGTTGACTTATATTATATTGGTTTCAGGAGTAAAATATAGTAATTCAATATTTTTATAGGTTATAATCCATATAAAGTCATTATAAAATATTGATTATATTTCCTGTGCTGTACAATGTATATTTGCATTTTGGTTTTTCATACCTAGTAGTATTACCTCTTAATCCCCTTTCCCTATCGGGTCCTCAGCTCCCATCACCCTCTGGTAGCCACTGGTTTGTTGTTTATATCTGTGAATCTGTTTCTGTTTTGTTTTCCGTACCAGTCCTTCCTTAGGTAGCCTTCAATTTACTCGGACCCTCATTACAGGATGCTGAAACTCAGAACGCCTGTATCTAACCAAATGATATTGTTCCATGTGATTAGGTTGCCGAGCTATTTGTTACATCACCTGCAGCTGAACTTACTAATGTATTGTAAAAGGAGGAAACAGTGGTAATTCCATACTATTAAACATTCACAGGTTGCCTGGAGTATTTTGTGTTGTGTACCTTTGCATAACTTGTGCTCCATAAGTGACATCCTAAGTACACATTCCCAGAATTTCTTGCAAATAATCTCCATTGTCTAAGCTGATGTCGGAGTCACCATATTTTCCAAACGTAGTACTGCCAGAAGCAGCCAAAGAGGTACAAGAAGACAGTGCATGCTGGCCAAGCCAAGGAAGGAAAGCTGAGAAAAAGGACGAAGTATACACTATGTTGAAACATTTCAATTATCTGGCTTTCTCATTTTAGTGTTGGTCACTTTCTTCTTCTAAATTTTTTATGTCTATTCCCCTGATTAGTTGTACATAAAAAAAGAAACAGAAACAAAAAATATAATTGGGAGAAGAGAGACTCATGGTTTTGTGAACTATTTTCTGTAAAAATAAAGTACTAAGAGTTCAAGCAGAATGCACAGAGGCTGAGCGCTGAACCACTGCACCCCCGCTGTAGGCAGGGTGAGTGAGTGTCCCTCCCCAGGGCATTTGCTTGCCAGGGTGTG
Organism: Okapia johnstoni; assembly: GCA_024291935.2. Classification (NCBI taxonomy): domain Eukaryota; kingdom Metazoa; phylum Chordata; class Mammalia; order Artiodactyla; family Giraffidae; genus Okapia; species Okapia johnstoni. The sequence continues at coordinate 129,377,636 of CM044309.1, forward strand.
TTTCTGGAGGGTGGCACAGCCAGCTCTGCTGATTGGTTCTGGAATGGTCGCCCCTACTCTTTCAGACAAGTAGAATCATGATGCTTAATTGGCCATGGTTTTTACACAGTGTCCTTGTCTCCAGCAGACTTCTCTGCTGGCTCAGATAGTAAAGAATCTGCCAGCAATGCAGGAGACCCAGGTTCACTCTCTGGGCTAGAGAAGGGAATGGCTACCCAGTCCAGGATCCCTGCCTGGAAAACCACACGGACAGAGGAGCCTAACGGGCCATAGTCCACGGGGTCACAGAGAGTCAGACACGACTGAGCGACTAACACTTTGACCCCAGGCATGAAAAAAATGTTATTGATAAAAAGTAGAGATATTAAATAATTTGGTAGTTCTTTCACAAATAAACTTACTAAAGTCATGCATTTGTCACTGATTGAATCCATGATTATACTTTCTGAATTCTACACTGAGTTCTGAATTCCAGTGACACTTCAGTTACCTGACCAGGCGCCTTGCTCCATTAGTATTTTTTTTTCTAAAATTCAAACATTTTGACTTTTTTTTCCTAGACTTGGGTTTCAATGTTGATTGAATAGTATGGGGTTGTAACTTCATCTTTCCATACACTTGCTCTTTTATTTCGCAAATTCTGCTGCCTTCTCCTCCGAAACACATCACTACACCTCTCATGGCCACGTGTTGCCATCTCTTCACTTCATACCTTTCTGTCCCTTTCTACTCTTCCGTTTTCATCCTTTCAGCTATGTTACTTTTAGCTTCTTCTCTGAGTAGAGAGAACATTTTCCGGCTCTACTAGAATATCTCTAATTCCTTTACAGACTCACATCCTCAAACCGTGGTATGACTCAATGGCTCAAAATAATGTCAAACATCATGTGAGACTAAGAAAATTTTCTTTCCATTGTAATGTGTCAGAGCTTAAATTTAATCATAAAATAATTGCTGAATATACAAATAGTTTGATGTCTTTGATTAATACATTTTGTTTCAAAGAGCATAAGATTCATTTGATAGAAGACAGTGCAATGCAGTTGAAATTAGATAGCAATTTCTATTTCCTGAAAACGGGCATGGATAGGTAAGAGTGTTACATACAGGACATGCCAAGAGTCACATAAGCCTACCAACACCTATGAATATATTAAATTTCTTAATATTCAAAGAACGAAATTGTGCATGGAGTTCTGTGAATCTCACCTGCCTAATGAGAACACGTCAAATAAAAAAGAAGAAAAATATCCATCCATTGAGAGAGAGAGAGAGATGATGAGTAAACGAATCTGTGTAAGAAGGAAAAGAATGCAGTGAAAATCAACCATTGAGAAACAAAGAAAATTTGGAAACCTAAATATGATTTAGAATTACTTTTAACAAACACTGATTTCTGAAGATGATTTTTTAAAACTGACAATGGTTTCTGGTAGTGTGAATTAAAGAAAGATGTCCTTTCTTCAGATAGAGAAGATATATTTGGAAAGAGTCTGAAAAATGCGTGAAATACACACAGGCAAGATTGACAGTAGCATTGTATAATAGCACGAGTATTAGGTCCAAAGAAATTCCATATTTCACACTTGGTAAAATATTTCATTTCTATTCATAAAAATTTGCAACTTTGCATGACTCACCTTGTATATAGCTTCCTCTCTCCTTGATGTATAGTTATCTTGGGTCTGTACATGAGTTGATGGGAGTATTGTTAATGAGGTTAGTCAATAAGTCAGTCAGTCACCACCTGGGTCTTGAACATCTGTAGGGAACATGGCACCACCTAAAAGTTTCCCCGCCTAGAGCAGAGACACAAGGAGATCCACAGAACTAGAAGGTCCAGCTCCCTCAGCCAGCTGCCACTCGAGGCCAGCCAGCTGCCACTCGTGCTCTGTGTGGGGCACGGTTCTAGCAGACACACCCTGAATCATCGTGTCTCTGGTTTAGGGAAAATTGGCGTAAGATGAAAGATAAAATTTGAAACAAAATATCTTATGAATTAATATCCTTGATCTTGACATTGAAAAATTGAAAGCAAGGAAAGGGAAGAAAATCTGCCAAAACCACAAATAAATCCTGAAATAGAACACGTAGAAGAAGCTTCCCCTGGCACTGCCTTGGTCAAGACTCTTAGATGCTAAAGGAGTAAACCCCTATAATTAATTTTATGGCGTAATTAAAATTTCAGAGCAGAAAATAATATATTCCATATGGAAATTACTATTTACTCTCTGAGGTATAAAATTTAAATATTTTTCTAAATTGCTGTTTGGAATCTATTCAGAGATTTTTTCTAAAACAGAGAGCCATTACAGCTATGGACTATTGAACCACATGCCTGGCCAACCAGTTCAAATTCTTCAACAAAATAAATTTATCTTAACTTTATTGGATTTAAGAGCTTCCCTTGTGGCTCAGCTGGTAAAAAATCTGCCTACAATGCGGAATCCAGAGAGACCTGGGTTTGATCCCTGGGTTGGGAAGATCCCCTGAAGAAGGGAAAGACTACCCACTCCAATGTTCTGGCCTGGAGAATTCCCTGGACTGTATAGTCCGTGGGGTCGCAAAGAGTTTGACTCAACTGAGAGACTTTCACATTCACATTGGGTTTAAAAGGTTGAAGCTTTCATCAAGCTACTGGACTCTGCTTCCTGCTTTGAAAAATAAAGCACTTTTATATTTTTTGGCCATGTGGCATGCGGGATCTGTTTCCCAACCAGGGATGGAACCCACACCCTCTGCATTGGGAGTGTGAGGTTTCAACCACTGGACTGCCAGGGAGGTCCAGTGTGTCCTAGGTTTAATCATACTTTCCAAATACCTATTATGCAGCAGCATAAAGTGGGCATGGCCGCCTATTGACATGGTCAGTCATTCAGTTCAGTCACTCAGTTGTGTGAGACTCTGAGACCCCATGGACCGCAGCACGCCAGGCCTCCCTGTCCATCACCAACTCCCGGAGTTTACTCAAACTCTTGTCCATCTAGTCAGTCACTGCAGACTGTGACCATGAAATTAAAAGATGCTTGCTCCTTGGAAGAAAAGCTATGACCAACCTAGACACCATGTTAAAAAGCAGAGACATTACTTTGCAACAGAGGTCCATTTAGTCAAAGCTATGGTTTATCCAGTAGTCATGTATGGATGTGAGAGTTGGACCATAAAGAAAGCTTAGCGCCGAAGAATTGATGCTTTTGAACTGTGGTGCTGGAGGAGCCTCTTGAGAGTCCCTTGGACTGCAAGGAGATCCAACCAGTTCATCCTAAAGGAAATTAGTCCTGAATATTCATTGGAAGGACTGATGCTGATGCTGAAGCTCCAATACTTTAGCCACCTGATGTGAAGAACTGACTCATTTGAAAAGACCCTGATGCTGGAAAGATTGAAGGCGGGAGGAGAAGGGGACGACAGAGGATGAGATGGTTGGATGGCATCACCGACTCGATGGACATGAGTTTGAGTAAACTCCGGGAGTTGGTGATGGGCAGGGAGGCCTGGTGTGCTGCAGTCCATGGGGTCCCAGAGTCAGACACGACTGAGTGACTGAACTGACTGACAACTGCAGTGCAGCCCTGCAGGGGTTTCCTCACCCTGCCCCCATCCTCTTGTAGATCCTTCTCCTGCCGTGAAAAGGCCTGTTTCGCAAAAACATCAATGTTTATTCACTTTCTGCTGCTGCTGCTGCTGCTGCTAAGTCGCTTCAGTCGTGTCCGACTCTGTGCGACCCCATAGACGGCAGCCCACCAGGCTCCGCCGTCTGTGAGATTCTCCAGGCACGAATACTTGAGTGGGTTGCAATTGCCTTCTCCGATTCACTTCCTACAATACGTAAAAAAAAACGCTTTAGAATTGACTTGGAAGTGTTTTTAACAGGAGCTGACAGTCAGTGAGCTCTGACTGGCCCCTAGTGTTTTCTGTAATGTTTCTGTAGTGTCTAAATTGTTATTTATAAAAGCGTTGCCTGCGCTAGGTTCAGGCTCTCTCTGCCTCAACGCTGCTGACGCTGTGTGCCTGGAGAGTCTTGGCTGTGATGAGCTGCACTGTGCACTGAAAGATGTATGGATGTATATCAGCATCTACTGCCTCTTACCTGCTAGACACAAATGGCAGTACTTCCTCAAGATGTGACTGTCCAGAATGTCATTGCTAACACCCCCTGGGGCCAAAATCACCCCTGGTTGAGAACCACCAGTCTATCTAGACATGAAGCAGAAAGGAATTATTACAAATACTTTCTAAGCATAAACATCTAACTTAACTTTTGGAATGTCTCTGGAGGTTCAGTGGTTGACTCCATGCTTCCACTTCAGGGGGCAAGGGTTCCATCCTTGGTCGGGGAACTGTGATCCCTCATGCCACGTGGCAGGGCCAAAATAAAGTCTAACTTTCTGATTAAAAAATCTGAGCCATTACTAGAATTTTTCAGTTTGATTTATTGAATGATGTTTTCCGAAGTGTCTGGGACTGTAGAATTTGTTACTGTTTATCTGAACAATTGCTGTAAACTTTTCAAATAGAATAATATTAAAATTAAAAAATAGCTGTAGAATATGGACATCCCCTAAATGTATCATTTCATCATCAAGATAGTCAAGTGAGTTAGGCAGGGCTGTTTTCTGTTGTGCCTTATGAGAGATAATCTATCATTGGTTATCTTCCCAGTCACTGTCAGTTTGACTGATCTCCATCAGGGCGCCTGTGAAATTAATTGATTCCCAGCTGTGCTGTGTGCTAAGTTGCTTCAGTAGTGTCCTGACTCTTTGTGACCCTGTGGACTGCAGCCCGCCAGGCTCTTCTGTTCATGGGATTCTCCAGGCAAGAATACTGGAGTGGGTTGCCGGGCCCTCCTCCAGAGAATCTTCCCGACCCAGGGATGGAACGTGCGTCTCTTACATCTCCTGTACTGGCAGGCAGTTTCTTTACTGCCTGGGAAGCCCACAGACTCCTAAGTCAGTCTTCTTGTCTGTCACAGCAGGGGCCTCTGGGATCCTGCTCCAGCTCCATGCTGCCATGCTGATGGATTGATGCCCGATGGCAAAAGCAACTGAGCAATTTAATTAATCAGCTTGAGTATCCCCTTTCTTCACCTCTTTTTGTTTCATCTAAACTCTCTGTAGACACTTTGTTCTCTAACTACAAGCCAGAATTAAGAGTCGCAAGTCACTGAAAATCTGAAGTTGCTGTTTTAGACATTTTACTTCACAATGCATAGGCTAGTTCATAGTCTCAACGCTCACCAAGGGACTGTGGCATAGAAAAAACGGGGCTATGCCCGACTCCAGATTAGCTTTTGCTGTTTGCTGTTGTTGTTCACTCACTCAGTCGTGTCTGACTCTGCCACCCCATGGACTGCAGCACGCCAGGCTTCCCTGTCCTGCACTATCTCCCAGAGCTTGCTCAAACTCATGTCCATGGAGTTGATGATGTCATTCAACCATCTCAGTGGAAACTCCTAAATTTAAATTTCAGTCTGCTTGGTGGACATGTCTTAGTTGCTTTGGAATATAAGGGTTACCCCCAAACCATGTGTCAGGCCATCTTTATGATAATCAGAATCTCTGACATTTACTCCTAAATTTTTAGTTAACCTCAACGCCATCTTTGCTTCACAGAAGAAGGAATGGAAGTGTTACCAAGTTTGGGGATTTTTTGATAAAGGGAATAAGAAGATGGGGTTCACTGAGGGCAAGGCCCCTGACGCACGAATCCGGGTGTCGCAGGTATGGCTGAAATGTCATGTTTTTATCTGATCACTTTTATTGTTTCGTATCATTCTTTTTGAGTCTAATATAGGCTCTGATGTCTCTTTCTTTACCCTTTGCCTTATTTCATGTCCTTTTAGACCATGCGAAAGTCTTAATTATCTAAGTGTGTGATGTCATTCTTGACAGGCCTTTCCCTTTTCAAGGAACTGTATCATTCAGGGTCTCAGTTATTTCCAAATTCCATTACTTGTACTGGATATTTAATCACTTTAGGATGGAAATAGTCATTGGAAGGACTGATGCTGAAGCTGAAACTCCAATACTTTGGCCACCTGCTTCGAAGAGCTGACTCATTGGAAAAGATCCTGATGCTGGGAAAGACTGAAAGCAGGAGGAGAAGGGGTTGACAGAGGATGAGATGGTTGGATGGCATCACTGACTCAATGGACCTGAGTTTGAGCAAACTCGGGGAGACAGTGAAGGACAGGGCAGCCTGGTGTCTTGCAGCCCATGCTGTCTCAAAGAGTCAGACATGACTTAGCAGCTGAAAAACAGGATAGAAATCACATTAAAGCACACCAATTTTTGTTTTGATGTGAGTTAAAAACACACACACACACACACACACACACACACACACACACACACACACACACACACACCACAGGCACGGGTTCGCTCCAAGAAGATTAACCAATGTACTTGCCAACTTGAATTATTCTTCTGGGGCAAGCCTGACCTCTAGTGGACAGGTGTTGTATGTGCTGCTGCTACTGCTGCTAAGTCGCTTCAGTCGTGCCTGACTCTGTGCGACCCCATAAACGGCAGCCCGTCAGGCTCCGCCGTCCCTGGGATTCTCCAGGCAAGAACACTGGAGTGGGTTGAGATTTCCTTCTCCAATGCATGAAAGTGAAAAGTGAAAGTGAAGTCGCTCAGTCGTGTCGGACTCTTGGCGACACCATGGACTGCAGCCTACCAGGCTCCTCCGTCCATGGGAGTTTCCAGGCAAGAGGACTGGAGTGGGTGCCATTGCCTTCTCTGGGTGTTGTATGTAAAAGAAGCATTAAGAGCCAATGCCAGGTACTAGTGAGTTACTGGTTCCAAATCGGGAAAGGAGTACGTCAAGGCTGTGTATTGTCACCCTACTTATTTAACTTATATGCAGAGTACACCATGAGAAATGCTGGGCTGGATGAAACACAAGCTGGAATCAAGATGGCTGGGAGAAATATCAATAACCTCAGATATGGAGATGACACCACCCTTATGGCAGAAAGCGAAGAAAAACTGAAGAGCCTCTTGATGAAAGTGAAAAAGGAGAGTGAAAAAGTTGGCTTAAAACTCAACATTCAGAAAACCAAGAACATGGCATCTGGTCCCATCACTTCATGGCAAATAGATGCGGGAACAATGGAAACAGTGAGAGACTATTTTTCACTGCAGATGGTGACTGTGGCCATGAAATTAAAAAATGCTTGCTCCTTGGAAGAAAAATTATGACCAACCTAGACAGCATATTAAAAAGCAGAGACATTACTTTGCCAACAAAGGACTGTCTAGTCAAAGCTGTGGTTTTTCCAGTAGTCATGTATGGATGTGAGAGTTGGACCATAAAGAAAGCTGAGCACCGAAGAATTGATGCTTTTGAACTGTGGTGCTGGAGGAGACTCTTGAGAGTCCCTTGGACTGCAAGGAGATCCAACCAGTCCATCCTAAAGGAAATCAGTCCTGAATATTCATTGGAAGGACTGATGTTGAAGCTGAAACTCCAATACTTTGGCCACCTCATGAGAAGAACCCACTCATTTGAAAAGACCCTGATGCTGGGAAAGATTGAAGGTGGGAGGAGAAGGGGATTATAGAGGATGAGATGACATGATGAACATGAGTTTGAGCAAGCTCTGGGAGTTGGTGATGGGTAGGGAAGCCTGGCATGCTGCAGTCCATGGGGTCGCAAAGAGTCGGACATGACTGAGTGACTGAACTGAACTGAACTGAGTGAGTTATGAGTATTAAGGTGATATAAGAAGTCAGACAAACGCTAGGGTTAGCATGGTGTGAATGTAAAATCTTAATTCTGCACCAAGTAGCTTGAACAAAATTCCATATCTCCATGGTGGCAAATGTGTATTTTTCAACTTTATTGACATAATTATATAAGCTTTACATATTTAAAGTGAACCATTTGACGTTTGACAGTTGTGCATACACCAGAAGCTCCAGATAGTGAACACTTCCATCGCCCGCTGAATTCCCTCATCTCCTCTTGTGATCCACCCTGTCTCTAGCCCCATCATGCACAACCACTAATTTGTCTTTATAAGTGAGTTTGCAATTTCTAGAATATGTTCATCAATGAAATGGTAGACTATCCACTCTTTTGTGTCTGCCTTTTATTCAAACGAATGATTTTGAGATTCATCTAAAGTTGTATGTGCCAATGATTTGTCTCTTCTGCTGAACAGTGTCACATGATAGAGTTATACCATATTTTCCTTAACTTGAGGTGGATCATATATCTTTGTGTGCAAGCCAAAACCTCTAGAGAAAAACACAGGATAAAATTTTGTAATCTTAGGATAGGCAAAGCTTTCATAGAATACCAACTGAAGAAACAGCAAATGGACAAGATATAATTGGGCTTTATCAGTGTTAAAAACTGGCTGTTCTTTGAAAGAAGTTACTAAGAAAGCAAAAAGGCAGGTCACAGAGAGGGAGAAAAATATTTGTACATGTATATTAGATAAAGGACTTGTATTCAAAATAACAAATTAAAGACAAGCACTCCATTTTTTATTGAAATATACTTGATTTACAATGTTGTCTTAATTTTTTTCTGTACAGCAAAGGGTCTGTTTCTGTTTCATAAAAGTTCACTTGCAAACACTCAATGTTTAAAATATAGCAGACATTTCACAGAAGAAAAGAATTAAGTGACCAATAGGAGAGGATAAGAAAAGATAATGAACATCAATAGTCCTCAGGGACATGATAAATGTATATTGTAAAGCTTCAAAAATTGGATTACATCATATAATTGATGAGCTTGCAACACAAGTGCAAGCTATATGGAAACTTTTAGAAGCTAATGTTATATGCATACTTTTAGAAGCTAATATTTCTTGAGTACTAAGGTTTTGCAGTGTTCTAAACACTTTGCAGGCATTATTTCATTTAATCCTCACAAAACCCTTCAGGGTGCTATAATTAAATCCATCTTCACGGGTTAGTAAATTGAAGGTCAGGGAGTTTAAGTTACTTGTTCCTAGTCCCATGGCTGGTAAGTGGCAAAACCAGGCTTGGAATTCACTCTCTACTTCTATAGCCCACGGGTTTAAATGTCTTGCTGTTCTTTTATTTTCCATTGATGGTGAATCTTCAGTGGAGATCATCTAAGAACACAGGACCTCCCCTGAGTTCTACTAGCAACTTACTTCATTACATTTTGTGGGTCACTAAATGACTCCCTAAGAGTTAAACTCTTAATACCTAGTAGATATAATATATAAATGCTAGTTCCCTTTCGTCCATCTGTTTTGAGACTTGTTTCAAATTTCCAAAATAAATATTGAAAATCATACAGTTTAACTAATTTAAGCCATATTTTACTTCTCACTCCTTTCATTCAATATTTTTAAAAGCCTTTATTGAATCTGTTACAAGACTGTTTCTGCTGAGGCATGTGGATCTTAGCTCCTCAACCAGGGATCAAACTCACTGCACTGGAAGGTAAAGTCTTAACCTCTGAACTGTCAGGGAATTCCTCCCATTCAGCTTTTAATAGCCATCTATTGTGCTAAATCCTTTGAATGCTGATATTCTTTATTTACCAGTGGTCCTCAACCAGGAGTTGTTCTGCCTCCCAGGTGACCCTGGGCGATATCCAGAGATATTTTGTCAGATTTGTGGGGAGGGTTGCTAGGGACTGGAGGCCAGAAATGCTCCTTACTGTCAGGGACAGTCCAGCCCCAGATGCCGACAGTGCCAAGACTGGCAAATCCTGCTCTGTACACACACACGGGAATTTTCCTTATTGACATCAACTGAGACCAGTAGTCATGTATGGATGTGAGAGTTGGACTATAAAGAAAGCTGAGCGCAGAAGAGTTGATGCTTTTGAACCGTGGTATTGGAGAAGACTTGAGAGTCCCTTGGACTGCAAGGAGATCCAACCAGCCCATCCTAAGGGAGATAAGTCTTGGGTGTTCATCAGAAGGACTGATGTTGAAGCTGAAACTCCAATACTTTGGCCACCTGATACGAAGAGCTGACTCATTTGAAAAGACCCTGATGCTGGGAAAGATTGAAGGCAGGAGGAGAAGGGGATGACAGAGGATGAGACGGTTGGATGGCATCACAGACTCAATGGACATGAGTCTGGGTAAACTCCGGGAGTTGGTGATGGACAGGGAGGCCTGGCATGCTGCAGTCATGGGGTCGCAAAGAGTTGGACACGACTGAGAGTCTGAACTCTCAGTGAGTTCAGTGAGAGGCTGTAGGAAATTAAAAGAGGAAAAAGGCGTGGTGTCAGTTATCACGTAGAATCTAATCCAGTGAAGGAAATAATGAAAACACCACCCCCAAAACTAATGTTAAGAAGACTATAAAAATGTCACAGGAGAAAAAATAGATACGTTAAGTCTTCAATCAACGGGAGGAGAACCAGATAATCGAGTTGAGAAAATCTAAGAAATGCTTTGTGAGGATCAAGTATGAAAATATCCTTCTTCCTTAATGAAAATGAAACTTGGCTTCTCCACAGTGGTGACAAAAGACAAATCTTGGTTGCCAAACATCCTCTACATTTTAATACTGAGACACAGTCAGGACAGGTTGAAATTGTTTAAAGAGACTTAAAGAAGAGTGGTGTGCTGTGCTAAATCACATCTGACTCCTTGTGAACCCATGGACTATGCCTGCCAGGCTCCTCTGTCCACGGGATTCTCCAGGCAAGGATACTGGAGTGGGTTGTCACTTCCTACTTCAGGGGGTCTCCTCGACCCAGGGATCAAAACCGTTTCTCTTGCATCTCCTGCACTGGCAGACGGGTTCTTTAGCACTAGCACCGCCTGGAAAGCCTCCAAAATGAGTGGTGGAGTCAACTAAATGAAGCACCATGGAGCTAGGCGATGTGTCGCACAACGTGTTGCTCTCTGAGATCAGAGGCACGTCCCGTGCTGATCTCAGCCCCTCCCCCCAGTGGGGGTATCTCATAATACCTGCTGTCCCCAAAGCATAAATCCAAGGGCCTAAACATCTTTAACTCTGTGCCCAGTTTTGACCCTTGCTGACTGTGTTCAGTTCAGTTCAGTTCACTTAGTCGTGTCCAACTCTTTGTGACCCCATGGACTGAAGCACGCCAGGCCTCCCTGTCCATCACCAACTCCCAGAGCTTGCTCAAACTCAGTCCATCGAGTCGGTGATGCCATCCAACCGTCTCATCCTCTGTCATCCCCTTCTCCTCCCACCTTCAATCTTTCCCAGCATCAGGGTCTTTTCCAATGAGTTAGCTCTTCACATCAGGTGGCCAAAGTATTGGAGCTTCAGCTTTAGCATCAGTCCTTCCAATGAATATTCAGGGTTGATTTCCTTTAGGATGGGCTGGTTGGATCTCCTTGCAGTCCAAGGGAGTCTCAAGAGTCTTCTCCAACACCACAGTTCAAAAGCATCAATTCTTCGGTGCTCAGCCTTCTTTATGGTCCAACTCTCACAACTATACATGACTACTGGAAAAGTCATAGCTTTGACATAGCTAACTGTGTAATCCTCAGTAAATGCCTTAAAATCTTTAAGCTTCAGTTTTCTGCTCTATGAAATGGAGTAGTAACAGTACATATTCAGAAGATTATTGTATACTTTGAATTAGATAATGCATGCAAATTGCTTTGTATAGTGAACACATATGGTAGATACTCAACAACTGTCACTATGGTGTATTATTATTGTTAATTGAATCAAAGCTTGTGCTCTTTTTACTGAAAAAAGTTTTACAAAACTAGGGGAGCACATATGAGGTGGTTACGTTGGCCCAGCATTGATGAAAGAGGGCTGCAGGCTTAGGGAGGAGAAAAGAAGAAATGAAACAGTTCCTGGAGGGTGCACAGAGAAGGTGCTGGAATGGAGGTGCAAGAAATGTGGAGGGTCGCTTTGGGTAGTAGGAGGGCTTGAGTCAGTATGTCGAAAAATAACTCAGTGGAATTGAATTCACTCAGCATCCACTGAAGGCCTGCTTAACTCAAAGCAAAGATCAACCTGTTTTTACTGTAAGGTCATTGTCCAGAGAACAAGACGGACACGTAAACTTACACCTGTTTGAATTTGGAGTGGAGAATCCAGGTGTGTGTGGTGAGGGGTTAGGGGACATTCTCATCCCAGGAAATGGTATAAAATATCAAAAAGAAGCAGCAGGAAAAACTAGAAGTCAGGTGGGAGAATCTGTATTAAGAAAAATAAGACGTGAAAAGTGAAATTTAAGAATTGCCAGAGTGAACAAAGGGCAGAAACAAGCATGAAAACTGAGATATAGAACCAGAAACTGGGACTGAGGGAGGTATAAATATGCTTAAACAAGTTGGGAGGAACTGGGTGGGGTGGGGTAGGGAGAGGCAAATATTTCGCCCAGCAGTTTGTGTTCATGGAAGAACTTTATGGCAAACAGCATCACACTTTTAAATTAATACAATGAACCTTTTCATTTTAAGTTAACTTTTAAATTTATAATATTTTCATTGAATAAAGTGAATAAATTTGATGAAAGATTTATTACTGGATGATTGTCCACAATCTCCCACCCCTGCTTCCTTCTCTTTCTTTGCTTCTGTTTGTAGGGAGGTTTCTTGCTTGGCTTCCAGGTGGGGCAAGTTGACTAATGTGTACCACAAAGAGGAAATGACAAGAAGCCAGAGGGTAAATAACTGATACAATCAAGGGCTAAGAAAAGGGAGGGAGAGAGAAAGCAGGATGAATCGCAGAGTGAGGAGCTCCGAAGGTCTGAGAGGGGAAGTGAGTAGAGGTGGGAACAGAAGAGCGAAGCCCAGTGGGAGGGAGATGCTGGGGGCAGGGCCGGTGCTGGGAGAGTTGCAAAGGGATTTACAAGATGGCGCTATGGGTTCCCAACTGGAGACCTTTTAGTGTTCTTCCAAGAGACAGAAGTAAAGGGTGGAATTGCTTTTTGATTACTTCTGGTTGCTGCCTGTCTGGACATGTCTTTTATCCATGTAGAACTCAGGTGGGCTTTATCTGGGTGATACTGATGAATGGAATATTTTCTACCATCAATTCAGTTGCTCAGTTGTGTCCGACTCTTTGTGACCATGGACACCAGGCTTCCCTGTCCATCACCAATTCCCGGAGCTTGCTCAAACTCATGTCCATTGAATTGGTGATGCCATCCAATCATCTATCAGTGAACAAAGAATGTCACAATCATCAGTGATTGTAGCTGCCAGAGAAGGTGAGCTGGTGAGCCCTAAGGAAACTAAGGAAGAATACCTGCCATCTAGCAGTCATCAAACAGCAGCCACTCCCCACAGCGAGCCCTGAGGAAACTCGGGATGTGAAAACACAGGATCCTGGCCCCAGATAGCTGAGATGCATATTAAAGGAATGATTTCAGTGAGCCCAGAGTCTTGCATCTCTCTACATCTAGAAAAGCGCTAAACTCCTTAACTTGGAATATCTGGTTTTCTTTAATTTACAGTAATCTTTTGATATTCAAACTACCTGCCCTTTGTTGCCAAACCTCTATAATCTGTCCCCCCCCCCCCCCCCCCCCCCCCGTGCCTCCTCAGAGCAATTTTTCTGGGTTAAGTAAGATGCTGCCTCCTGGGCTCAAAGTCCTAAAAATTTCTGCTGATTAAAACCTAACTGTCAACTTTTATGTTGTGAATACTTTTTTTAATTTCACAACACCATTCACTCTCACTTCCATTTCTTCTCTTGCTATGCGGTCATTCAAAGAAACCATAAAAACACCAGATGTGTAGACATTTGCTTCAAAATGGTCCGCGTCAAATAACCTTCCTTAGGATGATTATGCTTCCCACCACGTACACATTTGCTGGGTCTGCATTTCAAAAATGTTGCAAGAATATGTACACAGCTGGGTTGCCCCACGACACAGCAGCTCTGTGATGTGTTGCCATTACGAATCTGCAGGAAATGGGCTTTGCGTGTGGAGTGGTCTTCCTGTCTTTCCTCATGATCAGAAACATATCATCAGGGAGGAGCTGCTGGGTCAGCACTCAGGGTGGATGTGGCAATGACTAGAAGCTCTGAAGCTCTTTCCTGGAGCAGGGCTGGAGGGTGGGAGCAAAGGTACAGGGATGCCAACCACCAAGTCTTCAGCACAGATCTCTGTTAAAGGACTGGGATCTGGGGATATATGGTGCTGAGCCTTCTGTACCTCCAGAGAGCCTCAACTATCATTTGGGTGGCTAGAGGTGATGAGCTAGGGGACTGGTAACAGGGAAGAGCTGATTCTGACTCCATGTTGAATCTGTTTCTTTGACTTTGCATGCATGTGTGCTAAATTGCTTCAGTCGTGTCTGACTCTTTGAGACCCTATGGACTGCAGCCCTCCAGGCTCTTCTGTCCATGGGATTCTCCAGGCAAGAAATACTGGATTGGGTTGCCATGCCCTCCTCCAGAGGATCTTCCTGACTCAGGGATCAAACTTGCGTCTCTTAGGTCTCCTGCATTGACAAGTGGATTCTTTACAACTAGTGCCACCTGGGAAGCCCTTCTTTGACTTTAGCCTTTGCTTTTGGTTGCTTTTGTTATTATAATCATACATAATGGCCTGAAGCACCAAAGAATTGATGCTTTCAAAATGTGGTGCTGGAGAAGACTCTTGAGAGTCCCTTGGACAGCAAGGAGATCAAACCAATCCGTCCTAAAGGAAATCAACCCTGAATACTCATTGGAAGGACTGATGTTGAAGCTGAAGCTCCAATACTTTGGCCACCTGATGTGAAGGGCTGACTCATTGGAAAAACCCTGATGCTGGGAAAGATTCAGGGCGGGAGGAGAAGGGGATGACAGAGGATGAGATGGTTGGATGGCATCACCAATTTAATGGGTATGAATTTGAGCAAACTGTAGGAGACAGGGAAGATCAGAGGGGCCTAGCGTTCCGCAGTCCATGGTATTTCAAAGAGCTGGACACAACTTAGCAACTGAACAACAAATAATGGCCCACCTCAGAGAACCCTGCCCCTATTCCTGACTGTTAAAGTGGCTTTGTTCAGCTCACAGAGAGGCCACCTGATCCTGCCAACCTGTGAATGGCTACAGGAAAGAAGACATTAATACATCCTCTCCTATTTTGCAAAATAAATGGACTTTACAATTTGTTTCCTCAACCCTCCTCCTATCCCCTCCTATCTCTGTTCTATGAAAGAAACTGGCATCCAGACCCGATAACCGAGTTATTTTGAGACATGAGTCTGTTGTCTTCTCAGTCTGCCAGCTTTCAGAGTAAAGTCATTATTCCAATTAGGCTGTAGACTTATTGGCCCGATGCCTGATGAGTAGAGTGAGCTTGGACTTGGTAACATTCAGATATGTTTAGAGAGGACTCAGGTTTGGCCTGACTGCATCATCGAAAGAGTAGATAAGGTTTTTAGGGGCTTCGCTGGTGTCTCAGTGGTAAAGAATCCACCTGCCAATGCAGGGGACATGGGTTCAACCCCTGATCTGGGAAGATCCCACAAGCCATGGACCAAGTAAACCTGTGTGCCTCAACTATTGAGCCTGTGCTCTAGAGCCTGGGAGCTGCAACTACTGAGCCCACGTAGCACAGCCACTGAAGCCCGTGTGCCCTGGAGCCCATGTGCCACAGCAAGAGGAGCCGCTGCAGCGAGAAGCCTGCAACTGCAGCTGGAGAGCAGCCCCTGCTTATCGCAACTAAAGAGAAGCCCACGCAGCCACAGGGACTGCACAGCCGAAAGTAAACGAGTAAATAACAGTTTAAAACATGAGATAAGGTTTTGACATTAAGTCTGTCAAGAAATTTGATCCAATCATCCAGTGAATGGAAGAGGCAACGTCACAGCTGAACTTTACCAGACAGGAAGTCAGGAATCTCCTTGAAAGGCAGCAGGTCCTGTTTTCTAGGGGGAGGTGAGCCGGCTAAGGCTGGGCTGGAGGACGGTGACTGGTGGATGGTGATTTCCCCTGACAGGCGTTGCCCCTAAGTGGAGGCTGATTAGGCTTAGGTTTGTGACATGGGCTGGGTGCTGGGTCAGCCTCCACTCCATGGGTCCTGATACAGGAATGAACTTTATCAAGCTCAAACAAACGAAGCACTTATTGCGTGTCAGGTGCTGTGCTGGGAAACAGCAGCCAACCACCTCTCTCTCTTTTTTTTAAATTTTTGACCATGCCGTGAGGCATGTGGGGTCTCAGTTCCTGGACCAGAGATCAAACCAGCATCCCCTGCATTGGAAGCTCAGAGTTTTAACCACTGGATCACCAGTGAAGTCCCTGCACCATCTCTTAATTTGAACATTTCCTGCTACAATCCCTCTCTTCTTAGCTTTCATTAGAGTCTAAGAACTGTTTTGGAGAAAGTCACCTGTTTTATTGATAGGTTGTGTGTGTGCACGCTAAGGAACTTCAGTTATGTGTGACTCTTTGAGATCCCATGGACTGTAGCCCACCAGGCTCCTCTATCCATGGAATTTTCCAGGCAAGAATACTGGAGTGGGCTGCCATGTCCTTCTTCAATAATAATAATATTGGGTGTTTAATATGATCAGATGTTTTGTTCATGCTTCACCTGCATAATTTCATTTATAACAACAACAGTTATGAATACAGAACATGCAACTATTTTCAAATCTCTCCTACTTTTTCATTTTATCCAAAGCTGTTGGAACTCATGAGTATCATTTATTATATTTCAGATGACTGCGTCAAACATTGGAAATGCAGGATATGTGTGCAAATTTCCACACTGATAGGATAAGAAGGAAGAGGATCTTGCTTCAAGTTTGTGATGCCATATTAGAAAGTCATGCAGCATAATTTCAATATGAGTCATAGATTCAGGCTAAGAGGTCATGACTATTAGGCAAGTATGATGACCAAAGGTTCTTCTTTGATGGTGGAGTTCTCCAAAAAAATTTTGTAATGAGCTTTAGTTACAAACTCTTATTCCATAACCAAGTTCTGTTTGCCTGGACAATTCCATGAATTGGTTATGGAGTAAGAGTTTGTAACTACTAAAGAAAAGTTGGATTATTGTACTCAATCGCATGTGCTGCCAGCGTGTGAACAGATAAGCCAGCACTTTCAAACTGGGTTGGCCAAGAATTTCATTTGTGGTTTTCCATAACGTACTTCTTGGGCAACGCAATTTTAAGGCAACACGCTTGTGGGGGCAAGTATGGAAATTACCAAGGAAATTACCAAGAAATAGGATTAAAATAGTGTTGGAAGGGTGATAAGAGCAAAATTCACTTAGACACAATATACTTTGGGGAATATTCATTCCTTTGACTCAGACTTCAGATCAGCAAGGGCTCCAAAGGAATGGATTAAGTAACTAGAAGCAAATGTCAGGGGAAAAAAGTCATCACAAGTCCAGACCTGATGGAAATCTGAGATGTTCTGATCTTTGTATGATTTCATTAGCTTATTCACTTCAGTGCCATTGGAATAAATCATTTATTTCTTTCAATGAAGCTAGTAATCTTGCCAATCTCACATAGTCTATAACCTAAAAGGTGGTGTTTAGCAGCATTAAAAAATTCCTTTATCGGTCGAAAGTTTTACTCACTTCTGTTTGAAGTCAAGTCCAATACAAAACTTAGAAAATAGAGGCAGATGAGTAGCCTTCTTCCCCTGTAACGTCCACTTCCTGTGGCTTTGACCATAATCATCTGTTAGTTCTTTGCCTCCTTCCTTAGTACTGCTACTTCCTCACTATTTAGACTCTTGGGGTCCCAACTTCACTCAAACTCTGGAGTAGAGGAGATGTTTTCCCTTTCACAGGCCTGTTCCCCTCCACGCCTGTTGTACAAGATGAAGGTGTCTCTTCCTTTGCCTACCTGCCGCTGAAATTCCCTGAGCTCTTAGACCCAGGGTCGCAGCATTCACCGCATATCCAGTTCATGGGGCTCACTCTTAACTACTCTCTGTCCTGGAAGATTAAGTTTTTGAGAAATGGAGTATTTGCTGCCATATCGGTAAAAAAAAGAATGTCCCAGTCATCAGAGATTGCAGTCACAACGGATGATGAGCTGGTGAGCCCTGAGGAAACTCAGGAAGGAAAGAATACCTGCCATCTAGCAGTGATCAGACTGCACCCACTCCCCACAGTGAGCCCTGAGGAAACTCAGGATGTGAAAACACAAGATCCTAGCCCCAGATAGCTGAGATACATACCAAAGGATTATTTCAGTGAGCCTAGACTAGAAAAGTGCTAAATTCCTTAACTTGAGATACTGATTTTCTTTAATTTACAATAATCTTTTGACATTCAGGCTACCTACCCTTTGTTGCAAAACTTCTATATAACCTGGTCCTCCCCCATCACCTCGTGGAGAGCAGTTCTCTCCGGGTTACTGGAGATGCCGCCTCCTGGGCCTCAAGTCCTAAAAATCCCCACCAAATAAAACGTAACTCTCAGGTTGTGAATTTTTTTTTAAGTTGTTATTTTCTATCCTCATAGTGAAGGGGAAAGAAGAAAAAAACCATACTTCAGGTATTCAGTAGTTCTACAGAAGATCAGCACTGAGACACAAAAGGTCATTTTCAGTTTAATTCAAAAAAACAGTGAGTAGGTATCCACAATGAGCACATATTACACCAAGCTGAAAAATGAGACACCCAATTTCTGCCCTGAAAGAGCCTTACTGGGGAAACAAAGATGCAAAGATAGCACTTTAATACAATTTCTAAGTACGTAATAGAGGTGAATGTGATAGTAATCATTAATTTTGAGTACTTACTATGTGCCAGCTATTGGGTTGGCCAAAAAGTTTGTGTGGAAAAAATCCAAACAAATTTTTTGGCCAACCCAATATTATGATAAAAACTGATCTAGAGTCCTTAATGTGATTTGAGAGGAAGGCGGGGGCTGGATGACACACGGTCTGGGACTCACATGAGCCCAGTCAGAACAGCGAGTGTGTGTGCTCAGTTGTGTCCGATCCTTTGCGACCTCTTTGGACTGTAGCCCAGCAAACTCCTTTGTCCATGGGATTTCCCAGGCAAGAGTGTTGGAGTGGGTCGCCATTTCCTTCTCTAGGGGATCTTCCCAACCCAGGGATCGAACCCATATCCCCTGTGTCTCCTGCACTACAGGTTGATTCTTTACTATCTGAGCCACCAGGGAAGCCTTAAGTGACAGGTAGCATAATGGGGACTCATTGAAGAATTTGAAGAAGAGTCAAGGGTGGGTCAGATTTACATTGTAAATACAATAAGCTGTGGCTTAAAGAACAAGACATGCAAGACAGATCAGGGCAGAGATGATGAAGATGTGAGCCAGGGCAATAGTTTAAGAGAAAAAACAGAGAACTCAACTCTAAATATCTTAAAACTAAAATTAGTGAGATCTGTTAAATGATAGATGTGACAGTGGATGAAAATGGAGGCGACAAGGATGTGGCTTTGATTTTGGCTTGGATGACTAGTAGATGGAGAGTAGATAAGGAGAAACATGTCTGGGAGAATGATGGCGGAGATGACGTGTCCAGTTCTGGACACACTGAAACCGGAGTGGCCATGGTCAGTCAGTGGAGATGTCCATAAGAAGCTGGATTTGGCATCTCAAGGTCTGAGAGAGGTCAAGGCTGGAGATGGAGTTGTAGGAGTCTTTGTTGTTTCCTTTCCCTCCTCCTCCCCAGTCATCCACACATCCCACTCACATCCCCATATTGCTGTCCATACATTCCATGAATTGTGACTAATGAACAGGGAAGAACTAAGCAAAAATTTCCTCTCCCTCCTCATTTGACACAAGCCTAAATAAGGCTATCATAATTTGAAGACAATGTGGCTTCTCTGGCCCGATCCTGTGATAAAACATGTCCCCGCCTCACACTTCATCTTCTCTTTGCCATGTCCTTCCTAAAAATTAAAGGATCCCCCTAGTTAGTTTATATGAGGCCGAATCTGGATGTGTATGTGAGTCAGGCATGTAGTTTGGTCTCAGGTCGTTTATCTACTCAAAGGAAAAAAAATACAGAAATTCATAGACGTGTCAAGCAAAAGTAACTGACACCTAGATTTGGAGTGCCTTAAATGAAGATGTGGTTATTTAGCGTCTACGTATGTTATATGAAGGTTGAAACTGAAGTGTTTACTTTTACTAGGCATATGCCATTGACTGAGATGTAGTAGGAACATGCTAGATAAGAGAGAGAGTAAACTAAGGAGTGTTGAGTGATATAATAATCCATTTATAGGAAAGTAATCCACAAGGATAATAGAGTTGAATGATGCATGCAATTGTGGCTTCAGGAGTCCGATAATATATCATTAGGTCCTTGAAGGAAATGCATCATTGTAAGTGCAGAGTTTCACCTGATGTGTATGGTGAGTGAATTCATGATTCATGATGCATTCTGAGGCTGCTCTGAAAAGGCAGTCTCTTTGCATGCTTTTGTCATGACAAGTCTTAGGAAGGTTGTTGACTTTCTCAAACCACTGAATCCCAGAACACTGGATATGTATTCCCACAGTCTACGAACCATGGCATCCACGTTGGGTTTATCACTTGGCAACAAGATAAATACTCTGATGAAGTATTGCACTCCCTAACAAAGCTCGTTTCATGTAAAAACTTTCTCACACTTGTGGCTAGCCTGGGGCAACATCTTAAAGTAGGTGAGGTTTGCTTTCTGTTGTCCTGGATTCTGGAACTGTCCCTCTCTGTGGCCCAGCCCCAATCTCATTAAAACCTTCTCATTCTCTTGCTTATCCTCTTCAAACACCTCGAAACTCCGTCCTTGACCATGTCCCCTTCCACTCCATCAAAACCCTCTCTGCAGGAATTTCAAAACATGTATCATCTCTCCAAGAGACATTAACATACTATATTTTTTATTGCCAATTGTAAAAAGAGATGTTTATTCTCCTATAAAGATACTTCAAGGAATGTATGTTGGAGGATGTTTTAGCCAAGGTGACTCCAAATTCACACTACAGGGGTAACTACTTTCATATACACTTGGTCCTGCTCCCAGCAACAACTATTCAAATTTCTAAAGTGAATCATGCTATTTAAACACACAGGCTAATTTGTTTTAACGATCTTTGTTATAAAAACAATGTTTTAATATATTGAACTGAAAGTATTTTATAAAATAAGATTACTATATGGAGTTGTTTTTTTTTTTTAATAATTTATTCTTACAATGTTGTGGGTTATCTGGATTTTTTTTTCATTCCAGTGATATTTGTTGGAACTGTCTGAGTTCCTCTGATGTTCTGCTTGGGGCATTCTCCTCCATACATTTTCTCTCTCTGTATGATATCTTATCTTTAAGGACTGTTTATTTTTTTGGCTGCGCCATGCATGCAGGATCTTATTTCCTGGACCAGGGATCAAGCCTGTGCCCCCTGCAGTGGAAGTTCGGAGTCCTAACCACTGGATCACCAGGGAAGTTCCACTGTATGGACTTTTGTGTCAAATGGGGCTTCCTTTTTGACCTACATTTACATTACCCTTTGGATAACTTCAGTAATGACATTCCTGCCAGAGTAGACATATCTTTCTAAACTGTACAGTCCCCAATCAGATGGAAAGGGTAATTAGGAAGCGTTAGTGTTTGCCCATTCAACTTGCAGAGAACAGGAAGACATCACAGTGCATTGAGGATGAATAAGTCATTCAACAAGCGCTCAGTGAGAAACAGTCTGAGCCCAGTGTCTACCCGGGCCGTCAGGAGAGATGATGGCGGCTGTGGGACTCATGATGTTCACCCGTCTGGCAGGAAGACAGCACTGCAGAGTTAACTGCAAGAGCTAGTCAATCACGGTTGACCCTGTGTTCCAAAAAAAAGGACAGGGTATGTCGTCCCTAAATCAGAATCTTAGAGCTTGATTCATAGCGTCGCTTTCTTATTTGGGGCATGATTTCTGCATATTATTTCCACCTTATGCACCATTCACTGTAGTGCCCACTGGGAAGAGAGCGAACACTGCAATACAGATAATTCGATAATATATTTCTGATTTTAAAATAAATGCATACCAATTATAGTACATGTAAAAAATTTCTAAAGTAAATGAAAAAGTGATGAACATCTATGAAGCTATAATGCAGAGATATCACTGTTTACATTTTGACATGTTTCCTTCAAGTCATATTTTTGCACATATTAAATATATATAGTTCACATCCCACCATATCTTTAATTATATACCCTTCCTTTGTCCACTTAAGATGATCATACACACATTTCCTAGAAAATAAGAAAATGAGAAGGTGAAAGATATTCTCTTCACTTTATTCCTTACTTCCCTAGAAGTGATCTGTCCTACAGCTGTTACACGTACTATTTCAGGGTCACTAATCTTACTATAAAACCTAATCAAATATATTTTACAACTGTAAGGAACACTTCATAGAAGCTGTGCTTTTCAAACTGGTATCCTAAGACATGTTTCATCCTTTGGGTTCTTTCTCTTCCAGACTGCCTGGATTTTTCTTGGTAAAACACCACCTTTTACAAGTTACTTCCCTTCTCCAGGGTGTGCAGTAGGCTGCCTTTAGATTGGGTTTCCCTGGTAGCTTCATGGTAAAGAAACCGCCTGCCAATGCAAACACATAGGAGATGAGGGCTTCATCCCTGGGTCAAGAAGATCCCCTGGAGAAGGAAACACCAACCCACTCCAGTGTTCCTGCCTGGAAAATTCCACGGACAGAGGAGCCTGGCAGGCTATCGTCCATGGGGTTGCGAATAGTTGGACATGACTTAGCAGCTGAGCACAAAGCCCACTTTTAGATTAGCGCTCACTCCATCTAGCCTCAGAGGCCCCTCCGTAAGATGCTGTCTCCTTTCCCCTCTCCAGCTCCTGGACACTGACCGCTCCAGGCAGACCTCGGACAGCCAGTCCGCGTGCTCCCCACTTTGTAATTTTAGTGTCTTTGCTTTTCAATCTTCATTTTTTAAAATTTATCTCAACCCTTCCCTTGCGGTCCTCACACACAGTTTCAATGCTTTCCCCTCCTCCCTATGACACTTCCTACTTTTGGCACTATTCAGTTTGGCTCTGAATCATATATTGCCTTTTACAACTTTCTCTAATTGCTTGATTGGTGAATGTCTTTTTTCAGATGTTGATCTCATCAAATTGCTCTAATCTAGGCAGAGTGGTGACTTCCACACCTGGACACCAGCGATCACTCTGTTATACCAGCTAACACCGTGGAGCACTTGCCATGAAATGGATAATATATTAAGTACTTGACAGACAGTAGCTCATTCATTCTTCACAAAAGTCTGTGTCTTTTAGGAATGCTTTTGGCTGCAAATGAGGACCCAAGATGTCTCACAATACCTAAACAATACAGATTTATTTATTATCTAACATGACAGTAACAACAAGAGAAAAAACCGGAGGTAGGTGGTTTCCAGCATTGACTTAGGAACTCTGATGTCAGGCTTCTGGTTTGGCA
This sequence comes from Okapia johnstoni, assembly GCA_024291935.2. Lineage (NCBI taxonomy): Eukaryota > Metazoa > Chordata > Mammalia > Artiodactyla > Giraffidae > Okapia > Okapia johnstoni. Next base: position 129,400,976 of record CM044309.1, read on the forward strand.
TCTCTACAAGTCTTTCTGGCTTCCCCGTGGTTGCGATATGGCTGTAGCATTTCCCGGTATCACATCATCATACAACCCTGCTCAAAGTCAGGTAGGAGGGGTGGTGTAGAGAACAGGGGGTTCTCTTCACATATCTCCCTCTTATCAGGAAGGAAAAATTCCCCCAGATTTTCTCCAGCAGGCTTCTCCCACATCTCATTGACTAGAACTGGGTTATCTATCCACCCTCTACACGAGCCACAACTATGTCCTTCTTCCCAAGATCAAGAAATCTCTGAATAACACTCAAAATCAGGAAGAAAGACGTGAAAAATGAACTACTCTTGCATAGGCAATGAACAGTACCAGCTGTGGGGCATGTTGGGAAATGTAAGCTCAGAAAAGTCGAGGCATTTCATAAGATTACCCACTCCAGTGTTCTTGCCTGGAGAATCCCCATGGTCAGAGGAGCCCAGTGGATTATAACCCACAGGGCTGCGAAGAGTCGGCCATGACTGAGTGACTAAGCACAGGGGCAGGACGTACAATTAGTAAACAGCATCTTGTTGTTGTTTGCTCACTAAGTTGTGTCCAACTCTCTTGAAACCCCACGGACCACCAGGCTCCCGTCCATGGGATGTCCCAGGCAAGAATACTGAATCGGGTTGCCATTTCTTGCTCCAGGGGATCTTCCTGACCCAGGAATTGAACCAGCTTCTCTTTCATAGGCAAGTGGATTCTTTACCTTCTGAGCCACCAGGGCTTCCCACTAAATGGCAGGAAGAGGATTCAAATCAGACTTTTGGAGTCTCTCAGAATCCACATCTTTGCTCACTACACTATAAGGTCTTTCTAGAGAGTTTTAGCATCTTATTCAATTCATCAAAAAATATTCAGTACCCACTTGATGCTCAGCACTGTTCTTGCTGCTAAAAGGGGATGAAGTATATAATCTAGTTGGTGACGGAAGCTCAACCCAGATGAAATAGCTGGAAAACACAAGGTTAATTAATTAGTAATCATACATTTTTATGTTGCAAGTTCAACTTGAAGGAGTACAGTTCTATGTGGCAGAAATTCACTGAAGTTGGTAGAAGTCAGACTGGACACTATGGAGTGTGAATCAAATCTCACAGCTTTGTTTCAATGGAAATAAAGATGACTAATGTTCTAGGTATTAATACATTCACTCTTTTCTTTCTTTTTTAAAAAAACTATTATTTTAATTGGAGGCTAATTACAATATTGTAGTGATTTTTGCCATACATTGACATGAATCAGCCATGGGTGTACACGTGTCCCCCATCCTGAACCCCCCTCCCACCTCCCTCCCCACCCCATCCCTCAGGGTCATCCCAGTGCACCAGCCCTGAGCACCCTGTCTCATGCATGGAACCTGAACTGGTTGTCTGCTTCACATATGTTAATATACATGTTTCAATGCTATTCTCTCAAATCATCCCACCCTGGCCTTCTCCCACAGAGTCCAAAAGACTGTTCTATACATCTGTGTCTCTTTTGCTGTCTCGCATATAGGGTCATTGTTACCTTCTTTCTAAATTCCATATATATGTGTTAGTATACTGTATTGGTGTTTTTCTTTCTGACTTACTTCACTCTGTATAATAGGCTCCAGTTTCATCCACCTCATTAGAACTGATTCAAATGTATTCTTTTTAATGGCTGAGTAATACTCCATTGTGTATATGTATCACAGCTTTCTTATCTATTCGTCTGCTGATGGACATCTAGGTTGCTTCCACGTCCTGGTTACTGTAAACAGTGCTGCGATGAACATTGGGTACACGTGTCTCTTTCAATTCTGGTTTCCTTGGTGTGTATACCCAGCAGTGGGATTGCTGGGTCATATGGCAGTTCTATTCCCAGTTTTTTAAGGAATCTCCACACTGTTCTCCATGGTGGCTGTACTGTTCACATTCCCACCAACAGTGTAAGAGGGTTCCCTTTTCTCCACACCCTCTCCAGCATTTATTGTTTGTAGACTTTTTGATAGCAACCATTCTGACCAGCGTGAGATGGTACCTCATTGTGGTTTTGATTTGCATTTCTCTGATAATGAGTGATGTTGAGCATCTTTTCATGTGTTTGTCAGCCATCTGTATGTCTTCTTTGGAGAAATGTCTGTTTAGTTCTTTGGCCCATTTTTTGATCGGGTCGTTTATTTTCCTGGAATTGAGCTGCAGGAGTTGCTTATATATTTTTGAGATTAATTCTCTGTCCGTTGCTTTGTTTGCTATTATTTTCTCCCATTCTGAAGGCTGTCTTTTCACCTTGCTTACAGTTTCCCTTGTTGTGCAAAATCTTTTAAGTTTAATTAAGTCCCATTTGTTTATTTTTGCTTTTATTTCCATTACTCTGGGAGGGAGGTCATAGAGGATCCTGTTGTGATAATACATTCACTATTGTCTTAGCAGACTGTTATGCTGCCTATGTGTGTTTAAAAAACAGTTGAACATATTGGTTGCAGTGTCAGGGGTGCCCTCCAGGGGACTGAGACTTAAAAAAGAGAAAGACCTAGACCACCAAGCAATAGCACCCACTGAATGTTCACTGAGACAGAGAAGTGGCTGAGTGCCAAGGGATGTGAAAATCTATAAAAGGGTCAGAGGCTGCCTGCAAGGTTCCTGTGGTCTAATGGAGAAACTGAGGAGCTGAATCACAACTCCAGTGTGGATCACAGTAAACTGTGGACAATTCTGAAAGAGATGGGAATACCAGACCACCTGATCTGCCTCTTGAGAAACCTGTATGCAGGTCAGGAAGCAACAGTTAGAACTGGACATGGAACAACAGACTGGTTCCAAATAGGAAAAGGAGTACGTCAAGACTGTATATTGTCATCTTGCTTATTTAACTTATACGCAAAGTACATCATGAGAAACCCTGGGCTGGAGGAACACAAGCTGGAATCAAGATTGCTGGGAGAAATATCAATAACCTCAGATACGCAGATGACACCACCCTTATGGTAGAAAGCGAAGAGGAACTGAAGACCCTCTTGATGAAAGTGAGAGAAGAGAGTGAAAAAGTTGGCTTAAAGCTCAACATTCAGAAAACTAAGATCATGGCATCTGGTCCCATCACTTCATGGCAAATAGATGGGCAAACAGTGGAAACAGTAAGAGACTTTATTTTGGGGGGCTCCAAAATCACTGCAGATGGTGATTGCAGCCATGAAATTAAAAGACATTTACTCCTTGGAAGGAAGGTTATGACCAACCTAGACAGCATGTTAAAAAGCAGAGATATTACTTTGCCAACAAAGGTCCGTCTAGTCAAGGCTATGGTTTTTCCAGTAGTCATGTGTGGATGTGAGAGTTGGACTATAAAGAAAGCTGAGTGCCGAAGAATTGAGGCTTTTTAACTGTGGTGTTGGAGAAGACTCTTAAGAGTCCCTTGGACTGCAAGGAGACCCAACCAGTCCATCCTAACGGAGATCAGGCCTGGGTGTTCATTGGAAGGACTGATGCAGAAGCTGAAACTCCAATACTTTGGCCACCTGATGTGAAGAGCTGACTCATTGGAAAATCCTGATGCTAGGAAAGATTGAGGGCAGGAGGAGGCGACGACAGAGGATGAGATGGTTGGATGACATCACCGACTCAATGGACATGAGTTTGGGTGGGCTCCGGGAATTGGTGTTGGACAGGGAGGCCTGGCGTGCTGCAGCTCATGGGGTCGAAAAGAGTTGGACACGACTGAGCGACTGAATTGAACTGAACTGAGAAGTTGAAAGGTCACTCTTGAAGTAAAATTTCAGCTCTTTTCCTTTATGTGACCTGAGATCTTCCAGAAATTAAATAAACTAAATAATTTGGCTTTTGAAGGCCTGATTCTGAAGAACACACCTATCTCATTGCCCCTTTAATAATAACAAGGCATTTGGGTTAAGCCTGGTGGTTCAGTTGGTAAAGAATCTGTCTGCAATGTGGGAGACCTGGGTTCAAGCCCAGGTTGGGGAAGATCTGCTGGAGAAGGGAATGGCTACCCACTCCTGTATTCTTTCCTGGAGAATCCCATGGACAGAGGAGCCTGGTGGTCTGTAGTCCATAGGGTTACAAAGAGTTGGACACAACTAAGGTACTAACACTTTGGGTTAAGTGAGCCCACTCCTTTTTGACCAGAGACTCACATTAGAAAGAAGAGCTAAAGATAAGTCTGGTTCTGTAGACCACAGCCAAGCTAAGAAACTCACACAGGGCTTAAACCCACAGGCTTGCTTTCAAGGACACTCCAGATTGTCAACTTAGCTCTTCAAGTGCAGACATGGGGCTTGCCACACCAGCAGAGAAGAAGCATGGTGCTTTTGCTTCTTTTCATCCTTATCACTTTGGGGATTTCCTATGCGTAAAAGTTAAGTGTGTAACTAGAGATGATCATACTAGCTGAGGTAAGTCAGAAGGAGAAAGACAAATACCATATGATATCACTTATATGTGGAATCTAAAGTGTGGTGTGAGTGAACATCTGTGAAACAGACTCAGACCTAGTGATCAGACTTGTGGTTGCCAAGCGGGTGAGAGGAGAGAAAGAGGGATGGATTGGGATTTTGGTGCTGGTAGATGCAAACTATTACATTCAGAATGAGTATAGAACCAGATCTTACTGTATAGTACAGGGATAGTATATCCAGTCTCCTGGGATAAGCCGTAATGGTGTTTGTGTGTGCTCGGTCGTGTCTGACTCTGGTTCCTCTGTCCATAGGATCTTCTAGGCAAGAACACTGGAGTAGAGTGCAATTTCCTACTTCAGGGGATCTTTCTGATCCAGGGATCAAATCTACCTGTATTAGTCTGCTGCATTGCCAGGAGGATTCTTTACCTCTAGTGACACCTGGGAAGCCCATGATAGCAGAATATTAAAAAAAAATAAAAAACTATATATATATATGTGTGTAAAACTGAGTCACTTTGCTGTGCAGCAGGGATTGGAAGAACATTTTTAAATAACTATACTTCAATAAAGAAGTAAAGTGGAAGAAAGACCATCTTTACAATGTGTTGCAAACGCTTTTCAATAAGCTCTAACAATATGAACATTTTAAAACTCAGATTCTCTTTCATTATGCATATCTTTCATCTGTTTTTATCAGATTCCTTTGGCTGTATCTAAAAATCTAGTGATTTTCAGAATCATGATTTCAACATCACAAATTCCAATTAACACCTTTAATTTACCCACTTAAAAGTTAAAGTGCACAGTGGATTTTCACTGTTTAATTAAAGATAAGATTCATGTTCTAAAAAAGGGCAAATGAAATGTTCTTTGGGTGTGATTAGTGACAGATTAGGGTGGAACCCAGAATTATTTAGGTAATTATAGCTTGAGAAAATGTAAGAGGGTTTAAAATAGAGAATTTATAAGGAAGAAAAGTGTTCTTTTTTTTTTCTGTTCCCAAAGAATTGTTTGGGGGCTGTCTAGATTCAAACGAGAAAGGATTCCATTGCTTTTAAGTATTGCAAGAAGCTCCCAGGCCGTTCTTGTCAGAAGATAGAAGAGACGTTGTGGAATTTCTTACTAAGAGAGCGAGTTAAAGAGGGGACTGTGGGAGCTGGGGCTGACAGATATCAGCGAATTTGTAAAGGCATGTGTAGGTATTGCTAAATTCTCAAGTTTCTGCATGATGTCATTTTCTTAAACGATGCCTTAGCAAACAAGCATTTCTACTCTAATGATGTCTTTCTGAGCAAAATGTTGAATCACTCAAAGGACACAGATAGAGAGAGAAAAAAAGCCATGTGGGAGGGGCAGAGCTTTATAAAACCAGTCATTGCCATGTCTGAACTCAAGCAATGCTCAGAAGATCGTTTCCTGTCAGGCAGAGAAGAACCAGGTATTTCAGTCATTTCCATGTCTCTCTATGTGAAATAGGGTTTTATTTTGCATACTCGTATTATTAATATAATGAAAATTAAACTGTGGGATGTTTTTAGAGGACGAGTAAAAGTTTAATGGTGTTTTCTTGTTTAGTTGCTTGTTTGAGAATATTTTGGTTCAAGATTTGAATTAAATTAAATTATGCATAATCTTAAATCTCAGAGATCAGCAAATGCCTATATAACATTCACCAAACCCAAATGTACATTCTGGTTGTGATGTCAGTCTTACTGAACAGCTTAGAATGTGTGTATCTTGTACTAGTTCTTGTTTGGCACTGAATTTAACGAAAACAGCTAGACCAATTAAAATGTATGTTTTTAGCAACTGAAAGTAATTTATAAATTGTACATAAATATGGTAAAGACAAAAAGAGGACTCAGTTTTCATCTTAAACAACCAGAAATTAAGCAGAAAACTGAGTGGTTCAGTTCAATACCAGAATATACTTATTGAATTTAGTTTGATAATTGGTCAATTTAGTGAAAGAGAAAGAACAGCCCAGTTAGTTGCTGGATCGACTGAAGTAATAGTTCAATAAATAATTTAATATCCCATAAACAAATAATTATTCATTATGAAAGAAATCAAATACAGAAAAGGCTTTTAATTTTATGGGGGGAAAACTTGGTAATTTGGAACGGGAAATTTCCTTGAAGTTACTGTTTTCTCTGTGTCATTAATTTTTCTGGTCAATTTCAAAATATTTACATTGTGTTTCTGCAAAAAAATTCACTTAAAAATGCTACAGCAAACTCGAATCTAACACTCGATGCCAGTGAGCAGAGGGAGAGTGGCTGCGGGTCTGAGTTCTTTGTCACCTGTGCCAGGTTTCAGGCACATTTGTCAACTTGTGTTTTAGGGACCGACACAAACGCCACGGAGACCAGCCCCACGCGTGCTTTTCATCCGTTTGTTCTTCTAAAGATAACAGTAAATGTTGGTTAGGATATAATATCTAGACGTTGTTGAAGTCGTGTAACTCACTCTAGTGTTAAGAAATTCACAACAGGTGTTTCCTGTTCTGAGAGATTCTGATGTCACTCAGTGACTTCGGTTTTACACAGTCTCAGGCAGATTCCCACTTAAATGTAGGTGGACGTGTGGTAGAGTCAGAAGACAATGTGTATATATACAGATATATATTATATATATTCATAGGTTTCTACAAGTATAAACTTCTCAAACCTTACTTGAAAGGTCTGTAGGAACAGCGCTAGAGCTGGAATTGGAAGCCAGTGGAGGCTTTGAAACAAGCTGTGCTATCGACATCTTCATATTTTCATTGGTATAACAAGAATTACTAGGTTTACCAGGCAAGTAATTATGCAAGGTAAATAAAACAGTGAGACTGAAGGAATTTGGTAACTGTGATATAGACATCACACATTATTTTTTATGTTAAATGCAGTTAATTGCACCTATCTGAAAGATAAAATTTAGACAATTTTAAAAACAAGTAAATACATCTGGGGTGATTTAATTCTGTCCTTACTTTCTAATTTTTTTAACAAAATTACCAGTCACAGTCAACTGGACTTCTAATTTGGCATTAAAAACCCTCACTCTTCATTTGTCTTGACAAATTTTGCTAGTGTCAAAGTGACTGACTATTCAGGTCATTATAAAGAATTAGGTATAGGAGAGGCCTACATTAACTAGTTAATTAATTATTGGTCACATGATACAGCTTGTGGTATCTTAGTTCCCCAGCCAGGGATCGAGCCCATGCCCTCAGCAATGAAAGTTCCAAGTCTTAACCACTGGACCACCAGGGAATTCCCAGGCTTAAGTTTATTTTTATAGCTCCAATTCTTTATGTTTTTTGCACACAATAGAGAAATATTTACGCTATTAATTCTCTGTTTTTGAAATGTTTTTGAGAGGAATAATTCATTATAAGGATGATTTTAAAATCGAGAAGGAAGAGTAAACACATTTCTGAGTCACCCAGGTTAATCTAATCTCAGTGATGAAGCAAGAGGAAAAAAAAACCGTAATTTTTTGAAACTTAAGCCTTCTAGGAGTATTACAAACTGGCTTCCTTCCTCTTTTTATTTCCTCTTTCTAGCACTTCTCAAACCAGTAACTAGCTGAAACTCTTACATATAGTAGTTAAATATCAGCAGGTGAAGTGTAAGTGACATTGGACAGAGTGGGTTTCTGAAGCTTGAATCCCAGGCTTGAATCCCTGCACCATTACATACAAACTCTGTGACCTTACATATGTCTCAGGGCATCAGGATGTAACCTAAGGAATAAAAATCAGAATATGCACCTCACACCAATCCTGTGAATATTACATATTAAAGGGGACAAGAAGACATGAGAGAGTTTGGGGACAAGTTTTGTTTAATTTACTATCTTGTCTTTGATAAAATACAGTTGGGTGGTATCTCGCATGAGAAATTTTGATACAAATGGCAATCACTTTCTTCACAAGAAATGTTTGTGAACCGAGTGTTCACATAAGATACCCATGGACTAGGGAGATGTGAGCCTGGGAGGCCCTGCTGAGTGAGCCCAAGGCTGTAGAGAGCCTCCTCCAGGGCCTCCCCCAGCGGATCCCAAGCCACCATCCCCAGAAGGGCTCCTGTGGAATGATGAGTGTCAGCGTCGCTTGGTATATTTATAGATTTTGGTAATTGCAGTGTGTGTTTGAAGCCATTGTGAAAGTGTAAGATACAGTCTGTTGGCAAGAACCAGCAGGTACCCACCCACAGCCAGGTGTGTCCAAGTGTTTGGCTGCGTGTGAGTCTTAAGTCACGGAAGGTGTGTCTGTCATTTATCTTCAGATGGTGGATGGGCTGTGTGTGTGTGTGTGTGTGTGTGTGTGCGCTCCATAAATCCAGGACCACTTCTGCAGAGGGACCTGGTGTTCACTGCCCTGCTGGGGCTGGTGGTAGGAGGGTGGCCTTTCTAGCACCCCCAGTAATGAGCTGCTCAGCATAGGGGGCGCTTTGGTAGAAAGGCTGTGGTGTGTGAGTGAGTGGAGGGTGTGTACAAATGGGAAATAGGGTGGTGTGAAGTGCTCACTCTCAAAAGGTGAGTTTAAGCCACTTCTAGAAAGGAGTTTGGCCATCTCCACTGGGGCCAACAAGAGTATGTGTGCATGTGGCATGCATTTGAATATGTGTGTGTTTTCCTCTAGTGTGTGTGCTGGTGATGGTTTAGTCACTGATTCATGTCCATGGACTCTTACAACCCTGTGGACTGTAGCCCACCAGGCTCCTCTGTCCATGGAATTTCCCAGCCAAGAATACTGGAGTGGGTTGCCATTTCCTTCTCCAGGGGATCTTCCTGACCCAGGGATCAAATCTGGGTTTCCTGCATTGCAGGTTATCTCCTGCATTTCAGGTGGATTCTTTACTGACTGAGCCACCAGAGAAGGCCCTAGTGTGTGTATCTGTGTGTCTGTATGTGTTATGTGTGTTTGTCGGTACAACACAGAGGTTGAGAGTATGACCCTGAAGGCCACCCACCTGGCTTCAATTTCCAGTCCTGTCCTTATAGTCGAGTGACATGGGTCACTTTTCTGATTCTCTTTGGGCAGTAGTTTTCTCCTTTGTAAGCACAAGAATAGCAGTGCCTTCCTCACAGGGCTTGTGTGAGGATTAACTGGTTTAGTACAGGTGAAACGTTGAACACAGCATCCGTTGTACAGTTAGGAATTCAGTAAGGGTTACTTATTGTTATTGCTGTTATTATCATTATTATGAGGTGGAGTGTCACCACGCATCCCAGGGCTGTTCCCTCTATCTCAGGATCAGCTGTGTAATTTGCAGGATCCCGTGCAAAAGGGAAATGCAGGAAGGGCACTTTTTATAAAATTATTAAGGGATTGCAAGGTTGTGACAGCAGCACACTACACCAAGAGTGGAAACTTTTGTGGCTGCACAGGTCCCAGGGTCACGATGCTGCTGGTCCTATTCAATGAAGGGAGAACAGAGAGGGAACCCCTGCCCTGTGCAGGGTACAGCCTGTGCTACACCGCTGACATCACTCAAAATGTTGAGTCATCTTTTAGAGCTATTGCTTTTCCTCTTTTTCCTTCCAGATTGAGACAATGGAAGAACTTTATGTGGCAAACACAATCTTTGCCCTCAGTTTCTTCAAGCATCTGGCAAATACAAGCGCCGACACCCAGAATCTCTTCTTCTGTCCCTGGAGCATCTCCTCCACCATGGCCATGGTCTACCTGGGCGCCCGGGGCAATACTGCAGATCAGATAGCCCAAGTGAGTTTCTGTTAAAGTTCCCAGTTGGGACTGAATGACTCCTGAACTGAATTGCAGAACTGCTCTGATTATATGCTTGCAGGATTTGGACTATAACAAAGTCAGCGGCTAGTGGGATCTTAGTTCCCCCACCAGGGATCGAACCCATGCCCTCAGCAATCATCACAAGCCATTACAACACAAGTTACTTAGATTCAAATATATAAAAGAGCCAAACCACAAAAATCCTCAATGGTAGATCTAGTAGAAGGATTATCAGATGTTCCTATCCTGCAATCTTAGAAATAGTTAATAGTGACTATATCTGACATCTGATAATGTTTGTATTTTTCAAAGGATTTGTGTGCTTTATCTCTTACTGGTTTTAAGACAAGTGTCACTGATGGATGGGAAGTGGGACTGAAACACCTTTCCGCGGGGTTACTCTGGTTTCTGCTCTCTCATCTCAGGCTCTTTCCATTTATGGGAAGAATTCCTAGTAGTGGTTTTAAGAGAGCGCCATGAAGAGAAACACTGTCCCGGAGCTCGGTCTCTGCACCCTGGGGGAGGCACCGGGGGCAACACTTGGGAGGGCCGCAGCCCACATTCTCCACCCCACGAGCTCGTGTCAACAAAGTGGGGCTGACGGGATGGCCAGTCTTCAAAGTGAAGGCGGTCGGGGGGGCCAGCACTGGGGGGTCTTTCTGTCAGGGCCGCTGGCTTCCTTCCTTGGTGAATGGACACCAGTTCAGTCAGGGGACCCTTTCACTGGGTCAGGGACTGTGGAAATAGGTTGACCTACTTCACTTGTACACAGCAGCCATCCTCTGGGATGAATGTGATGCTATTAAAGTTCACATGATCCTATCTTCCCTGGGTCTGTGAGCAGAGGAGATAATTATATCATTAAAATTCTTCCCTAGTCCTGTGTGCACAGACGTCAGCACTGAACGCTGCGCATCCAAGCTATGTTTCTCACGAGCGTGGCCGCTGTCCTCAGTCACACCGGAGTTTCCCGTGAGACTCGCCCCTGAGTGTGTGAGTACAGGGAGATGGATAGTCTTCCAGGTACACGGTGACCCACTTAAGGCGGGCCTCGTTTGGAGAGGCTCATGCAGAGTGTTGGCCAATCTCACCGCAGGAGGAAAAGGGCCGCGAGCTTCTCTCTCTGTTTGTGGCAGTTTGAACATCAAGACTCAAAACAAACCCCAGTTGCTCAACTCTCTGATACCAACCACATTTGGCAAAACTCCTTCCCCTGTATTTTCTTTGCCTTGAAAAAAAAAAAATAAAGGCAGTGAACTCCGTTAAAAACCTTAGAAAACGTCAAGGACTTCAGTTTTTATTTTTACTTAGTTTTTGGCCACGCTATATGGCATGTGGAATGTTGATTCCCATCCCCTCGCACTGGAAGCATGGAGTCTTAATCACTGGACTGCCAGGGAAGTCCCCATTTTTTAAATATAAAGGAATGAGAAGCAATTTTTTTTTTTTTTTTTTGAGGACAGATGCCAAACAAAGTGTCTAAGTCCTAAAGGGAAAATCTTGATTTTGGTACCAGAGGAAAAGTAACTTATTGGTCACTCATGGTACAACACAGCTTTTCTGTGTTTGGAAAGTATTTTCTGCATGTGGGGCAAGAATTTTATATGCAGTAGTTTTCTTGTAACTCTGCTACGTGGGAAGATTTTAAAATTCAAAGGCGATTGGCTTAATTCTCTACCAAAAACAAAGAGGAGATGGTTTTACGTTTGGACATGGAAGCCTGGACTTTGGGGACAGACCTGCCGGTCTTTGGTTGGTGGTTTTGCCACTTACTAGGTGTGTAAATGGAGACATTTAAATGCTCTGCGCCTCAGCTTTCTTATTTTATTTTTTAAGAACAACTTTGTTGAGATATAATTCACATTTCATAAAATTCACTCATTCAAAGTTTACAATTCAATAGTTCTTAGTATATTCACAAGAATTGTGCAGCCATCACCACAGTCTAATTTTAGAGTATCTTCTTCTTCCCCAAAGGAATTCTGTATGGTCTATGGCTATACCATAGCCAATCTTGGAAGCTAAGCAGGGCTGGGCCTGGTTAGTACTTGGATGGGAGACATTCTGTACCCATAAACTATATTAATTTGATCATGCATAGTGCGGATTGTTAAGCACATATTTTGTGCAATAGTTGCAGACCTCTTGAACACCATTTGATAACTCAAAAGAGTCTAGCGGTGACTTTCTTATTTTTAAAATGCAAATGAAAATGTATATTGGGCAAGATAAGTACGAAGATTCGAGTGAACAGGAGAGGCAGGTGGTGGAACGAATTGTTTTCATAGCTGATACTTACAATGCCCCAGCCAGGCACCTTGCTGAGAATGTTTTATGAATTTATCCACAGAATACAAAATCCCGTGAGGTAGGTGCTCTGATTACCGTATTCCCTTTACAGATGAGAAAATCAGGGCAGGAAGAGGCTGCCCACATTTGGGAACTGGTGTAGCTGGTAAGGCTGGAACGGTTGTAGTGGAAAAAAGGAGCAAATAGAATAAATAGATACTCTCTTACAGAGCACAGGCAATGTGAGATTTGCAGGAGTATTTTTACCCAGCTCTTATCTTTAGGATAAGGCCACAGACCAGCCTGACCAGGCCGGCTCTCTGGGCAGGCTGCCTGCCTCAGCCTGGCTCAGGACCATGACACACGCCCCACACCTGCAAGGACTCTTGCCATGACTCGAGTGGGCTTCAGTGCTGCCCAGAGACCCCAGTTTATGGGTCAACTTCCTTAAAAGGTAGGACAACCAGAGAAGCTCTTACACAAAGTATTCCTCCCTTTTACAGTGGCAGTCAGACTGCTTTTCAGAGAGTATTAGCTAGGAACTTACAATATATGATCTGAAGAGCAGAGAAAGACCCCAGAAATCCTAACACCTCTCCTTCCAGCCTAGAAATCCACCATCTGCTGGGCAAGCTTGCCTTCCCTGCCTTGGCAGAGCCCCCATCATCAGTGCTTTACCAATAAGTTCCTCCCTGCCTGGGGCCCCATGGCGCTGGGACCCAAAGGATGCTGGAGGTGGGGGGGGGCGGCGGTGGCAGGGCCAAGTGGAGGAGTCTACTCTGCCGGGGGAGGGACTTGAGGCGCCTTTCAGGGGTAGTCTGCACCTGCCAGTTTCACTGTTAGCTGGATCTGCCACTTACAACACAAGAAATTCACACTGGGGCTTCTTGGTGGTCCAGTGGCCAAGACTCTGTGCTCCCAATGCAAGGGGACCTGGGTCTGATCTCTGGTCGGGGAATATGTGGAAACTAAAGATCCTGCATGATGCACCTAAAGATGCTGCCTGCCTCAACTAAGACCGTGGGCAGCTAAATGAATACATACATGAAAACAAATATTCCAAACAAGGGATTCGTATTGTCGTCCGACCCCGCCATCTTCGCCCAACAGGGACGGAAGTGTGGCATTTCTTCATGCGTAAATAACGTACGTGCAAATGTTTTAGGTGATCCTCGGTAATACTGAGCACCCTGTTTTTGTGCTTAAGCTAGCTGTGGCTGCTAATTTTTAACCGTCTAGAAGGGTATAATATGTAAGGCCACTGAACAAAGAGATACAAAGTCAGGAGTTAACCTTATTACTCCCTTCAAAACACTGGGATGTTTTCAAGGAAGCTTGTGAGTTGGGTGATAATTTAGATAATTTAATTAAAAGGTTTTTAATCATCTCATTATAAAATTTTTTTTGTCAAAATGTCCAGTATTTGAATTAGTATAAAATAACTCATGCCAATTCCCACGAAGGAAATTTCACTGACTGACACATATTATACATGAAGAGCATCTATGCTTGTGGCCCAGACACAAAGGCAGGGAACTTGACGTAGGACCACTAATAGGTACTTCACAGCCGTTGGTTTAAAAGCTAAATAATGCAGCAGGAAAATGTACCCAATTTTCTCGAATTCCAATTGTAGGTGCTTCAGTTTAACCAAGTTGGAGTCCACAGAGGCGCCCCAGTGACCCCAGGGAGCCTCACCAGTTGTGACTTCTCACAGAAGATCCAGAGAGGCACCTATCCTGATGCTATTTTGCAGGTATCTGACGCATCCATTCCTAGTTCTCTTGTATTTTGTTTCCAGAAACTTCTTGTCTTAAAGTCACACTATTAGGGAAGGAACCTAGTACAGCTTCAAACTTTCATAGGAAGAAAACTAAGACTCACAGTCCTTGAGTAAATAGCTTATGGTCACTCTGACAGGGAAGGGCAGAGTTGGGGTGGAATCCATGTTTTATGACTTCCAGGTCAAGACTGCTTGTAAATTCTGTCACATCACTCTGCCGTTAGTTGGGTATGTAAAATTTATTCTAAAGCCATGGTAGAGACTCCTACAAGACACATGTGTGAATGCAGATAGAGTAAGTGGTGACAAGTAATTGAGGAATGGAGATGGCCAGGCCTGGTGACTTCAGGAGAGGTCACTGACCTTCATGTATCCTTTATCTCCTCTCTTCCTATCTATCTAGGGCTTCCCCAATGGCTCAGTGGTAAAGAATCTGCCTGCAATGCAGGAGGTGCAGGTTCAATCCCTGGATCAGATGATTCTCTGGAGTAGGAAATGGCAACCCACTCCAGTATTCTTGCCTGAAAAATCCTAAGGACAGAGGAGCTTGGCGGGCTACAGTCCAAAGAGTCACAAAGAGTTGGACACCACTGAGCGACTGAGCATGAGCACACATCCATCTACCTGTTGTCATCACTGTGATCATCATCTACTATCTATCTATCTACCTGTTGTCATCATTGTGATCATCATCTACTATCTATCTATCTATCTACCTGTTGTCATCACTGTGATCATCATCTACTATCTATCTATCTATCTATCTACCTGTTGTCATCACTGTGATCATCATCTACTATCTATCTACCTGTTGTCATCTATCTATCTATCTATCTATCTACCTGTTGTCATCATTGTGATCATCATCTACTATCTATCTATCTTCCTTCCTTCTCTCTCCCTATCTATTGATCTATCATCATCATCATTAGCAACAGAACAACACCAATCTATCTACCTATTTATCATCATTATTGTGATCTTCATCTACTATCTATCTACCATCCATTCATCTAATCAATCTCAGGTTAATATCTTTTCCCAGTACTCCACTTCCTTAAACACCATTCAGCTACATTATAAGAGCCTGGTGTAGATGGGCTCCTATTGGTAAATAACTTCCACAATCATACCCTGATTTAGGTCCTCTCACAGGTTCCTTCCTAGGAATGCTGATGCTCCATCTGTCTGTCACTCAGGGAATTACAGACTCAAGATGGCGAGAGGGCCTCTTCAAAAGGCGATTCTGCCAGGCCTGAGTGGACAGCTGATGGTCCCTCTTCAGGGCTCTGACCTCAGCCTCACCAAGCCACTGCTGGGACTAAGCCCTGTGTCTGTCATGATGCTCGCAAACTTCAGGTTGGGGTTGGAATTCCCCTCGATTTTGTGTTTTCTAAACTCCAGACTCCGTTGCACAGACTACCCCTTAATTATACCAAGGGACTTGTAGAAGTTATATAAACTTTTAACAGAACATTTCTAAGGTAACATTTTAATATAATAAAAATTGCTTGGAGACTTTTTAGCTTAGGTTAGTATCAAAGGAGCCTGACTTTTTCTAGGATCTCACTTCTGTTAGTTAAATACAATCTTATGGGCACAGAAAAATCTGAAACAAGTCAAAAATTATCTGATATGTTTTAATGTTCTATATCCACATCAACATTATTTCCTGAGTTACCTCTAAAGTGCCAGAAAAAAAAGTATATTGTAATACAGCATTTTATTGATATCCTAGAAAAAAATACTCTTGGTTAAGAAATATCTTGTTTAGAAGTCCTGAGTTATATAAAATGAATCTCTCCTTTCCTTTTAAGGCACAAGCTGTGGGGGTAATCCATTCATCCTTCCATTCTCTCAGCAACGCCATCAACGTGTCCACGGGGGAGTATTTATTGGAAAGTGCCAATAAACTGTTTGGAGAGAAATCTGCAAGATTCAAGGAAGTGAGTGAAACCTGCGATCTAAATGGCAGGGTCCCAAACTTGCAACGAGGTCACTTTCAAAGCTGTTTTCTCTGATTCATTCCCAGAGGGTCAGAATTCCACTCAGGCTCGCTAAGGCTCCCCAAGGCCATGGGACACGATCCAACACAGCCATGCTTATGCTCCCTCCGTGGGTGCTTCCTCTTTCTACTGTAAAAACCCCACATGTAAAGTCACAAGTCAGGAGGTGCGCACAGGTGTTCCCAGAACCTCTAACCCCACGCCCAATCTCTCCCTCTGCAATCAGTGTTCATCACGCAAAGTATGCAGGAGAACAAAGGCAGTTGGGACTGGACTGGGGGGGGAGGTCAAGAGAGCACATAATCAGCCCCCCAGCCAACCTCCCCCTACCCTGCTTCAGGCTCCCCAGTTTTGACAGGAAACCTATAATTTACAAACACACTACAGATGGTTGGATATCCTGGAGGAGGGCATGGCAGCACAATCCAGTATTCTTGGCTGGAGATTTCCATGGACAGAGGAGCCTGGTGGGCTACAGTCCATGGGGTCACAAAGAGTTGGACACAACGGAGCAGCCAACACTTTCACTTTCACTTGTTGGGTATATATTCTAAGAAATCTTGTCATTATTTTTTCGCTTTAAAGGAATACATGCAACTCTCCAAGAAATATTACTCTACAGAACCCCAGGTGGTCGACTTCCTAGAATGTGCAGAAGATGCCAGGAAAGAGATTAATTCCTGGGTCAAGGCTCAAACTAAAGGTAAAACCTTTGGAGAATATGCTCTTCTTTCCATGTAGAAAACTCTGATGTGTGTGTGTGTGTGTGTGTGTGTGTGTGTGTGTGTGTGTTTTAAATCCTTGAACTTAGCCCTTACCCCTAACCTTAGTTATTTTGGCTAATGTAACCTGATTCTTGTTGAGCTTTGTGGTGTTTGAAGTGAGAAAAATATAATCAAGATCTGCTAATAGAAGATATATATTCAATACTTCAACAATCAGGTTTGGATTATTATCTTAGAATAGAATGTAAGAAGAGGCGGATCTTTTCTAATTTAGGAAATATCAGTATTGAAATAATTGTGAATTTATGTTCACTGCAAACAAAAGCAAAGAAAAAAGGAACAATATTCAGCTGAATAATTGGCGTGAGAATATGGTCAATGGAAAAAGGAGGGGTTATAAAATTTTAGCTCTTTCTTCTATTCCACTATCCAGAGTCAGTATGGTGTCCAGTTCTTCCAGTCCCTTCTTCATCTCCCTTTAATTGTCTAAGCTACTTCTGCCTTTGTTATGCATTCCCAGGTCTTAACTGACTCGTCCAAGATCCCACTGTTCGTGGTGCAGCTGGGGTTTCCTCTTCTTCTGAGCCTTAGTCTAATTCTGGAATTCTTCAAATTAATGTTTAAAGAGTTTGATAACTTCATGCAGAAAACATGTGTTCACTTATCTCCTATGCTTATTTATTTACTTTTAAATACATTTTTATTTGGCTGTGTTGGGTCGCAGTTGTGGCATGTGAAATCTAGTTCCCTGACCAGGGATTGAACCTGGGCCCCCCAGCATTGGCAGCATGGAATCTGAGCCACTGGACTACTAGGGAAGTCCCTGCCTCCTATGTTTAAAACATTATTTCAAACCATAGTATGCTATCCTGGTTTCTTAGCTACCACAATAGAAAAAGCACTTGTATTAAGTTCTGTAGAATTGAAAAAAGAATGATTGTTTCTCTAAAAACAGTTGGCCTACTTTAGTTCTTCGTTTCTAGATTTTTAAATTACTGCTCTAAAAGACTGATGCACCACTGACAAAAAGGAAGCAGAGAAAGTGAAGATTTAACAAAAACGAAAGTCAACGCAGATTGCAAAATCAATGAGATGCATGAAAGCTTTGCTTTTTTGAGAGAAGCAAGAATTTCTCTTCTTTCTAAGCATTTGTGGTGAATGGCTATAAATCAATCAGTGAAATTGCAAAAATGCCAAATAGTCATTTGGACTGATTGTTTTACCAATTTTTATAGCAATTTGAGAAAAATTTCTTTTTTCCTTGTTATGATCAAATATTATGTGTCACAAAGTTAAATAAAGTCTCAGTAGATTTCCAAGTAGTAACCAGGAGTTTTAATTGCTAGGGGTTATACTGAATGAAGATATTGAATAACTATACTGAAACTGTCAGACTACAGTGACCTTTTAGCTTGAGTCCTGTATCTGTCAGCAGAAATGGAAGATGGTGGAATTCTGACCAGCTCTCAAGCATTGTGACCTTGGAAAGATTACTAATATCTCATTATGGTGTCCTTTTGTATTGTTGTTCAGTTGCTACATCATGTCCAACTCTTTTCCACCCCATGAACTGCAGCAAGCCAGGCTTCCCTGTCCTTCACCATCTCCTGCAGTTTACTCAAACTCATGTCCATTGAGTCAGTGATGCCACTGAACCATCTCATCCTCTGTTGCCACCTTCTCCTCCTGCCCTCAATCTTTCCAGCATCAGGGGCTTTTCCAATAAGTTGACTCTTCCCAGCAGATGACCAAAATACTGGAGCTTCAGCTTCAGCATCAGTCCTTCTGATGAATATTCAAGGTTTATTTCCCATTTGTGTAAAATGCCGCTAACAATGCTCCCTTACTAGAATGGTTGTGAGGAGGAGATAAAACAACGTGGTTGGAGCACTGAAGAGGAGGTATGCACTATAAATGGGCTGTTTCTTAAACCACCTTTGAGAAAAAAATCACACTCAAATATTATCACTTCTGGGGACTTTCTTGGACTCAGTCATTCACTCCCTTGTCTGTGTTGTTGCAGTTCTCTGCATTATTCAGCTCTCTTCATAGAACTCACCGCACTTTCTTTCCTGAATGATTTAGAATGTCTGTTCCAATATTCTAAGCCCGCCCTGCCCCAAGGACAATTTTTCCTTTATTACTTCATGAATCCGTGCTATTCCTGATGTAGGTGTAGCACAACTTCCAAAACACTGTTTTTGGATGAATCATTGAGTTAGACCTATGGGCTGTCTGGACCAGACCTAGAAGGAGCCCTACTGACATACTGGTGCTGGTGCTAAGTCACTTCAGCCGTGTCCGACTCCGTGCGACCCCATAGACGGCAGCCCATCAGGCTCCCCCGTCCCTGGGATTCTCCAGGCAAGAACACTGGAGTGGCTTGCCATTTCCTTCTCCAATGCATGAAAGTGAAAAGTGAAAGTGAAGTCACTCAGTCATGTCTGACTCTTCGCGACCCCATGGACTGCAGCCTACCAGACTCCTCCGTCCATGGGAGTTTCCAGGCAAGAGTACTGGAGTGGGTGCCATTGCCTTCTCCGGACATACTGGGGAGATGCGCTATTAAATACCTTGTTAGTGTCAGTCGCTCAGTCATGTCCGACTCTTTGCGATCCCATGGACTGTAGCCCTCCAGGCTCCTCTGCCCGTAAAATTCTCCAGGCAAGAATACTGGAGTGGGTTGCCATTCTCTTCTCCGAGGGATCTTTGCCACCCAGGGACTGACCTCGGGTCTTCTGCATTTCTGGCAGATGCTTTACCCTCTGAGCCACCAGGGAAGCACATTATATTCCTTGAGTCTCTTTTTCACTCCCATCTGAATGAACTAACTTCATATAACTATACAACTTTGAGAAAACAGTATGAAAGGAATTTGAAAATTTCTGGGACTTCTCTGGTGGTCCAGGGGTTAAGACTGTGCTCTCAAAGCGAGGGATGCAGGTTCAGTTCCTGGTCAGAGGAATAAGATCCTGCATGCAGCACAAAGAAAAAAAAAAGAAACTTAAAAATCTTTTTCCAAGTCTGATAGCAATTCTAAATCTCCATTACATTACTTCTTCATTTACTCTTGAATTTTGCAAACCTGAAAAATTTGGTCTGAGTTTTACTTATGTTTTAAATAAATTAAGAGAAAAATTTGAATGTGAATATCAGTATCTCTGCAGAGTTCAATAAATGTGGATGCTAAGCTTGATGGTGACTCAAAGGAATCAAGAACTTTATAATTGTTAATCATGAAATATAAACATATATTTTCTGTAGACAAAATCCCAAACTTGTTACCTGAAGGTTCTGTGGATGCAGATACCAAGATGGTCCTGGTGAATGCTGTCTACTTCAAAGGAAAATGGAAGACTCCATTTCAGAAGAAACTAAAGGGGCTTTACCCTTTCCGTGTGAACTCGGTATGAGACAATAACAACAAAACAGATTTTCTTAACATATATTTTAGGGTCTTTGACAAAATAGAAAAAGAAAAATTGGGACCTCTCATTGATACCCATACATGATTTGCTATTAATAATTATAAGTTATGCACACTGGATAGTTGATTGACTCTTTCAGTTTACTGAATAGCTCTTAGTAATTTTCCAAGAAGTCCTATGAGTAACAGTAAGACCATGGGCTTTGGACTCATACGTAGGCTGTACCAACTACGATGTTACTTGTGGTTCATGCACTCCTTTTTTGATCTATGAAACTAGGATGATAATATCCAACTCAAAGTGTTGTTGTAAGGATTTAGGGAGATTTTGCAGAGTTCTTGACCCCTAGTAGGTACTGAACAAATGTTTCAGTATTTAATTATAATTGTCCATCTTATTACTAACGGGTATAATCTTGAAAAAACAAAATAGATCAGAGTCACTGTGAGAGTATACAAATAATGAATTTTTATTTTTTAAATATATTTTGACGTTTTTAAACAAATTTCAAAACAAATTTTTAATTTAAAAAAATCTATTTCTTTAGCATGAAAGCAGAACCCATTCTTTTATGTCTGATTATAAATCTTTTGACATCTTACTATCAACTTTCATATTTTACTTTTTAATTACTTTAGACTCAGCACAAATCAGTGGAGATGATGTTCCTGCATGAAAAGCTAAACATTGGATACATAGCAGACCTGAAGGTCCAGATTCTAGAACTCCCATACGCTGGAGAGGTCAGCATGTTCCTGCTGCTTCCAGATGGAATTGCTGAATCCTCTACGGGCTTGGAGTTGGTAAGAATTCCAACTTCCGTTGTTTTAAACTTCTGGGGCTAAACTCACCTTTTCACATGTCTGCTGTTGTTGTTGCTGTTTAGTCGCTAAATCATGTCCGACTCTTTGAGACCCCCTGGACTGAAGCCCGCCGTACTCCTCTGTCCATGGGATTTCCCAGGCAAGATTACTGGAGCAGGTTGCCATTTCCTTCTCCAGGGGATCTTCCTGACCCGAGGATCAAACCCACGTCTCCTGTATTGGCAGGTGGAGTTTTTATCACTGATTCACCTGGGAAGCCCTTGCACATGCCCACATCTGAGGAAATGGTGTGCAGTTTGAATATGTGAACTTGTTTGAAACAAACTGTGCCAGATTTCCCAGTCATTCAGAAGCCTTAAACACATCTCATATATGCTATCTTCTTGCAAAATTTTTACCCAACTATTAAATTTTAATATCACCTACTTTACTTTAATATAGTAAAGTCATTGGTTGTCAACATTAGAGGTTGTTGTCCCTCTCTGCTAAGCACTCAGTGGTTTTATCTTTTGGATTTGTAGCTGGAGAGTGAAATCACCCATGACAAACTCAGCAAGTGGCTCAGCGAGGACACCATGGGTGAGGATGACGTGGAGGTGTACATCCCCAAGTTCAGACTGGAAGAGCGTTATGGACTCAAGACCATTCTCACGAGCATGGGCATGGGCGATGCCTTCAGCCAAGGCCGAGCCAATTTCTCAGGCATGTCAGAAAAGAATGATCTGTTTCTGTCTGAAGTGTTCCATCAAGCTTCTGTGGACGTGAACGAGGAGGGCACTGAGGCTGCTGCTGGCACTGGGGCCATCGTGACAGGGAGAACAGGCCACGGAGGCCCACAGTTCGTGGCAGACCATCCTTTCCTCTTCCTTATCGTGCACAAGATAACCAAGAGCATCCTCTTTTGGGGCAGATTTGCATCACCCTAAGTTGAAAGTTTCCGTTTCTGCACAGGAATTTGTAATATGAGGTATAAGCCGCAGGATTTCTGCAAGTGCCAAAACTTTAGAGACCTCTGCATGTTTCTGCGTTTCTGAACTTTTATTACACACTAACTAGAAACATAGACATAGCGTGACATCTGTCAATCATAACATTACCCCCCCCCGCCCATTAATCATTTGGCCTCCTAAAATGGGATGATATCTCATTTAGCTCTTTCTTACTCTCAGTTTATTTTATAGCATTAACTTTTACTGTATTATTTATTGTTTTATATACTTTTTTTTTATTATGGTCACTGTTTACTGTAGCTGATAGAAGCCAGTCATCACTTATTTTTCTTTCTAAGGAAATATATGTATTTGTGGACTTCCCTGGTGACTCAGAGGATGAAGAATCCACCTGCAATGCAGGATACCAGAGTTAGATCCTTGGGTCGGGAAGATCCCCTGGAGAAGAGAATGGCTACCCAGTTCACTGTTCTTGCCTGGAGAATTCCGTGGACAGAGGAGCCTAGCAGGCCACAGTCCATGGGGTTGCAATAAGTGAGGCATGACTTAGTGACTAAGCATGCAGGCATACGTATTTGTTCTTATAATGAAGGATAAGTAGGTGGCCTTCCATGCCCTTTTGTAATAGAAACCTAGAAGAAAGCATTGAACAACAGGGAAATATATACTGTATGCATTTCTAGCATTATGTATCCCACACACTTGGCTGTAACTTACGTAAGATTGCAAAAATATAGAAAATAAACCTATTTTCACAAACCATTTGTTTGTTTACATTCTATTAGGTCTGTAGATTATGAGATCTGCTTATCTCGTTTCTCAGAAATCGGCATCACAGCTCATTTGTGAGAACCAAGTAAACAGAATAAAAGAGCCAAGGGAATCACCAACTACTTTGCAAGGGGCCCCGGTGTTGGGGGTGGAATGGAGTTGTGTGAAAAATTGATTAGAACTGCCTTGTCACAGCGGCAAGAAGTATAGCAATTCAAAAGGATAGTTTGGGTCAAAGTCCTTTGGGGATCCCTGTGTTCAAATCAGGACATCAGGAATAAACATTGAGTCTAGTGGTGCAGACACAGCATCAAGGTCAACTCACTGAGTGTGTTGAGGGAGAGAGTTCAGAGGGGTAGAGAAGAGCTGGGCACAAGGGTGGAAGGAAAAATAAGCTGACTTCTTTTAAGTGTGTTTGCATCGAACAGTATTGAATACTTTTGAGTGGATCAGCAGCACAGAAAAACTTAAGTCCTGAGAAATAAGGAAGATCTGAGGTTTAGGGAGTTTGACCTGGCTGCAGAAGTGTGGCTGGATCCTGAAAATGCATTCCAGGCACTGCTCTCTTTATGATGAAATCCAGGGATGGGTGACCCACCGGAGCATCGTGGCTAAAGAGGTAGCCTTATGACCTTGACTTCAGTTCAGTTCAGTTCAGTCACTCAGTCGTGTCCGACTCTTTGCGACCCCATGAATCGCAGCACGCCAGGCCTCCCTGTCCATCACCAACTCCCGGAGTTTACCCAAACCCATGTCCATCGAGTCAGTGATGCCATCCAACCATCTCATCCTCTGTCGTCCCCTTCTCCTCCTGCCCCCAATCCCTCCCAGAATTAGGATCTTTTCCAATGAGTCAACTCTTCGTATGAGGTGGCCAAAGTATTGGAGTTTCAGCTTCAACATCAGTTCTTGACTTAACTGCACCCAAATCCCAGTTCGAACACTTATGAGTCCTCTCACCACAAGCTGGGAATGATGCTTCTTCCTGCTTCAGTTTTCTTTCAGTGCAAAACTAGAGAAAACAGTGCTTTTCTCATAAGGTTGTTCTGATGTTGGAATGAATTCATACCTAACAAGAAATTAAATGAATGCTTGGCACATGCAGTACTTAATAAATACTAGTGAGTATAATTATTTTCTTAGTGGGCAATAAAACTGTCTCATTGTCAGCTGGTCAAGCATAGAGTCTCCAAAAATTATTCAGCTAATTCTTTAAGGCTTGAATTGTGATTTATTTCCTCTAAATCAGACATTCTTAAAAATTAGAGATTTTTCCTTGCTTTCTCCTACTTACTTTTAGATTCATTTAAAAAATGTATTTTACCAATTCATTCAGCAAGGTGATAAATAGTAACTTTCTGAATCATTGTGAGGTTGTGAGTCTTAAGATATATACCGCCATCATTACTGTATTAGAGCATGAGCGTAGAATTCTAGGTTCAAAGTGTTCTTCACACTTTGTTGTTATTTGGTTGCTAAGTCGTGTCGGACTCTTTGTGACCCCATGGACTGCAGCATGCCAGGCTTCCCTGTTCTTCACTATCTCCCTGAGTTTGCTCAAATGAAAGTCCATTGAGTCAGTGATGCCATCCAACCATCTCCTCTGTCATCCCCTTCTTCTCCTGCCTTCATTCTTTCCCAGCATCAGAGACTTTTCTAATGAGTTGGCTCTTCCATCATGTGGCCAAAGTATTGGAGCTTCAGCTTTAGCATCCAACGAATATTCAGGGTTGATTTCCCTTAGGATGGACTGGTTTGATCTCCTTGCCATCCAAGGGACTCTCAAGAGTCTTCTCCAGCACCACAATTCAAAAGCATCAGTTCTTCAGTGCTCAGCCTTCTTTATGGTCCAACTCTCCCATCTGTACCTGACTACTGGAAAAACCCTAACTTTGACTATAGGGACTTTTGTGGACAAAGTGATGTCTCTGTAGTTTTGCTTCTTGTAGTTTAAATTATTAAAATTTAATCATTTTATTTTTGTTTTTGATGCTGTTCTTGATATTTCATTGGATTAGGGGTCCTTTTAAATAGTTTTCAAAATTTAGCTTATTCATCAGGAGATGTTTTCCATTTGGAAATCTGTGTCTTGGTTTAATTCTGGGAAACTCTCAGCCATCACTATGGCCTGAATATTTATTATCCTCATTCCGACACAGATGTTGAAACCCTAATCCCTCATGTAATGTAGTGTGTAGGCTGGGCCTTTGGGGGATAATTGGGATTAGAATTGGTCATGAGGGTGAGTCAAGGATGTAATCAGTGTTCTTATGTAACCGGGAAGGGTTAATTTTGAATTCACAATGGATCTGCTCTGTGACTTTAACCCTTATCTTGCCAGTTTTGTTATTATAGGCATACACAGTGGTCTGCCTCAGGGAGATAACCTGACTCTGCCCACCTGTGAAAGACTGTGACATTCTTAAATTCTTTGTGTGGCAAATGGTGGGCGCCCCCCTCACTTGCTGCTTACTGGCGTGGCCCAGAAATTCACATCTGGGGAGGTGGGAATTTCATATAGATGCAGCATCTTTGTTTGTTGATATGACAGGAGATATTCCATTTCACACCACTCATGGAATCACTGTAACAAAGTGAAACTAACACATCTCCTTGCCTGAGGATTGCCATTCTCGGGGACATTTGCAAGGTGACATTTTACTTTGCTGCCTCACCACCTCCCCATCTCTGATCCATAAAAGAACCTGGCATCTAGGCTTGGACAAGATGGTTATTTTGAGGTGCTAGCCTGCCACCTTCTTGGTCAGCCAGCTCTCGAATAAAGTCCCTTCTTTGACTTAACACCTCGTCTCAGATTTATTAGCTTATCGTGAGGCGAGCAGAGAGAGCTTGGACTCTGTAACACCTATGCGTGCTAAGTGGCTTCAGTTGTGTCCAACTCTTTGCAACCCTATGGAGTGTAGCCCTCCAGGCTCCTCTGTCCATGGGAGTCTGCAGTGGGTAAGCCATTTCCTCTGCTAGGGGATCTTCCTGATTCAGGGATTGAACCTGCATCTCTTATATCTCTTATATCTCCTGCATTGGCAGGCAGGTTCTTTACCACTAGTGCCACCTGTGAAGCCCTGGCGACTTATAGAGAAAGGAAAAAAAGATAAGAGCCTTCAGCCAAGTAAAGACAGGGAGGCAACCACCTGTGAGCCAGGAAGTAAGCCCTCACCAAGCACCCAGTCACACCGGCACCCTCATCTCAGACCTGCAGCGTCCAGAACTGTGAAAAATGGACGCTCACCAGGCGCCTTGTCAGTGGGGTTCCATCACCCTAGCAGCGGTTGAGTGACAGCCATCACCCACACAATTGTCTCGGCTTCACTCTATTTCCTCTCTTCTTCTGGATTTCCATTTGAATAATCCTGATGGACCTAGAGTTCTTTTTTATGTTCTAATAGATTTTGAATAGTTAATAAATTCCTGCAATCTTAACATCACATATTGTAAAAACAAAACAAAAGCTAGAGCAAAGCTCTCCTTTTACACCTGTTCTCCGTTCATATAGCTCCTAGTCCTTCATTCTCATTAGGAATGTTGGTACATACTGCTAAACATACACAGGGCAGGCCATAACTAATAACAACAAATAAAAATATGAGCAAAATTCTGCTGATAATACTATATTGTTGATTTAGGATAGCATTACCTCTTTCCCAGCCCCCTCCAAACAGCCATCAAAACAATGCAAAACCAAAATTTTATCAATATAGCTAGTATGTGTGTGCTGTGCTCAGTCACTTCAGTTGTGTCCATCTCTTTGCAACCCCGTGAACTATAGCCCACCAGGCTCCTCTTTCTGTGGGATTCTCCAGGCAAGAATACTGGAGTGGGTGGCCGTGCCCTCCTTCATCTGGTCTTCCCAATCCAGGGATCAAACCTGTGTCTCTTATGTCTCCTGCATGGGCAGATGATTCTTTACCACTGGTGCCACCTGGAAAGTCCGCTGGTGCCACCTGGGAGGCCCATAGCTAGGATATGAATATATAAAGATCTCATTTTAGTACTTATTTATTTTTGGCTGTGCGGGGCAGCATATGGGACCTTCATTCCCTGATCACGGATTGAACCCATGCCCCTGCAGTGGAAGTGCAGAGTCTTAAACAATGGACTGCCAGGAAAGTCCCGAAAAATGTTAAATAAGAGGTAAATGAGAAAGGAATCTGAGGAAGGTTTGTGCGGAAGCATGAATAAAACCTAGTCTGTGGTTTTAGAGAAGAGCTTTTAGAGGAGATGAAACAATTTCTTGTTTGATCCCCCCAAATCTATATAGATGCATTGAATGTAATGCAAATAACTAGATCTGTGCAGTGATATAGCCTGAGTTACTCTCTGGTGAACCACTGGCAGTCAAGATGGACAATCCCTCTATCTGGAGCCTCCATATGATTCGTGTGTGCGCGCGCGCGTGTGTGTGTGCGTGTGTGCGTGCATGTGTATGCGTTTGTGCGTGCGTGTGTGTGTGTGCGTGGTGTGTGTGTGCGTGTGTATGTGTGTGTGTGTGTGTGTGTGCGTGTGTGTGCGTGCGTGTGTGCGCACGTGTGTGTGCGTGCGTGTGTGTGTGTGTGCGCGCGCATGCGTGTGTGCGTGTGTGTGTGTGTGTGTGTGTGCGCTAAGTCGTTTCAGTTGTGTCCAACTCTTGGCGGCCCTATTGATTGTAGTCCGCTGGGCTCTTCTGTCCATGGGAATTCTCCAGGCAAGAATACTGGAGTGGGTTGCCATGCCCTCCTCCAGAGGATCAGACCCAGGGATTGAACCAACATCTCTTAGGTCTCCCGCATTGACGAGTGGGTTCTTTACCACTGGTGCCACCTGGGAAGCTTTGAGATCTTCCTGACCCGGGGATCAAACCTGCATCCCCCGCATTGGCAGGCAGGTTCCTTACCAGACCTAGTAACTGCATCTAAAACATCCCTCCAGACCCTATGTCCCTGGAGTGGGGACAATGGACACAAACTAGTTAGAGTTATGCTTGGGGGTTGACACCAGAGCCCAAGCGAAGAACAGAAACATTTCTCGGATACTTCACTTAATACCTTGTGAGCAATTTAATAGCAAAGAGTTCACCTATAATAATCTCCATTTCATTGCTCATAATTGTTCTACTAACTTAAACTTTCTGTTTTTATGGTAAAAAAAAAAATATCTAGGGGAAGCCTCTGATCGCTGCCAGTTGGCAGACTAGGGAAAACATGAAGCCAGGAGAGTGTGAGTTACAATTTGTCAGAATTCCAGGCTCTATGTACAGACAGACATGGAAAATGTGGGCAATTAAGTAATTGAGGCAAAACCTTGTCTATCTCTCTTTTTATTTGAGCTTCTGGCCAAGATAAACTTGAAAGGAAGAGTGTATGGGCTTGTAAAAGTGAATCAGAGGGTGGGGCTAAGAAAAGGGTGGTGCTAAAATGGTAAAAATTACTCCTACAGTTAAGAGTTACTTAACTCAGCCACAATCTCTGACTAAAGGAACCCACTGCCGATTCCGCTCCAGTGGAAGAAAACAAGGTATTGTATATAATTCTTTGTTTAAAAATTTTTATGTTTTCTTTCTTCATTGAACTGCCTAGATGAATAACAAATTATCAAGACCTCCGCAGGACAGAAATGATAGTTGAGGCCATCCCCCAAGAATTCTGTGCAAGTCTGAGAGATTTAACCCTGAACTGGTTCAAAGATTGTGCTGGGAAAGGCTAAGCAAGGAGAGCGCTTTCATTTCCAAAGATGTGAGAGAGATGGTTTTACCATGAATTGTGAAATTATGAATGATATTTTTTCCAGTCACATTTTTGGATTTGCTACCTTTGTGTCTGTCAACAGGGGCAAAAAGAAATAGGATATTCTCAGAATGATTGAACCAAAGCCCTTCTATCCCTTCAAAGGAGTGGACTTGGCAACGTGAACTTGATCTCACTCATTTGTGTGGGGAACTAACGATTTGACTGTCCACCCCCTACCCCTACCCAACGTCAAGTCTTGGCCACCATTCCAGGGACCACTAGCTTTCTTCTCTTTCATGGAATAATCAAGACCCTAACCTTATACTATATGCTCATCAGAAACCCTCCCAGACTATTAATTCCCTCAGAAATGGCTTCAGGTAAACTCAGAAGTGCTGAGAGCGTGGAGAGGTCGTTTTCTGACATGCATGACTCCACCAAGTAGGCAGCATTCTCAGCGCCCTGGGAAGGTCGGGAGGCCTTGACTGTCCTCTAACGGGAAAGCGGAGCAGAGTCCTTCCTGCTCTCTCCTCCCGCTCACCGTCACCCCTCCTTTCTCCCTCCTCTTGTTTGTCCTCTTTTGTCACCCAGTCCCTTCCTTTCACCATAAAACCTTAAAGGCAATAAAATATAGTGGCGAAAGGATTTGTATTTAGAGTCCAGAGACTGGGACCCAATGAGAGCCCTGCTGTTAAGCAGCTGTGCGTGTTAGCACGTTTTACCTCTCCGGGCCTTAGGTTCCCAGCAGGTAGAAGGAGACAGTTTGGTTAGGATTAGAAGATTCTTTCCAACACTGATTTGCTGGGATTATGTGTGTCTATAATGAGACATTGTGATGAATGATACTATTCTTTTCTTATTTTCATATATCTTTAGTTAAGCCCCTTTACAGACTGAGATATTACATATTTCACATAAATGTATGAATACTGATATATTGATCGGGAAATGACGACCCACTCCAGTATTCTTTTCTGGAAAATTCAATGGACAGAGGAGCCTGGTAGACTACAATCCATGGGGTCGCAAAGAGTCAGTCACAACTGAGTGACTGAGCAGGTAGACTGATGTATCTATATGCCTCCTGGAAACTGCAAAAGAGCAATTCGTTCTGAAAAGGGCACACTTGGCTTCTGATCTAGACTTTAGTCTTTATTTATAGTCTCCTCTGAAAAGATCACTCTCCATCCCTTGAATGGATAAATTATTTCATGAGAATTTCATCCCCAAATTCTTCATCTTTCAGGAATCACTTTTAATGCTGGCTTAGCACTTCGATACTTTTTTTTAGAGGCAAGAATTGTTCCTCTTGTGTGTTCTAGGCTGCATCTGATATATTAATGATGATATTAATGAGAGAGTTAACGAAGCTGAAGATAACTATTAACTTTCCACAAGAAATTAACTCTTTCATCAGAGAGAATTATCATTTTCAGGAATTTGCTACAAGTATCTAAACTCCAGAATAATCATAAATCATAGGTAGAAAGATAGGTAGAAAGTGCTCAGCCTTAAAATAATAATTTCTCCTCTCTTCCCTTCATGGTGATTATTCTTTGGCCATGGAGCCAAGCATTTTCCATATGAAAAATTCATGAGTTCTTAAAAGAGAAAGCTTAGAGGACTTTCCCGGTGGTTTAGTGACTAACAATCCATGCTACCAAAGCAGAGGATCCGAGTTTGATGCCTGTTCAGGGAACTAGACCCTACATTCTGCAACCAAAGAGTCCACATGCTGCAAATAAGACTCGGCACAGCCAAATAAAAAAATTAAAAAATAAAGCTTAATATATAGGTAGTAAATAAAACATCATTTAAAGGGATAGAGCTGTAAAGAAAACAGGGAGCTTATTTCCAAGATGGCACTGGATCTGTCAGGAGAAAGTGCTTATATGTAAATTTCAAACATTTTATGAGGGTATAGAGTTATTACAAAACAAGAGTTGTTGCTTTTTTCATTTAATAAAATAGTGTTAGCCTAGAATTATCATCAGCTTCTGCAATATGTAGAAGCTATGACTAGAGATGATTTAAGGGCTGAGAAGTTGTTTGGTTAAGGGTAAGCCTATGACTAGGAGGGGTTTCAACAGTATCACTGTTAATTCAAGTCATGATGAAATCAAGACTTTGTCTGCAAGTGTCTCCCCTTGAGTCAACCATTTAGCTAGAGAGATCTCCTGACTTCTCTAAAGGTCTCATTCTAGGTTTCTCAGAGGGCCAGATGATATCAGTGCAAGAGCAAGTTCTATACAATATTGGCCCTAAGAGGAATCTCTAGACGTAGGAATTTGGTTTATTTTAAATTATTTAATCAGTTTGAGAAATTATTTGGCTATAAAATGACACTAGATTGAACTCACTATTTCTTTGATAGTGATCCAGTTTTTAAAAACTTAAATGAGATTATCAGGTTGATTAGAGGTGAAATTTAGAAGCTGAATATACAATATTTTAAAAAATGAGAAAGCTTGAGTTCTTTTGTTCATTGTGATTGGTTTCAGGGGGTCTCAAGTGAGTGAGAATAAAGACAAGAGAGTCCTGACTTCGCTACTTCTCTGTAAGCATTTCCACTAGACTGTGTAAGTTTCAGGTTTAAATAGATTTTAAAAAATGGTGACTAGAACCTTAACTGTTAACACTCTAAATAAGAAAGAAAGAAATATTTGGAAGTTCCCAATTTGTACAAAGTCCTGAGCTGGGTGCTAGCGGATGTGCAAAGCAGAGTAAGAAAATTTTGCTCTCAGGGAACTTATTCTAGAGATGAAAAGATATGAACATATGAAAACAGAACTAGCAGTGTGATAAGCGCCAGGCAAGTGGCAAAAGCTACGTTATGGGACTTTGGTGGCAGACACGCTCCTGTGAACCCCAAAGTTCAGAAAAAGCATCCAGAGGAAAAGGTCTGGAGCAGAGTTGAGTTTCTTCTTATTATGAAGGAGGATAAAGGCTCTCCACGAACCAAGATACCATCTATCAAGGTGCGAACGGATAAACAAGGTTAAAAAGTATAAAAATAGGGATGAAAGATAAGTGAGAAAAAGTACAAAGTTAAAAAGGCGTATAATTCTTCCTCACTTACTGGTAAAGCCAGCAGGTATGTGATGTGTTGAAAAGAAGCACTCGGCTGATTCTACTACAATTTAAACTCTGGCAATTTCAACAGGGAGACCCAATGACCAGAATCCAGCTGTTCTCTCAGGGGTTTCAGCTCTAGAATTTGAGGGAGTTCCCTTAAACTCTCTGGACTTCAGGTTTCTAAGATTGAAGATAATATTGGAATTATGTTTGTTCAGCTCTTAGAAGGGCGTAAATACAGATATACAGATTATTGCTGTTGTTCAGTTGCTAAATCGTGTCTGACTCTTTGCGACCCATGGACCGTAGCCCGCCAGGCTCCTCTGTCCACGGGATTTCCCAGGCAAGAATGCTGGAGTGGGTTGCCATTTCCTTCTCCAGGGGACCTTCCTGACCCAGGGACTGAACCCATGTCTCTTGCATTGGCAGGCCAGTTGTTTATCACTGAGCCACTAGGGAAGCCCCATGTAGATTGTTACATAGGTTATTATGTATATAATCAGGTTAGATAATAAATTCTTTTGTCATTTCAATGAAGGATGATAGAAAAGATAATTGTGTAAGCCCAAAAATCCATTTACAAAAGTAAAATAAATGGAAAAGATTATTAATATGTTCTTTAACTCTGCTTTATTTTTCTTAGATCTTCCCAATGGACTCTCTAGCAAAATCTATCAACCAATTTGCTCTGGAGTTTAGTAAAAAGCTAGCTGAATCTGCTGAGGGTAAAAATATCTTCTTTTCTCCCTGGGGGATCTCAGCGTCCTTGGCCATGGTGTATTTGGGCACCAAAGGGACCACTGCAGCCCAAATGGCCCAGGTGAGTAAGAAAAGTCATCTATCCTCTGTTGGCTTAAAATGAAATGCTTTTTTTTGGCTTTCACCTTCATTCCTCTCCTGGAATCCAAATAGTCCACATTTTACAATCATGTCTTCCAAAATAAAAGACACACACATTTTCCAGACCTTAAAAAATAAGGCTGAGAAAGTGCATCAACAGACAGCTATTTCTGGGAAAGCTATTTAAGAATCTGTGTTCTCTGGCAAAATCAGATGGAGACATGAGGTTATTAAGTTTGGTTCAATGTTAAAAAAATTTTTTTTTTATTTTAATTATTAAAATAGTTCAAGAAAGTCATGGCTCATACTTTAATAGAGTTAGTCATCACCTTTTTAATCTTAGAAGGGTTTTCTTAAAAACACAAATAGGGGACTTCTTTGGTGGCCCAGTGGTTAAAATCTGCCTGCCAATGTAGGGGGCATGGTTTGATCCCTGCTCGGGGAAGATCCCACAGGCTGCAAGGCAACTATTGCAGAGCCTAGGCTCCAAAACAAGGGCAGCCCCACTCCGAGAGTAGCCCCCAGACACTTCAAATAAAGAAAGCCCTCATGCCCACATGAAGCAGCAAAGGCCCAGCACAGCCAAAAATAAATAAACAAAATAATAAATTGATTTAAAAAGACACAAATAGAAAAATCAGGTGAAATCTGTTTCTTATGCTTTGTTTGGTTGTTACTTTGTTCAGTCCCTGCTTGTCTGGGTGAATCTAATGAATACATGAAGAGCATTAAAATAGTAGAACAGTATTATTGTTTGTTTCCAAGGCAAACCATTCAACATCACAGTAATCCACGTCTATGCCCCAACCACTAAGGCTGAAGAAGCTGAAGTTGAACAGTTCTATGAAGATCTACAAGACCTTCTAGAACGAACACCCAAAAAAGATGTCCTTTTCATTATAGGGGACTGGAATGCAAAAGTAGGAAGTCAGGAAACACCTGGCATAACAGGCAAATCTGGCCTTGGAGTACAGAATGAAGCAGGGCAAAGGCTAATAGAGCTTTGCCAAGAGAACACACTGGTCATAGCAAACACCCTCTTTCAACAACACAAGAAAAGACTCTACACGTGGACATCACCAGATGTTCAATACCGAAATCAGATTGATTATATTCTTTGCAGCCAAAGATGGAGAAGCTCTATACAGTCAGCAAAAACAAGACCGGGAGCGGACTGTGGTTCAGATCATGAACTCCTTATTGCCAAATTCAGATTTAGATTGAAGAAAGTGGGGAAAAGCACCAGACCATTCAGGTATGACCTAAATACAATCTCTTATGATTGTACAGTGGAAGTGAGAAATAGATTTAAGGGACTATATCTGATAGACAGAGTACCTGAAGAATTATGGACAGTGGTTCGTGACATTGTACAGGAGACAGGGATCAAGACCATCCCCATGGAAAAGAAATGCAGAAAAAGCAAAATGGCTGTCTGAGGAGGCCTTACAAATAGCTGGGAAAAGAAGAGAAGTGAAAAGCAAAGGAGAAAAGGAAAGATATACCCATTTGAATGCAGAGTTCCAAAGAATAGCAAGGAGAGATAAGAAAGCCTTCCTCAGTGATCAATGCAAAGAAATAGAGGAAAACAACAGAATGGGAAAGACTAGAGATCTCTTCAAGAAAATTAGAGATACCAAGGGAACATTTCATGCAAAGATGGGCACAATAAAGGACAGAAATGGTATGGACCTAACAGAAGCAGAAGATATTAAGAAGAGGTGGCAACAATACACAGAAGAATTGTACAAAAAAGATCTTCACGACCCAGATAATCATGATGGTGTGATCACTCACCTAGAGCCAGACATCCTGGAATGAGAAGTGAAGTAGGCCTTAGGAAGCATCATTATGAACAAAGCTAGTGGAGGTGATGCAATTTCAGTTGAGCTATTTCAAATCCTAAAAGATTATGCTGTGAAAGTGCTGCACTCAATATGCCAACAAATTTGGAAAACTCAGCAGTGGCCACAGGAGTGGAAAAGGTCAGTTTTCATTCCAATCTCAAAGAAACACAATGCCAAAGAATGCTCAAACTACCACACAATTGCACTCATCTCACACTAGCAAATAAAGCTCAAAATTCTCCAAGCCAGGCTTCAACAGTATGTGAACTTCCAGATGTTCAAGCTGGATTTAGAAAAGCCAAAGGAACCAGAGATCAAATTGCTAACATTGAAAAAGAATAGAGTTCCAGAAAAAAATCTACTTCTTCTTTATTGACTATGCCAAGCCTTTGACTGTGTGGATCACAGTAAACTGTGGAAAATTCTTAAAGAGATGGGAATACCAGACCACCTGACCTGCCTCCTGAGAAATCTATATGCAGGTCAATAAGCAACAGTTAGAACTGGACCTGGAACAACAGACTGGTTCCAAATTGGGAAAGGAGTATGTCAAGGCTGTATATGTCACCCTGCTTATTTAACTTATATCATGTGAAATGTCAGGCTGGAAGAAGCACAAGCTGGAATCAAGATTGCTGGGAGAAATATCAATAACCTCAGATATGCGGATGACACCACCCTTATGGCAGAAAGTAAAGAAGAACTAAAAAGCCTCTTGATGAAAGTGAAAGAGGAGAGTGAAAAAGTTGGCTTAAAACTCAACATTCAGAAAACCAAGATCATCGCATCTGGTCCAATCATTTCATGGCAAATAGATGGGGAATCAACGGAAACAGTGACAGACTTTTTTTTTTTTTTGGCTCCAAAATCACTGCAGATGGTGACTGCAGCCATGAAATTAAAAGACACTTGCTCCTTGGAAGAAAAGCTATGATCAACCTAGTCACGTTTGTCACTCAGTCATGTCCGACTCTTTGTGACCCCAGGGACTGTAGCCCACTAGGCTCCTCTGTCCATGGACTTCTCCAAGCAAGAATACTGGAGTGGGTTGGCATTTCCTTCTTCAAGGGATCTTCCCAAGTGAGGGGTTGAAAATGGTTCTCCTGCACTGCAGGCCGACTTTTTACCCACTGAGCCACCAGGGAAGCCCATGACCAACCTAGACGGCATGTTAAAAAGCAGAGGCATCACTTTGCCAACAAAGGTCCATCTAGTCAAAGCTATGGTTTTTCCAGTAGTCATGTATGGATGTGAGAACTGGACTATAAAAAAAGCTGAGCGCCAAAGGATCGTGTTTTTGAACTGTGGTGTCGGAGGAGACTCTTGAGAGTCCCTTGGACTGCAAGGAGATCCAACCAGTCCATCCTAAAGGAGATCAGTCCTGAATATTCATTGGAAGGACTGATGCTGATGCTGAAGCTCCAATACTTTGTCCACCTGATGGGAAGAACTGACTCATCTGAAAAGCCCCTGATGCTGGGAAAGATTGAAGGCGGGAGGAGAAGGGGATGACAGAGGGTGAGAGGGCTGGACGGCATCACCGACCGATGGATGTGAGTCTGAGCAGAGCTCCAGGGGTTGATGATGGGCAGGGAGGCCTGGCGTGCTGCAGTCCATGGGGTCACAAAGAGCCAGACACGACTGAGCGACTGAACTGAACTGGTTACTGTATAAGCAGTTAATTTGATGTAAGCATTCTCCAATCACAGTGTCTGTATGTGTGGAGGTGACCTTATATAGCAAAGGGGAAGTGAAAGCCGCTCAGTAGTGTTATTCCTTTTTGTGAGCTGCATCCAGGATGCGTGTGGGAGATGGAATTAAAGTGTGTTTCTCTCTTCTTGGACAATTTAAAGGAAACACAGAGTCCACATCCTTCCTGTGAATTTTCACAGAAATGCTGGGTGAACACAAAGACTGACTCCATTGTCAGATGATGGTCAGCAGTGAGAACTGAAGCACTTAAGTAGAAAAAAACAACTAAAACTCCTAAATTTTCCAGATAATTAGGGCACTGGTGGCTTTTGCTTAAGTTGGATAAATGATGCACTTAAGTGAATACTTAGCTTTCTTCTCAAAAGAATGATAGATAAAAATGAAACATGGAAACCATGAGAATTTTACATCTAAGGCTAGTCCCAGTATTATTTTCAGTGTCCAATGCAAAGTATTAAAGTAAAGAGATGAACAACTTAAATTCAACTTAAAAATTTATTTAAAAGCAGCTCTTGACTTACCCTGTTAGTTCAGGTAACACACCATTTAAGTAAAATCAGAGCTCCCTTGATTCATTAATCATATGTTTTGCAGCTATGGGAATGACTGGCTTGTAGTTACTGATGTGTATTTCGAACGATTACATCTCTGCAAAATGTGCTCATGTATTGCCTTTTTATTGAAATTACAGGTTCTTCACTTTAGCAGAGACCAGGACAGCAAATCTTGTCCTGACAGTGAAAAGAAAAGGAAAATGGTATGTCTTATATTTCAGTATCCATTTGATAATTAAAGAGAAGGTACTTTTAGCATTTTTTTTAGTGGCTAAATCAAACAACCTTTAATAGGCAATTTTTCTTAGAAAAAGATATTAAAACTATAAGAAAATTTTATAGTACACAATGTCTGCACTTTTTGAAAGAGTTATATTTTTTCCCCTTATCTCTCCCCTTTCTTTCCCTTCAAAACGATTTCACTTTCAACCTTGTACTTATCTTTGCAAACTAAGTGTGAAGAAAATTATGGCTCAACAACTTTTGTATCTTGCACTAATAATACTAAAGAAAAAAAAATTTACCTACCATGCAATTGATTTCACGATCAGTTCATGAACAAGAAATCACTTCTTTTAGTCTAAACTGTTCATATACACATAGTTCTCTTTCAACATTTTTATCTGACCAATTTATTTTCTTTGAAAGGAATTCAATGTGGGCAAGCCTGAAGAAATACACTCTGATTTCCAGACACTTATTTCAGAAATCAACAGTTCCAGCCATGCTTGCATACTTAAAACAGCCAACAGGATCTACGGGGAGAAAACTTGTCCGTTTCACAAGGTAAGTGCAAACATCTTATTTTAAGTTGATGGGAAAGAAAGAGCCATGTGAAACCAATCAATAAACACTTTGTACTTTTCTACAGGGACCCCAGGAACAATCTTAATGTATAGGATGTCTGTG
Organism: Okapia johnstoni; assembly: GCA_024291935.2. Taxonomy (NCBI): domain Eukaryota; kingdom Metazoa; phylum Chordata; class Mammalia; order Artiodactyla; family Giraffidae; genus Okapia; species Okapia johnstoni. The sequence goes on from CM044309.1 coordinate 129,438,551, forward strand.
GTCAGTATTTCTGATAATCATTTAAACTGACCAATGTGTCAAGTTGTAAAGGAAACCAACAATATATCTCAAACCACATCTAGTGATCAGAACTTTATGCCCAGAATAAAGGGGTACAACCCACTAACACACATAGAAATGTGGTTTATATAACCCCTGGGCCAACATTTGTTTCATGGGAAGTAGAACAAAAGATCTAGAGTAATTCCATATGGTGAGTCCGGAGGAGGAGAGGATGGCATGACCATCAGAGGGTGGCTGGAGACTCTGTCCTCAAGAGCAAAGCTGACTTTGGGATCAGATAAGTCACTTCACATCATGACTTTGGAAAACATTCTTTACATGCAATTAAGTCAACTTCTCTTCTTTGATGGTTGAGACCCCACAGTGTAGATCCTCAATGCAGATCCTCAGAGGAGTCAACTCCACACCCAGCCAAACATTTAGTTCTTCCTGTTTGTCTATCACGTTCTTTGGCACGTTTCAGAAAAGAGCCAGAAGACCCAGGTGCCCAGTGGGTAAGAAGTAAAGAAACTGAACAGGATAGAAGGATAGCAATAGAAAAAGTCAAGCTGTGCAGCGGTGAAGACCCCTGGGAATAAGATCCCACATGTCACATGGCAAATATATATGTGGATGTGGGGGCTCCAGAGCTGTGGGGGGCAGGCCTTCCTTCCACAACTGCAGTTCTGCATGGCTAGTCTGCATCCAGCTAAGTTTACACAGGGGAGCTTAGTTTTTAACCATAGCTGGAGTATGGAAAGACTGAAGAAAGAAGTGGGGTGGGAGTTTGCAATTATCCATCTAGCGGGATTTTTTTTTTATATAATCTAAATAGACTTGATTTCTCAGCTTTGGTAAAAAAAAAATCTACAAAAGGAGATTTTATCTGTATCTTCCAGAAATATTTAGAAGACGTGAAAACATACTTTGGTGCAGAGCCACAGTCTGTGAACTTTATGGGAGCTTTTGACCAAATCAGAAAGGAGATCAACTCTTGGGTTGAAAAACAGACTGAGGGTAAGCTTTCTCCAAGGTGATTACCAGTGTATTTTCGAAGAGTATCACTTTAACATTTTGAATTGTGTTATGTGTTAAGTATGTGCATTTCTTAAATAGAACTGTGGGCATATTCTAATTATTCAGAACATTTGTTTTTATTCTAAGTCTTATCTAAAACAGATAAGACAACCATTTTTATTAATACCAAGTAAACAAGAGAATGATCAGACTCCACTAATACCAAAGAGGACTCTAGAGAAATGCAAAAAGTTTTGGATACTGAGGCACATGTTGTTTCTAAAGAAAAGTAGCTGCTAATGAATAATTAAAGTGTGGCATTAAATATAAGATCTAACCTTAAGTAAGTTTCAGAATAGGGTCATACATTAGAACAGGCTTAGAATGCAGAAACTATCTTAGTAATCGAATGGAAGTTTGTTGTTGTTATTGCTGTTCAGTTGCTACGTCGTGTCTGACTCTTTTTGACCCCGTGGACTGCAGCACACCAGCCTTTCCTGTCCTTCACCATCTCCCAGAGTTTGCTCAGATTCATGTCCAAAAAAGATAGAAGTTTATCTCTGACCTAATCGTCACAGGATAGATAAACATTCTGTTCCCAGAGGCCTTCCAGAGATACAACCTTGTGGGTTAGCGCTGCATCTTCAAGATGTGGCTTTTATATCTGTCTAAGATGATTCTTGGGCTTTCCTGGTGGATCAGTAGTAAAGAACCCATCTGCCAATGCAGGAGATTCGGGTTCAGTCCCTGGGTTAGGGAGATCTCCTGGAGAAGGAAATGGCAACCCACTCCAGTATTCTTGCCTGGAGAATTCCATGGACAGAGGAGCCTGACAGGCCATAGTCCATGGGGTCGCAGAGTGGCATACGACTGAGATAGTGCACACAGGAGACGATTCTTAACATTTGTCAGTTTTATAGTCAGCAGGAAATAGGGAAAATAAAGCCTTTTTGCTTTTAAGTGGCTGCCCTGAAACTTTCGCACATCAATTCCACTTATATCCCAAACTTGCGAACATGGCATACATTATGCTCTGGGGACCATCTTATCTTAGTTTGCCTGGGAATTTCCTGACTTTATTTTCTGAAAGTCTCAGTCCTGGACAAACCAAGATAGTCAGTTGCCTGAACTTGTAGTACAAGATGAATCCTAACTCCCTAAACTGACATAGAAGCTCAGCGTGACCATGGGGTCTTGCCTGTCTCTCCACTCCAACTCTTGTCATTCTCTGACTCAAAATTAATGCTCAGGAATTCCAAGTGGCACAGAATCCCAGAAGATTCCTGTGCTACTTCATAACCCCACACATTTACTCCTGTGTCCCCTCAATCTGAAACCGCCCCTCTCCTGCCACTCCCAGCCCCTTCGTGGCCACTGGATAACAACTCAGGGCCTCCCTCAGGCAAAGAGCCTTCCTCTTTGCTCTCAGAGCCCCGTTGGGAACCTTTACCCCAACACTCACCACGTCGTTCCTAAAACTAACAATTGTTCAGTCGTTCACTGAAGTCCCTGCCTCACCCACTAGGTTCAAAGACCTAAGCGCAATAACACTACCTTATTTGAGTTTCTGCTTTAAATCACTAACTCATAATAGCCTCGCTCATGGTAGTTGCTCTGAACATTAATGTCTATTAAAGTGAATTAAGGAAGCTGGCAGCCCTAAATTCTCAGTTCTTTTTTCACTGAACTAGTGACTCAGAAGCCATGCTGAGGCAGGAGTGACTGTTTTTCCTAACTTTTGCCTGATTTGGATTCATCCAAATGTGAGTCTGGTTTGAGAATTATAGATTAGCCTGTATTTACAGAAAGAAACTGCTTGCATTGTTTCAGTTCCTGTGAGAACCAAATGTGATTGTACAGGCCAAAGAACATTCAAAGGCACAACACAAACTCAACATAGTAGCTGTGCTAAGTCACTTCAGTCGTGTCCGACTCTTTGCGGCTCTATGGACTGTAGCCCGCCAGGCTCCTTGCTCCATGGGATTCTGCAGGCAAGAATACTGGAGTGGGTTGCCATGCCCTCCTCCAGGGGAATCTTCCTGACACAGAGATTGAACCCATGTCTCTTATGTCTACCTGCATTGACAAGAGGGTTCTTTCCAGTAGAAGCAGAAGCAATTATAGTGCCGGAGCTGAACTAAATCTTGGCTCTCAAATTCCTACCCACTGCCTACTTGGGTCCCTGGAAGACAGAAGAGGGCCTTACGGACGGGAAGGCAGGGAACAACTCATGTGCTGTCTTTCACCCCCAAAGCCTTTCAGAGCTGAGTAGAGAGTCTGATGCTCACAAGCTTGGTTTGCATAAGGGTCTTGCCATCTTCCCATATAGGCTGATGCACTCAAGGGGCATGACAGAATCCATTTCAGCAGATCACAGAGCTGTCCAGACTTTCCTATGATGATAGAAATGTGCCATAAATCTGAGGGCTGTCATAGCAAATGACCATAAACTGTATGGCTTAAACCAATGGAAATATATTCTCTGATCTGGTGCTTTCCTAGTGGCTCAGTGGTAAGAATGTACCTACCAATGCAGGAGATGCAGGTCCATCCCTGGGTTGGGAAGATCCCTTGAAGAAGGAAATGACAACCCACTCCAGTATTCTTGCCTGGGAAATCCCATGGACACAGGAGCCTGGTGGGCTACAGTCCATGGGGTCACAAAGAGTCAGACACAACTTAGTGCTAAACAACGCAACAACACAGTTCTGGAGGCTGCACATCTGAAATTAAGGTGTTAACAGGGCTCTGTTGTTATTCATTCGCTAAGCTGTGTTTCACTCTTCGCAACCCCATGTACTGTGGCACTCCAGGCTTCCACTTCTTTGGAAAGTTTTAGGAAAGAGGCTGTTCCATGCCTCTCTCCTAGTTACTGATGGTTGCTGGCAAACCTTGGCTTGTAGAAGCATCTCTCCAGTCTCTGTCTCTGTTGATACATGGCTTTCTTCTCTTCCTCTCCTTCGTCTTTGTGTTTTCACACTCCGTGGGTCTATGTTCGAATTTCTCTCCTTTTATAAGGACACCAGTTATTGAATTAGAGGCCCAACCTAATCCAGTATGACTTCATTTTAACTTGATTGCACCTGCAAAGACCCTATTTTGAAATTAGATCACATTCACAGGGACTGGGGGTTAGGAATTAATGTATCTTTTGGGGAGGACAAAATTCAGCCCACAACAGCAGTCAGTTCAGTCGCTCAGTCGTGTCTGACTCTGTAACCCCATGGACTGCAGCACGCCAGGCCTCCCTGTCCATCACCAACTCCCGGAGTTTACCCAAACTCATGTCCATTGAGTCGGTGATCCCATCCAACCATCTCATCCTCTGTCGCTGCCTTCTCCTCCTGCCCTCAATCTTTCCCAGCATCAGGGTCTTTTCAAATGAGTCAGCTCTTCGCATCAGGTGGCCAAAGTATTGGAGTTTCAGCTTCAACATCAATCCTTCCAGTGAACACCCAGGACTGATCTCCTTTAGGATGGACTGGTTGGATCTCCTTGCAATCCAAGGGACTCTCAAGAGTCTGCTCCAACACCACAGTTCAAAAGCATCAATTCTTTGGCACTCAGCTTTCTTTATAGTCCAACTCTCACATCCATACATGACCACTGGAAAAACCATAGTCTTGACTAGACAGACCTTTGTTGACAAAGTAATGTCTCTGCTTTTTAATATGCTGTCTAGGTTGGCCATAACTTTCCTTCCAAGGAGTAAGCCTCTTTTAATTTCATGGCTGCAGTCACTATCTGCAGTGATTTTGGAGCCCCCTCAAAATAAAGTCAGCCACGTTTTCACTGTTTTCCCATGTATTTGCCATGAAGTAATGGAACTGGATGCTATGATCTTAGTTTTCTGAATGTTGAGCTTTAAGCCAACTTTTTCACTCTCCTCTTTCACTTTCATCAAGAGGCTCTTTAGTTCTTCTTCACTTTCTGCCATAAGGGTGGTGTCATCTGCATATCTGAGGTTATTGATATTTCTCCCAGCAATCTCGATTTTAGCTTGTGCTTCTTCCAGCCCAGCGTTTCTCATGATGTACTTTGCATATAAGTTAAATAAGCAGTGTGACAATATACAGCCTTGACTTATTCCTTTTCCTATTTGGAACCAGTCTGTTGTTCCATGTCCAGTTCTAACTGTTGCTTCTTGAGCTGCATATAGATTTCTCAGGAGGCAGGTCAGGTGGTTTGGTATTCCCATCTCTTTAAGAATTTTCCACAGTTTATTGTGATCCACACAGTCAAAGGCTTTGGCACAGTCAATAAAGCAGAAATAGATACTTTTCTGGAACTATCTTGCTTTTTCGATGATCCAGTGGATGTTGGCAATTTGATCTCTGGTTCCTCTGCCTTTTCTAAATCCAGCTTGAACATCTGGAAGTTCACGGTTCATGTATTGCTGAAACCTGGCTTGGAGAATTTTGAGCATTACTTTGCTAGCGTGTGAGATGAGTGCAATTGTGTGGTAGTTTGAGCATTCTTTGGCATTGCCTTTCTTTGGGATTGGAATGAAAACTGACCTTTTCCACTCCTGTGGCCACTGCTGAGTTTTCCAGATTTGCTGGCATATCGAGTGCAGCACTTTCACAGCATCATCTTTCAAGATTTGAAATAGCTCAACTGGAATTCCATCACCTCCACTAGCTTCGTTTGTAGTGATGCTTCCTAACGCCCACTTGACTTCTCATTCCAGGATGTCTGGCTCTAGATAAGTGATCACACCATCGTGATTATCTGGATCATGAAGATCTTTTTTGTACAGTTCTTCTGTGTATTGTTGCCACCTCTTCTTAATATCTTCTGCTTCTGTTAGGTCCATACCATTTCTGTCATTTATTGAGCCCATCTTTGCATGAAATGTTCCCTTGGTATCTCTAATTTTCTTGAAGAGATCTCTAGTCTTTCCCATTCCATTGTTTTCCTCTATTTCTTTGCATTGATCGCTAAGGAAGGCTTTCTTATTTCTCCTTGCTATTCTTTGGAATTCTGCATTCTAATGGGTGTATCTTTACTTTTCTCCTTTGCTTTTCACTTCTCTTCTTTTCTCAGCTATTTGTAAGGCCTCCTCAGACAGCCATTTTGCCTTTTTGCATTTCTTTTTCTTGGGGACGGTCTTGATCCCTGTCTCCTGTACAATGTCACGAACCTCCATCCAGAGTTCATCAGGCACTCTGTCTATCAGATCTAGTCCCTTAAATCTATTTCTCACTTCCACTGTATAATCATAAGGGATTTGATTTAGGTCATACCTGAATGGTCTAGTGGTTTTCCTCACTTTCTTCAATATTCTCTCCCAAAGGCATAACCTACATATTATCTTGAGGAAGCATCAGAAAAATCTGAACTGAGAGTTAAGCATTCTGCAATTTTTTTTTTCAAAAGTATCAAGGTCATGAAAGACAAAGCATGAATGCGAAACTGCCTCAGATTAAAGAGGACTAAGGGGAAATGACAGCTAAATGCAACTTGAGCCCTTGGATTGATTTCTGGTCTAGAAAAAAGGACACTATTGGAACAACAGATGAAATAATTTAAACAGGGGACACACCCGGTGGTCCAGCGGGGTTGGGTCTTTGCCTTCCAAAACATGGGGTATGGATTTCATCCCTGGGTGGGGAGCTAAGATCTCACAGGACTTGTGGCCAAAAAACCAAAACATAAAACAGAAGCAGTATTGTAACAAATTCAGTAAGGACTTTAAAAATGGTCTACATAAAAAATCATTTTTTAGAAGAAGAACTCTAAATAGATCTGTTAATATTAATAGTATTCTATCAATACTGACTTCCTGGTTTGAATTCTTATGGGTATGAAAAGAAAGTGAAAGTGAAGTTGCTCAGTCGTGTCCAACTCTTTGCGACTCCGTGGACTATAGCCTACCAGGCTCCTCCATCCTTGGGATTTTCCAGGCACGAATACTGGAGTGGGTTGCCACTTCCTTCTCCAGGAGATCTTCCCAATCCATGGCTTGAACCCGGGTCTCCTGCATTGTAGGCAGATGCTTTACCGTCTGAGCCACCAGGGATATAAGATGTTACAATTTAACAGTATTTCATAATCATCAGCTTTATAAGTGTGGCATTTCACCAGGACCTAACTATATCATTTTAAATCTGTCCTTTTGCTCTTGTAGGAAAAATCCTAAATCTCCTACCTGATGATGCTGTGGATCCTACAACCAGAATGGTTCTGGTGAATGCCCTTTACTTTAAAGGAGTCTGGGAACATCAATTCTTAGTCCAAAATACCACAGAAAAGTCTTTCAAAATAAACAAGGTAGGAACCTGTTAGTAACCAGTGTGTATTTTATAAGACATTGCAAATGAACTTCTATTTTAAATTCATTCTATCTGAACATATATTCCTGTAAACTATGGCTCTTTGCTTGGGCAAGGATGACTGACCTAAAAGCCCCAGTTTCATCCCACTTGGACATTACCCTTCATTATTTTAATCTCTGTAAATAGACCATGCACATACTTTATCACTCACCCCTTGCTGCAGCTACGGTAGGTAAGGTAGTTACTGCGCTTATTTCCCAAGGTAGGAATGCAGTGGGGCTAAGTGACTAGATTCATTTCAAGTTTATTTGTTTTGGTTGTATTACAGTTTCTCTGGTCAATAGAGGAAACAACCAGTAAATGTCCAGTGTTGGTGTGTGTGTGTGTTACTTGCTCTTTGTGACCCCGCAGACTGTAGCCTGCCAGGCTCCCCTTTTTATGGGAGTGTCCCTGCAAGAATACTGGAGTGGGTTGCCATTTCCTCCTCCAGGGGATCTTCCCGACCCAGGGATCGAACCTGGGTCCTGCGTCTCCTGCAGTGGCAGGTGGATACCCAACCACTGAGCCACTGGGGAAGCCCGAGTGACTCGAGCTGTGCCTCAGTTAGAAGGGTGCCAGAACCATGATTCCACGCTCTTCACTCACTAGTTCTGTTCTTGTTCTACTAAACTAACACTATCTTACACCAAACTCTTACTTTTCCAGAAGGAAAAAAAAAAAAAAACATTTAAAAATCTCATCTCTTTAAGTTTTCCCTATGGGCTGGCACACAGAGCACTTGTTTCTGTAGCAGGAACTTACTTCAGCAACAAGGGAGATCAACGGCAGGTCACAGATACACACAAGGGCTGGAACATGGCTGGGTCTTGGGACTTGAATGGAAACGAGGATTCAAATATCGTCAGGATTCATTCTCTATCTCTCAACTCTGTTTCTCCCATCCTTCTTCTCTCAGTCTGAAGTCTGATCTCCATTCTAGAGATGAGTTTGATAGGTCACATTCCAAATTCTTAGGTAAAGAACTGACTGGCTAAAGTTTGTGAACATGTTTTAGTCCTGGGTGGATTATCTCACTAACACTGCTGCTGATGACATTGCTGTAAACTATATGGTTGTGTGCAATAGGCAATTTTCAGATAATCAGTGGGGAAAAGATGTAGAAAGGACTGAATTTATAATCCAACAGGCTAACTGGAAATAGGCTGGATAGTTACTTGGTTTAATAAAACCACAGGAATTTTCAGCTGCAAGTGATAGGAAAGCATTCCAAACTAGCTCCAGTGACATGAGAATTATATCAGTTTTTGCTCAAGGGCTTCCCTGATGGCTCAGTGGTAAAGACTCCGCCTGCCAATGTGGGAGATGTGGGTTCAATCCCTCAGTCGAGAAGATCCTTTGGAGAAGTAAACACCTCCAGTACTCTTGCCTGGGAAATCCCATGGGCAGAAGACAATGGCGGGCTATAGTTCATGGTGTCGCAAAAGATTCAGACACGAGTAAGAGACTAAACAACATCAAAGAAACTAAGAGGAACCAGGAGTGGGACCTTGAGTCTCAAACAGAATCTGTCCTCTCTGCCCCTACCCTTGACCCAGCATTATTGCTCTCACTCTCTAGTATTAAGTATGGAGTTTATCCATATGACCAGGGAATATGACTGCCCTTTATTCTAGCTTCACAACTCTGCTGTTAATACAGAGAGAATCTTGGCTCCTAGCTCTAACAGAAGGCTCCCAAAGAAGACTCTTGTTGGTCTCACTCATATGCTTATCCTTGAGGCAATCATTTCATCACAGAGCATCCTGAGTGAACAGCCATGGTCACATGGCCACTACCTTAGCAGAAAGGTAGGGCTTTGTGATTGACATTTAGCTCCACATAGAGTGGATAAATAACAAGTCTAAAATGTCTGAATTGCAGGGTTTTGCTTTTGTTTACCATTGGCTTTACTAACATTTCATAATGTCATGTGTCTACACCACAGTATCATAGAGAATAATTTCATTGTCCTAAAAATGCCCTGTACTCAACACATTCATCCCTCCCTCTAAGCCTCTGGCAACCGATGATCTTTTTACTGTCTGTATAGTTTTGCCTTTTTCAGAATGCCATATAATTGGAATTGCATAGTATGCAACCTTCTCGAAGGTGCAACCACCTTCTTCTACTTAGCAATATGTATTCAAAGTTCCTCCAATATGTATTTAAAGCCACTTTTTGCGGCTTGACAGATCATTTCACTTTATTGCTGAATAATCTCCCATTGAGAAGGCAATGGCACCCCACTCCAGTACTCTTGCCTGGAAATCCCATGGACAGAGGAGCCTGGTAGGCTACAATCCATGAGGTCTCGAACAGTCTGACACGACTGAGTGACTTCACTTTCACTTTTTACTTTCATGCATTGGAGAAGGAAATGGCAACCCACTCCAGTGTTCTTGCCTGGAGAATCCCAGGGACAGAGGAGCCTGGTGGGCTGCCGTCTATGAGGTCACACAGAGTTGGACACAACTGAAGCGACTTAATAACAGCAGCAGCAATCTCCCATTGTATGGATTTAAGATTTTGTTGATCTGTTTGCCTTTCTGAAGGGCATTTTAGTTCTTTCCAGTTTTTGGCAATTATGATTCAAGCTGCTATAAGCGTTTGTGTGCAAGATCTTGCATGAACATGTTTTTAACTCATTCTGGTAACTACCCAGGAGCACAGTTGCTGGATCACGTGGTAAGGTTGTGTTTAGCTTTGTTAAGAAACCACTGCACTGCCATCTGGTGTGGCTTCCACTTTGCATTCCCACTGGCAGAGAATGTCAGTTCCACCTTAGCTAGAAGTTTGTGTCATCAGGGTTTTGAACTTTTGGCCATTCCATTAGCTGTGACACTCCACAGCTAATCTTCACTGTTTTAATTTGCAATTGCCTAAGCACCCAGGATTGAACATCTTTTCACATGCTATAGATCTTCCTTTGGTGAGGTATCAGCTCAGATCTTTTGCCTATTTTTTTAAGTAGGGTTCATTACTGTATCATTGTCAAGTTGTAAGAGTTCTTCACAAATTTCAGATACTGGTACTTTATCAAACATGTGTTTTGCATTTCTTAGCTCCTAGTTTATTGCTTGTGTTTTCCTTCTCTTAGTGGATTTCAGTTTTATGATATTAAAAGGCTGTCTCAAATGTTTGCATCTGAAATGCAACTTAGTTTCTGAATCATTGGTATTTGCATAGTTTGCATAAGATTATATACGCTTTTAAGTGTTTGGTAGAATCCAGCTTGCCATGATTCATAGAGGATGCCATAATACTGTCAGAGAAAGAAACTCTCACATCATTTATTGATGCTGTTATCCAGTAGAACACATATTTCCAGAAAGCAGGGTTTGAATAATTTTACTCAGCATTTAGTAGAGGATCATCATCTTTCAGTGTCCCAGATGGCTGGGAACCAATGTTGCTAAAGAATTAAGAATTTGGTGAGACACATCCCCAGTGATTTTGCTGCATATATTCTACAGACTACAAGCAAACCAGTGCAAATGATGTCCATGAAAGAAAAACTTCAAGTATTTTACATAGAAAGTCCACAAGCCATAGGCCTTCAACTCTACTATGAGAGCCGTGACCTCAGTCTGCTCATACTGCTGCCAGAAGACATTGGTGGACTGGATCAGGTAAAGGGATCAGTCTATTCATACCTCTCTCCTTTCCTCTCCCCTTTGGTAACATTTGTTTTCTCTCTGTGAGTCTGTGTCTATTTTGCAAATGCATGCAAAATCACTTTAGTCATGTTTGACTCTTTCCACCCCATGGACCCACCAAGTTCCTCTGTCCATGGGATTCTATAGACAAGAATACTGGAGTGGGTAGCCATTTTCTCCTCCAGGGGAACTTCCCACCCCAGGGATTGAACCTGTGTCTCTTATGTCTCCTGCATTGGCAGGCAGGCTCTTTACCACTAGCACCACCTGGGAACATTTACTTGCATGGAAAAATAGCTTTAAAAAAAGACATCAGTCTGACATGAAGATGGTTCTAGCGTTTATCCCTCCCAGGAAAAACATAAAGAGATGATCTCCCAGTTTTCTAATTTCTGCACAGGAAGGCAACCGACACACCTGCAGCCCTAGGTACTGTATTTTCATGTATCACTTAAGCTTTACAAAAGGTTGATGTTACTATTACTCAGGAAGGATAAGTAGTCTACAGACACCTTTAGCATTGGGTAGCCACACAAACAACAGCTAGAGATATTTATTGTGAGTAACAAAGCTGTGTAGATTGATCATAACAATCTTTCAGGTAGTATAGGTCTTTTTTCTCCTTCTGGTATAACCTACCTAATTAATTTTTAAATCACATGCATTAAGCTAGCCTTAGACATAGACATGCATTTAAAAACATTAAACAGAGTCTAAAACATTTTTATCAAGTAAAACATTTTTTATAAAGTAAACACTCTTCAGAAGATATAGTCTGTATCAGTGCATCTTCAGGTTATTATTTAAGTTGTTCACCAGTTAAACATCTCTTAAGCCTGATTTTGGCCAGACCACATTTCTGAGCAATTCACATGCAATAAGTGGTCTGTCTTTCTTTGCACTGTGCCTAATTTTTCATGTGTGCCAGATTGTTTATATTTCTGCCTCCACTGCCCTACTAGTGTTTAGAAAGATTTCTAGATAGTGTCATAAAATTTGTGAAACTGGAGAGGATAGTAAGACCAAGTGTGAATACTAAACCATTAGAGTTACATCATTATAAGCCTTTTTTTAGAAAGGGCAAGTTCCTGACCTGAAAACACTGTCACTTAATGCACATCATTTACACATGTGTCTTTGACAGCAATACTTGGATCTAGAAAACTCCAAAGTAGCAAAACCATGTGCTTTAAACAAACATGTTATTTAAAAATGAAACACTGCTTTTTATCCTATATATGTACGCATATGTATATATACATATATATTTATTGTTTTAAAATTTTAAATATCAAGAGAAAAAGCAGCTTCAAAATCACTATTTAAAAAGTTATTACTCTTAAGATAGAAGGATTTTCCTTTTTCTTTTTTTCCTCATAATTTACAGTTACTAATTTCATATTGGTGTGATTATCGAGTATAGGCATTTTATTTTATCTCAGATTTTGTTTTTGAAGGATTGTATACTGTGCTAATGAAACTAATTTAATAAATTAGTTATTGAACTAGTTTATTAGTTAATAAACTAGTTTTAAACTAGTTAATAAAACTAATAAAAATAATTTTTTTGGTTCCCTGGCATACAACGTGTCCTAGAGTATATGCTTTTGTGTCGATGACATCTAAATGTATATTTATATACATGTAAATATACATGTATATACATGTATACATGTAATATGTTTGTGTATGTAGTTTCTGTCTTGCAAATATCATAGAAGTACTTCCATTTTGAATCAAGGTCTAACTTATTAAGCCTATATCCTGAGAACTATTAATCTGCAAAATGATATGTCAACAGTGTGAAGGATCTCTTTATAAACAAAAAACTTCCAAATGTGTGTGTTTTGTTACCTTTGGTAATGGGAGTGATTATAATTCATCTATGTACTATCTAGAGGTCTCACTCAACCTTTAGTTCTTATTTCTTAACTGGAAATTACTGACTCTTTCTTCATTGCCTCCAAATTGCAGCTGGAAAAGGCCATCACCTATGAGAAGCTGAGTGAGTGGACCAGCGCAGACAGGATGGAGTTGTGCAACGTGCAGTTAAACCTCCCCAAGTTCAAGCTGGAAGAGACTTACGATTTCAAGTCAACTTTGAGCAGTATGGGGATGAGCGATGCCTTTAACCCGAGCAAAGCTGATTTCTCAGGAATGTCCTCAGAGAGAAACCTATTTCTGTCCCATGTTTTCCATAAGTCTTTTGTGGAAATAAATGAACAAGGTACAGAGGCTGCAGCTAGTACTGGGAGTGAGGTGAGTGTAAGAATGAAACTCCCTCCCATCGAATTCAATGCAGACCACCCGTTCCTCTTCTTCATCAGGCACAACAAGACCAACAGCATTCTATTTTACGGGAGATTCTGCTCCCCCTAAACCCTGCATCTCTCTCATCAAACAAGAGCATCTTACAGCGTGAAAAATACACATATGATGGAAAACACAATTACAATAAAACTAGTTTGTAGCCTGACTCTTTCTCATGAAAGATTAGAAATATTAGAAAGATTAGAAAATATAGAAGGATTATCTTGAAATAACATATTCTAGTGATCCTATGAGGCCTGTATAGCTAGAGAGAATGAAAATTTAATTTTTTTAACATTTTAATGTGACTTTTATTTCAGAAATTCGGTTATTCAATCAAATGCCTTACAATGCTTGCCCTACCTGGTCACTGTATTTCCATTGTCACTTATATTTCACATGCATCATTTAGTGAAGAAAATCTTTATAACGGTGACATAATGATGTCACTGATATTGATATATGAATTTAAAAGTATTCTAAAATGAAAATTTTATTAGAAAGAATTATTATGGGTGAAAGTTGTCACATTAACATCTTTGCTTTCAAACACCTTATAAACTAGAAGAGTAAATTTCTAAATTATACAAATGCATATTGTCAGGTATAAGAAGATATTCTTAGTAAAATTTTATCTCCACAAAATTGGCTGTGTTTTTCCAATTTCTACTAAAAGTGCTCATACACAATGGCTTATTGGCAGTCTCGTCAGCTGATATTCTAACTTTAGAGACCGAGTGTATCATTTTAGCTGCTTTTTCCATTTTAATCTACTAAGTGAAAGATACAATCTACTATGGATCTGATATGAACAGTGTATAAATTAGTACAAGAAACTGTGTTCTCTGTATCAAATCTTGTTTTGGTATCATAGAACTAAAAAAAAAAAAAAAAGATCCTGTACTTCCCGCTTCCCTGGTGGCTCAGATGATAAAGAATCTGTCTGCAATACAGGAGACCCGGGTCCTTTGCTTTAGCTCCAAAGAAGGGAAATTGTAGTATATATGACATTTTATCACATCATCATGAAACATTTTGCCTCTACCCATAGCACCTCACACTAAGTAACAACGAGCGAAATCCCTGTGTCTGTGTTCTACCAAATTAAAAGTCCGTATGTTTTAGGTATCATGTGGACTCAAAAGAAAAGTAGGTGAACAAGTGAACAGGGAGCCTGGAAACCAGGCCAAGATAAAGGAAGAGCAAAGTGACTCTGTCAGAAGCTGACAGTCGAAGTATATTCAACACAGTATTTTCCAAAGAGGAAAAAGGATGATACTAGAAATTGCAGGTTAGTAAGATGCATTCAGGCAGTCATTCATTTAAAAGATGGTTACTAGACATCTATGCTGTATCAGCTGATACTTAGGGTATGAAGACTATGTTTCTGAACACAAACACCCTGGTCCCCTGTCTCTTGGAGTCATGGAGCTTACAATAGACTCAAAGTGGATGCTAGTGCAAAGAATGATTGCAAAATAAACTGCAGTCATCCTGGACACACACGTATGTGTGTGCACTCATCAGACTTTTTCAATAATGAGGCTTAAAATATTCGCTGATGATATTTGTTTTTCTCCCTTAGTGCAAATGTAAATATATAGTCTGCCTTTTTAGAAGTATCACAGACTTTAGAACAATAGATAATAATCATGGTCTGTTAACCTCCTTTTTTCCCCCAGGGAAAACAAAACTATTAAAAAAAAAAAAAAAAAAAAGGAAAGCAGTATAGTAATTAAAGAGCATGTGGGTTTCCCTGGTGGCTCTGGTGGTAAAGAATCTGAAAGCCAGTGCAGGAGAGGCAAGTTCAATCCCTGGGTCTGGAAGATCCCCTGGAGAAGGAAATGGAACCCACTCCTGTATTCTTGCCTGGAGAATCCCATGGACAGAGAAGCCTGGAGGGCTACAGTCCATGGGGTCACAAAGAGTCGGACAGGACTGAGCAGCTAAACAACAACATGTTAAATCACACAGACATTCGTGTAGTGGCTAAAAATATAACTAGACTGACTGGAATCTGGATTTTGAAAGTGCTCTTCCATAGCGTACTAAACGCGGCGTGTTAAACAAGCTTGTGCGTGCGTGCTCACTCACTTCAGTCATGGCCCGCCAGGTTCCTCTGTACAAGGGATTTCCCAGGCAAGAATACTGGCGTGGTTGCCATTTCCTTCTCCAGGGGATCTTCCCACCCCAGGAATTGAACCCACACCTCTTATGTCTCCTGCATTGGCACGGAGGTTCTTTATGCCACTAGCTCCACCTGGGAAGCCCACTAAATAAGCTAAGACTGCGGCAAACTAACCAAGGAAAGCAGACGCATTCCCTGATTGGCGAGGCCTTCCGCAAACGCCCTCGGAGGCCCAGGCGCTAGCTTCCGCCGCCAGTCCGTCCGCTCTCAGGCCGGGGTGGGGGGACACGCGCGAGGCTCGGCCTGCGCCCACGGTCCAGCCGCTGCACAAGCCGGGCCGCCTCCCGGAGTCCTGAGTCATCCCCGGAAGCCCGGCCCGAATCAAAGCGGACGCGAAGCATCCACCGAGCTGGAAGGGCCGCCGCCGCCCGGGCAGCAGGAATCTCCCAGACACCCGGTCTGGGGGCGCTCCCGAGCCCCCGGGGTCCCCCGGCGGCCGCCTCGAGCCCGGAGCTCCGGCGGGGAGATGCAGGGACGGCGGGAGGCCGGACCAGAAGGACCGCCGGGGGTGTCCGGGCGGGAGGGCCGCCCCGGCCCGCTCGGCTTTGGCCTCAAACGTGAGTCTCCAAGGGCGGGGCCGGGAGACGGAGCTCGGGAACGCGGACCCGCCCTGGTCCCGGGGTGGTCCCGGGAGTGGGAGCGACGCCGGCCGGCCGCCTCCGCTGCGCTGCGATTTGCCGGGGGGGAGGGCGCGGCCGGAGCCCCGCCTGGCAGGTGGTTCCGGAGAAGGACGCGGGGGCCCCGGCGGGGTGGGGGTCTGTGGGCGTGTGTGGCCCCCGCTGCTGGCAGGAGTGGAGCCTCGGGCGAGCTCCGGGCGGTGCTGGGTGCCGGCCACCTGCAGACCAGCGCGGCCCCGCTGCCGTCCGGCGCATCGGCTGTGACCGGCCCCCTCCCGTCCCTCCTTCCCTCTGTCCCTCCCTTCTTTCTTCCCGCATTTCTTCCATTGTTTTTCTTGAACATCTTTCATCTGCCCTTACTCGGGGACTCCTCTCGGTGTCCCGCTGTGCTTAGTCGCTCAGTCGAGCCCGACTCCTTGCGACCCCATCGGCTGTGTGTAGCCCGCCAGGCTCCTCCGTCCGTTAGATCCGGGTGAAATCCAGGCGGGAATACTGGAGTTGGGTGCCGTGCCCTCCTCCAGGGATCTTGGGGATCTTCCCAACCCAAGCCTCCCGTATCGCAGGAGGATTCTTTACCAGCTGAACTACCAGCGAAGGCCTCTCACTTGCGTGAAAGAAACAGTTTCCTCCCCGTTTCCCCTCCGCAGCAGCCGCAGAAAGGACTCCACACGCCCCGGATGCCCCAGCCCCCGGGTTCCTGCTCCCACCAACTCTGCTGAGGCATCTGAGGTCCGGGCTGCCTCCCCCGCCCGCGCCAGCCCGGGGTGCTACCTTCCCGTCCTGCGCCGTCCTGCCCACGTCCCTGGTCCCTCCCATGGCCGGTTCTCCCAGACGGATTGCGGGTGCCAGTCTCTTGGCTTTTCCTCTCACTACCTGCAAACATCGGAAGTTCCCAGAATGAGGTGGATTTTCTGTTTTTCCTCTTAGGCCTCCACTTGTTCGTTCTAATGTCACCCCTTCACCTAGAGGTTCCTGGAATGAGGGCGCGGACTGAGGGCTGCCGGTCTCTTGCTCCAGAGCTGCTTCTCATCTGGAGTTCCCCCCCTGTGTTGACAGACACCCCGGGGCTGTCTTTGTCACGGGGTCCCTTGACATGGCTTGTTCCACTCATCTCAAATGGAACGTAGGGCCCCCCCCCATTCCGAGCTGACTCGCACACCTTCCTGTGGGTGGTGTCCCGCCCTTCGGGTGGATTAGCTAAGAGCCTCAGCGTGGACTCGTCCTCCTCCTCGTCCCTGGGTGACCAGCGCCCCAGCCTGGCAGTTCCGTCTTCCACTCTCTAGTGCAGACCTTTCCGCTGTGTTGCGGAGGTGCTGGTCAGTAGCAGGGGTTCCCAGTTTTTTCCTACACCAAACCATGAACCACAGTATTTTTCTAAAACTCATATAAAGCATTTGTTTGAAAACAGTGCCTGGCTTCCTAGATCACAGCTCGTGTTCCAAACTCTCAACCTGGTGTGTGGGGCCCCTCCTTCCTGCCTCATGGCAGGAAACTGAGCTCACCCATTTCCCGGGGCCCACGCGGACCCTGCCCTTCCTCTCCATCCTGTGCACCTGCCGGCCCTGACACTCTGCCTTCCAGAGCTCCTGCCCAGTCTTCGAGAACCAGCTTATTGCTTCTCTTCTCCTGGGCTTCAGCAGAGAATTCTTTCTGCTTTACTGTTGGCTTCCTTTAGCACTTTGTTTTTTATCCTGGTATAGAGCGCAAGGCCGCCTTGAAACTGGACATTTATGCCTGTGTATCTGGTGGGAACTCCCAGTCAGGAATTATGGCCTTTGTTTTTTACCTTTTTTTTTTCCCTCCAAAATCTTATAAGGAAAGTTCAACATAAATGCTCTTTGAACAAATTCCCTTTATGGATGTATGTATGTCTTAGACGTAGGGGGTGGAGCAGGGAGGTGGCAGGCATTCAGGGCCCCCAGGAGAAAGTGATGCTGAATACAGTCCGTCCTCCACTCCATCAGAAGTTCCACTTCTGCAGAACCCACAAGAGGCTGCAAAGAAAAATCTTAAGATGACCCTTTACAATTGCCTAAAGTAAGTTCTGTAAGGAAAGGGAGGTGAGGGATTAGAGGTGGGAAGAATCTTGTCTGTAGTTTAGTTAAGCTGGGGAAAGGTCAAGGCTGGATCCATAATGAGTGCCTGATTCAAAGTGTCCACCTGATGACTTGAGATCTGAGCTTCATATTCCATCTGTGTTCCCAGGGGGGAACATGGCTTCAAGATTACGCCAGAGACGCCAAATTGAGGGAGAATGATCAGTAATGGGATTTATCTTATACTTCTGGAGGTCAGAGGTCTGTAAGAGGTTGGCAGAGCTACTTCCCCCCGCCTCCCCCAGCCTCTGGAGGCTCTAGGGCAGAGTCCAGTTCCTTGCATTTTGCAGCTCCGAGAGGCTGCCTGCGTTCTTTGATCTGTGACCCCCACGTCATCCTCATCTTTACTTCTATCTTCATATTTCCTTCTCTGCCTCTGACCCTCTTGCCTTGATTTTTTCTTTTAATAGTGATTTATTTGGCTGTGCCAAGTCTTAGTTTTGGCACTCGGGATCTAGTTCTCTGACCTGGGATCGAACCTGGACCCCCTGCATTGGGAGTGCAGAGCTTAACCACTGGACCACCAGGGAAGTCCCTTGCGGTCCTTGTAAGAAGGCTGTGATTACACTGAGCTCACCCAGTGATCCAGGTGCCTCTCTCCATCGCACGATCCTTAATTCAGTCTCACCCACATGTTTCTGGGATTTGATGTGGATGTTTGAGGGTGCAGCTACTCTGCTGACCACACCCAGTGTCCACAGACAGGGCACAAACGAGCAGGTGACTAGTGGAGGGCATGGTTGATGTGCTTCTGTTCGGCTTTTGACACAGACCTCCACCGATGAATGCTCTCTGCGAAGCAAACGGCACTTTTGCCATCAAGTTATTAAAAATGTTGGGTGAAGAGGACCACTCGCGACATGTGTTCTTCTCTCCTTTGAGCCTCTCCTCTGTCCTGACCGTGGTCTTAATGGGGCCGAGGGGAACACGGCGGCCCAGATGTCCCTGGTGTGTGGGCTTCCTCTGTTGTCTCATAGAGCTCGTCTGTTCTTACCTCACATTGGCTGATGGAAGCCAGTGAGGCCGGGAGATGGGGGGGCACCGAAGTGATGGAGAGAATGCAGACCTGAAAGTGGCAAGGAGAATTGTGTGAGACGAAATCTCCTGCTAGTGTTCATGGGATACACTGAGTGTTATTTGCTGCATCTTTGATAAGCAAGGGAAATTACAACTCCTTTCCACAAAAAAGCCAAGAATTTCAACTTTGTTCTGTTTTAAACTTTTACTGATGTTATATTTCAAATGGAAATGCAACCGTGTAAATGAACTTTTTCTTTAATGCATTGTTTCTAGTATAAGGTTATGCATAAGTGGAAAAAGTGCAACACAAATGGGAACTTACATCTCCTGGAATTGTTTAGATATAATCTTATCTATCTATCTATCTCTATGTATAGATTAGCCATATATATCAGTTCAGTTCAGTCCCTCAGTCATGTCCAACTCTTTGCGATCCCATGGACTAGAGCACACTAGGCCTCCCTGTCCATCACCAACTCCCGGAGTTTACTCAAACCCATGTCCATCACGTCGGTGATGCCATCTGACCAGCTCATTCTCTGTTGTCCTCTTCTCCTGCCACCTTCAATGTTTCCCAGCATCAGAGTCTTTTCCAGTGAGTCAGTTCTTCACATCAGGTGGCCAAAGTGTTGTAGTTTCAACTTCGGCATCAGTCCTTCCAATGAATATTCAGGACTGATTTCCTTTAGGATTGACTGATTTGATCTCCTTGCTGTCCAAGGGACTCTCAAGAGTCTTCTCCAACACCCCAGTTCAAAAACATCAGTATATATGTGTTTGTGTTTGTGTGTGTATATATATATATAATCAATCAATATATAATCTGATAGATCTACATGGTTTATATATGACTTTAGATACAAATGAAGTAGGCTCTCCAAGTAGCTCAGTGCATAAAGAATCCGCCTGCCAATTCAGGAGATGCAGAAGACCGGGTTCAGTCCCTGGGTCGGGAAGATCCCCTGGAGAAGGAAATGGCAATCCACTCCTGTATTCTTGCCTGGAAAATCCCATGGACAAAGGAGCCTGGTGGGCTACAGTCCATGGGGTCACAAAGAGTCAGACACGACTGAAGTGACTGAGCCTGCACACATGCGCCAGGAAGCAGCGGCTGTTACTTCAGGCAAGTGGACGCCCTGGTGAAACTGTCTCAGGAAACTCTCACACATCACATTCTCATGAATATCAGGGTGCACGGACCCTCCTCGGAATCTGTCCCCAGCCCCAGTTGAATCCCTGGTGGCTGTTTCATTCGGCTCCCTGGAGGAGGGGGGCTTTGTGCTGGGATCATTGGGATGTAAGGGAACAGCCTTAATTCTGATTTGACATTTAAGTACAGTCTAGACTGGAGACTTCTGTGGAATTCCTAACAAAACATTTCCATGTTTATTTCTGCTCATTCCTGTATTGTAGAGCTTATTCCATATACCTGTTCTGTTCAGTCTCCCTCCTGAGTGATTGCACGATGCTTTCCTGGAATAGATACACCTGCTAGAGCAGGGCTGTCGGTCCACCTGGGGGCGATTTTGCACCCCCTTGGACAGTTGACAAGGTCTGGACAGTTGATTGTCATACCCGAGAGGTGCTGCTGACACCTAGTGGAAAGAAGCCAGAAATGCAGCTAAATATTCTGTTGTGTGCAGGACCACCTCAGAGCAAAGTGGTGGTGGTGCTTTAGTCGCTAAGTGGTGTCCAACTCTTGAGACCCCATGGACTGTACCCCACCTTGGGATTTCTGTCCATGGGATTTCCCAGGCAAGAATACAGGAGTGGGTTGCCATTTCCTCCTCCAGGGGATCTTCCCGACCTGGGGATCAAACCCACGTCTCCTATGTCTCCTGCATTGGCAGGCGGATTCTTTACCCCTGAGACACCAGCTTTGTGGCCCCAAATGTCTGTATCTCCAGGTTGAGTAACTCTGTGCTAGATGGTCAAACCAAACTTCTTTTAAAATAGGATCCTTTGTGATTTTCAGCGCAGAAATTTGTTTGGAAAGAGCTCTTTGAGGGAGCAAATGGCATGTTATAAGGCGGTGTTCTTGTCTTCTATCACCAGGCGCTTTGTCTGAATGAAGGTGGAGATGTCCACTGAGGTTTGCAGTCACTCCTCAGGGAAGTGAGCACGCCCGGCCCACAGAGCCTGCTCCCAACTGCCAACAGACTCTCTGGGGAAAAGACGTGTGATTTCTTGCCAGTAAGTAGTGCTCCCACATTGATGAAAAAGAAACTGAAATAAAACAGAAATTACAGAAGAGCAGAAATAAAGAATAGCTGTACTGCCTTAAAAATGTGCTTAGAGTTATACTTCTGTAAATTGAGAATTTTATGACTGCCTCTGAACTGTGTCCTTTAAAAATGATTGTTTCTGATATCTCACGCTCCCAGATGTCAGTTTCAACTTGTCCGTACTCCTGCCCCCACACCTGCCTTCCCACATCCCCATCTCAGTGACCACAACCCCTAACCCCTGTCTCATCTCTGCTGGGCACTTTCAGTGGAGCTGACCTCGCAAGGTCTCTTAAATTCGTCCCCTGTTCTGAATCACCATTGTCGTTGCCTGTGTCAGGGTTCTCACACCTTCTACACTGTTATTTAATTGTTTTCTAACTGATCTCTCCAAGTCCAGCCTGGTCCTTCTATACTACTGATAGAATAGTCTAAAATTAAAATCTGTCCCTAAAAAATAAGATTTTGTATCTGAGTATTTCCTATTTATTGCAGTGTGTAATTTCAAAGTTCCCTAGTCCAGTAAAAGCCTGCCATTATTCAATAAGTGAGATCCAAACGACTGTGCCAAACGGTAAGCAGCGGGATGCTGTTTTAAGATTAGTGAAATGATGAGGGTAAGTCTGGCCATCTTACCAGTTGGCAGCTCCAAGGATTATTCTGTAAGATGCAACTATAACCTTGTCCTGGCTGCTGTTGGGTGCTACCTGGTGCAGATTGCCTGCTTTGGGCTTCAGTATCCTTGGAGATGAGTCTGAGTCCTTCATCTAGTTAGTTTTTCTAGGATAAGTACTTGTGATTCCAGGGATCTTCTGGTTAATGGATATTCATTTTTGAATATCAGCCAGATCTTTGAATATTGTAATTGGGGAATATTGAGGACACAGGGGATCATTCTCCAGTTTTCATGGTCACTTGGGTTCTTCTCTCTACATCTTCTTTCCTCTGTGGAAGCTAAAATGTTTGAGGACAGGAGCTGGGCGGAGGATGGGAGCCAGTTGCCAGGCACGTGATATCAGAAAACAAACTTTTATGAGGTGAGTTATCTGTGAATTTTAATGTGTTAAATATAATGCCCTTCCTGATTTGACCCCAACTTACATTTCATGACTCATCCGTTGTTACTTTTCCCCCTAATTCCCTATGCGCGCGCACACACACACAGATTCTACTCCTGGAAGACCTACAAGCCTTTTTGATAGCCTAGTTCAAGCCTCCCAATCATTCCATGAGGATGTTTCAGACACTCTGGTCGGTGCTGGTGATACAGAAATGAGGAAAACAGGATTAGACCACCTAGTGGAGGAGATAAAATCAAACAGAAGGTCCACATGGAGTCACATGTTTAACAGGAACGTTTGCGGGCTGTTTCCCACGTTCTCAGAGCAGCCTGCAGCTTCTGTGTGTGTGTTTCTCAGCAGACTGTGAGCCACCTCAGGTCCAATGTCCTGTCTTCACCCTGGTGTCCACACCTGGCACAGTGCCAGTGGTCTATATATTTTTATTAATTGCACAGATGAGTCTAAAGTACAGACCGCCTTGTGCAAGCATTTATGCCGGAAACATGTTAAGAAAACAATGCTTCCACACTTTGAGGAAACCTTGCCAAGCAGAATGTGGCTGCACTCAGTGTTCATTTGCAGGCTTTTAGGGAACCTGCCAGCAGTTCCATCAGGCTGACCCGGAGGAGCCATCCTTTGCTGAAGGCACCGAAGAACGCAGGAAACACCTGAACGACTGGGTGATGGAGAAGACGGAAGATGAGAGGTTGTCTTTTCGGGGGAGGTGCTGTTATGAGGGAGACAGCCGAGACTGCCCGGATGTGACCCCACAGCGTGACGACTCTGACCCTGCTTCCAGTGGCCTGTGTGTATGTGTTTGCTTGGTTTTCAGGCCAGTAATGCCATTCTGACATGGACTCTAGCCTGCCAGGCTTCTCTGTCCATGGGATTCTCCAGGAAAGAATACTGGGGTGGGTTTCCATTCCCTTCTCCGGGGGATCTTCCCAACCCAGGGATCGAACCTGGATCTCCTGCATTGCAGGCAGACTTTTTACTGTCTGAGCCATCAGGGAAGCCCCGATGCCAATCTGATATTTTTCTTGGGCTTAGGAAATGGTGATTTCTGAACAATGCTTAAACCTAGCGTTAGTCTCTGCTTCAAGACTGTTGTTTGAGGACAAGCACTACACTGCATGTGTGCCCAGCGTGAAACCTCATCCCCAAGTCCTCAGGTGGCCAGGAAGGCAGGATCCCAGCCTTTTCTCAATATTGAAAGAACTTTTGTAGAGGAAAAGTTTATTCTCCCCCAGTAGCTCTCATACTCTTTACAGGTAAGATATCAGAGATACTGGGGACTGGGACCGTCCGTCCTCTGATTAAGCTCATCCCGGTGAATGCCATCTATTCACAAGGCAAGTGGAATGAGCAATGTGACAGCAAGCGCACAGGAGGGATGCCCTTTCAGACTAACCAGGTAGGAAAACATTTTTCAGACATATTGTTACTTTCTAAAGTAATAACTCTGGGAAAGACGCTGCGAAAGATTGTGAAGGAATGCAAAAAAAAATTATTTATTTCACACTGTCTTGATTCTTAATTTATTTCTGAATGAATTTCATGTCCCCTGTATATCTCTTATTGGAATGGGAAAGAAAAATAGTAAAATAATTGTTATATTGGTCTTTTTGTCTTTGGTCAAATCAGTCTTCTGTCTCTGGTCATGTTATTTGGATTGAAAGAAAATTTCTTATAAGCCTTGGAGTTATGTTTGTATTATCCTATCACTGACTATATTTAGACTTTTCCTTGCAATTGTCAGTGACAACTATGACTATTTATTACCTTAGAATTCATGGCTGTACAATTCGGAATATAAGAAAAAAAGTGTTAGCAAATGTTCAGGACAGCTTTGTTTCTTTTTATTTTTGGATCTTTTTTAAAAAATTAAAATTGTACATATTTAAGGTGTACAAGATGAGGATTTTAGGTATATAGTGAAATGATTACGGCAGTGAAGCTAATTAAAATATCTTTCCCTCACACAGTTACCATATATTTTCTTGATGACAGCACCTGAAATCCACCCTTGGCAAATGTCCAGCATGTCATAGTATTACATTGTTAACCCACAGCATCGTTAGATTCTTAGGCCTCTGCGCCGAACTTGAAAAAGCTTTTCTCCATTCACTTTTGAATATGCTAATGGCTGGGGTCAATGACTCTCAGCTTGGAATTTGACCTCTCTCCACGTGATAATACCATATTGCACAAAAATTTACACGCCCGGAATATATTTGATGCAGTCTGGACTCGGGACATCTCATCAAGGTTTTCCCTCCAAGAAAAGCAAGGCCATAAAGCCAATTATATCATTGAGCAACTTTTCAGAGTAAAAGTATAACTCCCTCTGGCCTATATACCTTTTCTAAACAAATCTTCCAGTGCAGACTTGAATATTAGTTACTTTTCCTCTTAACTTTGAGAAATAGTTTTTTAATTCAAAGGTCCCTTTGAGTGTTTCTCTATTTATCTTTAAAAAAACACAATTTCTTCTGAGAGTAATATAGAGAGCTTTGTGTCTCTTGTTTATCGATTTTTCTCTCCCACATGGTGGTACTTGATCTGCTGGGACAATGGAATGTTATTATTCAACACTAGTATATACTAATGAAGATTTAACATCAATCAGCAGAAATGCACAGAAATAATAATTATTTGTACCTATATGTTATGTTCCGTGGGCTTCCCTGGTAGCTCAGTGGTAAAAAATCTGCCTGCAATGCAGGAGACATGGGATTGACCTCTGATTCGGGAATATCTCTTAGAGAAGGGAATGGCAACCCTCTCCAGTGTTGTTGCCTGGAGAATCCCATGGACAGAGGGGCCTGGCGGGCTACAGTCCATGGGGTCGGAAAGAGTTGGACATGACTTAGTGACTGACCAACAAGAACAAGGGTTCTGTGAATTACACATGTGATTTGATTTTTATTTCATACTTTTATCAGGAGAAGAAGACAGTGTGGATGATGTTCAAGCCACATTTAGAATGGGGCATGTGGAGGAGGTGTGCCCAGGTCCTGGAGCTGCCCTGTGCGGGGGCCAAGCTGAGCCTGCGTGTCCTTCTGCCAGATGAGGACATGGGTCTTGCTGCGGTGAGCCCTTGACGTTGAGTCAGTGTCTGTGGATCCAGCCTGAGCACGTTCTTTTTAAACTTTTTATTCTGTATTGGGATATAGCTGAGTAACAATGCTGTGATAATTTTAGGTGAACAGTGAAGGGACTCAGCTATATATATACACACACATGCATCCATTCTCCCCCACACTCCCCTCCACCCAGCTGCCACATACCATTGTACAGAGTTTCCTGTGCTCTACAGTAGGCCCTTGCTGGCTATCTATTTAAAATAAGCAGTGTATATATGTCCATCCCAATCTCCCTGACTATCCGTTCCCCCAGTCCTTCCCCCTAGCAGCCCTAAGTAGCCTGAGCTAATTTTTAAAAGTCCAGCCACTGGATTGCATTTGAGGCATTTCCAATTTAGGTTTGTGCTAAGTGAGTGAGTGAGAGTCGCTCTGTCATGTCCAACTCCATGTCCGACCCCATGTCATGTCCGACCCCATGGACTGTAGCCTGCCCAGCTCCTCAGTCCATGGGATTCTGGAGTGGGTTGCCATTTCTTTCTCCAGAGGGTTGTTCTAATGGGTGCTAAATGAACACCACTGCATGACTTTTGGTGAACATGTGTATGCATTTCCACTGAGTGTACATCTAGCAGTGGAATTGCTGGTGTAAACATTCTGATGAAGCCTAGAGGAGAGTTCCAAAAATAAGAATGTTATTATTTATTCTAAAGGGAGAGGCTAGTTGAGAGCCAAGTAATTACTGAACAAAAGAACAGGAAAAAGATACAGATGGCTCTGAGCAGTGTTCCTCAAACATTAATGTGCTTATTAATCTAATGGGATCTTGTTAAAATGCAGATTCTGATTCAGGATTATGGCCTGAGATTTTGCATTTCTGACAAGATTCCAAGTGATGCAGATGCTGTTGGTCATAGACAAGTTTTGAGGAGCAAGAGTCTAAAGTACAGGCGAGGAATTTTTCTTAGGAGGAAAAGGACATTTTCCCATGACAGGAAAAGAGGGTTCAGGTTGGGGGAAAGTAAATTTATAGGGTGGGAGGAGCAGGAGCAACAGTGTGCTGGTTATCTGGCTCCTGGAGTGTGGCAGAAGCCCTCGTATTAACATTTGCTGATTCCTGTGCTATAAATACCTGTACCATGGGTGAGTTTAGGCTCCTAAGGGCTTAACGATTGACTTTTGCAGAAGGTACAAGCTAGCTCCTGCACACCTGTGCATGCCAGCCCACCCCTGTGAGGGTAGGGCCTGCCTGATTTCCTTGGCTTCTCTATGGAATCAGGAAGCTCCTGGCATAAGTCAAGGAAGAGATCTGTCACGGCAACTTCAGAAAAATTAGATGCAGACATAGAGAGCAGACCTGTGGACATGGCGGGGGTAGGAGAGGGTGGGATGAACTGAGAGAGAAGCCTGGAAACATACACACGAGCACAGGTAAAGCAGGTGGGAACCCGCTCTGTACTGCAGGGAGCTCCGACCCGGCGCTCTGTGACAGCCTACAGGGCTGGGACAGGGTTGGGGTGGGGAGGTTCAGCAGGGAGAGGAGATATATACACACACACACCTATGGCTGGCTGATGTTGATGAATGGCAGAAAGGCATTTATTGTAAGGTAATTATTCTCCATTTAAAAATAAACATTAATAAAAAAATAAATGATAGTTATATAATAGAGGTATTAATTTTGCTATAATGGCAAATATGTTTCAATATATAAATGCATGAAACTAACATGTACATGTCAAATTTACGCAATGTTGTATATCACATATATTTCAGTTTTTTAAAAAGCCCCTCACCCACCCCCCAGAAAAGAAAATTAGGGGAGTCTAGGAACAGATTTGACATCCAAACATCTGTCACTGGAGAGGAGCTCTCACCTGGACTTCTGCTGGTAGAAGGAAGATGCTCCTTCTATATTTTTTTCCTTGTGGATAAGAAGAATGAGTGCTTGGTCTGGGAGGGTTTGAAGCTCCCCCCAGAACAGGCAGAGGACAAACAAGGATGCCAGAAGCAGCAGTCCTGTGGAATTTCCCATTCCTGCTCTCCCTTCCCCAGAATCCCTGAGTTCTCCCTCTTTCATCCAGCAGAGTTCTGAACCATGATTTTCACCCTTTGGTCAAACAGTTTCTCAAACTCATGGTACTGGGTATTGCATTTGCTGTTGTTGCGCAGTCGCTAAGTCATGTATGACTCTTGCAACCCCAAGAACTGCAGCATGCCAGGCTTCCCTGTCCTTCACTATCTCTTTGAGATTTCTCAGACTCATGTCCATTGAGTCAGTGATGCCATCCAACCATCTCATCCTCTGTCACCCCCTTCTCCTCTTGTGCTCATTTTCTCCCAGCTTCAGGGTGTTTTCCAATGAGTCAGTTCTTCCCTTTAGGTGGCCAAAGTATTGGAGTTTCAGCTTCAGCATCAGTCCTTCCAATGACTATTCAGGAATGATTTCCTTTAGGATGGACTGGTTTGATCTCCTTGCTGTCCAAGGGACTCTCAAGACTCTTCTCCAACACCACAGTTTGAAAGCATCAATTCTTTGGTGCTCAGCCTGCATTATGGTGCAACTCTCACTTCCATACATGACTACTGGAAAAACCATAGCTTTGACTATATGAACCTCTGTCGGCAAAGTGATGTCTGTGCTTTTTAAAACACTGTCTAGGTTTGACATAGCTATTCTTCCAAGGATCAGACTTCTAATTTCGTGATTGCAGTCACCATCTGCATTGAATATGGAGCCCAAGAAAATGAAATCTGACGCTGTTTCCACATTTTCTCCATCTATTTGCTACAAAGTGATCGGACTGCATGCCATGATCTTAGTATTTTGAATGTTTTAAGCCAGCTTTTTCACTCTCCTCTTTCACCTTCATCAAGAGGCTCTTTAGTTCTTCTTCACTTTCTGCCATTAAAGTGGTATCATCTGCATAAATACAATAAATTGGTTGTGAGAATTTCCTAAACTAAAAAACCAACTTGAGATGAATTTGGTACAGATAGTTAAAAATAAAACCCTATGCTTGTCTCAGGTGTTTCCTAGCTATTGTTCTCTTGTATCCATAAAACAGGAAAAATGCGAGAAATAGAGGGAAAATCTTGGTGTGTTTATTAGAGGAAATACCCTGTAGATTATCTTGGAACAGAACTCAGCATCTAGTCACAGGTCATGAGGGGGAGGAGTTAATGAGCCGGTAGGTGGGTGAGTACCAGGCTATTGTCATGTAGCTTTTAAAACTCAAATCTTCATTATTTCAGGTGGAAAAACACTTACCTATGAGAAGTTCAGAGCCTGGACAGGTTCAGAAAAGTTGACTGAGGACAAAGTTCAAGTTTTTCTTCCTAGATTAAAGCTGGAGGCATTATGACTTGGAGGCTTTTCTTTGAAGTTTAGGAATGGCTGATGCTATTGGGGAAGCCAAGGCAGACTTTTCCGGAATGTCAGCTAAGAAGAACCTGCCCATGTCCAAGGTCGCACACAAGTGCTTCGAAGAGGTCAATGAGGAGGGCATGGAGGCAGCTGGGGCCACTGCCGTGGTCCGGAACTCGCGGTGCTGCAGAATGGAGCCAAAATTTTGTGCAGACCGCCCTTTCCTCTTCTTCATCAGGCACCAGCAAACCAACAGCATTTCGTTCTGTGGCAGGTTCTGTTCTCCATAAGAGGTGCAATCTCTGTACTTCTCTCTCCTCACTTTCACCCACCCTGGCTTACTGCAAATGCTGGTGGCCAAATGGATGCAGTGGTTTGAATACCGAAATAAAGTGTGATTATTGTAACAGGTCTTCCCCTCATCGAGTTGTTAAAGAGGATTAAATTGGTTGATAAAAAGCTTGGGGGCTTGGCTAGTGGCTCAGATGGTAAAGAATCCGCTGGAAATGCAGGAGACCTGAGTTCAATCCCTGGGTGGGGAGGATTCCCTGGAGAAGGGAATGGCAACCCACTCCAGTATAATTGCCTGGAGAATGCCAAGGAGAGAGGAGCCTGGTGGGCTACAGTCCATGGGTTCGCAAAGAATCGGACAAAACTGAGTGATTAGGACTTTCACTTTACTTTAGAACATTATCTGTAATAGCAGACATGATATCATTATTGGAAAACGGTCAATTGCATTTTTATGCATCTAAAAAACAACAGAAAATAATGAATTAGTGAGGGATGAGGGGTTAGGGATGAGGGGTTGGGGTTAGGGTTGGGGGGGTGGGGTTAGGGGTAGGGTTTAGGGTTAGGGGTTAGGGTTCGGGTTTGGGTTAGGGTTTAGGTTAGGGTTTAGGGTTTGGGTTACAGTTACAGTTAGCGTTTAGGGTTATGGTTAAGGTTAGGGTTAGATGAGTTAGGATTAGATGTGTTAGGGTTAGGATTTAGGGTTTAGGAGTTTGGGGTTAGGTGTTAGGGTTTAGGGTTAGGCTTAGGCTTTAGGATTAGGGTTAGGGCTGGGTTTTAGGGGTTAGGGTTTAGGCTTAGGCTTTAGGCTTAAAGCTTTAGGCCTAAGGC